>JAZKJV010010421.1:0-713562 GCA_037367405.1 Ottelia alismoides | reverse complement strand
TTTTCATTCTTTATTCTTTTATTTTAGCCATATCTTTTAGCAAAAATCCCCTATGAATATGTGTAAATTCAATAAATTATCACCATGCATACTATTGTTATTAATGTATAATTAACACTTATTTTCTAAAATAAAAGAATAAAGAGGAAAAGAAAAAGAGAAGAATGATATAATTATATAATAAGTACAGACTGACCCAACCCCCGAGAGAATGTCAAATATTGACCTCATCGACAAGGAATAAAGTACAGGGAGATAGGGTTTGTGTATATGCATCACTATGCATCCTATGTACATGTTTTTCCTCTATTTTATTCATCAATAAAAAGACTTCAAAATAAATTATTTTCATAATAGAACTTGTAAATAAAAATACTTTCTAAATAACAAAAATAGTTGCAACATGATCTGATAATACAAATAATACCACTCATAAAAAGCCACAAAATAAGAACTTAAAAGATCAATTCTGGCTCCACATGAAATCAAATTCTTCCAAAATCACCTTTTTTGGAATATAAATTAAACTATCTTTAAAATAAGTGTGGTTTTCATAATTTTTGGATTTATGGTGTGAAAGTTGGCTTTTTTAGTGTATTGTACATCCAGATAGTACATATACTTGTATATGTGTGCGTATGTGTTTGTGTATTTAACACATATTTTATGCATATTATATTTTAAATGCTTGTACACACTCCTAATAATAAAATAAAAATAAAATATAAAATATAAAATATAAAATAATTAAAAATAAAATCAAAAGTTTATTGCATACCAGTCACACTTATACATATTGCACGAATTACTTATTTAATTAACACCTTTATTTAAGTTGTAAAAACCAAATAAAATTCTTTTATACTCCTTAAATTATTTTGTGAATAAATAAAATATAAAATAAAGGATACTTCTATAAAAATAATAAAATATGTAGGTACACTATACATGTACATAATACCCTATATTGTATATAATGTATATATAATTTCATAAAAATAATTTAAAATCATAGGAAAATAGCTTGAAAATAATAAACAATTTTTATTTTTATCATTTTTTATTTTAAAAACATTTAATAATTTTATTTATTATTCTTTGAATTACTAAATGGATTTTTTGATTTGTCAACACATGTCTGTTGACCCCGGTCAACCTCCCCTCCTCCAGACCCGACCCAGGTAGTCCGTCACCGGATCAGATTTCTCACCTTTTCCCATCTCAGGTCTGACCATCTTCTCCCTTGATTTTTGTGCTCGATTCTTCTCTTGGGATCCTTGATCCTCACGGATCCCTAGGTAGAGTCGGATCCTCCTAGGGTTTCGCACACACCTTCAATCTTTCTAGACCCTAGGGGCACCCTATAAATCCATCGCCTCCGCCTTCGTTGCAGGATAGCTCATCCCTCAAGCCTCCTTTCTTGCATTTGAGAGTCTATGTAGTGACAACATCATTCAACTCTCATTTGGAGGCCGGTTAGGTGCTTGATCGATGCAGCTCGCCTCGTGGTCGGAATACTCTGCCACAACAACCTCTTATGCTTTCCGTCGTAGAATCGAGGCCACGACCTCGACTTCTCCTTCGCCACACTTCGCCATTCACCGTAGGCTACTCAGGTAACCTCCAGACTCCTCCATTTCCACTGTCCACTTTGATTTTTAGCCTATCGTTGTCATCCAGTTCTTTAACTCCGACCATCGGGTGGAGCTCCATCGACCACCCTAACTGCACCGATCGACTTCTCAGCTCACCCTCACCCTTCATACGCATAGTGATCCCCCTGCATCTTGCTCATCGGAGCAGGATTAGGAAAGATCTCCTCCCCCATTTCCGTCGGAGATCACCAGAGCGCCCCATCATCATTTCTTTCGTTCTCAACTGCTAATAACCACGGTCGAGGGAATGTCTTCAAGACGAGATTCTCTTTGCATGTATGAGCACGCGGGAGAGGCTCAATCTGAGCTTCATTCGAGGTGGCGGAGCACTCGTAGGTGCTTATCCTTCGCCATGTCGATCCAACCATCCACCATCTCATCGGAGCCACCCATAAGATGCGGAGCACCATCACAAAGGTGCTGGACTTCACCATGACCGATCAGCCCCGTGGATAGCCACATCTTCTCGATCAAAGCTGGTTGGGCTTCAGTTCTTCCAGCACTCTCCAGCATTGTTGGATCATTCATCCCTGTCTAAGTTTTGATCTGAGCTGTCCAGCCATGCTTTTATTTTAAACGTCAGATCTGATCTCTGGCTAGATATGACTACATGTTAGCACCCTTTCCAGGACTGTCAGATCTGACCGGTAGCGGTCATACATACCGTACGCCTGTTCTACGCCTACCATCCATCAGATCCTTTTGTAGAGCAAGATCGGAGCCGTTCACCTTTGCCTCCACGAGTATCTGCCACGTGCCCGTTGTAGGGTATATTTCATTCCCGCCCTCACCTTTTGTCGTATTTTGCTTTAGTCTATTGATTGTAATAAATAGTTAAGCAAATTTTGCATTCAGGACCATGTGGTTTCTTTATTTTCACTTTAGTCCAACCGAGTCTCAGTCACGTAGCTTCACATGTTTTTGGTGTATTTGCAACATCTACCATGAACTTTGATCTGGTTGTTAAATGAATTAAATGCTTTCAAAATTGCATGTATGTCCATGTGAGTGTTGATCACGTGTTGCACACACATTTTTCTGGATTATTTGTAGTTTGACCCTAGTACTTTCTGACTGTGTTATCCAGTAAGCCCTATAACTTAAACTATTTGCATATTGGTCCTCTTTGCACTGTTTTTAATTATGGTCTTTTATGAATTGCAACAAATAAATAATTAACTCCATTTTTCTAAAAATTTCATATAGCTCTGGCTTGCTTGTTTTATATATGGTAATTTTTGTTTATTAATTTTCTTCTATTCTATATTATTAAAAAAATAAAATATTATATAAATTCCCTTTTTACCTTAGAATATTCCTAAAAATTCAAAAAAACTTTGAAAAAATCCATAAAAATTCTTGTAGTTGTATTTTAGCATACGTTAGCTTCTGTGTAAATTTTGTTTGAAAAATACCTTATAAAACTTAAAATTTTGCAAAAGATTCAAAAAAATACAAAATCATATAAAATCAAAAACAAAATATAAAAATTACATTTTAAGTTCTTGTGCATAGATATTTCTTTATCATTTCACATAAAAATAATTTCCAGGAGTTTTGGATATTTTATCTATTTTTGATTTGGAAAATACCTCTGGATATACATCGTTTGTTTATTTTATCACTATTTGATTTTTAGAAAATCACAAAAATATATGAAAATTCCCCAAAATTTTCCAAAAACACTACAAAATATATAAAACCCAAAAATGTTTTTACTTTATTTTTCTGAGTATTTTATACCTATTTAACAAATACAAAAGAAGATGTGCATTTTTATCCTATTTGCCTTATTTGAAAAATTTAAAATCTGTAAAGTTGAAAACCACTATAAAGATAAAAAAAGCCTTTGATTTTCGAATCATCTACTTAGCTCCTACTCGTGCTTCTTGAGTTCGACCTTGGTCGTTATACTATGTTAATAAAAGTAGCAAAGCCTCTCATTTTCACTGCTTGATGCATTAGTGTTTTAAATAATTTTCTCGAGTAATTGACTTGGTTGATTTAGGACAACGACACTCGATTAATTAAAATCCATCTGAATTAGCTAAAGTCTGCTTATCAGAATGGCATTGTTACTGAGGAGCACTGCTAAGTAGTTAGGATTTCCACTAATTCATCTTCTGTTTTATTTATTTATATCTTTTATGATTGTTTCTGACCTTATTCGGTTTTGATTTTTGTTTGAGCGACTACAGGAGTACGACTCCGTTCGCTTAGGAGGGACCAGCACCTGAGGAGGAGAAGAAGGAGGCAGGAGGCAGTTATCTAAGATAGATTTATTTTTATTTATATTTTTCCCAAAAACACTTGTAATAACTTAGACTCTTAGACTCTAAGACTCTATTTGGGAAACTTGAACATTATTCGGGGTATGTTTCACCGAGTGTCGGTGCACTCATGGGATCTCACCAGGTTTTTCGAGGTTTTACCGTATTTTATTTTTATTTATTTTCCAAGGTTTTAGCCCCTAGACTTAGGATTTATTTTATTTTGAGCTTGGTAAATAACTAAGGTCCAAACACCCTAACCAAGAATATCGTTTCCTATAGATTACGATTGGACTTAGTCAACATAAAAGGCTAATTTAATCAGATTAGAGACCACGTTTCGTGAGAGGTCATATACATCGCTGGCAGGACCTACTGCAGTGGGCACCAATCTGTTAGCAATGTGAGCCCGAGGCGAACCATTCCTGCAATAAATGTTATTGTAATAAATGATTTATCAAAGTTATTGATTATGTTTCACTCCCTTTCTGAAATTGATTGAATGAATGCACTATAAGGTCCCTCTATACAATATGGGTTATGTAGCATGGCCAACTTGATAATCATACAGTTGTTGATTCATTGATTGAATCATAGAGGTTGATGCTTGGATGAATGTCTACGGAGTTAAATAGATGACTCATCGAGCATCATCAATTATTGACAAGTAGTGATCTCCAGCCTGAGAAGGAGATGGCAATCCTTTCTCATTAGGCTGATATCTGATCAACCTCTTGATGCAGGTCCTCTGCATGGGAACAGTGATTCAGAGGTATCAGATTAGTTGAGTCAATGGGTTGACTTAACGAGATCGAGATAACCAAAGACCGATGATGAATACTGTCACATCACATGCAAACATCCTCTGACCAAAGACAGATGTATTGCTGTATGTCTAAGTGTGTACATTTGGCAGACCAATAGGTTGATGACCTAACCAAGGTCTATACACCGGCGAGCTGGTGTGCATGTAAGGGCATATGAGTAATACGATCTCTCAAAGGGATCATATAGGTTCACTTGTGAACCGGGAGACATGAGCTCACTCATGAGGTATTGGGACTGATCAAATTCCATGCATGGTCGTCATGCTTTAGAAGCATGACATGAATTTGAAGGTAAGCTACATGCTTTGTGAAAGCATATGATCTATACCGTATCCCAAGGACCAAGATTGAGAAACTTAGTGATCAGACCATGAAGATGACAGTGTAAAAGTGATCTATATCTTCAGGATGATCATGAGTCTTCCAGTATGTAGGATGTACAGGTATTGGGAATACCTGAGGGTGATTTGATCATAAACGATTGTATAACCATGATGCTTCCATTCCGAGGGAGTGATGAAACATGTCTGGATTTTAGTGACTCCTCTCATTAGAGAAGTGACCTAATCTTAGTCCATGTATTGGACATTGATCTGAATGAGATTCAGATGCAATGAGAAGATTAGGTTTACGGTCTTGATTTAATCAAGCATCTATGAGAGGTCCATGGGATTTGGATTTGAGATGTGATCTCAATATCCAAGTCACTATACGTGAAACAATACAATTGTCCTGTCCTTATCTCCAAGTATCCGAGCAGAAATAGCATTGTTCTTGAATGGTTCAAGAATAATTCCATAAGATCTAAGCATTGAGAAATTGATAATTAAATGAGGTTTAATTATCATGATGTATGAGAAATTATCCAATATAATTAAATGTGATTTAATTAGTATGGATAAGAATAATGTGGATAGAAATATCCAATTATTCATAATATATTATAAATGTGATTTATAATGTATTAGAGAGAGATAATTATAATTTATATTTGTTGATTAATTATTAATGTGTATTGGATACACATTGTCTAATTAATTGAAAATGTAAATTATATTTTGTTTTGGATTGTGAAAGTGATTCACAATTTTCCAATGTCAAGATTGCAATATTTCCAAAATTAATTGTGAATTATTTTTGGTGAATAAATCCCAACAAAAGTTGTTGGAATAAATAATGGAGAAATTCAAGGAGATATGCAATCTCATGGAAATCCGTGAGATTGCCCCACTTGGAATGTGGTGGGCGGCTACCAAGTCCTATATGGAATTGGTGGTCGTCCACCCTATTTCTTGGGGAGGCATGATCTCCATTGAAATCATCTCCTTATTTGATTGGTTTAATTTTAGGATTGATGTATATTTGATTTATCAAATATATTTAATCTAAATTAAATCACAAGTTGTTGGTTTTTACCAACAGCAATCTTGACCATTGGATTGACATAAATTAATTTCATCCATTGATTTTATATGTCCCATGGATTGAGATCCATGGATCCTAAAACCCTATAAATAGAGAGGTATACTATGCTCTCTAGTACATGCTATTGGTAGCACTTCTCTCTCTCTCTCTCTCTCTCTCTCTCGTCTCCTCACACGCCAGCCCTCTCCCTTTTCTCTCTTGGTGGCCGACCACCAAAACCCTAAGGGAGGACTTCGTCGACACCTACGCCACCGCGCCGCCGCTTCGACGCTCTGTGGTTCTCCGTCTTCTTGGAGTGCTACGCTCACGAAGGAGACATTCGATCTCGTACGACGAGATCAGGAGTTCACCGTGCTTGGATCAACTCGTTGGATTGCGAGGACAACGCGACTCATCCCCGCGCTTGCAAGCCGCTTCTCCGACGATCGGACTTGAGACAGGAGGTCTCTTCTCGTAGAGACTCGATCAACCACGCTTCAAGAGGTATTGCATTATACTTGTTGTGGTTATAGATGAAATGATCCGAGAATCGTTCTTGGATCATGTGGTTTCATTGCATGAAAAGATTTAAATTCCGCTACACCGAACAACTAGTACGACTAGTCGTTCTCCGTCGTATCTGATACGATGATCACACTTCCGTGATGGGCTTGAGGATTTTTCCATATCCTTCAAGTGGTATCAAAGCCTTAGGTTGAAGGTTTTGGATACGATCCGCAAACCTAGGACAACTTGGGTTCGTGGAAGTCGCGAAAGTTTTTCTTGCATTTGATTTTCGCACTTCTGTTTAGTGAATAAATTCGGCACTGTTTAAATTGTTTAAACACGAATTAAACACTTGGATTTTGTTCCCCATTAAATAAGGAAATCATAGGATCTGAGTTTACGTAATTTGGATTTCGTTTGCTCGAGATATGGTTGTTTTAATGAACATGTATGCACTGTTGCGGTAACTGCAAATCTTAACATGATTAATGAGTTAATTACTGTTTAGACTTGCCTCGAAATGCATGAAATATCACTTGGTTCTATCCTAAATCAAATTATCAATCTATGAAAATTGATTTTGTCTAATTTGGATTTAATATGATTGAGATATGTTAATTTTAGTAAGTAGGGGTCACTGCTAAAATTACAGTCCCAATCAAGAACCATGTGATTGTCAATTAATGAAATTAATTGTTAATTTCAAGAAATAATTATGGAAAATATTTGAGAAATATTGGAAGATGATTATTTCCTTAATTGACTTGGCCTCAACCAATAAATTGATTAGATTTGATCTAGATCAAAATTGGAAACACAATCATCAAACTCCTTGCTTGAATAGGATTGTGAATTTGTCTAGCAAATTTCTTATAATAAAAAATGTTTTGATTATTACTATATGTATAATTTCGGTTGAAGAACCGATGATCATCTCAAGTACAAATTGATCTATTTGGCATTATCCTTTCCCGAGGCGGATATGGTGTCTAGTAGGAGGTCGCTGGGATAGCGGGTTGCAACGTATGTGGTCCATCCCACTCTCGCCGGTACTGGCCATGACAGCGGGTAAGGACTTGATAATGCCGAAGAAATCAAGTTGTATTTTTTAATTATTAAAATACGAATTAATATATACTTTGAGAATAATACCATATATATATTCAAGTAAAACAATCAAGTTTGATTGACTGAATTAGATTGATAATTAATTTAATATGATTGAATTAATTATGTCCAATTAAAATACTCTATTATGAATAGAGTTGTTAATTCCCTTGGAAGAATTAATTACATGAATTTGATTCATAATAATTAATTAAAATTTGAATATGAAATGGAGGATCACACAAGTGATATCCATGGTCTCCCGTCAAGGCGAAGGGTTTCATCGCCAGATATTATATGTAGGAGACGCTTGCCCGAAATGACAGCTCCTGCGTATGATCCATTTGGATCGGGCTCGTCGCTTCTCGAAAGAGTAAGGACGTATACGTAGTGACCCCAATGTCGGGTCCTCATATTATTGGGGCGATATTGGATTGCGTATAGCGAGTTGTATTCCTGTTGACGATTGATTCAATTAATGACGGGTCAACATCACCTTAGGGGTGGTGGGCCCGGGTATTAAAGACCGAATTAGGAAATGCAAGTTGGACTTGCAAGGCGGAATGTGTTCCCGCTTCTCTTTATTGGAGTCATAGGTTCTCATATTATTGGGATATGACAAAGACAAAAAAGGAGATCCCAATTCTTACTTGAGATATAGCGGTAAGTATATCTCTTAGTTTGAAAGTGATTAAGGGAATAAACTTTCGTAGTTGATATAGTAAGACTAATTTGATTTAAAATGCCTTGATCAAATAAAATTAAATTGAATATATGATTATATGTTCTAATATAGTGCATTCTTAATTTCAGAAAATAAAGTCCATGAACCCACTAAGCAGGCTTCTAGAGGTCAACCAGTTGACCGGACCGAATTACTCGGATTGGATACGTAATTTGGAGCTTGTACTCTCGGTTGAGCGCATAAGTTATGTGCTCTTAGAAGACAAGCATGAAAACCCTAAATCTAAGGAAGAGAAAGCATACAATGACAAGTATGATGAAGATCATGTCTTGGCTAAATGCTACATCTTGGGTTCTCTCTCCAATGTTCTTCAGAAACAACATGTGGAGATGAGTACTTGCCATGAGATAATGCAGAATCTGAAAGATACGTTTGGTGACATTAACTGCACCCAACGGTACAACGTTATGAAAGAACTCGTTCGCTGCAAGATGCAGGAAGGGACTTCGGTCCGTGAACATGTACTCAAAATGTTTGGGTACTTATCGGAGCTGGAGACTCTGGGGGCAACCATGGATGAAGACATGCAATCTGATTTCATTCTGCTGTCGTTGCCCAAATCTTTCAATAACTTTGTGGTGTCATTCCACATGAACAAGCTGGAATTGACAAATGCTGGGCTTCTTGTTGCATTAAAGTCTGCAGAAGATGTGATGAAGAAAGATGGTCCCGCTGGCAGTGCAATGGTTGCACAGGTCAGAGGGAAGCGCGGTCGGAAGCATGGTTCTCGGAAGGGCCCGACCCAAAAGAGAAAGAAGAAGGGATAAAGTGTTGTCTCATCTTCCAATGCATCCACTCTAATGGCGTCGAAGAAAACCGATGTCTGTCATCACTGCAAAAAGCCGAGGCACTGGAGGTGTAATTGCCCGGATTACCTAAAGTCGGTCGACAAAGGTAAAGCCCCAGTAGGTAAAAAACTACTTTTATCATTGAAACCAGTTTTCTCGTTGGACGAGAAGGAAGTTGGGTTGTTGATTCTGGTGCTTCTGTTCATGTATGCAATTTGTTGCATTTGTTTCAGGAAACTAGAAAACTTGAAGAAGGGGAGATAGTCATCCAGATGTGATCTGATGCAAGTGTTGCAGCAGTCGCCGTCGGGACTTGTCGGCTATCATTATCTAGTGGTAGAGTCCTAGTACTTAAAGAGTGTCTTTATGTACCTGAAGTCAGGAGGATTTTGATATCTGTATCTAAGCTAGTTAGAGGTGGATATTCATTCCTATTCTGTAATAAGTTAGTCATAAATCATTATGATAAATATATTGCAGATGGTATTTTGACTTCTGGAGGACTCTATGAATTGTGCATTAGTGAGCATGTCATGAATGTTACAACCACTAATAAAAACCCTAAAAGATCCAGGAATAATAAAAATCATTCAAACATGATTTGGAATCAAAGGCTTGGTCATTTATCTGTTGATAGGATCAATAGATTGATAAAGGATGGACCTTTGGATTTTCTACAGGTTCAGTTTTTACCTACCTGTGAATATTGTATTCGAGGTAAAATGACTAGGATGCCTTTCCGTAACAAGGTTACTAGATGCGAAGGTATTATTGACTTAATACATACCGATGTATGCGGTCCCTTCAGTACCGCGACTCGAAATGGATATCGATATTATTTGACGTTTATTGATGTCCATTCGCGATACAGGTTTGTCTTCCTATTACGTCATAAATCTGAAACCTTTGAAAAGTTCAAAGAATTCAAGGCTTTGGTTGAGAACCAAACCGATAGGAAGACTAAACAAATTCGATCTGATCGAGGGAGCGAGTACCTCTCAGATGAATTCAAGGAATACCTTAAAGAGAATGGAATTGTCTCCAATCTCACTACTCCTGGAACTCCCCAACTCAATGGTGTTTCTAAAAGACGCAACAGGACCATCATGGATATGGTCCGTTCAATGATGAGTAAAGCACATTTACCACTTAGTTTCTGGGGATATGCAGTAGAGACTACAATATATATCCTGAATAAGATTCCCAGTAAATCTCAACCTAGGACTCCTCATGAGCTCTGGTATGGAACCAAACCTAGTGTTAATCACTTGAGGGATTGGGGTTGCTTGGTTCATGCGAAGAACATGTACGCAAGCAAGCTGGAATCTATCACTCGTGAGTGTTACTTCATTGGGTATGTTAGAGATGGTATTGGATACCAACTCTATGACCCTAAGACCCAAAAGGTTTTTGTCTCTAGAGATGTGAAATTTCTGGAGGATGATTTCCTTAAAGGTCAAGACAAAAGTGAAGTAGAGGAACTCATAGAATTCCCTGAGGATTCTGAGCTTCTTAGACCAGAAACTAAAGAAGTAAATAAAGATGAAACACCCACACCTCTTCAAAGGAGTTCGAGGGTGGTTGCACCACCTGAAAGGTATGGATTCCATGTGTCAAGTGAGACTGACAATGATCCTACTTCATTTGATGAAGCACTCGTGGATCATGACATGGATAGATGGATGCAAGCGATGAAGTCAGAAATTGACTCCATGCATAAGAATGGTGTATGGACCTTAGAGGATCCACGTAAAGGGGTAAAACCCATTGGGTGTAAATGGATCTTCAAGAGAAAAAGGGGACCTGATGGGAAAGTAGAGACTTTCAAGGCATGACTTGTAGCCTAGGGTTACACACAGAGAGAAGGCATTGACTACGATGAGACTTTCTCTCTTGTGGCTATGCTTAAATCCATCAGAACATTGCTGGCTATAGCTGCATATCTTGACTACGACATCTGGCAGATGGACGTCAAGACGTCTTTCCTCAATGGATACCTCAAGGAGAATATCTACATGGAGCAGTCCCAGGGCTTCATGACTGAGGATGGCAAAGTATGCAAGCTGAAGAAATCCATATATGGGCTCAAACAAGCTTCTCGTAGCTGGAACATCAGATTTAACAAAACCATAAAGAGTTATGATTTTTTGCAGAATCCTGACGAACATTGTGTATACAAGAAGCTTAGTGGGAGCGCCATTGTGTTCATCGTGCTTTATGTAGATGACATCCTTATCATTGAGAATGATACATGGATGATGACCAGTGTAAAGATTTGGCTATCTCATACCTTTGAGATGAAAGATCTTGGAGAAGCCTCTTACATCTTGGGTCTGAAGTTGTTCAGAAACCGAGAGAAGAAGATATTGGGATTGTCACAACATGGATACATTAAGAAGATTCTTGAACGATTCCATATGGATAGTTCCAAGAAAGGATTCCTACCCTTAAGACATGGTATCCACCTGTCTAAAGGAATGGCTCCTCAAACTGTTGAGGAAAAGAAAGCCATGGCTGGATGCCCTTATGCATCGGCTGTAGGAAGCTTAATGTATGCCATGATGTGCACTAGGCCAGATATCTTCCATGCAGTGGGAGTGGCAAGTCGTTACCAATATTGCTATGGAGAACAACACTGGAATGCAGTAAATAACATATTTAAATTTCTAAGATGGACGCAAGATTACATCTTGGTCTATGGGGATGGCGATCTCCAAGTCTTGGGATATACAAATTCTGACTTCCAATCGAATATTGATGATCGAAAGTCGACATCAGGGTTTGTGTTCCTGTTGAATGGTGGTGTTGTGAGCTGGAGAAGCAAAAAGCAGGACACTACAACAGATTCAACAACAGAAGCCGAATACATTGCCGCATCGGATGCTGCAAAGGAGGCGGTGTGGTTGCGCAAGTTCGTGCTGGAGCTTGGCGTAGTTTCCTATGATACTTCCATCCCGCTACTCTGTGATAACACAGGAGCCATTGCCCAGGCGAAGGAACCCATATGGCATCATAAGAGCAAGCACGTAGAAAGGAAATACCACATCATTCAGGAGATTCAAAAGCATGGTGACATCATCATCACCAAGGTGGCCTCTGCCGACAACATTGTTGATCCTCTTACCAAACCTCTGACAGAGAAGGTTTTCGACCAACATGTAATGAGTATGGGTTTAAGGATCATTCCTGAATGGTTCTGAGGGCTAGTGGGAGATTGTTAGCAATGTGAGCCCGAGGCGAACCATTCATGTAATAAATGTTATTGTAATAAATGATTTATCAATAAAAGTTATTGATTATGTTTCACTCCCTTTCTGAAATTGATTGAATGAATGCACTATAAGGTCCCTCTATACAATATGGGTTATGTACCATGGCCAACTTGATAATCATACTGATGTTGATTCATTGATTGAATCATAGAGGCTGATGCTTGGATGAATATCTAAGGAGTTAAATAGAGGACTCGTCGAGCATCATCAATGATTAACAAGTAGTGATCTCCAGCCTGAGAAGGAGATGTCAATCCTTTCTCATTAGGCTGATATCTGATCAACCTCTTGATGCAGGTCCTCTGCATGGGAATAGTGATTCGGAGGTATCCGATTAGTTGAGTCAATGGGTTGACTTAACGAGATCGAGATAACCAAAGACCCATGATGAATACCTTCACATCACATGCAAACATCCTCTGACCAGAGACAGATGTATTGCTGTATGTCTAAGTGTGTACATTTGGCAGACCAATAGGTTGATGACCTAACCAAGATCTATACACCGGCGAGCTGGTGTGCATGTAAGGGCATATGAGTAATACGATCTCTCAAAGGGATCATACAGGTTCACTTGTGAACCGGGAGACATGAGCTCACTCATGAGGTATTGGGACTGATCAAATTCCATGCATGGTCGTCATGCTTTAGAAGCATGACATGAATTTGAAGGTAAGATATATGCTTTGTGAAAGCATATGATCTGTACCGTATCCCAAGGACCAAGATTGAGAAACTTAGTGATCAGACCATGAAGATGACAGTGTAAAAGTGATCTATATCTTCAGGATGATCATGAGTCTTCCAGTATGTAGGATGTACAGGTATTGGGAATACTTGAGGGTGATTTGATCATAAACGATTGTATAACCATGACGCTTCCATTCCGAGGGAGTGATGAAACAGGTCTAGATTTTAGTGACTCCTCTCATTAGAGAAGTGACCTAATCTTAGTCCATGTACTGGACATTGATCTGAATTAGATTCAGATACAATGAGAAGATTAGGTTTACGGTCTTGATTTAATCAAGCATCTATGAGAGGTCCATGGGATATGGATTTGAGATGTGATCTCAATATCCAAGTCACTATACGTGGAACAATACAATCGCCCTGTCCTTATCTCCAAGTATCTGAGGAGAAATAGCATTGTTCTTGAACGGTTCAAGAATAATTCCATAAGATCTAAGCATTGAGAAATTGATAATTAAATGAGGTTTAATTATCATGATGTATGAGGAATTATCCAATATAATTAAATGTGATTTAATTATTATGGATAAGAATAATGTGGATAGAAATATCCAATTATTCATAATATATTATAAATATGATTTATAATGTATTAGAGAGAGCTAATTATAATTTATATTTGTTGATTAATTATTAATGTGTATTGGATACACATTGTCTAATTAATTGAAAATGTAAATTATATTTTGTTTTGGGTTGTGAATGTGATTCACAATTTTCCAATGTCAAGATTGCAATATTCCCAAAATTAATTGTGAATTGTTTTGGCGAATAAATCCCAACAAAAGTTGTTGGAATAAATAATGGAGAAATTCAAGGAGATATGCAATCTCATGGAAATCCGTGAGATTGCCCCCACTTGGAATGTGGTGGGCGGCTACCAAGTCCTATATGGAATTGGTGGCCGTCCACCCTATTTCTTGGGGAGGCATGATCTCCATTGAAATCATCTCCTTATTTGATTGGTTTAATTTTAGGATTGATGTATATTTGATTTATCAAATATATTTAATCTAAATTAAATCATAAGTTGTTGGTTTTTACCAACAACAATCTTGATCATTGGATTGACATAAATCAATCTCATCCATTGATTTTATATGTCCCATGGATTGAGATCCATGGATCCTAAAACCCTATAAATAGAGAGGCATACTATGCTCTCTAGTACATGCTATTGGTAGCACTTCCCTCTCTCTCTTTTCTCCTCACACGCCAACCCTTTCCCTTTTCTCTCTTGGTGGTCGACCACCAAAACCCTAAGGGAGGACTTCGTCGATGCCTACGCCACCGCACCGCCGCTTCGACGCTCTACGGTTCTCCGTCTTCTTGGAGTGCTACGCTCACGAAGGAGACGTTCGATCTCGTACGATGAGATCAGGAGTTCACCGTGCTTGGATCAACTCTTTGGATTACGAGGACAACGCGACTCATCCCCATGCTCGCAAGCCGCTTCTCCGATGATCGAACTTGTGACAAGAGGTCTCTTTTCGTAGAGACTCGATCAACCACGCTTCAAGAGGTATTGCATTATACTTGTTGTGGTTATAGATGAAATGATCTGAGAATCGTTCTTGGATCATGTGGTTTCATCGCATGAAAAATTTTAAATTCCGCTTCACCGAACAACTAGTACGACTAGTCATTCTCCATCGTATACGATACGACGATCACGCTTCCGTGATGCGCTTGAGGATTTTCCCATATCCTTCACAATCGACATCTAAGATCGGACTCAGGTCTCTCTTATGACTAACTAGTACCAGTTCTTCCCGCTAATAGAATCTATTGTCTTAAGGCAATTTCCTCATGCATCATTTAGATTAGTTTAAATTCGGTCTTTTAATTACGCGCGGATCACTCTACATGTAGAGTGCTGGAGAAGGTACGCATTTACGACTCTGCATGTATCATTGAGTTTTCATTGTGCATCGATTTTTCTATCTTCCTCCCCCCGTTTTATTGGACTTTAAATAATAAGGAAATCAGAAAATTCATTAGACGTTGTCTTTATTCAGGAAAATACATAAAATAGATAACCAATAAAATCAAGACTGCTAAAGCAAACTTGTCCTAAAACCTGAATTAACGACAAAAACTTGTTTCGGGGAGAGTAACCCCCTCCTTGTCTGATTTTATCTGTCGAGAGTGGAGCGGCCGCACACTAGGATAGATTCACGCCTGGACTTTCTTCAGACTACAGGTTCTAACAAAAATGATTAGCTATTCTGCAGTGAGGATTTACGGGTACCCGGTAAATGATTCGTACTACCTCAACAGAGTGTGTGATTTAGAGAACATTGTGTAAGGATCCATCCTCAAGTAATCGGGTTGCCAGAAACGGTTCGTACTTACACATATACTTGCTGGAATAGGTGCAACTAGTCGTAAGAATCCATGCCAATCTCCATGGAGAATCAGGCTCTTAACAGCTCGCTAACTCGCTCTATAAGATTAGATTATCACCATAATAAAAATTGACAAGATAAAATACGAAGCTTTCACGGTCATCACATTGTGTTGATTTGGTGAACGTGGGGTTTGTTTTCTAATCCTAATTCCATTCCAGATATACTCTTCATACATCCCTACATCAAGATGATCGGTAGGAGGTCTCTTAGGCTGCCTCTGGAAGCATCGCTTTCCAAAATCCTACCCATTCATCTAGGGCAGCTTCAGAGAGCTCAGGCCCGATCTCTGAACCCAAATTCGCCTCTACCATGTCCCCCCTCAACCACCCTTCTTCCACTCCTAAGGTACAGACAGACGAGCTAACACTGCTCTATATTCATTTGACAACACCTGAGCTGGGGTCTTTTGTCTTTGTATAGACTAGAGAGATGGCCAGTGACGACAGAGCCAATGAGCAGCCTCAGACTTCGTCATTTGTTTTTGACCAAGCTGCCATCAACAACACATTGTTAGCTTCCCGGGAGACCATGCAGAGACAAATCAAGGACCAGGGAATCTTCACGGAAGAGGTGAGGAGAGAGATTACGCATATGAGAGCCGTGAGAGAAGAGCCAGAAATACCAGTTGGTGATGGAGACATACCAAGACATGAGGGGCAAGCAGACGACGTACATCAATAGGAGCCACGAGATCCATAGAGGCCAGCATGCACCATGAGGCAGTTGCACAACCCTGGTGCAACTCTCACTCACCGATGGATCCAGCCGCCCGCCATACTAAGCTACTTCAAGCTTCTCCCCCAAACGATTCAGTTCTTGCCCAAATTCCATGGGCATGCCACTGAGGAGCTCCACCTCCATCTGCAAGAATTTGAGATGATCTGTAGCACCATCCACGGCACACCATTAAGCTGATAGCCTTCTCATTCTCCTTAGTTGATCGAGCATCCTACTGGCTGAAACACTTAGGGAGGGTTGTCACCACTTGGGAGCAGCTACGGACCGAGTACTTGAACACGTACTACCCACTCGGTCGAACCAATAAAGCCAGAGCCATGATTAGCAACTTCACAATGATCCCTAATGAATAATTCCATGAAGCTTGGGATCGCTTTAGAGAGCTCATTGACAGGTGTCCCCACCATGACATCAGCAAGCCCGATCTCGTCCATAGTTTCTTTTGTGGACTGATACATGGGCTGCAGGGGCTTGCGAACGCTTCTTGTAGAGGTTCATATTTCGCCAAGGACGAAGACCATGTCTGGGCTATTTATGAGGAAATGGCCGAAAATTACTCCCTGATGTCCTAGACCCGGGTCTATACTCAGGGGAAGCCTCCCCATCAGGCATCATCATACCAGAGGATAGCACGCATTGAGGTCGATCCCTCTTCATCTTCTACAACGACACCACTAGCAGAATCCTCAGCCGCTGACATGGGCATCATCAGCCAGAAGCTGGATCGGATGGAGATAATTGAGAAGAAGAAGTTCCAGGTCCTCGACAAGCTTAATAAAATCGATGAGCTGGCCCAAATATTGAGTGGCCTGAAAACTCAGATCTTATGTCTTGATGAGCTCGAAAATCACCTCTTTAATAATCGATAATTGTAGTATAGGAGATGAAATTCGGTCTATCAAAAATCAGAATCTTCGAGTATGTGGAAGTTATTTTACTTGGCAAGTATACCAAGGTCGAACACAGGGACACGAGCCTCTTCATCTATTTATCGAAAAATATCTATTAATTCTTGATTGATTAAATTCATCAGGTTTCATGTCTTCATGTGCACAAAAAATATGATGTAGAAATGATGCAATAATGTAGATAGAATCACAAGACATGATGCTTGTATTTTTTTGATTTTAAATGTAATTAAAGGATGATATAAAATAGATAATCAAGCAGTCAAATATGCCTTTAATTATTTGTGTTAATGAGCAATAGAATAGGGATCAATTTCAGAGTCGAATTGAGCAACAAGGATAATTAACGGTATTTAACATAAGAAGCAAGAGACACTTAGCACATAAAAATATAACATATTTAATAATGTGTCAAAACATGGAATTAACTATGTCATTAGAAAGAGAGTAAAACAAGTTTCAAAATGAGACAGAAAATCATGGAAAACAGAGTTCGTATGCTCAAGATATGCTAGATGGAATGTATGTGCATAAATGCAATAAAAATACGAGAAACTAATTTCAGAAATCCGGAGGAGGGCCCATTGTAATTTTTCCATACGCATGGGGGCCTTTTGCAATTATTGAAAACTAGTGGGGCACTTGTGCAAAAATTCACAGGCACACACGTGAGGCACGTGCCTGAGGACTTCTCTGTAATTTGCAGAAGCTGGCAGGGGTAATATGCAAATTACCCAGCACATGCCTAGCATGCGCACGGGCTAGGTTTGCAGTCGGGTTGAGGCTCGGGCCATGTGGCACTTCGTGCAAGGCTCGAGGGTTCCGAGCCTGAGGTCCGTGCGGGCGATGTAGATCCTCCTGGGTTGTCCGATCGTGGGCATCGAATGGTAACTGTGCATGCTTCTCCTCCTCCATTGTTCCTCATGAGGTGGAAATGGTGGGACTCCAGTGAGTCACGGGATGCTCCTCCACCGTCCCTTCGCAGGCCCATTGGTTGAGAACGCTACAAAGAGCCTCACGAAGTAGCTGGAGGTGAGAGGAGGGTTCGTCCATGGTTGGAGGGGCTGGTCGATGAGGCATCATCGAAGCTACTGCTCGAGATCGGAGTATAGGTGTGAACCCCGACCATTGAAGACTCAACCTACAAGATAAGTTAAAGGATAGTCAAAGCGTGCGATGTTAGTGAAGTAGAGGTCTAAGGGGCGGAGAAGGCGGGGAGCCAGCGAGTTCTTCTCCGACGAAGCTGAGAGAAAAGGGGTGGAGGTGGTTGAGGTGGTGACGGAGAGAGGATATGGTCTAAACCACCGACGAAGGTGATGGTGATCTGGTAAAGGTATTGGCGAGTCTAATGGATAAGGATAGCGAGTGTGCATGTCGGAAAAAATAAGAGAAAATAAGAGGGGAAGAGGGATAGAATCATTCCTGATCGGAGAGGGTAACAACGACAGGGGAGGCTTGGGATGAGGCTCCTTGGGAGCCTTCGGTCGTCGCTCTATCTGGCCAGCCATTCTAGAGGGCTCAAGCATTTGCTGGAAAGGCAGTGCAACATGGCCTAAGCCATGGGTCACACCTGGGACATAAGAGTCATCGTCGCCTCCATGATCCATCTCTCTCTATCACTGAGAGACGGAGGGTAGCTGTGCCTTTGCCCGGGCAATGGTGGACAGAGTGAAGCTGCGGTGGAGGTGAAGGTTATATAGGCAGAGCTCTGGCCATTTCGTGGTGTAATGGCAGCTCTTGTAACGACCGGTGTGAAGACGTAGAGTGATGGAAAGAGACGTTGGTGGTCTCACGAGGATGAGGGATGATACGGCTACGTGGAGCGAGTGTTAAGGATCGAAGAGGTGAGGAGGTCATGATACTAAAAATGGAAGGGTGTGAGGTGTTTGTTGAGCGTTATGTGGGAAGAGGAAGAGCGTGAGGTGGACGGTGAAGTCTTGGTCGTCGGATCTTTCGATCCAACAGTCATGATGGGGGCACAAGGGGACCACCCAGATGAGATCATTAGATTTGATCTAAGGGGTGATAGCGTGGCGTGGATGAAGGGCACAGATGGGTCTTGTCGTCTGATCCTACGATGGGGGATAGAGTGGGTGACGTGGAAGGAGTAGGGCCGTAGGATGAGAGGTGATCGTGTGGCGGAGGAAGAGGAGGAAAGGAGAGGCTCGTATGAGATCTTATGATCTCATCCAATGGTGGAGATTGAGGCGGGGATGGATGGACAGGATGAAGGCAGGGAAGGCAAGATCAGACGGTCTAGAACAACTTCAGGTGGCGGCCAACGAGGCACGCCATGTGGCGTCTCCTAGGGAGCGCCATGTGTCTAAATGAGATAATTAGAAAATAGGAAAAATAAAGGTAAATTAAAAAGGCATAAGTAAAAGCTGAATTAGAAAAAAGTCAAAACATGAAAGTTGTAGATCTTGATGAGACAACAAGTTACATGTTAGTAAAAAATCCAAAAGAGGTCATTTATACTAACAAGAATTTTTACAAGTATTATTTTATGTTTAAAAATGCTTAATTTAGTGGTTTTGATATTTTCCTTTTTAATTTCCTTTTGAAACCAAAATAAATATATACAACAATTAAACTAATTTTTAGGGTTTTTAATAAATAAAATAAAGAAAAGTGTTAGTGATAAATTCACAAAATTAGGGTTAGATTATATACAATACAAGAATAGTTAACAATAATAAATTAAATAGTGTTTTTATTGAATTGTTTAAGTTTGGAGAATAATAAATGAATTCTAACATGATGTATCTCAGATTCATCATGTCTCCAATAGGCACATACGACTTATCAACCACATTCCATGTCACAGTTTGATATAGGGAGCAGTTCATCACAAAGCCTCATATCGGTAAGTCCATCACATCTAGGCGGAGCCCATTCAGTCTCTCCCACAGTACCAGCTACCACCCCCCCTTCAGACACTCAGATAGTGGTATATCATTCATATTAGCCTTTGGCATCCCTTCCCCCACAAGTCCATGAGCAGCAGGAGATGAAGTCAATGGGAATTGGTAGTCCCGGTACCAACAACAGCCCGAGATCCGTAGTGACCACCCAGGCTTTCGATGGTCTACTGGAGGTGCTTAATCCCAATAGTAGCCTCCGGCACATGCAGGGCAGGGAGCCCAACCACAACAACCCCAATACTCCCAACAACAGCATGGTCCTCGACCCCCATACCAGGGTCAACAGTGGAGGCAGGAACAACCTCATCCGTGGTATCCACATCCTCCCCCTTACTCGTAACAACAACAGTAGCAAAAGAGCCGACCTCATTTCCAACGAGGCAACCCGTATGGTTCTCATGTACTCGTATGAGAACCCAACCTTAGATGATCTCGTCTGCATGCTTTTTCGAGCAACAATCTACCTTCTGGCGAGAGATGGATGAATTCCGACAAGAGATGAGGGACATGATAAAAGGCAAGGCCGCCATACCTTCACAAATTGAGCCGAACCCGGACATCTGAAAAGAAAATGTGAGTAGTAACGATCTACAGAGACCACCACCTCCAGTGAAGTGTTATATGACATTACTGTTTATTTGATGTCGATCTTGTAACACTAAGGAGTGGTAGGAAGCCAGCCGATGACGACTCAGCTAGACGACACCATGATGCAGATTCTAGGGTGCTAGATGGAGTCAAGAGCGGTGCTGATGCCGCTAATCATGATGATGATGCTGGTATTGAAGCCACCCGAGGATGATAATCCCAACGATAGTGCTGATACCATCATGTCTCCAGTTGTTGCAGATGGTGGTGCTGATGCCAACAAATTTCCATATGCCAGGTCAGAGTGCGGTACTGATGCCACTAGTTTAGATGTTGACGGTGGTACTGATGCCACCAAGAGTCAGTCACTTGTGTTTCCTTCCTTTTTTCATGTACCTGAGGATGTTATCAGAAAAACATAAAAAATGGAAAAACTTCAAAAATCAAAGTTACGAATAAAGGAAAGGTTCCTTCATCTCCTTTCGGACCATCTGTTGTGATTTATGATGTTTGCATGGATTCCAGCATTATGAATGCTCAGAAACCCACTCCTGACCCTCATTCTTATGAGAAGGGTCCCTCCATCCCCTTACCTCAAGCACTCTACTTAGGGAAGGGTTAAAAAATAGAAAATCCCAAAAGGAGACAACAGATAGAGTTCAACGAGCAGATGATAGATCGATTTCAAGAGGCACTTGAGCATATCCCTCTTTTCCAAAAGAACCTTAGAGAGACCACCATTCGTAGGAAGAAGAAGCGTAAATACAATGCAGAAATTCATGTGCTCACTCGTGCCACTTGTTTTTCCATCCAGAACCGATTGCCAGCCAAGAGACCTAATGCAAGGGCTCCATATGTCAGATGTCACATCCATGAGCAACGGTTCGATCATACTCTATTAGACAACGGATCCTCGATTAACCTCCTTCCAACTACTTACTTCACCGTTTTGAGTTTGGCCCTCTGAGACAGAGCAGGACAATTCTCCAGTTTGCAGATAGATCTGTCAAGAGGCCGAAGGGGTTATTAAAGGGTGTTGTCGTCACAATTCAAGGCCTGAAATTCTCTGTGGACTTCGTTGTGTTGGACATGGAGATCCCTGAATGCGTGATCGATACCCCCATTATTTTAGGATGCCCTTTCTTGGCTACAACCAAGGCAGTGACCGATCATGGTAGTGGGAAGGTGTACTTTCGCTTCGAGGGCGAGAGTATACAAATAGAGACGATTGAGGAATTGAGAGCCAGAGATTTAGCTTGCTCCGAACAGAGTTCCGAGCAGATGACAGATTCAGATCTAGACATCCATCATAAAGGTGATTTTATGATCACAGATGGTGAAGTAGTTTGGACAAACACAATTTCACGAGCTCTTGTCGTACCTTCAGAATATGTAGAGTTGCAGATGCTAGCAGATGAGAGTTTGGAGAGCGCACTCATGACACAAGATACCTTAGAGGATGTTGATTGTGATTTGGTTAGCGAAGCAGAGTATACTTCACGTGATTCTGATCCAGACCCCTCAGTCTCCGACACCGATTTTGATTGGCAGGACTTTGATGATTATTTATCGTGTCTGATGTCTACATAGCCCACAACTAGGGCAGAGATTGAGCCAGTATAATTGGCGGACATAACAACAGGGTCGTCTTTTTCATATTCACTGATTCAACGAGAGTTCTCTCATGCAGATTTGGTAGCCTTCACTCAGATTTTTCAGAGACCAGATCTGCTAGCTCTCACTTGCCCGGAATTGAAGACCTTGTCGCAAATCATGAAGTATAAATTCCTTACGGGTGAGCCAGAAATGTTCCCAGACATTATCTCAAAAGATTTGACTAATGACCAAGAATCTCTTTTCATGGAGGTTCTTGAAAGAAACCGCAAGGCAATCGAATGGACTGGAGCCGATCTCTAGGGAACAAGTCCTACCCTGTGCTCCCACCACATATATCTCGAGGATGTCACAAAGCCATCGGATTAGTTTCAATGTAGACTGAACCCGAATCTTCGAGAAGTAGTCATAAAGGAAATATCTAAGTGGTGGAGCGCCAATTTTATCTACCCCATCTCTGGCTCCAAATGGGTTAGTCTATTACATGTGTTACCTAAGAAGATGTGTATCACTATAGTTGTGAATGAGTCTGGAGAGGAGATAGCTACCCGAGTACCCACTTCTTAGAGTCTATATGGACTATAGATGATTGAATCATGCCATGATGAGGGATGTGCCGACTAGGGTTAAGTATCAAGAATAATCACAGGTCATTATGACCCCAATAAACCAATCAGATTCAATAAGAAAATAAGAGAACAACACAAATCAAACAATCAAGCACAAAATCGATGTCAGCGGTCTCCTCTATTTATTTAACCTGGTATAGCGACCATGGTCGAACACAAGGAGCATGAAAGTGTATGAAGGAGTCCTATCCAGAGAATAAAAAGCATATTTTGTGGTTTTTAATTTGCAATTTTTTTTGTAAATTCAAAATTAGAAAACAAACAAGTAAGCAAGGCAAAAGTAAGCTTCAACATTTTTTATTAAAACTTAAAAATGCTCAAAAATAAGAAAAAATGTGTTTATATTTTTCAAATAGTTAGATGTTTTTGGGAATTTTATGGGATTGTTCTGATTTTTGAATGAGTTTATAAAAATGAAAGAAGGAAAAACAAGGAAAACACTATACAACCTAGATTAAAAGGAAAATTTAAAATATTAAAAGTGCCCTAATGTCATGATTGTGATTTTTATAAAAAAATTAAATAAAAATATCTAACTACATAAATTGAAATTAATTTTTTTTATTTTTAGAATTTTTAATGATCTTTATAAGTTTTTTTAGAGTTTTTAGTTTTTAGGATTTTTATAAAACATAAGGCAACAAAAATGATTCTGGAATTAAAACACATAAAAACAAGCACACATAAATTTTTTATAATTTTTTAAATAATTTTTATATTTTTGGCATTTAATAAAATAAATAGAGCAATTTTTAGGTGTTTTCGATTTTTAGAAAATAGTAAACAAAACTAAATTAATTCACAAAAATCACCATAAATAATACATGTTAATAGTATCTAACTGTAATCTTTATGGGATTTTTGGAGTTAATTTGGTAATTATTTGATTAAAAACAACACACACAACAAGTAGGGACCTATTTGCAATTATCCTAAAGTTTCCAGACCAAAAGATAATGCATATAAAAAGCTCAGGGGTATAGTTGCAAAAATCCCAGATAAACATGCGTCTCACACATGAGTCAGGATCAGAGGGGTATAATTACAAATACTAAAAACTTTTCATTCAGATCAGAACAAACATGAAGTCTAGGGTATAAAATGCAAATGTACCAGAAGAGCACACGACACTACACATGAGTTCACACAGACTGGACTAAAATGCAAATACTGAAAACACGAGGGTCTAATTGCAAAATGTATGCAATACAACTTTTATTTACTGGACTAACTAGAAAAGCATGTAAATACGGGATAAAAGATGCAAAATGCCCTTGCAGGGCGCATGAGGATGCGTGGCGAGCTCTGGTGAAAGCGTTGGCATATAGCCTGATCTTCTAACGCTGCAGATCTGGCAGTCCAGAGGATGTCGGCTACGTGCAGTCGGATGCGTCAGGGGATGTCTGATCTTACGACCGAGAAGTTGCGGTGGTCGACGGTTAAGATGACATCTGGATCGAGGAGGGTCACCCGACAGCTGAGAAGGATCTTGGAAGAACACCTCCCCGCCAGACTTTGATCAAGCGAGAGAGGAGATTCACCGGCTCGATTGAAGAGCAAGGAGGTCCACCAGCTTCGTGGAGTCGCGGCGCGTCGGGCTGGGGGATCTGATGGCGATGGGAACGGTCGGATGGTTGTGGCGAGGCCAGGCCACCTAGGGGTACTCTACTTGAGTAGCTAGGAGCTCGGAAATGGTTCCTTGAGCACGGAATGACCTGCAAAGGGAAGAGCGACTCGGGGGCTTTGCTCCGGTCGGGTTATTGCTTGATCAGGAGGAGAGAAGCATGGGGGAATGGAGTTTGACTCCCGACGGCTATGGAGGAGTGGAGTCTCGTCCTCAATCTCGACCTGAGGGTCGAGTCTAACGGGGATCAGGATGCAGTGCGAGATGGAGGGAGACGTGTAGGTTCGATCGGAACGGATGGAAGGGTGAGATGAGGCACAGATCAACTGGTCGGAGCAGATGGACATGCAACATAGCGAAATGAAAGATTGAATCGAACTGGAAACACGGGGCAAAATGGGCAGTACCTGAAGGTCTGTGATGAAACCCAGTTTCATGCTCTTAAGTCGCTGAAATTAACCCCTAGCTTAGACTAAGTGTCAATAAGAACCTGATTAATCCTTGTACTTATCAGAGTCCTTAAATAAATTAAAAATACAAAAAATAGCAACACTAAAAACTGTAGTGTTTTTAAGCCTTTAGAAACACCCACAAAAATATTTCTCCCTTGGTTTGACCCCATCTCCGATTTTTGTCAACATGAAACTTGTAGATCTCATCGAGATCTACAACTTTCATGTTTTGAGTTTTTCCAAAATCGGCCTCCTTTTCCCTCTTATTTAATTTCCTTCTCTGAAATAATGTAATTGGTCCTTTGCGCACCACGCGCCCTCTGTTGCCCGCCGCTTGATTGCATTCTGAAGCTTTGATCTCCACCGCGCCTTCCCGCCTTTAATTTCCACCATTCGATCCTTCGATCACGATCGGGTATCCATCACAACCATCCACCAATGCCTCGTCCTCATACCTCCACGTGTCTTCCCCTGCACCATACGATCATCTCCAGGTGCCTCAATCTTCACCGATCATTTCCGCTTTAATTCCATCCCTTCGATCCACACCTTACTCCATATTCAGACCATCTGCCAAAGCCCCTCTCTCAAGGTGACACGTGGATCCATCTTAGCCCTACCTCTTACCGTTCCAGATCCAATCCACACCTCTCAAATGCACCCTTTCCTCAGCTGTTGGATCGTGAGCTCCAACGGCCGGGACATCTTCTTCCACCTTCGGCCCCCTTCTCGCACATGTCGCCCCTCTCGCGCACCATCTTCCCCCTTCCTATTTTCGCCACTTCTTCCACTAACCTCACAACCACCCGACTACCCCATGATCAAGCCCAATCATCCACCTTCCTCGCAAGGCTCATATCACCTCTCATAACTCTCCCTCACGCTACATATATCCCACTAAACCCACATTCACATTCACCAGAACTGCTTCCCCCATTCATTAAATATGCCGTTGCCGCCCCACTTTCTCACCGTCCACCTTTACGTGGGGAGTCGCAAAGTGAGACTCCGCCCTCAGTGACAGCGAGGGAGTGGCATGGAGCGCAAAGATGACGAGCTCCTCTGGTGATGACCCTTGGCCCCTCACGACTACATTTGCAGTGCCCTGCCATCCCCGAGCTGCTCCTCAAGGCCGGTTGAGTTCAGCAAAGACCAGGGCATCATCAAGAAGCCCGCGCATAGCCCTTCGGCTGCCATTACTGCCCAGGTAAGCTTCTTCGATCCCCCTTGTATATTCATTGTTCTTCTTCTAATTTAGTAGGCAACTCATGACACTACCACCGTTCACTGACCATCCCTTTAGCTCCGCCTTGCTTCCACCATCCACGTGTAACACTCCGCTCATTCTCCCTGACTTCCACAACCCCAGACCACTCCGACCCCCTCCTTTGAGCTCATCGAAGAAGACCATCGGCCGCCACCTTCTTCAGCCCATTCACAGCCGACCATCTCACTCATGTCACTCCACGTACAAGGCCTCAACTATTGCGCTAACTTTACAGGTACTCGAATATGCAATGATCGAAGTTTCATCAGAGAAGAACTCGCAAGCTTCGCCTCCGGTGCTCCGGTGTCGTCCACCATCTCCAGGACATGCCGCAGCTCGCCCGGACTTCCGACTTCATCTACAACTGCGCAGGAGGCTTCGGGGAGATCCATCGTGACATGGCAAGGGTGGCGGAGCCCAAGATATGTCGCCGGAGATCTGATCGAGCCACCAGCCCCACGGTAGAGGAGGAAGATCCAGAGTTTACAGGCACCGTTGGATGCCCCTCCCCGATGTCCATCCAACGGCGCTGGTGCAACCACGTATTCTCCAGCACACGATACAGTTGCAGTTGGATCCACGAGATCTAATAGTCCTTGGACGTCTACGTGTCAAGCACCGAGCAGACTCGAGCCTCAACCTCCTAGCCTGTAGGCCTGGGTCTATCGAACCACTACCAAGCCTTCTCCGAGCCAGAGACTCCATCGAGCCTGATTCGAGGCTGAACCATACGCCGAGCCTACCTGAGCCTCCATCGAGCCTGCCTCTTCACTGAGCCTAGAGTGACGTGCTTGTCACGTGCACTATGGGCAAATTGCATGGAGGCATCACCGACTTCTCCATATTGCATTCAGGTCCAGAAGTCACGTGCTACCCACGTGTGCCTGGGGTATTTTGCACTCATACCCTCACGGGTTTTAATAATTGCAAAAATACCCCCACGTGTGTGGGTAAATTACAGGGAAGGCCCCGAATTATTTTATTTGCATTTTAGTCCTTCCTAAGGAACTGTTTGATATTTATCTTTTATGTTTTCTTGCATTTATTCCCCTGGTTTCACTCTTGCATATCTTGAGCATCTTAGCTTCGATTGAGTTGATTTTGGTGGCATTTTGAAGCTCATTTCATTATCTTCTTGATGACATGCTTAGATTTCAGATTTGACACTATGAATTTTGATGTATTATTTAATTGCCAAGTGTCATTTACACAACATGTTTAATACCTTGCCTTAATTGATTTAATGGAACTTGTTTCATAATTCTATTTTCGATTCGATTACATCTTATTGCTCAAATATTCTCACTTGCTAGGGCATATTCACATTGCATTTCTTTGCATGTTTTTAAAATAAACACAAAAATGCATTGTTTATGTTTATTTATGCATTGTGTCTCCATGCATTCTTTGACCTACGATTCTTCCATTCAACACTTAATTAATATAATTAGAGTCTAAATGAAACAAAAGAGGCTCGTGTCCCTGAGTTCGACCTTGGGCTTGTCCAAGTAAAATATAAATTCGATCGTTTGATTTGATTGTTAATTAAATTAAATGGTCTTCGATGAATTCGATTCAACCAACTACAATACATTAAAATGACTTATTAAGAGGCCGAATTCCGGGTTCTTTAGTCTGGTTAAACTCAGGAACGTTCGGCGAAGATGGGAGTCGAGGATGCGGCCTCGACCTCGCTGCGAAAGGTGGGGAGGCTAGACGCGACGGCGCTCGCCGACCACGTAGCTGTGTTGCTGCTTCATGCCACCAAAACTCAATCCAAAGGGCTCCTCGGTTGCTGTCACTCCACTAAAGATTCTTAGGGATGAGAGAAGGGACGAGGAACGAGCTCACCGATAGTGGAGGCGGATGAGATGTTATATAGGCTTCCCATGGTTGTGAGATGATCGGGCAAAAGCACGCAACCCTAGGAAGATCCACGCCTTTCTAGGGATCCGTGAGGGTCGTGGATCCAAGGATATAGTTCGGATGAAAAATAGGATCGAGAGGAGGCTTGATCCGACTGGGAAAAGGGGGAGAAGGAGCTTCGGCGGAAGGAGTCGGGTCGGGTCAAGCCTGGAAGAGGGTGTTGACCTGCGGTCTACATCCGGCCCCGATCAATCAGAATAAAGGAATTTATAATTTGTTTATAAAATCAATAAAAAATATTAAATGAATTCAAAATAAAAAGTGTATAAATTAAAAAATGTTTATTATTTTTCAAACTATTTTTCTGCGATTTTTAATTATTTTTATGAGAAATAAATTAGTTTATATACAATATATAGTAATATATACATGTATAATATACCTATGTATTTTGTACAATTATTTTTATTTTGTTATTTTTACATAAATACCCAATTTTGTTTTTATTTATTTTCCACATGTTTTTACGGGTACAAAATATTTTTTATTTTTATTATTTATTTACAGGTATAGAATAAATAGGGAGTGATATATATATATATGTGTGTGTGTGTATTTTGTACAAGTGAGAAAGGATTTTATTTTTATTTTTCTGAATTTTATTTTATGTTAGTTTTGTTTTTAGGACTAAATACAAGGAGGCAGAAGAAATATTTTATTTTTTATTTTATCAAAAATAATTGTTTACATATACAGGGAATATGTACAACATAGATTAGGCCCTATCTCTCTCTACTTATTTTATTTGGTGATCAGGTCAAGGCTTGACCGTCTCTTGGGGTTCGGGTCACTCTGTATTTATTCTAAATAGCTCATTCCTTTTTCTTTTCCTTATTCTTTTATTTTTGCACAAATACATGCTAATTAACAATATTAACATATGCATGCATAATGACAACTTATTGTATTTACACCTATTTACATGATAATTTACCAAGATAAGTAGCTAAAATAAAAGAATAAAGAGTGAGAATAAGGGATTCATCACCCATCTATACTTTACCTTTGATAGTCCCTTAGCAAACGCTTATTTGAAAAAGAAGTGAAAAAGAAAAGAGAAGAAAAAGAAGGAGAATCAAGGTTGATTATTAAACTTGTCTTTATTAAATTGAAGTATGGAGCTCAGTCATACCTTTGGATTATTAGTTTGTCGGAACCTAGGCTTAAGACTTAACATCCTCTAAGTTCCACCAATCTATGGTCAAGACTCCTCAATAATTTAGATCAGAACAAGTCTGCATACACAAACTCTATTGACCATGAATCTTTCCTTGTACGGTGTAAGTGATATGTAGCTCCCCACCTCAGAAATGACAAGGCAACAACCTCCCTCAGCAAGGTAACTCTAATGCCCTAGTCTAGAAGCTCTTTCCTCGAGGAGCGGGGTATTCCCTTCTAAGTTCAAGTTCATCTGGCTCAAGAAGAAGGGGAAAGAAGAGAATGGACCGTGGCCAGTGTAGCTACGTATCCCTGGAAGCCCAACCAGTGTAGCTAAGTCTCCCGCTGCAAGCTTCATGAGATGAGAATGTGTAACATAAGTTTTGCTTTATTTGGCTATATGCACTCCGGCATGCATTTTATTTTCTATCAGGGCTGTCCACTTTTTTTGGAGTTTTTCTTTCTTTTGCACATTTTTAATGTGCATATGTACAACATATCTACATGGTGCAACATATATACACAAGGACTTCTTCCTCTTGAGCCAGTAGACTATCCCTCTTTTGAAGCATTATCACAACACACAACTCTTGTCTTTAGACCTCAACACCGCTAGACCAAGTTGAGGTGCACTTTCCTCCCTAAAGGAAGATGAGAGGTTCTGCCTTGAAGTACTACCCTTGTATACTACCCCAAGCCAAGGAAAACTACCTCCACATCACCACATCCATGTGGAGTTGAGTGTAAAGTGCTGGTCCAAGTCAAGCCATTGTCTACGAGAGTCATGTGTGCATTGTTAAATGTTCTACTTAGGCTCATCAAGATGATATGTGATCATAGTCTAGTGGACTCAAAGAATTAAGTCACGAATGGACCTGAAAAATCTTAACCCTAAATCCTATAAGGTTCCTCTGAGAACTAGGTGGATTAAGGTCTTAACCAAGCTCCATTTTCCAATTTAATTCTATACTAGTTTAAATGTCAACTAGTATTCAGAAGAATATACAAATATTTACAAAAATATTTTATGAAATTCTTCAAAATTTGGAAACATGCAAAATTTTTGAAAATGTTTGAATATATGCATGCACGAATGTAGAAGTTTTGCAAACTATTTACAAACATTTACATAAGGGTTTTTGCAAACTTTTATTTTTCAAACAATTTTAAAAAATTTTGTACTATATATATAATTTTTATACAAAAATATTTACAAACTTTTCACAAGCAAAACATCTTTACAAACATTTGTACAAAAATAATTTTTATAAATAGCTATGTATGTGCAGGAAAGAATTTTATGTACAAGAATTTTTTTTAAAGTTTGTGATTTTTAGGTTGTGGATTTTAGCCATTTTATTTATTAACACACTTACACAAAGTACGAGTATGGCTAAAGTATATATACAATATATACGACACCCCCCTATACTTAGCTCGAACGATGTCCCCAGAGTGATCAAAGAGCAATGAAGAAGACATAACTTGTGCTTAATATAGAGAAGTGAAAAGAAGGGCTATACTCTAATAGTGGATAAACGAATAGAATGAATAGAGCTAGGTGATTCCCCCCTATACTTAGGATCAAGTAATCCTAAGTATAGAAGACTGTGCACAAAGGGAAAATTGAGTGATAGAATGTACATAGTCTACCTCCCCTATACTTAGGGTAAAATATCCCTAAGTATAGCAACAAAACAAAGGTAAAAAGAAATCAAAAGAATAATCAGAAATCTGACACCCCCTATACTTAGGGTAAAGTACACCCTAAGTATAACATAATCATAGGATTCAAATGGGATGTTAAACAAAAGAAGGTGTGATATGAACATATGGATCTATACAAGGCGAAAGAAGGTGATAATCAGGCATGAGATGCAAATGATGTGAGTCAAAAGACCACATCTCATGCAAAATGAATCGGGGCAACGCTAACGATCAACGGATCATGATCTAGATATGGCTTGAGGTGCTATCGTTAACACGAAAGGTGGACTCAGGTGACATCTCAGATATGTCGATACTATCATTGTCATGCACCTTTCGGACCAGGTTTGGTCCTTTCCACTTGTTGACAAGATTTTTCACGGTTTAAAGTGATGATATTATAATGTCGTTGTTGTTCCACGAAGAATCCAGATCAAACAAATAAAATACAACTACGAGCATAATGGAGACATACAAAATGCATACGGCAAGTAGAGGATCGAACCACGAGGACTAAACAAATTTGCGATTTTAATTCGACATTTAAAACTTGGTTCCAATCTAAGTCCGATGAAATGAGATATGATGATGATGAATTTTTAGAGGGTGTCAAACTTGATCAAACTTATCTAAATATAATAGAGACGCTTCCTAGTGTTTTAAAAAGATGTTTCAGCACATATAATGATATGTAAAAAATGTAGATGCAATTAGAGATGACGTTAAAGACATGATATAATGCTTGCAACTAATCAAAGTTGAAACAAAAAGATATACTTGAAAATGACTTAGAAGATGAGTTCAAGGGTATAAGTGCAATTGACAAGTAAATAAAGTAAAGCAAATAAGGGAAGAGAAAGATAATCTTATGCTCATGCACGGAAGGGATGGTGCAATTTCTGTCCGCGAGAACAGCCTGAACGGGGGCGGCTGATGTTGCACGAGGGTGATTGGTGCGGGGTTGTTGGTGCGCTAGAGGTGTACGCTGGTACGCGGTGGCTGGACGCGCCTCCGTTGGCTACTGTGGTCGATGACGTGCGCGGGGGATCGCTGGATGTCTTCCCCACGCGAACAGGAGTGCACGTAGTTACTGCTGGTTGGTGTGTTGGCTGCTACGCACACTAGCAGGGGGTGCGTTGGATGTGATGCGCGGGGCTGGAGCAACTGGAGGGTGTTGCTGTGCACGAGAGCAGATGGAGCAGGACTACCATGTGAGCTGGTCCACTGCGCAAGCTGGAGGAAGACCTGGCGCTAGAAGGAGAGCATTACTGCGCATGGGCGCAATTGGATGCGAGGAGCCGCTAGGTGCATCACTGTTGCTGGTCGGTGGCGTACGTTTGTACCCACCCGAGGGAGCTGGCGCGCGGATGAGAAGATCGCAGGAAGTGGACGCCGGTGCGCAGTTGCTTGCCGTGCACGCAGCAGCTGTGCGAGATGGAGAAGAAGGCCCACGCATAGCAGCGTGCGGGCTGGAGCTGGGTGTGGGTGCACGATATCACGGGCTGGAGAAGTCAATTTGCGAGGAGGAGGGGCAATGCTCGGGCGTTGTTGGCTCCGTTCTGCATATGAAAACGTTAGAGAAATAACATGGCTGAGAAATATGAGTGAGGGGAGGTCGAGAGAGAGAATGGGGAGAAAGAGAGAGAGAGAGTGCGTGATGAGTCCTTGTGCGTGAGAGGATGCTACCCTTTTATGGATGGCATGGCTGTACTTGCAATGAATGAGAGTTATTGCCCTTTTTTTTTGAAGAGCCACCCACGTATATGGATGGTGGCTTTTGTCTTTTGCATGGGATTAATTGATGCATGGGGAAGATGCATGGCAAGAGAGGATGTATTCGACTACTTTTTATGGGGGAGAGAGAGAGAATAAAGAGGACACACATGCATGTATGACATTAAAGAGAGGGGATTTTTTCACTCTTGACCCTCCCATTTTTTTTCCAAAAATTGTCAATAGAATTCAACATGTTGAATTCTATATTATTACATTCATTTTCTCTTTTAATTGTAGATGATTTATTCATGAGAATACATTATCACAATATATAATCAATACATAATTTGTAATAATGATTTTATCTGTATATCACGATTTTTCTCCTCTATAATAATGGAATAAATAATCATATAAGTTATGCAAGATTGCAGATTATGTGTCAAATACTGAGCTCATTCTTTGCATAATTTTATCTTATTATACCCATATATATTGTAATCATCATACCCCCATACTTAGGTTTTGCTAGTCCCGAGCAAAAATAAGATAAGTAATAATGACGGACAAGGTGAATAGCCAAGATGGATTTGGTGAGGGTTTGCAGCAGACACTCCCACAAAGTCTTTTGAGTTTTCATTCCCTAACCACACAAATACACAAACTTTAGTAGAGTTGACCCATGGATTAATGATTTGTTCGAATTGTCGACTTGACTCGAGTTTTGTAGTTTCAACAGTCTCTCAGTTCCAACAAAGTCAGGCATGGTTTCAGAAGGTCGATCAGGTCAGCTCATCCCTAAGAAACAGGTATTCTCTTTGACCTTGAGTGGATATAAACAGTGTTAGTGATAGTTTTAGCTTTCGTGAGTCAAGAGAACGAGCTAACAACACAATCTATCAAGGTACCGAATGATTCCCTATACAAATAGCCTCAGTCCTCACCTAGATTCAGGCATAATCTCCTTTCACCCAAGTATGTCAGCATAGAAAAAAATAGGTCATAGTTTATTGGAGAATGGGACTTAATTTCGGGGTTTTCCGTAGACCGCTTTGGTCCGTTGCTCTCATTCTTTTCCTTTTGCAGAGCATAACCCTGGGCCTCTTTGGGCCTCTTTTAAAAATTTAGGTAGCATCATTGGGCTGCTACCACGGCTTTTTGATGGAGAAGGGTTATTTGGTGGTCTTCTTTCCTTGCTTTTGCTTTGCACATCATTGCATGATTGGTGGTTTTTGGCATTTGTATTATGATATGCCTTTTTGTGGTATTTTTGTCTTGGGTTTTGGCATCAAGAGGTAGTATCAGCTTAATATTGTCTTTGGAGGCACGATACTGGCTTAATTGCTGACACACTTAGACTAGAGAGATCATGTTGCTCCTGAGTCAGGTTCCTTCACTGACTATAGATAAGGTTCAGGCATTGGCACAACCAAGAGGACAACTCCTCACCTCAACTAGATTGTAATTGTATCTCGTAAACTCAACTCACTCAAGCTAAGTGCAATGTGTAGTTATTTAATATCCACTGAAGAGTTTAAGAGTGCTATTAGTTTCTCAGGTGATCTAGTTAGATACAGAAGTTCATTCACCAGTAGAGTTAGTGGAACTGAGAGAATAAAGTCCAAATGGACCTGAAGAAAGTTTAAAAACTCATGCCTAGTGAAATTCTGATGAAGTGGATTAGGGTCAACTCAACCTCGGTCTATGATTTATGCAATGAAGATCTGATTTCTCAAAATAGGATAAAACTAGGAAGGATGTATTTTTGGTGGTTTTCTTGCTTTGAAAATATTTTTAGGGGAATTTTTCCAAAAGAGAGTTTTTTTCTTTTTCTTTTTCTTTTCTCTTTTTTTTGAAAGATTATGCAATTTTGAAAAAACTATGCAGACACCCCCCCATACTTAACAGAAACCATGACCTCATGGTGAAGATAATGTGCAATAGGAGGATCAAAAGGGATGTGAAATGTATTTTTGTTTTTGTGTTTTTTTGGAATGTAATGCAGAGGAGTACCCCCATACTTATCTAATGCAATGCAGTGAAAATAAACATGCGAGCGGTAATAAGATACCTGTGAGGAGAGGCTCACGAGAGTGCATGATTTAACGCCTCAGCTTGGCGATGTGATGGTTCATTTTTCCTGCAGAAGGTATGTTGTGCAGACAGGCATAGGACCAGATGGTTCAACAACGGGTTTTAGTCTTTGACCATTTACTCTGAATGTGGCTTTAGTGTTTGGGTCAGAAATTTCTATCGAGCCATTATCAAATACTTGAGTTACAATGTATGGTCCTTTCCATTTCGATCTCAGTTTTCCTGGAAATAACTTCAGTTTTGCATCAAATAGCCATACTTTTTGATTTTCTTTGAATGTTTTCCTTGAAATATTAGCATCGTGCCACAACTTGATTTTCTCTTTGTATAGCAGGTTGTTATCATAGGCTTGTGATCTCAGTTCTTCCAGTTCAGATAAATCCAATAGTCTTTTCTTCCCAGCCTCATCATAATCCAGATGGCACTTCTTGATTGCCCAGAGTGATTTGTGGTGGACCTCTACAGGTAGGTGGCACGGCTTTCCATAGACTAACCGAAATGGACTTATACCTAAGGGTGTGCGGAAAGCAGTACGATAGGCCCAGAGAGCAGAAGGTAAGTGTTGGGACCAGTCTTTACGATCAGAGCGAACAATTTTCTGGAGGATGGTCTTGATTTCTCGATTTGATAGCTCAGCCATTCCATTGGTTTGTGGATGATAGGCAGTTGCGACACGGTGTTCGACTCCATTTTTCTTGAGTAAATTCTTAACTGAAGCATTCAGGAAGTGGGTGCCTCCATCACTGATTACCACCTTTGGCAATCCAAATCGAGAGAATAAATCGTTCAAGAACTTGACAACGGTTGTGCTATCAGCAGCACGAGTGGGAATGGCTTCAACCCAACGGGACACATAGTCAACAGCGAGTAAGATGTATTGATAGCCTTGTGAGGTGGTGAAAGGTCCCATGAAGTCTATTCCCCAAGTATCAAAGATCTCAACTATATGTACGGGTTGGAGGGGCATCATGTTGCGGCGGGTCATTGTTCCATTAGTCTGACAGGCAGGACAAGATTGAGCAAAATGATGGGCATCTTTAAAGAGTGTGGGCCAGTAGAAACCGCATTGTAAGATTTTAGCGGATGTACGCTTCCCTGAGTGATGTCCTCCACACCCAGAAGTGTGGCAGTGAGTTAGGACATTATTGACTTCAGATCCAGGGATGCATCGTCTCCATATTAAATCAGTACCCTCTTTGAAGAGAAAAGGGTCTTCCCAGTGATAGTATCAGGCTTGGGCCTTGGTTTTATCTCTCTTATGTTTTGTCCAGTCATCAGGGAATGTGGAAGTGACGATGTAATTAACGATGTCTACATACCAAGGGAGTTGAGAAGCTGACATTATGCTTTCGTCTGGAAATTTATCAGAAATTGGGATTGTGTCTGTGTTTGAGGAAGGGAATCTTGAAAGATGATTGGCCACGACATTCTTTGCTCCGACTTTATCTCGAATCTCCAAATCAAATTCTTGGAGCAATAATACCCACCTAATGAGTCTAGGCTTAGCATCGGTTTTTGTGAAGAGATATTTCAAAGCCGAGTGGTCTGTGTAGATGATGATGTGGGATCCTAGGATGTAAGATCAAAATTTCTCTAAGGAAAACACCACAGCTAAAAGTTCTTTCTCAGTCACAGTGTAGTTCTTTTGAGCAACATCCAGAGTTTTACTGGCATAGTGAATGGCATAAGGTTTCCCATCTTTCCTTTGACCCAATACTGCCCCCACAACATAATCAGATGCATCGCACATGATCTCAAATTCACAGTTCCAATCTGGGGGTTGTAGGATGGGTGCTTCAGTGATGATTTTCTTCAAGGTTTTGAAAGATTCAAAAGCATCCTCAGTAAAAGTGAAGTCTTGATCTTTTTCCAGTAATTTCGTGAGAGGACGGGAAATTTTCGAAAAGTCCTTAATGAAGCGGCGGTAAAAGCCAACATGACCAAGGAAAGACCTTACACCCTTGATGTTCACGGGTGGACCTAAGTGAGCGATGGTCTCAATTTTCGATGGGTCCACTTCTATCCCTTTCTTTGATACAATATGTCCCAATACAATTCCTTGTTTCACCATAAAATGTGATTTCTCCCATGATAATATCAAGTTCACTTCGATGCATTTCTTGAGGACTCTATCCAAAAATCCTAGTGTTTCCTCAAAAGAGTCTCCAAAAATAGAGAAATCATCCATAAATACTTCCATAAAATCGCCGATCATATCAGTGAAAATTCCCATCATGCATCTTTGAAATGTTGCTGGGGCATTACATAGTCCAAAAGGCATGCGACGAAAGGCATATGTTCCAAAAGGACAAGTGAAAGTGGTCTTGTCTTGATCTTCTGGTGCTATGGCTACTTGGTTATAACCGGAATATCCATCTAAAAAGCAGAAAAATTCTTTTCCGGCTAGCTTCTCAATGATTTGGTCAATGAATGGTAATGGGAAATGATCTTTTCGAGTAGCCTTATTGAGTTTCCTATAATCTACACAGACTCTCCAAGATGTTGCTACTCTGGTCGGTATGTCCTCGCTTTTCTCATTTTTGACAATTGTTAATCCAGCCTTCTTGGGGACAACTTGGAGAGGACTGACCCAAGGGCTGTCAGAGATAGGGTAAATGATACCCGCACTTGCCCATTTATAGATCTCATTCTTCACAACCTCTCGTAGATTAGGATTCAGCCGTCTTTGCATTTCCCGAGAGGGTTTACAATCATTTTCCAGATATATGTGATGAGTACAGAATGTTGGGCTTATTCCTTTTAGATCCGTTATTTTCCATCCAATGGCCTGGGAATTCTTTTTCAAAACTCCCATGAGTTGACTTTCTTGCATATGGTTTAGGTTGGCATTGATAATGACTGGTAGAGTCTGTGCATCATCCAGAAAAGCATACTTCAGATCTTTGGGTAGTGGCTTTAATTCAACAGTTGTTGTTGATGGATTCATACTTGTAGTGTTTCCTGAGTCTATTACAGAAATAGTCTCAAATGGTGGTTCCATCATGGGCATGATCATGGTTGAGGTCAGTGTGAGTTCAGTGTCTAATGTGTCCCAGGCATTATCAAGCTCATTAATTTCTTGTCCGGTGAGAGGGCATGGTGGAGCTTCTAGTGCAAGATTCAGATTGTAGGTGGCAATTTCATGAGAAGTGTTTTTGTAAGTGGATCTAGAGGTGTTCAGACTAACCTTTAAAGGGTCTTTGGTGAGATGGATGGGGATAAAGTCTTTTTGAATGTTGAGAATAGCACATCTTTCTATCCAACCACATTCTTCAGTCTCAGATTCAGTGGAAGTAGGGGTGACCAGGTTTACCGGAATGACTTGACCATTGATTTTAAATTCAACTCTTCCAACCTCATAATCAAAATGAGCTTTAGCAGTGGCCAAAAAAGGTCGTCCGAGTATGATTGGTGTCTCACTCAATATATTTGCTTGATCCATATCCATCACAACAAAGTCAACCGGGAATTTATGACCTTGAACATCAACTATCACATCCTCAAGTAGTCCTTTTGGTCTTTTTACAGATCGATCAGCCATTTGCAAAGTCATTGAGACAGGTTTCAGTTTTCCTAGGTCAAATTGCTCTAGAATAGCAGTCGGAAGAAGATTGATGGAAGCACCATTATCTAGCAGGGTGTGGTTGAAGGTTAATTTGCCAATTGTGCATCAAACTAGAGGAGCTCCTGGATCTTTCTTTTTTGTGGGTAAGAATTGGGAGATGGCATTGGTTGTTGCTTGAGGGAGCACATGTCTTTCAATATCTTCATTGTCCCTTCTACTTTTTCCTTTGGATTTTCGTTTTGGTGTGCATTTGTCCTTCAAAAATCGGGAGAAGGCTGGAACCTTTTCGGGGGCTTTCAAGAGTGGGATTTCAATGACTATGTCCGAGAATAGTTTTTCTAACTCCGGATCGATGGTGGATGATCGCGGTTTTCTTCGATGAAGAGCTCCAGGAAAGGGGATAGTTACGGACGGGGAGACAGGAAGGGGCATGGTTGTTTCAGTTAGCTTCTCTTCATCATCAGGCTCCTCCTCTATTTCAATTTGTTCTTCTGAAGCTAGCGGTCTGGTGTAGGCGGAAGTGGTTTTCCCATTTCTCAGAGTGACAACATTGGCAGATTGGTTTGGGCGGGGTGGTGTTTTGAAATTAACTTGGTTTCTAGATGCTTGTTGTGGGTTCCCTTGGTTTGTCCTAGAAGGTGTAAAAAATCCTTGATTCTGGCTTTGGAAACCAGGTGGTGAGGTGAAAGATCCGACAGGTGGAGGAGTTTGAAGTACTCCAGATGAGCTAGCCTTATTGGTGTTTGGATTGGGCAGCGGTTGAGGTGATAAGGCTGGGATGTACGATCTAATCTCAGCGAATTGACGGGCATTCTCAGAGTTGGCTTTTTGTTGGGCTTCAGTGGCTTGTTATTGAGCTATAGCTAGTTGTTGTATTGCCTGAGCCAAGGCGTCGAAATTTACCGCAGTGGTGGAGGGTTGAGTCACGGGCGGTGCTATCGGTTGTCTGGGTTGGGTGTAATTTTGAAAATGATAATTGTTCTGTCCATTCCACCCGAAATTTGGTTGCTCTCTCCATGTGTTGTGGTTATTTGAATATCCTCCTTGATTTCTTTGCACCCAGTTCACAGTCTCATGATTCATGTCTTGATTATGGGTAAATGTGGTGTGGTCAACTTCATGCCTGGTGGGATTATTCAAGGCCAATTTTTCTAAGGCTTGAGTCATGAGGTTCATTTGTTTTGAGAGGGTTTCCCATCTATTAGGATTGTCATTGCTAGATCTCTCATGATCAATGATATTGACTGTCCTCGTATTTCCACTGTATTGTTCTATTGAGGAACTGTTCACCGAATTGTCAGCCATATTTTCAAATAAATTCCAAACGAAATGTTCGTCACGGCTGATGTAGTTTCCATCACATGAGCCATCAATCACTCTCTTAAATTATGTATCTATGCCCTCATAAAATATCTAAACCAACTTCCATTTGGGTATGGCATGATGAGGGCATTTCCTTTGAAGTTCCTTAAATCGTTCCCAGGCTTCATGAATGGGCTCTCTATTTTTCTGAGTGAATGATGATATGGCTTGTCTCAGGGCATTTGTCTTTCCTATTGGGAAGTATTTCTTGATGAATGCCTCTCTTAATGAGTCCCAAGAGGTGAGTGGGGTTCCATAATTTCGTAGCCATTGGAGTGCTTTGTCTTTGAGTGAGTGGGTGAAGGCTTTCATGTAGATGTATTCTTTCTCTACCTCAGGGATACTCATAGTGTCACAAGCAGATCGGAAGTCTTGGACGTGGAGGAAGGGATCTTCAGAGTCATTTCCATAGTATTTTGGGATTAAGGAGAGGGATGCGGGTTAAATATCAAAGTCTCCTACTTCAGGCGGGATTTGGACCCAATGAACTAAGTCCTCTGCGGCCGGGTTGTAATGTGTGCTTATGGGTGGTGGTCGGATGAGAGGTGCTATTGTATGGCGGATCGTCACATTTTCCTCTCTCAACAGTTGTAGTTGATGCAGGATGAGGTCCATGGGGTTTGGTCTTTCTTCACCCATGTCAGATGAATTCTCAGTTGAAAGAGATGGGTTTGTTTTTCTTCTATAAATCGGGTCGTACTCTAATGGTTGTTGTACTGGATGTTTCAGAGATCTACGACCTAGCATACACAACACAATACACAAGACAATTTGTTAATTCACCAACTCACACAAAAATTACCGCGGAAGCGGTTATCTTTTCGGTTTTAGTTTAGTGATTCAACAAAAGTTTTCAGAGAAATTAGAGTCCTTAAAGATGAGGTGGGTGTGGAAGATTGTGAGAAATCGATGTCCTAATCCGGCTGGAGGATCCAGGGTGCGGTACTCAGATCGAGGATCTGCTTCTTCCCACAAGAACCTGTGCCCAACGCGTCGAGGAGTTACGATCTCTCTCTGCAATCCCACGTAGCACCAGGGATTTTTGTCTCTATCCAAGGGTTCTATGTGCTCGTGATTTTTGTGTCATACACGTGCATCAAACAAGCATTCAGAATTTGTCCGCTTTCTGCTCGGGCCACTGCGGTGGCCTTTCAAGCTTATCTTTTTAAATGATCAACACACGATTTGGTGGTCTTTGAATTAGATTATCAGAGGGAGAAGACCACAGAAGAAAAATGGGATTTCCTAACTCTTTTTTTCCCTCGTCAAAATTCGTGACATTTCTCCTTCATTCCTCAGAGATGATGCAAAGAAGAAGTGTTTTTTAAATTTTTTTTCGGTTTAAGTTCGGAGCGCAAACAAATGCAGGAAATTTTAAAATCCTAAGATGCCTAAGAGAAAGAGGGACTCACAGTGCCTGCACTTCTGGCGCTAAATCCGTAATATTTTGTCCTGTTGATGGCGAGCTTTTCCGAGAAGGGGGAGGGAGAAAATATATTTTTTTTTCAAATTACAAGTTTGCAAAAAAATGGCATGAAGAGACAAGTAATTTTTTTTCTTTTTGAAGACTAAGTACCTGCAAAACAAAAAAAATGCACGGATTAGAAATTTGAAATTAAGTTAGAAAGTAGAGAAAAAAAATTGCAAATGTTGCCTAGTCCCCGGCAACGGCGCCAAAATGTTGACAAGATTTTTCGCGGTTTAAAGTGATGATATTATAATGTCGTTGTTGTTCCACGAAGAATCCAGATCAAACAAATAAAATACAACTACGAGCATAATGGAGACATACAAAATGCATACGGCAAGTAGAGGATCAAACCACGAGGACTAAACAAATTTGCGATTTTAATTCGATATTTAAAACTTGATTCCAATCTTAGTCCGATGAAATGAGATATGATGATGATGAATTTTTAGAGGGTGTCAAACTTGATCAAACTTATCTAAATATAACAGAGATGCTTCCTAGTGTTTTAAAAAGATGTTTCAGCACATATAATATTATGTAAAAAATGTAGATGCAATTAGAGATGACGTTAAAGACATGATATAATGCTTGCAACTAATCAAAGTTGAAACAAAAAGATATACTTGAAAATGACTTAGAAGATGAGTTCAAGGGTATAAGTGCAATTGACAAGTAAATAAAGTAAAGCAAATAAGGGAAGAGAAAGATAATCTTATGCTCATGCACGGAAGGGATGGTGCAATTTCTGTCCGCGAGAACAACCTGAATGGGGGCGGCTGATGTTGCACGAGGGTGATTGGTGCGGGGTTGTTGGCGCGCTAGAGGTGTACGCTGGTATGCGGTGGCTGGAAGCGCCTCCGTTGGCTACTGTGGTCGATGACGTGCGCGGGGGATCGCTGGATGTCTTCCACACGCGAACAGGAGTGCACGTAGTTACTGCTGGTTGGTGTGTTGGCTGCTACGCACACTAGCAGGGGTGCGTTGGATGTGATGCGCGGGGCTGGAGCAACTGGAGGGTGTTGCTGTGCACGAGAGCAGATGGAGCAGGACTACCATGCGAGCTGGTCCACTGCGCAAGCTGGAGGAAGACCTGGCACTAGAAGGAGAGCATTACTGCGCATGGGCGCAACTGGATGCGAGGAGCCGCTAGGTGCATCACTGTTGCTGGTCGGTGGCATACGTTTGTACCCACCCGAGGGAGCTGGCGCGCGGATGAGAAGATCGCAGGAAGTGGACGCCAGTGCGCAGTTGCTTGCCATGCACGCAGCAGCTGCGCGGGATGGAGAAGAAGGCCCACGCACAGCAGCGTGCGGGCTGGAGCTGGGTGTGGGTGCACGATAGCACGGGCTGGAGAAGTCAATTTGCGAGGAGGAGGGGCAATGCTCGGGCGTTGTTGGCTCTGTTCTGCATATGAAAACGTTAGAGAAATAACATGGCTGAGAAATATGCGTGAGGGGAGGTCGAGAGAGAGAATGGGGAGAAAGAGAGAGAGAGTGCGTGATGAGTCCTTGTGCGTGAGAGGATGCTCCCCTTTTATGGATGGCATGGCTGTACTTGCAATGAATGAGAGTTATTGCCCTTTTTTTTTGAAGAGCCACCCACGTATATGGATGGTGGCTTTTGTCTTTTGCATGGGATTAATTGATGCATGGGGAAGATGCATGGCAAGAGAGGATGTATTCGACTACTTTTTATGGGGGAGAGAGAGAGAATAAAGAGGACACACATGCATGTATGACATTAAAGAGTGGGGATTTTTTCACTCTTGACCCTCCCATTTTCTTTCCAAAAATTGTCAATAGAATTCAACATGTTGAATGCTATATTATTACATTCATTTTCTCTTTTAATTGTAGATGATTTATACATGAGAATACATTATCACAATATATAATCAATACATAATTTGTAATAATGATTTTATCTGTATATCACGATTTTTCTCCTCTATAATAATGGAATAAATAATCATATGAGTTATGCAAGATTGCAGATTATGTGTCAAATACTGAGCTCATTCTTTGCATAATTTTATCTTATTATACCCATATATATTGTAATCATCACCACTTACTCTGCAACTTCCCTGGAAATAATCTAAGCCTGGCATCAAACAACCATACTCTCTAATCTAGCTCAAACCGTTTATGGTTGATATGAGAATCATGCCATTTCTTTACTCGCTCCTTATACTGTATGCTGTTTAAAAAGGTTGTATCTCTAAGCTCCACCAGGGCTACCAGTTCTGCCTTCCTTTGATCACCTATACTCTCTGGATCCAATAATATCTCAGTAACAGCCTAAAGTGACTTATGCTTAATCTCAACAGGTAAATGGAATGCCTTGCCATAAACGAGACGAAACGGAGATGTACCCAAATAAGTCTGGAAGGAAGTCCGATATGGCCACAAGACCGAGTCCAAAAGCTGTGACCAATCCTTTCGGTCTGGCGGACTACCTTCTGCAGTATCGTCTTGATCTCCCTGTTCGATACTTCAGCAAGACCAGTGGTCTGAGGATGATATGGAGTGGCAAATTGGTGGTCTATGCTGAACTCATTAGCAAGGGACTTTACCTTGTCGTTGATAAAATGAGACCCCCCATCATATATCAATACTCTAGGCACCCTGAACCGTGAAATGATATTCTTCCTCAAAAATCTGCAAACAGTCTTGGCATCTGCCGTTCGGGCGGGTATGGCCTCAACCCAACAAATCACATAATTAACAACTAAAAGAATGTACTCAAATCCCTGACTCTCAGGGAATGGACCCATGAAATCTATGCCCTATGCATCATAAACCTCACAGAAGTGAACAGGCTGCATCAACATCATATCACGCTATCCACAACTGCCCATCCTCTGACAATCAGTACACCTCTTCACGAATTCATCAGAATCCTTAAAGAGGGTAGGCCACCATAGGCCGGACTGGAGCACTTTCTGTGATGTTCTCCTCCCAGCATGATATCCTCCTGCCTCAAGCTTGTGGCAGTAAGTGAGGATGTTGTGGTGCTCCTCCTGAGGAATGCACTGACGCCAGGCGCTATCCCCTTCTTCATGATAAAGGGTGGGATCCTCCTAATGGTACGACTTGGCCTTCGCAAGGAAGGTCTCAAGTCGCTGCTTGGGCCAACCTTGTGGGACTTTCTTGGCAACAAGATAGTTCACAATGTCGGTGTACCGTGGGAGAGAGGCGATAGCAATGATCGCCTCATCTGGGAAGGTCTCTGTAATAGGATCAGTCTGCTCAGATTTCTCTTGATTTTCCAAGCGGGAGAGATGATCCGCCACCACATTCTTGACTCCAGGCTTATCCTTAATCTCAATATCAAACTCCTATAGTAGAAGGATCCATTTAGTTAGTCTTGCTTTGACATCCTTCTTTGCCATGAGGTACTTGATGGCGGTATGATTAGTAAAGATAGTCACTTTGGATCCAATAATATATGATCTAAATTTTCCAAGGCAAAAACTACGGCTAGCATCTCTTTCTCCGTGATTGTATAGTTCCGCTGGATGTACGGCTAGCGTAGAGAATGGCAAATGGTACTCCATCCCTCCTCTATTCTATCATGACCCCTACAGTAAAATCGGATGCATTCATCATGATCTCAAATGGGAGAGACCAATCAGGTGGCTGAAGGACATGAGCCTCAACAACTTGGTTTTTGAGAGTCTCGAACGACGAAAGATACTTTTTTATCTACAATGAACTCAGTGTCCTTTGTCAGCATATCAGTGAGCGGTCGGGAAATCCTGCTGAAGTCGTGAATAAAATATCAGTAGAAACCAATATTCCCTAGAAAAGACCGTAACTACCGCAAGTTGGACAGTGGATTTAGTTTCCTAATGATATCCACCTTGGTCGGATCAACCTCCATGCCCCTATCGGGGATGATATGACCAAGCACTGTCCCTGAGTCACCATGAAGTGACTCTTCTCCCAAGATAAAACAAGATGGACATCTATGCAATGCTGAAGAACGCGGTCTAGGCAATCAAGACAAGCATCAAAGCCGTAGATCGAAAAGTCATCCATGAAGACCTCTAAACAGTCACCCACCATGTCCGAGAATATGGAGAACATGCACCTTTGGAATGTCATTGGGGCATTACGTAGAACAAAGGGCATCCGTCTGATAGCATATGTCCCAAACGGATAGGTTAATATCTTTTTATCCTGGTCTTCTGTCGCTATGGCCACCTGATTGTAACCGGAGTACCCGTCAAGAAAGTAGTAGTCTCTTCCCAACTAGCCTCTCTATAATCCGATCAATAAAAGGCAGCGGGAAATGATCCTTCTTGGTGGCCTGAGTCAATCGTCTATAGTTCACACAGACCCTCCAAGAAGTGGGTACCCGGGTAGCTATCTCCTCTCCAGACTCACTCACAACTATAGTGATGCCCGTCTTCTTGGGCATCACATGTAATGGACTAACCCACTTGGAGTTGGAGATAGGGTAGATAAAATCGGTGCTCCACCATTTGGATATCTCTTTCATGACCACCTCTCAAAGATTCGGGTTTAGCCATCACTGGAACTCACGTGACGGCTTCGCATCCTCCTCGAGAAAGATATGGTGGAAGCACAGGGCCAGACTTATCCCCTGGAGATCAGCTACACTCCATCTTATTACCTTGCGATTCTTTTCAAGAACCTCCATCAATCGAGATTCTTGCTCTCCAGTCAAATCTGCTGAGATAATGACTGGGTACATCTCCTGCTCATCCGCAAGGAACCTATACTTTTGTGACTGTAGCAAAGGCTTCAGTTCTAGACAACTGGGAGCTGGCAAATCTGGCTTATAAAAAGTCTAAGTGAAGGCAACCATATCTGAATGTGAGAATTCTCGCTGATCATGCAAAAATGGTGAAGACAACCCTGCTAATGTATCTGTGCTCGGTGCTGGCTCTGTCTCCACCCTAGCTGCTGGTTCTATGGAAATCAGACATGGTAGTAAATCATCAAACTCTACCCAGTCTATGCCTAAATCCGAGGGATCTGAATTAGAATCACAAGACTCAACATCTGTTTTATTGTCCTAAACATGGTCGTCGGCCTCAAAAGTGGCCAAGAATGTGCTCTCCGAATTCTACTCTGCTGGAAGCTGTGAATCTGCAGTATCTGAAAGTGAGAGAACGGCTCTTGAAATAGGGTCAGACCAAGCGGCTTCATCATTAGTGATCACAAAGTTGCACTCCTTGTGGACGTCTCGCTCTGCCTCTGTCGTCTGCTCTGTATCGCTGAACTGCTATGAGCAAGCTGAGTCTCGCACTCTGGTCTCATCGATCGTCTCTATTTGTATACTCTCGCACTCAACGTGAAAGTACACATTCCCGCTATCATGGTCGGACACTGCCTTGGTTGTGGCCAAGAAGGGATGTCCTAGAATGATGGGGGTATCGGTCACAGATTCAGGGATCTCCATGTCCAATATAATGAAGTCCATGAGGAATTTCAAGCCCTGAATTGTGATGACCACGTCCTTCAACAACCCCTTCGGTCTCTTGACAGATCTATTAGCAAACTAAAGGACTGTCATGTTCTGTCTAAGAGGGCCAAACTCGAATCGGTCGAGTAAGGCTATCGGAAGGAGGTTGATGGAGGAGCCGTTGTCTAATAGAGTATGATCGAATCACTGCTCATGAATGTGGCATCTGGCGTAGGAAGCTCCTGCATTTGGCCTCTTGGCTGGAAAATAATTCTGGATGGTAAAGCAGGTGGTTTGGGTCAGCACATGGATTTCTGCCTGATGGTTCCTCTTCTTCCTATGAATACTGGTCTTCTCTCTCTCACGTTCCTCTAGAAGAGAGGGATGTGCTCAAGTGCCTCATGTAGAGTTAGTTGGGTATGGAATCTATCAATCATCTGCTGTATGAAATCTAACTGTTGATCTTTTTTTGGATTTTCTTTTTTATTCCCCTTTGCCAAGCAGAGTGTTTGAGGAAAGAGGATGGTTGGGCCCTCTTAAGATAGAGGGATAGGAATAAGTTCCCGCTACTGAGAGGGAACGGAATCCATACAAGTATCATTATGCCTCACATATGGACTCGAAGATGAAGAAACCTTTCCTTTATTAATTTTTGGGTGTTTTTCATATAGTCACGAGATACAGAAACTAGAGAAAACACATCTGTAATAGAAATGGTGGCATCAGTACCACCCACGACATCTGTCTTCACGACATCAACGTCACGCTCTAGCTCAACATCATGAAAAGTGGTGGCATCAGTACCACCAGCTGGACCAGGAGAAGCGACAGCCTCAGTACCATCTACTGGATCAGCATCATTCTTGGAGGCGTCAACACCACCGTCATCAACTTCATTAGCAACATCAGCACCGCTACCCTCCTCGTCTGCCACCCTTAGATCCTCGTGGTATCGTCGCTCAGACGAGGCACCGCTGGCTGGCATCCTACCTCTCCTAAGTAACACAAAATCATCATTAAATGTGTATGAAGCAATGTCACCCAATAAATCGCCAGGAGTGGTTGTCTTTGTGAACTGTACCTGCTCAGATTTCCTCTTTAGGTTATTTGGGTTGGGCTCGATCTGAGCAGGTATGGCGGCTTGCCCTTAATGATCTCCCTCATTTCATGGTGAAACTCATCCATCTCCCGCCTAAAGGATGCTTGCTGGTCTGAAAGTAGGCAGGCTAGATCATCAAGGGTTGTGTTCTCATAGGTTGGCCCATGAGAATGAGACGGGTCGCCTCGCTGGACGTGAGGCTGCTGCTGCTGGAACTGGTGAGGGGGAGGCTGAGAAGACTGCTGCTGAGGCAGCTGCTGCCTCCACTGTTATCCCTGCTAGTAGGGATGATGACCCGACTGATACTGGTAGGATGGCTGCTGGGAGTAATGGGGTTGCTTCTGAGGCTGGCTGGATTGCCCGCCCTGAGCTAGAGGCTGCTGTTGGGATGAGGCGCCTCCGATAGACCACCTGAATCCGGGATGATCACGGCGGATCCTGAGCTGCTGTCGGTCATACCAAATCCCATTGACTTCCATCAACGGCTCCTGTGCGTAGGGGGTGGAGGAAGAATTGCCAGTGGCTGATTAATGAGCGCTCCACCAATCAGGGTTAAGTCTCAAAAAACAGATCAAGGTCGTTGCGACCCCGATCGGAGGAGCAAAAGCTCAACAAGAAAAATCAGACCACCAAAGAAATCAGTCAAGCACAAAAAACAAGGCAAGCGGTCTGGCTAGTTATTTAACATGGTATATCCACTAGGGTCGAACACAAGGAGCACGGGATGATCCTACGAAGTAGTCGAGAAATCAAAGAAAAAAATATTTTTGGTGGTTTTTAATTTTCATTTTTTAAATATTTTCTAATTAAGAAGATGAATAAGAAAATGAAAGCAAAACAATTTTTATTAAGGTACAACAATGCTAAAAAATTTAAAATAAAATTATTTTTGTGTTTTTAAAATATTCAAGTGTTTTTGGGTATTTTATGGGTTTTTCCTGATTTTTATATGATTTTCTAAAAATAACAGAAAGATGAAAAATGCAAACAGTGTATAGCCTGGGTAGAAAGGCAATTTTAAAATAATTAAAATGCCCCTAAATTCCTGGCAGCAATTTTATATGAAAATAGAAAATAAAAGCTAACTACAAAACTTGAAAACACATTTTTTTGGGGTTTATGGAATTTTTAATGATTTTTATAAGATTTTATGTGTTTTATAAATTTTAGTGATTTTATAAAAGGTAAAAGGTAAAAATGATATAGAAATTAAAACATAATAAAATAAGCAATCAGGATTTTTTTGGAATGTTTAAAGGTATTTTTCTATTTTTGTGGGTTTTCTAAACTAGATAAAAAAACTTTTAGGGTTTTTAAATTTTAGAAAATAACAAATAAACTCAAAATGCATCACAAAAATTAACAAAAATATTACACACTAGCAGGAGCTACTGGTAATTTTTTAGGTATTTTGGAGTAGTTTTGATATTTATTTGATCAAAAACAACACACAATGGTTATAGGGATCTAAATGTAATTATTTTAATTTCTGTACTAAACAATAATAAGCACACAAAGTCCAGGGTTGAATCTGCAATTTTTCGGCTTAAATCAACACACGCGTGAAATCAACGCTCACATGGGCATATTTGCAATTTCAAAAAACATATCATTCAGACATTAACATAGGAAAAGTTCAGGGGTAAATAGGCAAATACACCAAAGTTCACGTGATGAAGCACGTGTCTCTAGATAGGAAGGACCAAAATACAAATAATAGAAACTACAGGGACTGGAATGCAAATAGGTTCAACTACAACATTTATTTTATAGACTAAAACATAAACAAAACAACTGTAGGGTAAAAAGGGAAATATACCCTTTCGGCATGTGAGGCACGCGTGGGGTGCTACGTGGCAGCCGCTGGTGTGGCTTGGACGTGTGGCTCTGATGGGTGTCAGATGTCAGATCTAACGGTCCAGAACGGTCGGGGACGTGGGGCGCGCATGGACGTCAAATCTGACATCCAATGACCTAACTCCTCTGCTATGCCCGGCGGTCCGATGCGATCTGGAAGTGCGGGGCTGATCCAACAACGATGGATCAACCTGGACGAACAACTCCTGAGTGAACTTCACTGGAGCCAAGGAAGAGATCCCCAGCTCCGATGGTCGATCGGGGAGTACTGGATGGGTCGTGGAATGCTTCCGCGTCAACTGAACAACTCAGATGGAGGCTCCATCGGCCGGAGGGGCGTGGCGACGATGAGGACCTGGAGCTACTCGGGAGAGTCTCGGATGTGTGCGAAAGAGGGTCTTCAGCGCATGCCTTCACCTGCAAAGGGTAGCTGGGACTCAGGTCTGTGCTCCGGTCCTGTTTATTGGAACTAAAAGCAACAGAAGCGACATGAGGCGGGAGTTGGTCTCTGGCGAAGGCGATAGGTGATGAATCCACATTTCATCATCTTTATTCTATCATTTTGGCCTCAAAAACCCTGGCAAATGCATGTAATTACCATTAATTCCTGCATCTTAGCATTCATGCATGTGTATGTAAATAATGTATAAAATACTGTTTTTAAATCCAAAATTATAGAATAAAAAAAATAAAAGAAAAAGAATAAAATATTGTAAATATTTTATGACCCGAAACCTTGAGACCTGAGCATCTCGATGATTAGGTCGACAAGGAATAAAGTAGGGGGAGATAAGGGCCTGAATACAATAAAAATACCTTTGTCTTTATTCATTCTTTATTCATTTTGGGGCCTATTTTTGGTTCCACTTTTTATACCTCAAATAAAGAAACTTTTTACATGAAATTGTAGATAATTAAATAAAGAAAAATACAAAATTTATTTCACTCAAAAATAATGTACAGATAAAAAGTTATGATCTGAATTAGATTCCAGAATCCCAACTTTCCAGACCTGTATCTCTTAAATAAAACTCAAAACGCGTCGAACTCACCTTTAATTGTATATAATTTTTAATAATCTAATTAATGAAGGTGGTTTCGCCATTTGGCGGAGCTACGGTTTGAAAGTTGAGTTTTGGACCCTTATTGTATACTTGTACATATTAAAATATTCATTTTATTATTTATTCATTCTTTTTATAATTTTATATTTTTATAATTTTGTAACTATTATTTATAATTTATGTGTATATTAAAATCAGAATAAAAACACAAAGGAAACACGAAATAAAATACTTGTATATAATACATAGGTATAGGACCTGTACATATACCTATAAAATTGATACTTCTATTTTATTAAGTGTACAAACACTTCAGAAAATAAAATAAAAATATAATTAAATGTATAAAAATAAGTTATAAATATATAAAATAATAAATCAAAATAAATAAATTAAATATACAAAATAAAAATAAAATAATAAAATATATAGATATATGTACCTATATAGGCCAAAAAGGTAACTTGTGTTTTATACCTCATAAAAATAATTAAAAATCATATTAAAATAAATTAGAAAATAACAAATATTTTTCATTTTCTAACCTAAAAATAATAAATCCATTTACTAATTTTAATTGATTTTTGAAATAATTTTTGTTGAGGTTTTTCCTGGTTGGTCCACGTGGACCAACCAGGTGACAGTCCACGTTGACCCGCCGGTCAACTGGCTGTCCTCCCCTCCTGTAGCTTTGTCAGACCCTCGTTTTTGTCCCACTTCACGGATTTCTTGAGGTCAATCCTTGCATATTTGGGATGAAGTCTTCACGACTTTTGATCCTGGGAGATCGGGCATACACGCCCTTGTCTTTCCTCGGGCCGGGGATCGACGATTTCTTCGATCTCCCTCGATCTTTGAAGCGCCAACACCACTCCGTCAACCCTACTTATTCACCCCTCCTACTTTCGAGCCATTTTGGAACCCTATTTGGCTAGCAACCCTCCTCCCTTTGGCATGCCTCGTGTTGCTGGAGGTGACAGCTCCGCAACCATACCTTCAGGCGAGTCGAGGAGGCCTTGAAGCGGCTCCACCACCTCCAGCAAGCTCGCCGTCGAGGTACCTCCTACCTCAAGTTTAACTCCTTCGAGGTCCTCCCTTCTCTTTAATTTTCCTCGCACTTTTTATTTCCCGTAGCCTTAGGATCATATCCCCTAGATTACCTTTCCGTTTCGCCCATCGAATCATCCTTACGAGCACCTCGCCGGAGTGCACCTCCGATCGTGTACCCTTCGCGCCGCTCTACGCTTCCATTTCACCTCCACGGGATCCAGACATTTTACCCTGGACCATCTCACCCCTTTTTGCAGGTCCACGCGCGTTAAGGAGTATCTCGAGCTCATTTTGAGCTTCGCCGGAGACGAGAGGAGCCACCCAGCTCTGCCTTGCCTTCCCACGAGCTCTGGCCCACGCCGGAGTCTTTTGGAGCTGCCATAAGCTAGAGGAGGACCCCTGGAGTGTCGCCGGCCACTTTTGAAGCTCAAAGGATGCCGGAGCGCCGAGATCTAGAGCGGGGAAGCTCGCCTCGCTGGCGTTGCTTCCCTGTTCTTCGTCGAAGGCTCTCTGCCGTTGGATCGGGCCGCCACTCCAGATCGAGCAGCCACCGTTGGATCTCCGTTCGCATCAACCGTCAGATCAGCAGTGGGGATCTAATCATGACCGTTAGCTGCGAACCGTCATCGGGCGCTCCTGTCGCGCCACGTGTCAAGTGATATTACATCCACCGTCCGACGCACCGGGTGTTGGGTATTTTGCACCGAACCCCTTGTCATTTTGTTTATTTAATTATTAGTATTTAAACTTTCATTTGCAGTTGTATAAGTTTGTAATATTTGCATTTGGACCCTCAGACTTTTCATATTTGCATTTTGGTCCAATCCACGTCACCTTACGTGACCTGTGCACGTGGTGTGGTGGGTATTTTGCAGAGGACCCCCGAGGTTTTTGTTATTTGGTTTAAGTCCAGGAACTTTTTTAATTAAGTGTAATATTTTTGAAGAAATTGCAAGTATGCCCTTAGTTTTTGATAACTACACATAGGTCCTTCCTAAGCGCGTGTCAGGCACGTGCGGGGGTTGGGATTTTTGCAGGCGTGCCCTTGCGGGTTTGTGTATTTGCATTTGGTCCTGGAAATTGATTTATTAGTTATAAATTTGTGGAAAATTGCACTTTGACCCCTGAACTTCTGGATATTTGCATTTATACCCTTGTCGGCATTGTATTTTCTCTTTGTTGTCTCTATTTATTTCATGCATCTATAAATTTATAAAAATCACTAAAAAATCAAGTTAAGCTCCTGTTTAGTTGCTCTTTTACGCCATATTTTTGTTTTGCATTTTTATTGCGTTTTCATATTTATAAAAAAAATCAAAAATATGCATTTTTGCTAATGTTTGCATTAGAAAATACCAAAAAAAGTAAAACCCTTTAAAATTTCCAAAAAAATTACCTTTGGTGTATTTTAGTGTGTTTTAACTTCAATCGGAAAATCACAAAAAAATATAAAAGAAAACCCCTAAAAATTATAAAACCCTAAAAATCTTCATAAAAATATTAAAAATTCCAGAAAAATACTAAAAATCTAATTTTGCCCTCTAAATTTTCTCTCAATTATTAACTTTCATATTAAATTAATTTGGAGGATTTTTGTTATAGTTTGATATTTTAGTTCTCCATTTTTGCTTCAGCCCTTTATTCTCTACACTGTTTTCAGTATTTTTGACTTTAAAATACCAAAAAAAAATTAGGATAAATTTAGAAAAATCATAAAAACATTATAAAATTATAAAAAGCACAAAATATTGTATTTTCTGAATTTTGCATATTTTTACTTATTTTTATAAATACTTTATCCCTCTCTTTTCTTACTTTGTATGTTTAATCCATTATTAAAAAAGAAAAAAATATATAAAATATAAAAAGAAATATAAAATCAGAAATTAAAAACCAAAATATAAAAAATATAAAATCAAAAATTAAATAAAAAATTAAATTAAAATTTAAAATAAAAACCCACAAAATTTGGACACTTGTAAACATTTGATCACATTCACATTTTTGAGCGTTTTGCCTCAATCTATCTTGCTTGCTCCCTGAGTTCGGCACTCTACACATACTTGCACACTATACACACTTATTATAGAGTTATACTAAATTTTAACTCCACATTTGCTTTTCATTGTTTGATTGTTATTGTGGGTTAATTGTTGACTTAGCCGGGATTTATAGAGGGTCGCCACAGCAACTTTGTCTCTGCCTTGTGTGAGACATTTAGACCCTTGTACATCTCGGTTAAATCAAATGGCGCCGTTGCCGGGGAGCAACATCGCTTAGTCTGGGTTTTTGCTTGTGTTTGTGATTGTTTGTCTATTCTCACGGCTTTATTTATTTGCTTTTTATTCGATATATGTTGCTTGAGCTGTCTAACCTCTTCTCTTGTTGAATTCTTGCGAGGTACTGCGGATCGAGGGAGGCGCTCTACCCTAGGCACCTGGGCACCTACGTGAAGCCGACATCTGCCAGCCTAGCACCAAAGAAGACGTAGAGAGAATTTTGAAGATCGGGCTCCATCTTTAGTTGTAGCATTTATTTTCTTGTATTTATTGTTTATAAGTAAGTGAGAGAGAGACTTTATTATCGTAATAATACAGGTGCTCAAGGCTCGGACATTCAAGCCTAATTTCCAAGTGTTTATACACTTGGGGGCTCACCGCAGTTTTCATGGTTTTCTTCGCATTTTTTATTTTGTTTTTCGGTTTTATTTTACTTATTTTGTGTGATTGAGCCCTTAGTTGTAGGAGTTGCTTGTCGATAGCATTAGGTCCAAACACTTAATATATTTGCATGTGCCTATAAAGACGTTTTGGATCTAGTCAAATTTTGAAACCGTTCTTCACGATAATAGCAGCTTCTCACACTAGGGCGATTTCATCAGCTTGCATCTGCATATAGATTAGGTTTCAATTATGTTGTCATTCATCATCGTTTTTGCCGCTTGCATTGCTTTTCCGACTCTCCCTATGATTTTGATCACCTAGGTGCTTAAACGAATTGACTCCTCGTTAGGCTCGTGCATTCTTATTAAAAATACGAAAAAGTGATAACTAATAAAATTGGGATTGCTAACATTACTCGACTTAAAATCAAACAAAAAGAAAAACAATATCTTGGGGCGAGTAATCCCCTCATTGTCTTCGTTTTACATTGCTCGCACACACACTAAGGATTAGTGCCAAAATCCCATTTCAGCCTCCTAAGTGTTTGTGCAATCTTTGACTTCTCACCTAACTCTAAAACATACAAGATAAAAAGACCGCTCTTTTGCGATCTCTACCGAGTTGAGTAGGTGAATTGAGGGTTTGTATTGTGTGAGTTTGATTGTGATTGCTTGTGTGCATTCAAGATATCGTCCATGCGTATTTGCACCTTTTTCTCATTTTCTCTTGACTTGACCTTCGTGCTCTCCCGATCATTTCCTTTTATTTTTGAGATGGACCCCTGGAGCGTATTTTATCCAGACTTTACGGATCCCTCATTCACTCCAGTCGGTCCACTTCCCTTTTATCAGGAGGACCCTCCTTCTACCTTTTTTGATTTTTGTACATACCCGCCTCAACCACAGTATCAGACCTTGGATTTCTACCCACATCCTCCACCACCCCCGCATTTTCCATCTTCACATCCACCCGAGTCTGAGCTGTTGGAGTCACCTTTCATGGAGTCCACCCTTGAGCACTTGACCCAGATGATGGATCATATGTGGGTTCATTCGAGGACTTCCATGAGAGCTTGCAATCGCCCAAAATACAAAAAAATGAGAAAATTTTAAAAATTCAAAAAGAGTTCAGGAGACACTTGGTTGATTCGGATTGTGAGGAGAGCGCCCACTTGCCAGACCCCTTGACCACACATCCATTCACACCCTGTCCCACCTTTGACCCTGAGGATGCCGCTGTACAGACTGCTCTTGGCATGCCTCGTGTAGATGATGATACCAACTTCCTCCCTTGTATGGAGGAGGTCCAAAAATTCAAAAAAATGTTGACTGAACCCGAAGCCACTATTCATGAAATCATCCGTGCCCCACTTCAGCAGGCCATGACCAATTTATCTGCTCCTCTTCCCAAGAAGAGAAAGCAGAGGAGCAGATCTGAGCGTCATATCTTGACCGTGGCCACTGCCCACGCCATCACACACCATCCCATTCCTAGGAAAAAGAACACTGCCACACCTTTCATTAGCTGCACCATCTCTGACTTCACATGTGATCACACTCTCCTAGACGACGGTGCTTCGATTAGCATCATACCCTTCTCGCTGGTACAGTCTCTTTACTTAGGGCCTCTGAAGAAAACCAGGATGATCGTACAATTTGCTGATGGATCTATCAAGAGGCCGAAGGGTATCCTTGAAAACACCGTCATATCAATTCAGGGCATGAGCTACCATGTTGATTTTATCGTTCTGCCCATGGAGATCTCCACTGGGGAGCACTCTCCAATTATCCTGGGACGACCATTCTTCGCCTCTGCGAGGGTCATTATTGATTATGGATCAGGAGAGATTCGCTTCTTTCCTATTGACGAGAGCGAAGTGTTGATCACCGCACCCACTGCCGACCATAGACCTGCACCTGATGCGACTTCACCTATCTTGGCTGACCTCGAGGACCATGACCTTGATGATACTATCAGAGAATTTTGCTGCTTATTGGATTCCACTGATACCTGAGAATTCCTCTCTGTTGAGGAAGACCCGGAAAGCATGGACCTCGGAGTTCCTTCTTCTGGGACTTGGCGTTGTATTGATGACATCCGCAGGATTTACACAATTGACACCTTAGAGCGAAGGGCAGAGTTAGAGACTATACAGGACGAACATGATTCGACATCTTTCACCGATGGGTCCATGCCTGTTCACTTCGATTCAGATGAGACAAAGGCCGAATTTGATATGATTGCTTTTATTCAGGAGTTCGGGCCTTTTGATGAGAAAGATGATTCGGTTGAGATTATAGAGGATGAACAGAGTTCGACTACTTCCACTGATGAGTTCATGCCTTTTGGTTTTGACCTGGATGACTCCTCGCAGGACGACACTGATTTCACTACTTCTGATGATGATGAGTTCGTCCCATTTCACTTCGATATCAGCAAGATCCCCAAGGCCAGACCTGACCACACTTCTTCCACTCACCCATTTGTGCCTTCACACCCTAAGGCCCCTGAGGATATTCACTCTGTCGACCCTGATCGGCTTCCGTCCACTGTGGACCCCGATGTCGACCTGCACCATAGCAGATCTATCCCTCAACGGTCTCGCAAGAAGGTTTGCTTTCTACCTTCTTGATCATGTGTATATCCATCTCTGTTGTACATCCGCTTCTGTTCATCTTCGCCCCTCTCCCGTATTGCTTATCCACCCATTCTCGTGTTTGCCTTGCTTAGGACATACTTTGTCCTAAGTATAGGGGGGTGGACGAGCCGAGTGTTCATTCATCGTTCCGTGTCATCACTCCTGTTGTTGCCTATACTTAGGGATTCTTTTACACTAAGTATAGGGGGAGTGGTGTGTACATCCTCTGATCTCATTTCCATTCTCATCTCTTTTCTTCTTTTCTTCTTTTCTTCTTTTCCTTTTCTATCCTCTTTATCTATCAAAAAGGTGTCGCCCCTTGTTGACAGTCTTCTATATTTAGGACGCACTTTGTCCTAAGTATAGGGGGTGTGCACCCCGAGTTTTCATTCTTTTCGATCCTCTCCATTGTCTCCTCTTCTTGTCTATACTTAGGGCTATTTTACCCTAAGTATAGGGGGAGACAATCTGAGTACGATCTGTTCATTCCCACCCTTGACCCTCCCTGTATTGTATACAGTCTGCTATACTTAGGATTATTTGATCCTAAGTATAGGGGGGACGGTCAACTTTTGATTCATTTGTTCATTCATTCCTTTATTTATTTATTCTTTATATTTTTGTATACTCAGTACGAGTTATGTCTTCTCTTTTTCTCTCTGATCTATGAGGACATAGCTCAAGCTAAGTATAGGGGGGTCGTATATACTACGTATATACTTTAGCCATAACTCGTACTTTCGTATTTTTATTAATAATTATAGCTAAAAACTCATTAAAAATCGTAATAAAAAGATGTTGATTATTCCTCAAATTCTTTTTGTATTGACTGATTAATAAATCAGGTGAAAATGTTTTTTTGCAAAATGTTTGAAACATAGTTTGAAAATCTTTGTGAAAAATCTTTTGAAAACTATTTTGAAAATGTTTTGTTACATGTTTTCAACCTTTGTAAAAATAGTTTGTTTTGAAAATTTATTTTCTTTGTGTGAAATAAAATGTTGAAAAATAATTTGCAAATGGTTTGAAAAATGGTTGCAAAAATATTTTGAAAAATCTATCTATACTGTTGAGAAAACCTTTGCAAAATGATTTTCAAATATGTGTACATGTTTGTAAAAATGTTTGTAAAAATTATTTTGGACTATAGTTTTCAAAATTGTTTGAAAAACCTTTTCAAATAAGTTTGAGGAATTTATACATCACACCTAAAATTCTTTATTATATATACCTATAAAATTGGTCACTTACCCCTGTAAATTCTTAAAATCCACTTCTTGTAGATATAAGAAGCATTCCCGTGTAAATATTTGTACTTAGCTTTTAGCCAAAAATCCTTTTGTTTTCAAAATTCCCAAAAATATTTGCAAAACTAAAATACCAAAAACATTTGAAAAATCCTGTTGAAAATACAAAAAATGCATATGCATCATCTTTTCAGAAATCCATAAAAAGTTCAAATTTTTTGAAAATTGCATCACAAAAATATTTTTAGCATTCTGCATCGCATTTGCATAGCATGAGCATTCTTCGGATTGAGTTTAATAGTTGAACAAGTCTAAGTAAAATCCGGAGATTGGAGCTTGATTGGACCTTACAATCTACCTAATAACAGGAACCTTATCGGAACTGGGTTTGAGGTACTTCTGGTCTAGTTGACTTAATTCTTTGAGGATCATGAGACTTGGTTCAATGGATTAAGTAGAGTATTTCAGAGCACACGCACGACTCTTGTTGATAATGACCTAACTTGGACACCTGCACCTTTCACATGGCTCAACTCAGTTGGAGTGGTGAGGGGATTGGATTTGCCGATATGAGACGCACACAAGTGGAAACACTTGTCCTCCTCTAGGGAGGGAAGTGCACCCCAACCCATCCAGTGATGAGGAATTCTAAAGACAGGAGAATGTGGGTTGCAATAAAGCTTCAAAAGAGGGATAGTCTACTGGCTCAAGTGGAAAAACTCCTTATGTAAATGCTGCTGTATATAGTATTTAAAAAAGAGAAAAAAAGACAGGATTGCACAAAAATAAAATGCCTGCAAAGTATGTGAATATGTTGTAAAGTCAATAAGCAAACTTGAGTTCCAAAGTCATATCACGTGAGCCTGTAGCTGGATGACTCGACTACACTGGTCTTGCATCCTAGGATAGGTAGCTACACTAGCTACCGTCCATTCTTCTCTTCACCCCCTCCTCTTGAGCTGGTTGCCACTTGAACTTAGAAGGGAATACCCCGCTCCTCAAGGAAGGAGTTATTGGATTGGGGAATCATTGGGTTGTCATACTGGAGAAGTCAGTCTCTTTGTCATTCTAGTTGGGGAGAGCCACCATCACTTACACTGTACAAGTTAGATTCATAGTCGTAAGGGTTTGCGTATGAGTTGAGATATTTCTGACCTGGCTATTGAGGAGACTTGAGCAGAGTATTGGGTACTCAGGGACTATTAGATTTCAAATCTGATTCTCATTAAGGTTTCGCCCGCACTAAAATTCCAGAGGTCCGGCTTAAGCTCCAAACTTTGATTTTGTGAAGACAAGTTTGACAATTAAACTAAATCCACTCTCTTCCTTTTCTTTTCTTTGTTTTTCTTTTCTGCACTTATTGCATAAGTGTTTTCTAGGGACTAGCAAAGGCAAAGTATAGGGGGATGATGAATCCACATTTCATCATCTTTATTCTATCATTTTGGCCTCAAAAACCCTGGAAAATGCATGTAATTACCATTAATTCCAGCATCTTGGCATTCATGCATGTGTATGTAAATAATGTATAAAATACTGTTTTTAAAGCCAAAATTATAGAATAAAGAAAAAAGAATAAAATATTGTAAATATTTTATGACCTGAAATCCCGAGACCTGGGCATCTCGATGACTAGGTCGATAAGGAATAAAGTAGGGGGAGATAAAGGCCAGAATACAATAAAAATACCTTTGTCTTTATTCATTCTTTATTCATTTTGGGACCTATTTTTCATTCCAGTTTTATACCTCAAATAAAGAAACTTTGTACAAGAAAGTTGTAGATAATTAAATAAATAAAAATACAAATTTTTTTCACTCAAAAATAATGTACAGATAAAAAGTTATGATCTGAATAAAATTCCAGAATCCCAACCTTCCAAGCCTGTGTCTCTCAAATAAAAACTCGAAACGTGTTAAACTCACCTTTAATTGTATATAATTTTTAATAATCTAATTAATGAAGGTGGTTTCGCATTTGGTGGAGCTACGGTTTGAAAGTTGAGTTTGGGACCCTTATTGTATACTTGTATAGATTAAAATATTCATTTTATTATTTATTCATTCTTTTTATAATTTTATATTTTTATAATTTTGTAAATCTTATTTATAATTTATGTGCATATTAAAATCAGAATAAAAACACAAAGAAAACACAAAATAAAATACTTGCATATAATACATAGGTATAGGACCTGTACATATACCTATAAAATTGATACTTCTATTTTATTAAGTGTACAAAACACTTCAGAAAATAAAATAAAAATATAATTAAGCGTATAAAAATAAGTTATAAATATATAAAATAATAAATCAAAATAAATAAATTAAATACACAAAATAAAAATAAAATAATAAAATATATAGATATATGTACCTATATAGGCCCAAAAAGATAACTTGTGTTTTTATACCACATAAAAATAATTAAAAATCACTATAAAATACCTTAGAAAATAACAAATATTTTTCATTTTCTAACCTAAAAATAATAAATTCATTTAATAAATTTAATTGATTTTTGAAATAATTTTTGTTGGGGTTTTTCCTGGTTGGTCCACGTGGACCAACCAGGTGACAGTCCACGTTAACCCGCCGGTCAACTGGCTGTCCTCCCCTCCTGTAACTTTGTCAGACCCTCGTTTTTGTCCCACTTCACGGATTTCTCGAGGTCAATCCGTGCATATTTTTGGGACGAAGTATTCACGACTTTTGATCCTGGGAGATCGGGCATACATGCCCTTGTCTTTCCTCGGGCCGGGGATCGACGATTTCGTCGATCTCCCTCGATCTTTGGAGCACCAGCACTACTCCGTCAACCCTACTTATTCACCCCTCCGACTTTCGAGCCATTTTGGAACCCTTTTTGGCTAGCAACCCTCCTCCGTTTGGCGTGCCTCGTATTGCTGGAGGTGACAGCTCCGCAACCATACCTTCAGGCGAGTCGAGGAGGCCTTGAAGCGGCTCCACCACCTCCGACAAGCTCGCCGTCGAGGTACCTCCTACCTCAGGTTTAACTCCTTCGAGGTCCTCCCTTCTCTTTTATTTTCTTTGCACTTTTTATTTCCCGTAGCCTTAGGATCATATCCCCTCGATTACATTTCCGTTTCGCCCATCGAATCATCCTCACGAGCCCCTCACCAGAGTGTACCTTCGGCCGAGTACCCTTCGCGCCGCTCCACGCTTCCATTTCGCCTCCACGGGGTCCATGCATTTTGCCCTGGACCCTCTCACCCCTTTTTGTAGGTCCACGTGTGTTGAGGAGTATCTGGAGCTCATTTTGAGCTTCGCCGGAGATGAGAGGAGCCACCCAGCTCCGCCTTGCCTTCCCGCGAGCTCCGGCCCACGCCGGAGCCTTTTGGAGCTACCAGAAGCTAGAGGAGGACCCCTGGAGTGTCGCCGGCCACTTTTGAAGCTCAAAGGATGCCGGAGCGCCGAGATCTGGAGCAGGGAAGCTCGCCTCGCTGGCGTTGCTTCCTTGTTCTTCGTCGAAGGCTCTCCGCCGTTGGATCGGGCCGCCACTCCAGATCGAGCAACCACCATTGGATCTCTATTCGCATCAACCGTCATATCAGTAGTTGGGATCTAATCATGATCGTTAGCCGCGAATCGTCATTGGGCGCTCCTGTGGCGCCACGTGTCAAGTGATATTACATTCGCCGTCCGATGCGTCAGGCGTTGGGTATTTTGCACCGAACCCCTCGCCATTTTGTTTATTTAATTATTAGTATTTAAACTTTCATTTGCATTTGTAAAAGTTTGTGATATTTGCATTTGGACCCTCAGACTTTTCATATTTGCATTTTGGTCCAATCCACGTCACCTCACGTGACCTGTGCACGTGGGGTGGTGGGTATTCTGCAGAGGACCCCCGAGGTTTTTGTTATTTCATTTAAGTCCAGGAACTTTTTTAATTAAGTGTAATACTTTTGGAGAAATTGCAAGTATGACCCTCAGTTTTTGATAATTACACATAGGTCCATCCCAAGCGTGTGTCAGGCACGTGCGGGGGTTGGGATTTTTGCAGGCGTGCCCCTGCGGGTTTGTGTATTTGCATTTGGTCTTGGAAATTGATTTATTAGTTATAAATTTTGTGGAAAATTACACTTTGGCCCATGAACTTCTGGATATTTGCATTTATACCCCTACAAGCAGTGCATTTTCTCTTTGTTGTCTCTATTTATTTCATGCATCTATAAATTTCTAAAAATCACCAAAAAATCAAGTTAAGATCATGTTTTTGCATTTTTATTGCGTTTTCATATTTATAAAAAATAAAAAATATGCATTTTTGCTACTGTTTGCATTAGAAAATACCAAAAAATAGTAAAACCCCTTTAAAATTCCAAAAAATTACCTTTGGTGTATTTTAGTATGTTTTAACTTCAGTTAAAAAATCAATAAAAAATATAAAACAAAACCCCTAAAAATCATAAACCCCAAAAATCTTCATAAAAATATTAAAAATTCTAGAAAAATCCTAAAAATCTAATTTGGCCTCTAAATTTTCTCTGAAATATTAGCTTTCATTTAAAACTAATTTCGAGGATTTTTGTTACAGTTTGATATTTTAGTTCTCCCTTTTTGCTTCAGCCCTTTATTCTCTACACTGTTTTCAGTAATTTTGACTTTAAAATACCAAAAAATAGGAAAAATTTAGAAAAATCATAAAAACAATTTTAAATTATAAAAAGTACAAAAATATTTTATTTTCTAAATTTTGCTTATTTTTACTTATTTTTATAAATACTTTATCCCTCTCTTTCTTACTTTGTATATTTAATCCATTATTAAAAAAGAAAAAAAATATATAAAAATAAAAAGAAAATATAAAATCAGAAATTTAAAACTAAAATATAAAAAATATAAAATAAAAAATTAATTAAAAAAAATAAATTAAAAATTAAAAACCCACAAAAATCGGACACTTGTAGACATTTGATCACATTCACATTTTCAGCATTTTGCCTCGATCTATCTTGCTTGCTCCTTCAGTTCGACACTCTACACATACTTGCACACTATACACACTTATTGTAGTGTTATACTAAATTTTAACTCCACATTTGCTTCTCATTGTTTGATTGTTATTTTGGGTTAATTGTTGACTTAGCCGGAATTTATAGAGGGTCGCCATAGTGACTTTGTCTCCACCTTGTGTGAGACATTTAGACCCTTGTACATATCGGTTAAATCAACATGGGAGGCCTAAATCCTAATCTCGGCCTAATTGACGAGGGTTAGGGTGATCATGTCGCGGAGCGAGATGGAGGGTGAGAGTGTGGTTCATCTGAGCGGCTGGAAGTGGGTGATGGAGCTCCAACCGACTGGTCGGAGAAAACGAAGGGACGACGACGCTGAGATGAAAGATCTGATCGAATGGACAAAAGCGAAGGATAAAAGGTATACCTAAAGATCTAGATAGGCTCCTAAACTCCAAGCGAAGGTGGCCGTCGGGGTTATGGCCTCGACCTAGTTGCGGAAGGTGGGGGAGGCTATTCGCGGTGGATTTCTAGCCACGATGGTCGAGTGTCGGCTCTGCTGCACCAAATCGGCTGCCAGGCGACGCTCCAGGCAGTTGTCACTCAGCTGGAGGTGGCTAGGGCAAGATATGGGAGCAAGGCACGAGCTGCTTTCCTGGGGGAGAGGAAGAGAGATTTTTTAACATTCCCAGGTGGCTGGAGAAATCGGGCGAGGGCGCGTAACCGAGGAAGATCCACGCCTTCCTAGGGATCCACGAGGGTCGTGGATCCATAGGGTAGGGAAGGTGCGGGCGAAGAATCAGAGCAAACGGCTGCATGACTTGCCCGGGAAAATTTGGAGAAGAAGGTCCGGTGACACATTCGGGTCGGGTCAAGCCCTAGAAGAGGGGGTTGACCTGGGTCTACTTTCCTGCGTGGACCAATCAGAAGCAACGTAGGAAGAAGACAAAAACCGCTATAGGATAAAATAGCAATGAAAATGAAAGATAAATATATTAAAAATAATAAATGAATTTAAATTTAAAAATGAATAAAATGAAAAATGTTTAATATTTTTCAAGGATTTTTTCTATGTTTTTTATTTCTTTTTATGAAAAATAAATTAGTCTATATATAGTATAGAGTATTATATACAAGTATAATATACCTATGAATTTTGTACAATTATTTTTAGTTTACTATTTTTACAAAAATACCCTTATTTTATATTTTATTTATTTTCAATATAATTTTTGAAGTACAAAATAATTTTTATTTTTTTTCTTATTTTTAGGTATATAATAAATAGAGAAGGAAGGATATATACATGTATTATGTACAAAGGAGAGAGACTTTTATTTTATTTTTATTTTATTTTTCTGATTTTTATTTTATTTTTAGGAATATATACGAGGAGGTAAAAACATATTTTTATTTTGGTAAAAATGATTATTTATTTATACACATGATATGTACAATATAGAGTAGGCCCTATCCCTCTCTACATATTTTATTTGGCGATCATGCCAATGCTTGGCCCTCTCTTGGGGTTCGGGTCACTCTGTATCTATTCTAAATACCTCCTTTCTTTTTCTTTTTCTTTATTCTTTTTCTTTTGCACAAATACATGCTAATTTTATACAATTAACACATGCATGCATATTGCTAACTCATTGTATTTACGTCTATTTTACATGATGCTTTGCCAAGATAATTATCTAAAATAAAAGAATAAAGAGTGATGAACATGGATTCATCACCGATCCTGCTGATACACCACCATCTGAGTGTCCTGAGATGGCGGTGGCTGAGGGTACTGGTGCTGCACCTGCTGGAACGGCTCTGCCTGGATGTGGTGGACCTGGTGAACCAGGACGGAGTATTGGGAGGAGATGCTGCTACTAGGATCTGCCCGTGACCTGAGATAGAGCTGAGAAGCCGTCTGTGCCTCCTGGAGACACATGATCTGGGTCTTCAGGTCACTCAGGGTCTGTGCCAACTCATCTATCTGTGTCATACCCTGGCACTGCTTCTTCTCGATGATGTCGATGCGGTCCAGCTTCTCGCTGATAATGCCCATGTCAGCGGCCAATGACTCTGCCTGTGCTGCGACTGCTGAAGAACTGGATGGACCTGAAGGATATGGGAGGATCCTCAAGCACATCACAGAAGAGTGTGGATCGTATCGAATGCGATCGGGAGCGATTAGTCACACTAGTTGCTCGATGCATCGGAATTTAAAAAATGTTAATGTGATGAAACCACATGATCCAAGAATATTTCTCAGATCATTTCATCTTAACCACAATAGGTATTAAGGTTACCTCTTTAGCGTGGTTGCGATCAAGTCTCTAAACTAAGAAACATCATGTCTCAAGTCCGATCCGACGGAGGAGATGCTTGCAAGCACATTGATGAGACACATCCTTCTCGCAATCCAAGTTGATGATCCAAGCGGTGAATGTCCTGATCTCATCACATGAGATCCGACGTCTTCTTCACGAGCGAAGTGCACCGAAGGAGATAGAGATCCACAAACAAATACTCCGGCAGCATAACGATGATGCTGCGGCGATGGCGACACTCTCAATGGCTCCATGGTGGACGGCCACTATGAGAGAGAGGGAGAGAGTCTCGGTGTGTAGAGAAAGAGAGGGAGAGAGCATAAGTTTACATTGTAAACGTGTCACGAAGAGCAAGGGGTGCCTCTTCTTATATATGGTTTTGGGAGTCTATGGATCTCAATCCATGGACAACACACAATCAATGGTTGAGATTGATTTGTGTTTCTTTCAATGGCTAATATGTTGTTGTAAAAACACAACAACAATTGATTTAATTTTGAATTAATTTATATTGATAAATCAACATGATTAATCCTAATTTAAATCACTTTGACTAGAGAAGAGATAACGAGAAGACTAAACCAATCCCCTAAAATGGGGGTCGGCTACTCTTCTCCACATGGAGAGTTATAGCCATCCACTCTTCTTGAGTGGACTTGGTCAATCTCCTCTAATTATCACGAGATCTCATTATCTCATGATATCTCTTTAATTTACAACAACACTTTGTAAATATTTTCACAAAAATAATTCACAATTATCTTGTGAAAAACTTCAATCAAGCCATTGAAATTATGTGAATCTCATTCACAACCCAAAACAAAATGTAATTATATTTTCAGTTAATCATTCAGTGTGAATCCAATTCACATTAAGAATTAATCAAAAAATATAAATCATAATATGCTCTCTTTAATATATTATAAATCACATTTATAATATACCTGAATAATATGGATAGTGCTATCCATATTATTCTTATCCATGATTTAATCATCTTGGATCTCAATTCTCATGTGCCCAAATAATATGAATCACATTCACATTATTCACATCTTTGATAATTAAATCACATTTAATTATCTTAGATAACTCTCCTAACAATATGAATCAAATTCATATTATTCATGATAATTAAATCACATTTAATTATCTTTTTTTCACTGCTCGGATACATATATCAACAATGAAATTATCCATGAACTCTTTCAAGGATAATGCGCTTTATCCACGGATACTTGGAGATAAGGGCAGGGCGATTGTATTGTTCCACGTAGAGTGACTTGGATATTGGGATCACATCTCAAATCCAGATCTTGCAGACCACCCATAGATGCTTGATTAAATGAAGACCGCAAATCTAATCTTCTCATTACATATGAATCACATTCAGATCAATGTCCAACACTTGGACCAAGATCAGATTACTTCTCTACTAAGAGGAGTCAGTAAAATCCAGACCTGTTTCATTACTCCCTCAGAATGGAAGTGTCATGGTTATGCAATCGTTTATGATCACATCACCCTCAGGTATTCCTAATACATGTACATCCCACATACTGGAAGACCCAGAATAACATGAAGTTTTTAGATCTCTTTTAGACTGTCTCCTTCAGGGTTTTATCATTAAGTTTCTCATTTAACTATTGGGAGTTGGTATCGATCATATATTTTCCAAAAGCATATATCTTATCCAAGTGTTGATCATATACTTTCCAAAAGTATATATCAAACCTACAAATTCAGTCAAGCTTCCAAAGGGAGACGACCGTGTACGAATTTTGTTTCTTCCCAATATCTCATGAGTGAGATCTTGTCTTCCGATTCAATAATGAACTTGTATGATCCCTTTAAGAGATCACATTACTCATATGCCCTTATATGCACACCATCGTGCCGGTGTATAGACCATGATTAGGTCATCAACCTATTGGTCTGCCAAATGTACATACTCAGACATATAGTAACACATCTGTCTCCGGTTAGAGGATGCGTGCTATATCGTGACAGCATACGACATAAGACTTTGGTTATCTCGATCTTGTTAGGTCAACTCTTTGACCTAACTAATCTGATACCTCCGAATCTCTATTCCCATGCAGAGGACCTGCATCAAGAGGTCGGTCAGATATCAACAAAGTGAGAAAGGATTGCCATATCCTACTCAGGCTGGAGATCATCTCTTAACAATCATTTGACGATGCTTGATGAGCCCTCAATCTAACTCTTTAGATATTCATCCATGCACGAGCCTCTATAATTCAATAATTGAATCAACAACTGTATGATCATCAAGACGGCCATGGTACATAACCCTAACTGTACTAAGGGACCTATTATGCAAATTAGTTGTTCTTCAGTTCAGATCAAGGAATGATATTCGCAATAACATTTATTGCATAATGGCTCGCCATGGGCTCTCATGTCCAACAATCTCCCACTAGCCCAATGAGCCATTAATGAGCCAATCTTTATACTCGCACTCATATGACAATCATAGGCTATTTAGAAAAATAGCTAGGTAAGCTGATCAATCATCTATTCCTGAGAGACTACGCCAAGTTCTTTTACGGCACATGCATATCCCTTACTAATAGTGCTCGCATCTAATGCAAATGTTGCATCTTATGCAACCAATACTCAATTTTATCAGTTATAGTGTCCTTGATACTGTAGCTTAATAATTATTACAACTAGTATGCCCATGATCCTTATTAGAATACCCTTATTCCTAGAGATCTTTATCTCCTAAGGTATCCACAATTAAGACCTTTTAGATCACTATCTATAAAGTCTTAAGTTCTTGAAGATAAGACGTTGTGATCACTATCTCAAAAATCTTTTCATCTTTAAAGATATTGTTATTACTGCAATCAATTGTTTCATCTCCTTAGTAGGATTAGTAACATTTACCACTCCCACTGCATGGCGGATATCTAACTTTTGTACACATCTAGCATACACTCAGCTTCTCGTAACTGATGCACAAGGGCAAGTAGTTCTAGCATTCACTTCCTCAACTCTTTGAGGTGCTATCCCTTTAGATAGGTTAGTACCATATCTTAAGGGAAGAAAGCATTTCTTGGAATTTTCCAAAGAATGGAATATGTCTAAGGTGTACTACTAATGTGATGGTCCCAATACCCTCTTCTGTTTTCTTCTGAACATCTTCAGAACTAAGTTCTGAGATGTATCCTTGAGATCATATCTCAAGGTATGGAAGAGCCATTCTATAAAACACTTATTATTATTATCCTTATATCATTTCAAATGATTATGGTGTCATTTACATTTATCACGATGAACACAATGGCACTCCCACTAAGCTTCACATGATACATCAAGATTCTATCTGGAATCGTAACATTTATAATTTCGTCAAATCATATGTTCCAACTACAAGAAGCTTATTTTGAGTCCATAGATGGAGTTTCTTTAACTTGCACACCTTGCTTTCCTAAACCATGAAGCTCCGTGGCTACTTCATGTGAATATCCTCGGAGAGATATTCGTGGAGGAATGCAAACTTGACTTCCATCTTGAAAATGTCGAAGTTAAGTTGTGTATCTATAGTTAGCAATAATACGATGAGTTTAAGCATGGTCATTGGAGAGCAAGTCTCATCGCAAGTGATGTCTTCTATTCAGTGTGTAGCTCATGGCTACAAGCCGTGCTATGAAGGTATGTACCTTCTCATCAGGTTTCCTTTTTCTCTTAGAGATCCATTTACACCTTAACGGTCTTACCCATATAGGTGGATCCTCGAGGGACCATATACAACACTTGTATATGAAGTCTACTTTAGACTAGATTGCTAACATCCATCTTTCCATGACATGATCTTCAGAAGCTTCATCACATGAAGTTCGATCATTGTCAGATTTCTCTGACACATGGAATCCATCCTCAAACTCATTTGAAGAAGTATTAGTGTTTCTTCTTTAATTGTCTTTTTAGTTTCCAACTTCAGGAGCCTCTTTATCTTCTCAAGATTAAATGAGTTCCTTTACTTCATTTTCATCTTGAATCTCAAGAGAGTCATCCTCTAAGAATCACATCTTTAGAGATTAGATCTTTTAAGATCCTCAAGGTCATAAAGTAGGTATCCGATACCATCCTTTATTTTCCTAATGAAGTGGCACTCTTCGATGCATGATTCTAGCTTAGTAACATGGAACCTTATATAAATATATATTGTAGTCTCTACTACATATATACCTTGGAAACTAAGAGGTAATTATGCTAATATTCATCATTGATCAAATCATGTCAAACATGATCCAATTATATCTGTATCTCCCTACAACTCTCTTGAGTTTAGGTATATTAGGAGGAGCAAGATAGGAGTGATATTCATATCTCCATAAGGTGTTCTTTGAATTCATCTAATAGGTACTTATCAATTCATTTCATCTTCCGTCAAACTTTGGTTCTAAACCAAAATTGTGAAAACTTTGAACATTTCAATGCTTTCTAAGGTAAAGGGAAGAAATCTCATATCACAAATAATGATTAAATGATATTACATATCATAAATGTTCATTATGATATACATGATCCACATACATCAGTATGTATGAGATCTTTAATACCTTGTCATCTTACACCATTCCTAGAGAAGGGCGCGTTGGACAATTTTACTTTGAATACAATATTCAAAAGTATGTAAGATTTGAGATTTTAGACATTCTAAAGTTCATCTCTTACTAGTCTACTGATCTCATCAGCAGATTAATGTCCGAGGTGTGATGCCAGATCATTGTCAAATGATCTTTATCCTCCTATTGATCTTACAAGGTTTAATTTTCAGTATTTAGAAATGTTAATGAATCATTCATTAATTTTATAATTTAGTAGAGTCCTCCATATATCATAATACTATCTGAAATATATCCATCATAACTCTTTGTGATAGGTCTATTCCAGAATTTATGTTTATTTCCAACATTTAGAAATAAATTATGAGTGTTTTCTAATATCTAGGTAGCAGAGACATTATCTAAGACTAAGGACTCTTGCACTGAAAATATGAAGTCCATCTATCCAATAGAGATTGTTGCAACAATTGCATCAATATTCATGCAGATGACTATTAAACCTGAAGATCAAATTCCAGTCTTCTAATACATATGCAACCAATTGCAAGTGTTATTAGAAGAATGAGATACAATTATTAGACTTTGATCTTATCCAATAAACAAGTAAATATCATTGATTATATGTAGATTATTCCGATGCACTATATGAGTCCTTCTCTAAGGATCAAGATAGACTTGATAGTCATGCTATCAACACATTAGCTCATTGTAGTATTGGCATTCATCCAAGTCTTTGGATGTCATATGTGTAGAAACCATAGAAGTACAATCAACTCTTTGACTTTTCTTCTAACTTGGGCCCGACCCATGCTGCCACTGCGCTCCTTTCATCTAAACAACCATTGCTTAAGACAAAGGATCTCTTATGTTAAATTCAAAAGATTTCAATATAAGAGTATTTTGACATTTATATATGCTTCATTTAGTTCATACAATATGAACATTGTGAAGCTTCATGAATGACTAGAGTATATATAGTAGGATGATGACACTCATCATATCTACATACATCTAAACTCTTAAAGACTTAGGTTCAGGTAGGTATTCAAACATTTTGAATACATCATCTCTTATAGATCCACCATTCGGCATAATGCAATGAACCATATCATTCATGATTAAATATCAAGAGCACATATATATATGCCAGAACATCTTCTTAGAATTTTATAAGGATTATTTGACAATTGCGATCATCATCTACATGTCACTTCCAAAGTACATTCGATGAGAGATCAAGACTATAGAGACATAAAACCCTAGAGTTGCAGTCCTATTGTCTATTTAATTGTTATTCCTCATTATTACGAGGAAACTTGCACATTGAAACCACATGCATCATGTGTTCAACTGCAAGTACAATATCTTGATCATGGATCCAATCCATGATATTTTACTGGTTATTATTGAGTATAGTATTGAGTGGGTTTTTGAAGGATTATCTGAAATAAGAAAATTGCATAAATATATATATACACACACTCATTTTACTTTTGATTTAGGAATTTTTATATCAAAGTTGTCTTGCCTTGTCAATATTGAAAGTTCATTCCCTTAAACACTTGCAATGTAAGAGATATACTTACCATTATATCTCAAGCAAGATCTGAGATCTCCTTTCTTATCTTTGTCACATCTCAATAATATGAGAACCTGTAACTCGGATAAAAAGAAGCGGGAACACATTCTGCCTTGCAAGTCCAACTTGCATCTCCCAATTCAGTCTTTAACACCTGGGCCCGCCACTCCTAAGGTGATGTTGACCCGTCATTAATTGAACCGACCATCAACAGGAATACAACTCGCTATGCCCAATCCAATATCGCACCAATAATATGAGGACCCGATATTGGGGTCACTATGCATACGTCCTTACTCTTTCGAGAAGCGAAGAGCCTGATCCAAATGGATTGTATGCAGGAGTTGTCATTTCAGACAGGCATGTTCTACATACAATATATGGTGACGGAACCCTTCGCCTTGACGAAAGATCATGGATGTCACTTATGTGATCCTCCACCTCATATTCAAATTTCAATTAATTATCATGAATCATATTCATATAATTAATTCTTCCAAGGGAAATACACATCTATTCATAATAGAGTGTTTTGAATTGGATATAATTAATTTTATCACATTAAATCAATTATCAATCCAATTCAATCAACAAACTTGATTGTTACTTGAATAAATGGTATTATCTCAAAATACTATTAATTCGAATTTTAATAATTAGAAAATACACCATGATTTCTCAAGCATTATCGAGTCCCTAGCTGCTGTCATGGCCAGTACCGACGGGAGTGGGACAGACCGCACACGATGCAACCTGCTACCCCAACGCTCCCCGACTAGACACCATATCCACCTCAGGATAGGATAATGCCAAATCGATCACTGTGTATTTGAGACGTTCATCGGTTTTTCAACCTAAATTATACCATATAGTAATAATCAAAATCATTTTGATTATAAGGAGATTTGCTAGACAAATTCCCAAACCTATTCAAGTAACATGTTTGTTGAAAGTGTATCAAGTAACCAATTGGTGATCTAGATCATATCTAATCATTTATTGGTTGAGTCAATGTCATTTAAGGGAAAAATTATCATTCAAATATTTCCCAAATATTATCCATAATTATTCTATAAATTAACCATTAATTTCACAAGTTTCTTAAATGACTATCACAAGGTTCATGATTAGGATTGCAATTTTCAGCAGTGACCCTCACTTACAAAAATTAGCACATCTCATTCATTTTAAATCCAAATTATGCAAAATCAGTTTCTAGAGTTATCTCACTTGATTTAAAACAAAACCTACATAATTAGCAAGCATTTCCAAGCATTTGAAACAGTAATTAACTCCTTAATTACGTCATTATCCGCCATCCCCAAAATAGTGGACATATGGTCATTAAAAGGATCATAACATGAGCAAACGGAATCCAAATTACGCAAACTCAAATTCTATGATTTCCTTATTTATTGTGGAAGATCATACATGTGATATATTAATGTTTAAACATTTTTAAATAGGATCGAAATTTATCACAAAATAGGGCTGCGAAAATTGAAATGCGATAAAATTTTCACGAAGCCTAACGAGCCCAAATCTTCTTAAGTTTATGGATCGAATCCAAAACCTCCAACCTGGTTCTTATACCATTTGAAGGATAAGGGAGGATCCTCAAGCACTTCATGGAAGCGTGTGGATCGCATCGAATGCAATCAGGAGCGACTAGTTGCATTAGTTGCTCGATGCTGTGGAATTAAAAAAAAATGTAATGTGATGAAACCACATGATCCAAGAACATTTATCGGATCATTTCCTCTAAACCACAATAGGTATTAAGGTTACCTCTTGAAGCGTGGTTGCGATCAAGTCTCTAAGCTAAGAGACCTACTATCTCAAGTTCGATCTGATGGAGGAGACGCTTACGAGCGCATTGATGAGATGCGTCCTTCTCGCAATCCAAGTTGATGATCCAAGCGACAAATCTCCTGATCTCCTCATACGAGATCTGACGTCTTCTTCAAGAGCGAGGTGCACTGAAGGAGACTGAGATCCACGAGCAAATACTCCGGCAGCATAACGACGATGCTGCGATGATGACGACTCTCTCAATGGCTCCATGGTGGACGACCACTGTGAGAGAGAGGGAGAGAGTCTTGTCATGTAGAGAAAGAGAGGGAGAGAGAATATGTTTATATTGAAAACGTGTCACGAAGAGCAAGAGGTGCCTCTTCTTATATAGGATTTTGGGAGTCCATGGATCTCAATCCATGGACAACACACAATCAATGGTTGAGATTGATTTGTGTTTCTTTAAATGGCTAAGATGTTGCTGTAATAACATAACAACAATTGATTTAATTTTGAATTAATTTATATTGATAAATCAACATAATTAATCCTAATTTAAATCACTTTGACTAGAGAAGAGATAATGAGAAGACTAAACCAATCCCCCAAGAATGGGGGGATGGCTACTCTTCTCCACATGGAGAGTTGTAGACGTCCACTCTTCTTGAGTGGACTTGGTCAATCTCCTCTAATTATCATGAGATCTCATTATCTCATGATATCTCTTTAATTTACAACAACACTTGTCGTAAATATTTTCCACAAAAATAATTCACAATTATCTTGTGAAAAACTTCAATCAAGCCATTGAAATTATGTGAATCTCATTCACAACCCAAAACAAAATGTAATTATATTTACACTTAATCATTCAATGTGAATCCAATTCACATTAACAATTAATCAACAAATATAAATCATAATATGCTCTCTTTAATATATTATAAATCACATTTATAATATACCTGAATAATATGGATAGCGCTATCCACATTATTCTTATCCATGATAATTAAATCACGTTTAATCATCTTGGATCTCAATTCTCATGTGCCCAAATAATATGAATCACATTCACATTATTCACATCTTTGATAACTAAATCATATTTAGTTATCTCAGATAACTCTCCTAATAATATGAATCAAATTCATATTATTCATGATAACTAAATCACATTTAATTATCCATTTTTCTCAATGCTTGGATACATATATCAACAAAGAAATTATCCATGAACTCTTTCAAGGATAATGCGCTTTCTCCACGGATACTTGGAGATAAGGACATGGCGATTGTATTGTTCCACGTATAGTGACTTGGATATTGAGATCACATCTCAAATCTAGATCTTGCGGACCACCCATAAATGCTTGATTAAATCAAGACCACAAACTAATCTTCTCATTACATCTGAATCACATTCAGATCAATGTCCAACTCTTGGACCAAGATCAAATTACTTCTTTACTGAGAGCGCTCACTAAAATCCAGACCTGTTTCATCACTCCCTCGGATGGAAGCGTCATGGTTATACAATCGTTTATGATCACATCACCCTCAAGTATTCCTAATACCTGCATCCTACATACTGGAAGACCCAGAATAAACCTGAAGTTTTTAGATCTCTTTTAGACTATCTCCTTCAGGGTTTTATCATTAACTTTCTCATTTTATAATTAGGAGTTGGTATCGATCATATACTTTCCAAAATCATATATCATACCCAAGTATTGATCATATACTTTCCAAAAGTATATATCAAACTTACAAATTCAGTCAAGCTTCCAAAGAGAGATGACCATGCACGGAATTTGATTCTTCCCAATATCTCATGAGTGATCTCATGTCTTCCAGTTCAGTAATGAACTTGTATGATCCGTTTGAGAGATCGTATTACTCATATGCCCTTATATGCACACCATCGCGTCGATGTATAGACCTTGATTAGGTCATCAACCTATTGGTCTGCCAAATATACATACTCAGACATATAGTAACACATCTGTCTCCGATCAGAGGATGCGTGTCTATATCGTGACAGCATACGACATAGGACTTTGGTTATCTCGATCGTGTTAAGTCAACTCTTTGACCTAACTAATCTGACACCTCCGAATCTCTATTCCCATGCAGAGGACCTGCATCAAGAGGTCCATAAGATATCAACCAAGTGAGAAAGGATTGCCCTCTCTTACTCAGGCTGGAGATCATCTCTTAACAATCATTTGACGGTGCTTGATGAGTCCTCAATCTAACTCTTCAGATATTCATCCAAGCACCAACCTCTATGATTCAGTAACCGAATCAACAGCTGTATGATCATCAAGATGGCCATGGTACATAACCCTAATTGTACTAAGGGACCTATTATGCAAATTAGTTATTCTTCATTTCTGATCAAGGAATGATATTCGTAATAAAATTTAGTGCATAATGGCTCACCGTGGGATCACATGTCCAACAATCTCCCACTAGCCCAAAGAGCCATTAACGGGCTAATCTTTAAACCCGCACTCATGTGACAATCATAGGCTATTTAGAAAAAATAGCTAGGTAAGATGATCAGTCATCTGTTCCTGAGAGACTAAGCCAAGTCCTTTTACGACACTTGCATATCCCTTAGTAACAGTGCTCACATCTAATACAAATGTTGCATCTTATGCAACCAATACTCAATTTTATCAGTTATAGTGTCCTTGACACTATAACTTAATAATTGTTATAACTAGTATGTCCATAATCCTTATTATAATACCTTATTCCTGGAGATCTCTATCTCCTAAGGTATCCACAATTAAGATCTTTTAGATTACTATCTATAAAGTCTTAAGTTCTTGAAGATAAGACTTTGAGATCACTATCTCAAAAATCTTTTCATCTTTGAAGATATTGTTATTACTGCAATCAAGTGTTTTATCTCCTTAGTAGGATTAGTAACATTTACCACTCCTACTACATGGCAGATATCTAACTTTGTACACATCTAGCATACACTCGGCTTCTCGTAACTGATGCACAAGGGCAAGTAGTTCTAGCATTTACTTCCTCAACTCTTTGAGGTGCTATCCCTTTAGATAGGTTAGTACCTTATCTTAAGGGGAGGAAGACTTTCTTGGAATTTTCTAGAGAATGGAATATGTCCAAGGTGTACTACTAATGTGATGGTCCCAATACCCTCTTCTCTTTGCTTCGGAACATCTTCAGAACTAAGATCTGAGATGTATCCTTGAGATCATATCTCAAGGTATGGAAGAGCCATTCTATAAAACACTTATTATTATTATCCTTATATCGTTTCAAATGATTAGGGTATCATCTACATTTATCACGATGATCACAATGACACTCCCACTAAGCTACACATGGTATATCAAGATTCTATCTGAAATCATAAAATTTATAATTTCATCAGATCTTATGTTCCAACTACAAGAAACTTATTTTGAGTCCATAGATGGAGTTTCTTTAGCTTGAATACCTTGCTTTCCTAAAACTGAAGCCATGGGGCTACTTCATGTGAATATCCTCGGAGAGATATCCGTGGAGGAATGCAATCTTGACATCCATCTTGAAAATGTCAAAGTCAAGTTGTGTAGCTATAGTTAGCAATAATCTGATGAGTTTAAGCATGGTCACTGGAGAGCAAGTCTCATTGCAAGTGATGTCTTATATTTAGTGTGTAGCTCATGGCTAGGAGCCGTGCTATGAAGGTATGCACCTTCTCATCAGGTTCCCTTTTTCTCTTAGAGATCCATTTACACCTTAACGGGTCTTACCCATATAGGTGGATCCTCGAGGGACTATACACAACACTTGTATATGAAGTCTACTTTAGACTAGATTGCTAACATCCATCTTTCCATGACATGATCTTCAGAAGCTTCATCACAAGAAGTTCGATCATTGTCAGATTTCTCTGACACACGGAATCCATCCTCAAACTCATTTGAAGAAGTATTAGTGTTTTCATCTTTAATTGTCCTTTTAGTTTCCAACTTCAGGAGTTTCTTTATCTTCTCAAGATTAAATGAGTTCCTTCACTTCATTTTCATCTTGATTCTCAAGAGAGTCATCCTCTAAGAATCACATCCTTAGATATGAGATCTTTTAAGAATCTCAAGGTCATAAAGTAGGTATCCGATACCATCCTTTATTTTCCTAATGAAGTGGCACTCTCTGGTGCATGATTCTAGCTTACTAGCATGGAACCATATAAGGATATATATTGTAGTCTCTACTACATATATACCTTAGAAACTAAGAGGTAATTATCTGATATTCATCATTGATCAAATCATGTCAAACACGATCCAATTGTATCTCCCTACAACTCTCTTGAGTTTAGGTACATTAGGAGGAGGGAGATAGGAATGATATTCATATCTCCATAAAGTATTCTTTGAATTCATCTAATAGGTACTTGCTGCCTAGGTTAGATCAAATTCATTTCATCTTCCTTCAAACTTTGGTTCTAAACCAAAATTGTGAAATCTTTGAACATTTCAAAGCTTTCTAAGGTGAAGGGAAGAAATCTCATATCACAAATAATCATTAAATGATATTACATATCATCAATGTTCATTATGATACAGATGGTCCACATACACCATTATGTATGAGATCTTTAATACCTTGGCATCTTACACCAGTCCTAGAGAAGGGCGCATTGGACAATTTCACTTTGAATACAATATTCAGAAGTATGTAAGATTTGAGATTTTAGACATTCTAAAGTTCATCTCTTACGAGTCTATTGATCTCATCAACATATCAATGTTTGAGTTTGATGCTAGATCATTGTCAAATGCTTTTTATCCTCCTATTAATCTTATAAGGTTTAATTTTCAGTATTTAGAAATGTTAATGAACCATTCATTAATTTTCTAAATTAGTAGAGTCCTCCAGATATCAGAATACTATCTGAAATATATCCATCATAACTCTTTATGATAGGTCTATTCCATAATTTATGTTTATTTCCAACATTTAGAAATAAACTACAAGTGTTTTCTAATATCTAGGTAGCGGTGACATTCTCTAAGACTAAGGACTCTCCCACTGAAAATATGAAGTCCATCTATCCAACAGAGATTGTTGCAACAATTGCATCAATATCCATGTAGATGACAATTAAACCTGAAGATCAAATTTCGGTCTTCTAATACATATGCAACCAATTGCAAGTTATTAGAAGAACTAGATACAATTATTAGACTTTGATCTTATCTAATAAAGAAGTCAATATCAATGATTATGTGTAGATTATTCCGATGCACTATCCGAGTCCTTCTCTAAGGATCTAGAAAGCCTTGATAGTCATGCTATCAACACATCAACTCATTGCAGTATTGGCATTCATCCAAGTCTTTGGATGTCATATGTGTGGAAACCATAGAAGTACAATCAACTCTTTGACTTTTCTTTGAACTTGGGTCCAACCCATGCTTCCACTGCGCTCCTTTCATCTTTAAACAACCATTGCTTAAGACAAAGGATCTCTTATGTTGAATTCAAAAGATTTCAATATAAGAGTATTTCGACATTTATGTATGCTTCATTTAATTCATACAATATGAATATTATGAAGCTTCATGATTGACTAGAGTATAGATAGTAGGATGATGACACTCATCATATCTACATACATCTAAACTCTTAAAGACTTAGGTTCAAGTAGGTATTCAAACATTTTGAATACATCATCTCTTATAGAGCCACCATTCTGCATAATGCAGTGAACCATGTCATTCATGATTAAATGTCAAGAGCACATATGTATGCCAGAACATCTTCTTAGAATTTTATAAGGATTATTTGACAATTGCAATCATCATCGACATGTCACTTCCAAAGTACATTCGATGAGAGATCAAGACTATAAAGAGATACAAACCCTAGAGTTACAGTCCTATTGTCTATTTAATTATTATTCCTCATTATTACGAGGAAACTTGCACATTGCAACCACATGCATTATGTGTTCAACTGCAAGTACAATATCTTGATCATGGATCCAATGCATGATATTTTACTGGTTATTATTGAGTATAATATTGAGTGGGTTTATAAAGGATTATCTGAAATAAAAAATTTGCATACACACACACATTTTACTTTTTATTTAGGAATTTTTATATCAAAGTTATTTTGCCTTGTCAACATTGAAAGTTCATTCCCTTAATCACTTTCAATGTAAGAGATATACTTATCATTATATCTCAAGCAAGATATGGGATCTCCTTTCTTATCTTTGTCACATCCCAATAATATGAGAACCTGTAACTCAGATAAAAAGAAGCGGGAACACATTTCGCCTTGCAAGTCCAACTTGCATCTCCTAATTCAGTCTTTAACACCCGAGCCCACCACCTCTAAGGTGATGTTGACCCGTCATTTATTGAACCAACCATCAACAGGAATACAACTCGATATGCGCAATCCACTATCGCCCAATAATATGAGGACCCGATATTGGGGTCACTACGCATACGTCCTTATTATTTCGAGAAGCGAAGAGCCCGATCCAAATGGATTGTATGCAGGAGCTGTCACTTCAGACAATCGTCTTCTACATACAATATCTGGCGACGGAACCCTTCTCCTTGACGGGAGACCATGGATGTCACTTATGTGATCCTCCACCTCATATTCAAATTTCAATTAATTATCATGAATCATATTCATATAATTATTCTTCCAAGGAAAATACACATATATTCATAATAGAGTGTTTTTGATTGGATATAATTAACTTAATCACATTAAATCAATTATCAATCCAATTCAATTAACAAACTTGATTGTTACTTGAATATATGATATTATCTCGAAGTATGTATTAATTCAAATTTTAATAATTAGAAAATACACCATTATTTCTCCAGCATTATCGAGTCCCTACCCGCTGTCATGGCCAATACCGACTGAAGTGGGACAAACCACACACGGTGCAACCTGCTACCCCAACGCTCCCCGACTAGACACCATATCCACCTCAAGAAAGGATAATGCCAAATTGATCATTGTGTATTCGAGATGTTCATCGATTTTTTAACCGAAATTATACCATATAGTAATAATCAAAACCGTTTTGATTATAAGGAGATTTGCTAGACAAATTCCCAAATCTATTCAAGTAACATGTTTGTTGAAAGTGTATCTAGTAACCAATTGGTGATCTAGATCATATCTAATCATTTATTGGTCGAGTCAATGTCATTTAAGGGAAAAATTATCATTCAAATATTTCCCAAATATTATCCATAATTATTCCAGGAAATTAATCATTAATTCCGGGAGTTTCTTAAATGATTTTCACAAGGTTCATGATTAGGATTGCAATTTTCAGCAGTGACCCTCACTAAATATAGCCATCTCATTCATTTTATAATATAAATTATGCAAAATCAGTTTCTAAAGTTTGCTAACTTGATTAAAAACAAAACCTATGTGACTATCATGTATTTCCAGGCATTTTAAACAGTAATTAACTCCTTAATTACGTCAATATTTGCCATCCCCAAAACAATGAATATATAGTCATTAAAAGGATCATTACTTGAGCAAACGGAATCCAAATTATGCAAACTCAAATTCTACTTTTTCCTTATTTAATGGGGAACATTATCCATGTGATAGATTCATGTTTAAATATTTTTAAATAGGGCCGAAATTTATCACAAAATAGGGTTGCAAAAATTGAAATGCGACAAAATTTTCACGAAGCCTAACAAGCCCAAATCTTCTTAGGTTTATGGATCGAATCCAAAACCTCCACCCTGGATCTGATACCACTTGAAGGATATGGGAGGATCCTCAAGCACATCACGAAAGCGTGTAGATCGTATCGAATGCGATTGGGAGCGACTAGTCGCACTAGTCGCTCGATACAGCGGAATTTAAAAAAATTTAATGTGATGAAACCACATGATCCAATAACATTTCTTGGATCATTTCGTCTAAAACACAATAAGTATTAAGGTTACCTCTTGAAGCATGGTTATGATCAAGTCTCTAAACTAAGAGAACTCTTGTCTCATGTCCGATCCGACGGAGGAGATGCTTGCGAGCGCGTTGATGAGACCCATCCTTCTCGCAATCCAAGTTGATGATCCAAGCAACGAATCTCCTGATCTCATCACACGAGATCCGACATCTTCTTCACGAGCGAGGCACACCGAAGGAGATAGAGATCCACGAGCAAATACTCCGGCAGCATAACGACGATGCTGTGATGATGACGACTCTCTCATTGGCTCCATGGTGGACGGGCACTATAAGAGAGAGGGAGAGAGTCTCGATGTGTAGAGAAGAGAGAGAGAGAGAGAGCATAAGTTTATGTTGTAAATGTGTCACGAAGAGCAAGGGGTGCCTCTTCTTATATAGGGTTTTGAGAGTTTATGGATCTCAATCCATGGACAACACACAATAAATGGTTGAGATTAATTTGTGTTTCTTTCAATGGCTAAGATGTTGTTGTAAAAACACAACAACAATTGACTTAATTTATATTGATAAATCAACATAATTAATCCCAATTTAAATCAATTTGACTAGAGGAGATAATGAGAAGACTAAATCAATCCCCTAAGAATGGGGGGGGGGGGGCTACTCTTCTCCACATAGAGAGTTATAGCCATCCACTCTTCTTGAGTGGACTTGGTCAATCTCCTCTAATTATCATGAGATCTCATTATCTCATGATATCTCTTTAATTTACAACAACACTTGTTGTAAATATTTTTCAAAAAAATAATTCACAATTATCTTGTGAAAAACTTCAATCAAGCCATTGAAATTATGTGAATCTCATTCACATTCCAAAACAAAATGTAATTATATTTACAATTAATCATTCAATGTGAATCCAATTCATATTAACAATTAATCAACAAATATAAATCATAATATGCTCTCTTTAATATATTATAAATCACATTTATAATATACCTAAATAATATAGATAGTGATATCCACATTATTCTTATCCATGATAATTAAATAACATTTAATCGTCTTGGATCTCAATTCTCATGTGCCCAAATAATCTGAATCACATTCACATTATTCACATCTTTGATAATTAAATCACATTTAATTATCTCAGTTAACTCTCCTAATAATATGAATCAAATTCATATTATTCATGATAATTAAATCACATTTAATTATTCATTTTTCTCAATGCTCGGATACATATATCAACAATGAAATTATCCATGAACTGTTTCCAGGATAATGCGTTTTCTCCACGGAAACTTGTAGATAAGGACATGGCGATTGTATTATTCCACGTATAGTGACTTGGATATTGAGATCACATCTCAAATCCAGATCTTGTGGACCACCCATAGATGCTTGATTAAATCAAGACCGCAAACTAATCTTCTCATTACATCTGAATCACATTCAGATCAATGCCCAACTCTTGGAACAAGATCAGATTACTTCTCTACTGAGAGTAGTCACTAAAATCCAGACCTGTTTCATCACTCCCTCGGAATGGAAGCGTCATGGTTATATAATCGTTTATAATCACATCACCATCAGGTATTCCTAATACCTGTACATCCTACATACTGGAAGACCCAGAATAAACCTGAAGATTTTAGATCTCTTTTTGACTATCTCCTTCCGGGTTTTATCATTAAGTTTCTCATTTGACAATTGGGAATTGGTATCGATCATATACTTTCTAAAAGCATATATCATACGCAAGTGTTGATCGTATACTTTCCAAAAGTATAAATCAAACCTACAAATTTAGTCAAGCTTCCAAAGAGGGACGACCGTGCATGGAATTTGATTCTTCCCAATATCTCATGAGTGAGCTCATGGCTTCCGGTTCAGTAATGAACCTGTATGATCCCTTTGAGAGATCGTATTACTCATATGCCTTTATATGCACACCAACGTGCTGGTGTATAGACCTTGATTAGGTCATCAACCTATTGGTCTGCCAAATGTACATACTCAGACATATAGTAACACATCTGTCTCCAGTTAGAGGATGCATGCCTATATCGTGACAGCATACGGCATAGGACTTTGCTTATCTCGATCTCGTTAAGTCAACTCTTTGACCTAACTAATCTGCCACCTCCGAATCTCTATTCCCATGCAGAGGACCTACATCAAGAGGTCGGTCAGATATCAACCAAGTGAGAAAGGATTGGCATCTCCTACTCAGACTGGACATCATCTCTTAACAATCATTTGACGATGCTTGATGAGTCCTCAATCTAACTCTTTAGATATTCATCCGAGCACCAACCTCTATGATTCAATAATTGAATCAACAACTGTATGATCATCAAGATGGCCATGTTACATAACCCTAATTGTACTAAGGGACCTATTATTCAAATTAATTATTCTTCATTTCAGATCAGGCAATGATATTCGCAATAACATTTATTGCATAATGGCTCGCCGTGGGCTCGCATGTCCAACAAGACCTGCATCAACTCGTGCTATCCTCTAATAGGACATGGCTTGGAGTGAGGGCTTCCCCTGAGTATAGAGCATGGTCTGGAACATAACTGTATAATTCTTGGCCATCTCCTCATATATGGCACAGACCTGATCTTCGTCCTTGGCAAAATAGGATCCCCCACAAGAAGCATTCACTAGCCCATGCAGCTCCGGTGTCAGCCCTCAAAAGAAGTTCTGTACTATGTTGGGCTTGGATATGTCATGATGGGGACACCGATCGATAAGATCACGGAAATGATCCCACGCCTCATGGAATTGCTCATCGGGGATCATGGAGAAATTGGTGATCAGAGCTCGTGCTGCGTTCCTCCGGCCAAGTGGATACTACTTATTCAAGTACTTGGTCCGGAGCTGCTCCCATGAAGTCACATATCTCCCTAAATGCTTCAGATAGTAGGCTTCTCTGTCGACCAAGGAGAATGGAAAATCCATTATCTTGATGGTGTCCTCGTCCATGTATCTCTCGTGAACAATGCTGCAGATCATCTCAAACTCCTGCATGTGTAGATGCAACTCCTTGGTGGCAAGCCCATGGAACTTGGGCAAGAGCTGAATTGTCTGGGGAGGGAGCTTGAAGTCTCCCATAATCACCGGAAGCTGGATCCAATGGTGTGTAAGGGTTGCACCAGGGTTGTGCAATTCCCTCATCGACCTGGCTGGTCTGGCTGGTTCCTACGGCTCATTTGGCTATCCACCATCTCCTCCTCCAACCTCTGGGATCTCTCCACCGCCTGCTCGGTGTGGCTCTCCTCTGTCGGCTCGCATCTGTGCTATCTCTCGACGCACCTCTGTCATGAAAGCTCCTTGGTCTCTAATCTGCCTCTGCATCATCTCCAGGGAGGCTAAAAGTGTGTTGTTGATGGTGCTCTGATCTAAAACGTACGTCAAACCCTGGAGCTATCCATCGGTGTGCTCCTCACTGCTGTCCATCTCTTGGATCTCTACAAAGGAAAAGACCCCAACTCAGGTGCCGTCAAATGAACAAATATTTGTGCTGGTCTCTTCTTGGATACCTCGAGAATGGAAGAAGGGTGATCGAGGGGGAACATGGCGGAATTGAACTCAGGTTCGGAGAGCGTGTCTAGGTTCTCCCGAACCTGCCTAGATGAGTGGGTTGGAGTGCTCGAGAGTGGTGCTGTCAAAGGTAGTCTAAGAGACCTCTGACCCATCATTGTTATGTGGAAGAAGATGCAGATGGGACCTGGAAACAAACAAGATCAGCAATCAAACCCCCAATTCACCTATACAATGCCGAGCTGATGATTGTAAGGGTTCGATCGTTTATCTTGTTGATTTTATTTAGGTGATAATTCAGTCTTGTAGAGTGATTAAGCGAGCTGGTAGGAACCCGATGCTCCCAAGAGTCTGTCCCAATCCCAAAGCTAGATCTTTCCCAGCCAGTACAAGTTGCGGACCGTTTACCGGCTACCCAATCCACTCGCTCTGATTAAGGATATCAAACCCATTTTACTAGAAATCAGAGCGATCCTCACTGGAGAACGACTAACCCTAAGACCAGTAGTCAAACAAGAGTTCAGGTATAGCTCTAGCCTAGTGTACGTGCCACTCTCTCGTGAAAGCAAACCAAACAATGAGGGGATAACTCTCCCAAGACAGATTTTTAAGTGAGGTGTCTTTTAGGATCAAGTTTGTTTAGCGTTCCCAATTTTATGGTTATCTCTTTTTATGGTATTTTTCAATATTAAACAAATTCCTAACGAATTTTTCGATCTCCTGATTATTTGAAGTCCAAAAACGGGTAAGAAGTCGAAAAAGCTGATGCATGATCAAAACATATGATGCATGCAAAGTCAGAAATGCGTACCTGTCACCAATACTCTACATGCAGGGTGATCCACGCATAAATTTAAAGACAAAAATTTAAACTAATCTAAATGATGCAATAAGAAAATGGCCTTAGATGAGCAATTTCTAAGATCGTGAAGAACAATAGCTAACTGACTAGAGAGAGAGAGGTCGATGTCCAGTCTCTGATGCCGATCGGTGTTCGCCACAACAGTTCCTACACGCACTGTATACTGCCTCTAGAGGCATGTGACCTCTCAATCGATCAAATTAACCTTTTATTATGAGTTATTATTAAGGTCCAATTATGAATCTATAGGTGTAAGCAGTCTATTAGGGATTGGGCCTTAATGATTTTACGTCGTAATCAATAGAAAATACTAAATCTAAGGGCCAAAATCTCCGAGAATCAAATAGAAACAAAGATGAATAAAACAAAACCGATGAAAACCATGGTGAGGTCCCCAAGCACACAGTGCTCGGCGAAACAGACCTCAATAAGCCTCAAGTGTCCAAGAAAGTCTGAGGGGCCCTGTATTATTACAACAATAGTAACGATAATGAAAAAGGAAACTATGCTATTCTATATAACTAATCTCTGACTATTCTCCTGCTCCTACTCAGGTGCGGTTACTCCAACCGAAAGCCACAGCATCCTTGGACGATCCCTCGCACAAAAAGCAAAGCAGAGAGAATGCCAGAAAAACAATTATATAAAATAGAGACAAAAATAAACAGAAATCTGAAAAGACTACTGAGCCGTGCTCCCCGGCAACGGCGCCATTCTGATGAGGGATGAGCCGACTAGGGTTAAATATCAAGAATAATCATGGGTTGTTGTGACCCCAGTCAGTCAAATGGACTCAATAAGAAACTAAGAGAACCACACAAATCAAGCAATCAAGCACAAAATTGATGTCAGCGGTCTCCGCTATTTATTTAACTTGGTATAGCGAACATGGTCGAACACAAGGAGCACGAAAATGTACGAAGTAGTCCTATTCAGAGAATAAAAGCATATTTTGTGGTTTTTCATTTGCATTTTTTATAAATTCAAAATAAGAAAACAAATAAGCAAGTAGGTAAAAGCAAGCTTCAATAATTTTTTATTAAAACTTAAAAATGCTTAAAAATAAGAAACAAAAGTGTTTTTATATTTTTCAAATATTAAATGTTTTTGGGAATTTTATGGGATTTTTTTGATTTTTAAAATGATTCTATAAAAATGAAAGAAGGGAAATCAGGGAAAACACTGTACAACCTAGACTAAAAGAAAAATTTAAAATATTAAAGTGCCCTAATGTCTTGGTTGTGTTTTTTTTATGAAAAGGTAAATAAAAATATCTAACTATAGAAACTTAAACTATATTTGTGAATGATTTTTATAAGTTTTTTAGAGTTTTAGTATTTTAAGATTTTTTATAAAAGATAAGGCAACAAAAATGATTCTGAATTAAAACACATAAAAACAAGCATGCACGAATTTTTTTGTAATATTTGAAACAATTTTTATATTTTTCTGGCAGTTAGTAAAATCAACATAGATTTTTTTTAGGAAATATCAAATAAAACTAAATTAATTCACAAATATCACCATAAATAATACATGTTAGCTGGAGCTAACTGTAATTTTTATGGGATTTCTGGATTAATTTGGTAATTATTTGATTAAAAACAACACAAACAACAAGCATGGAGCTATTTGCAATTATCCTAAAGTTTCCAAACCAAAAGATAACACAAAAAAAACCCTTAGGGGTATAGTTGCAAAAATCCCAAATAAACACGCGCCTTACACGAGAGTCAGGCTCAGAGAGGTATAATTGCAAATACTAAAAAGTTTTCATTCAGATCAGAACATACATGAAGTCCAGGGTATAAAATGCAAATGTACTAGAAGAGCACGTGACACTACACGTGAGTTCACATAGATTGGACTAGAATGCAAATACTGAAAATACGAGGGTCTAATTGCAAAATGTCTATGATAAAACTTTTATTTAGTGGACTAACTAGAAAAGCATGTAAATACGTGATAAAATATGCAAAATACCCTTGCAGGGCGTGTGTAGTGCACGTGGGGACGCTTGGCGAGCTCTGTTGAAAGCAGCTGGCGTACGAGCCTGATCTTCTGATGCTGCAGATCTGACGGTCCAGAGGATGTCGGCTACGTGCGGTCGGATGCGTCAGGGGATGTCAGATCTAACGGCTGAGAAGTTGCGGTGGTCAGCGGTTAAGATGACGTCTGGAGCAAGGAGGGTCATCCGACGGCTGAGAAGGATGTTGGAAGAACACCTCCCTGCCGGACTTTGATCGAGCGAGAGAGGAGATCCACTTGCTCGATTGAAGAGCGAGGAGGTCCACCGGCTCTGTGGAGTTGCGTCGCGTCGGGTTGGGGGGTCTGATGGCGATGGGAACGGTCGGATGGTTGTGGCGTGGCCAGGCCACCTGGGGGTACTCCGCCTGAGCAGCTAGGAGCTCGGAAATGGTTCCTTGTACACGAAATGATCTGCAAAGGGAAGAGCGACTTGGGGGCTTTGCTCTGGTCGGGTTATTGCTTGATAAGGAGGAAAGAAGCGTGGGGGAATGGAGTTTGACTCCCGGCGGCCATGGAAGAGTGGAGTCTCATCCTCAATCTCGACCTATGGGTTGAGTCTAAGGGGGATCAGGATGCCATGCAAGATGGAGGGTGACGTGTAGGTTCGATCGGAAAAGATGGAAGGGTGAGATGAGGCACCGATCAACTGGTTGGAACAGGTAGACGTGCGACGGAGCGAAATGAAAGATTGAATCGAACTGGAAATGTGGGGGTGAAATGGGCAGTACCTGAGGGTCTGGATGAACTCAGGAATGTCTGGCGAAGATGGGAGTCAGGGTTGTGGCCTCGACCTCACTGCGGAAGGCGGGGAGGCTAGATGCAGCGGCGCTCGCCGACCACGTAGCTGAGCTGCCGCTTCAGGCCACCAAAACTTGATCCCAAGGGCTCCTCCGGTTGCTGTCACTCCACTGAAGATTCCTAGGGATGAGAAAAGAGGCGAGGCATGAGCTCACCGACAGTGGAGGCAGAGGAGATGTTATATAGGCTTCCCAGGGTGGTGAGATGATCGAGCAAAAGCGCGCAACCCTCACCTTCCTAGGGATCCACAAGGGTCGTGGATCCAAGGAGATAGCTCGGACGAATAATCAGATCCAGAGGAGGCCTGATCCTATTGGAAAAAAGGGGAGAAGGAGCTCCGGCGGAAGGAGTCGGGTCGGGTCAAGCCTGAAAGAGGGCATTGACCCGCAGTCAACATATGACCCCGACAAATCAGAAAAAAGGAATTTACAAATTGTTTATAAAATCAATAAAAAATAGTAAATGATTTCAAAATAAAAAATGTATAAAATAAAAAATCTTTATTATTTTTCAAACTATTTTTCTGTGATTTTTAATTATTTTTATGAGAAATAAATTAATTTAAATACAATATATAATATTATATACAGTATAATATACCTATGTATTTTGTATAATTATTTTTATTTTGTTATTTTTATACAAATACCCCAATTTTATTTTTATTTATTTCCCACATGTTTTAGGGGTACAAAATAAATTTTATTTTATTTTTATGATTTATTTACATGTATAGAATAAATAGGGAGTGAGACATATATATGTATTTCATACAAGTGAGAAAGGATTTTAGTTTTATTTTTCTGATTTTTTATTTTATGTTAGTTTTGTTTTTAGGACTAAATACAATGAGGTAGAAGAAATATTTTATTTTTTATTTTATAAAAATAATTGTTTACATATATAGGGAACATGTATAATATAGAGTAGGCATGTCTATCTCTACTTATTTTATTTGGCGATCAAGACAAGGCTTGACCTTCTCTTGGGGTTCGGGTCACTCTGTATTTATTCTAAAGATCTCCTTCCTTTTTCTTTTCCTTTATTCTTTTATTTTTGCATAAATACATGCTACTTACACAGTATTAACAGATGCATGCATAATGACAACCTTTTGTGTTTACACCTATTTACATGATGATTTGCCAAGATAAATAGCTAAAATAAAAGAATAAAGAGTGAGAATAAGGGATTCATCAGGCCACCAAGAAGGATCACTTCCCACTTCCATTTATTAATCACATCATCAAGAGGTTAGCTGGGAAGAGTCATTACTGCTTTTTTGATGGGTATTTAGATACAATCAGGTGGCCATAGCACCGGAAGATCGGAAGAAAATGATGTTCACCTATCCGTTCAAAACATATGCTTTTAGACAGACGTCCTTTCGAATTATGTAATGCCCCGTATACATTCCAAAGGTGCATACTTTCCATATTCTCGGACATGGTGGGCGATTGTTTAGAGGTCTTCATGGATGGATTTTCGGTCTATGGCGATGGGTTTGATGCTTGTCTTTCTTGCCTAGACCGGGTACTTCAGCGTTGTATTGAGGTCCACCTAATCTTATCTTCGGAGAAGAGTCGTTTCATGATGACTCAATGGATGGTCCTTGGTCACATAATCTCCAATAGGGGAATGGAGGTTAATCTGGCCAAGGTGGATATCATCAAGAAGCTTACTCCACCGTCCAATCTGAGATAGTTAAGGTCTTTTCTGGGGCATGTCGGTTTCTACTGACGGTTCATACATGACTTCAGTCGGAGTGCTCGTCCGCTAACTGATTTGCTCACGAAAGATACCGAGTTCCTTGTAGATGATAAGCGTCTTTCCTCTTTTGAGACTCTCAAGAACTTGGTTGTGCATGCTCCTATCCTTCGTCCACCTGATTGGTCTCTCCCATTCAAGATGATGATGGATGCTTCCGATTTTGCCGTAGGGCTGTGCTTGGACAGAGGAGGGATACTTTGCCATTTGCCATACACTATGCTAGCCGAACTTTGGATGCCACTCAGCGGAACTACACAGTGACTAAGAAGGAGATGCTAGCCGTAGTATTTGCTCTGAATAAGTTTCGATCTTATATTCTCGGATCTATAGTGACTGTCTATACGGATCACACCGCCATCTGATACGTAATGGCCAAGAAGGATGCCAAAGCCAGATTGACTAGATGGATCCTTCTACTCCAGGAGTTTAATATTGAGATTAAGGATAAACCTGAAGTCAAGAATGTGGTGGCGGATCATCTCTCCCGAATATTGCATCTTGAGGATTCTGACATGACCACACCTATCACTAAGACATACCCATATGAGGCGGTTCTTGCTATCACCTCACTCCCATGGTATGATGATATTGTGAACTATCTTGTTGCTAAGAAGGTTCCATAAGCTCAGACAATGACTTGAGACTTTCCTTGCGAATGCCAAATCGTATCATTGGGAGGATCCCACCCTTTACCAGGAAGGGGGGGATAGTGTCTGGCATCGGTGTATTCCTCAAGAGGAACACCATAGCATCCTCACCTATTTCCACAAGCTTGAGGCAGGAGACATCACTCTTGGAGACGAATAATGCAAAAGGTTCTCCAATCTGCCCTTTGGTGGCCTACCCTCTTCAAGGATACTAACTGTCAGAGGATGGGCACTTGTGGATAGAGAAATATGATGCCGATGTAATCCATTCACTTCTATGAGATTTTTGATGCATGGGGCATCGATATCATGGGTCCATTCCCTAAGAGTCAGGGATTTGAGTACATTTTGTTGGCTGTGGATTATGTGAGTTGTTGGGTTGAGGCCATCCCTGCCCGAGCCGCAGACGTAAAGACTATTTGTAAATTTTTGAGGAAGAATATCATATCACAGTTCGGGGTACCTAGAGTCTTGATTTCCGATTGGGGGACTCATTTTATCAACAACAAGGTAAGGCCCCTTACTAACGAGTTCAACATAGACTATAGAGTTGTCACGCCATATCATCCACATAAGAATGGTCTTGCTGAGGTTTCAAATAGGGAGATTAAGACTATTTGCATAAGGTTGTCCACCCAGACCGAAAGGATTGGTCTCAACTTTTGGACTCGGTCTTGTGGGCCTACAGGACCTCCTTCAAGATACCTTTGGGTACATCTTCTTTCTGACTCGTTTATGACAAGCCATGCCTCTTACCTGGGGAGATCAAGAATAAGTCACTTTGGTCAGTTGCTGAGACACTATTTTATCTCGAGAGTATAAGAGATCAAAGGAGAGCAGAATTGGAAGTCCTGGATGAGTTAGGAGATACAACCTTCTCAAGTATCCTGCAATATAAGGATAGAGTGAAGATATGGCATGATTCTCACATCAGCCATAAGCAGTTCGAGCCCAACCAGAGAGTATGGCTATTTGATGCTAAGTTAAGATTTTTTCCAGGGAAATTACAGAGTAAATAGAAGGGACCATACTTGGTCAGAAAGGTGCACGACAACGATAGCATTGATATATTCGAGTTGTCTTTCGAGTCCACCTTTCGAGTCAACCATCAGCACCTTAAGCCATATCTCGATCATGATCCAGTGACCGTTAATGTTGGCCCTACTCATTTTGTATAAGATGTGTTCCTTGACTCACATTATATGCATCCCATACCTGGTTTTCACTTCCACTCTGCCTCTGTATAGATCCATATTGTCTATATCATTCATTCATTTTGTTTAATATCCTGTATCCATCTTATGAGTATGCTATACTTAGGATGCACTTTATCCTAAGTATAGGGGGGTATTGGGCCTGTGATTATTTATTTTTCATTACCTCTATTTTTGCTATCTATACTTAGGGATATCTTACCCTAAGTATAGGAGAGGTAATATCTGTACATTCTATTCCTTGGCTTTCCCCTTTATGGACAGTCTTCTACACTCAAGATTACTTGGTCCTAAGTATAAGGGGGATCACTGACTTCTATTGATTCTATTCTTTTATTCTTTTGAGTCAATGTAGTATAGGATTCTTTTCACTTCTCTTTACTCAGCAAGAGTTATGTCTTCCTTCATCGCTCTCTGATCACTTTGAGGACATCGTTCGAGCTAAGTATAGGGGGTGTCATATATATGGTATATATGCTTTAGCCATAACACGTACTTTGTGTATGTTACTAACATGGCTATTATTTAAAAAATAGGAATACAAATATTTTGAAAAATGTTTTCAAAAATGCTTTGTCAAAAATGTTTGTAAAAACCTTTGAAAATTACTTTGGTACAAATTTTGTAAAAATGTTTGTAAAAATGTTTCGATTGCAAAAGATTTGTAAATTATTTTCTGTATCAAAATTAGGTATACTGTACAACATTTTTGAAAATTATGTGAAAATAAATGTTTACAAAAATAGTTTGTAAAATTTGTTTGTAAATGTTTGTAAAAATAGTTTTGAAAATCTTTTGAAATTTTTTATGAAAATGTTTGCAAAATGGTTTTGTCACATGGGAAATAACTTATGGGGAATAAAAATTATTTGTATATACATAATCTACCCCCAATTCTTTCTACATAAGAATCCTTAATAAAGTTGGTTTGAGATCCAATAATTAAAATCCATTTGTACATAAAACCTGTAACGCAAACCTTATTGTAAATATGTATACATCTTTGTGAAAACTTTTCTTTCTTTTACCTTTAAAAAGACCGTGCCTAAAAATTTGAAAATTAAAAATTCCATAAAAAATGGCATAGTTTGAAAATTTCCCACCAAAAAGAGTTTTTGTAAATATTTGCATGGGCATTCTTCAAAATCGTTGTTTACATTTAAATTAGTCTGGAATAAAATTGAAGAATGAAGCTTGGCTAAGACCTTAATCTACTTAACTTTAGAGGAACCTCATAGGATTTGGGTTTAAGACTTTTCAGGTCCATAGCGACTTAATTCTTTGAGTCCACTAGGATATGATCGCATGTCATCTTGATGGTTCTAAGTAGAACACTTAACAATGCAAGCATGACTCTTAAAGACAATGGCTTGACTTGGACACACACCTTACACATAGCTTAACACGAATGAGGTGGTGAGGCAAAATCCCTTTGGCTGGGAGTAGCATACATGTGTAGTACAACTAGTAGGAACTACTCGACCTCCTCTATGGAGGGATGTGCACCTCAACCTAGTCTAGTAGCATTGAGGTCTAAAGAGAGAATGCTGTGGGTTGCAATAAAGCTTCAAAAGAGGGATAATATACTGGCTCAAGAAGAAAAACTCCTTATGTACATGCTACACGTATAGATCGGTTGTATATATGTCATAAAAAAGGAAAAAAATGAAAAAAAAATGCAAAAATTCCAAAAAAAGGGGACATGCCTGATTGAAAATAAAATGCCCGTTGGAGTGTATACATTGAATAAGCAAAGCTTATGAATTCCACCATCTCATCTCGTGGAAGCTTGGAGCTGGAGACTTAGCGACACTGGTTAAGCTCCAAGGGGTACGTGGCGACACTGGCCTCGATCCAGTCTCTCCTTTTCCCCTCTTCTTGAGCTGGTTGTACTTGAACTTAGAAGGGAATACCCCGCTCCTTGAGGAAAGAGTTGCTAGACTGGGGGATTAGAGTTACCTTGTTGAGAGATGCCGTCTCTTTGACATTTTTGAGGTGAGGAGCTACATATCACTTACACAATACAAGGAAGATTCATAGTCATTAGAGTTTGTGTATGTCGACTTGTTCTGACCTGGTTGTTAAGGGAGACCTGACCATAGAATTGTGGAACTTGAGGGCTGTTAAGTCTTAGACCCATTTCCCAATAAGGATCTGCCAATTTAATAATCCAAAGGTCTGACCAAGCTCCATACTCCAATTTTATGAAGATAAGTTTATTAATCAACCTTGATTCTTCCTTTTTCTTTTCTTTCTTTTTATTTCACTTCTTTTTCAAATAAGTGTTTGCTAAGAGACTAGCAGAGGTAAAGTATAGGAGGATGATGAATCTATGATTCTTATTCTTTATTCTATCATTTTAGCCATATCTTTTAGCAAAAACTCCTGTGAATAAGTGAAAATCCAATAAATTATCATTGCACATACTATTATTAATAATGTAGAATTAACACCTATTTTCCAAAATAAAAGAATAGAGAGGAAAAGAAAAGGAGAAGAAGGATGTAATTATGTAATAATTATAGACTGACCCAAACCCCGAGAGAAGGTCAAATATTGACCTGACCGACAATGAATAAAGTAGGGGGAGATAGGGTTTGTGTATATTCATCACTATGCATTTTATATACATGTTTTGCCTCTATTTTATTCATCAATAAAAACTTCAAAATAAATTATTTTAATAAAAATATTTTATAAATAACAAAAATAATTGCAACATGATTTGATAATATAAATGATACCATTTATAAAAAGCCACAAAACAAGAGCTTAAAAGATCAATTCTGGTTCCATATTAACTCAAATTCTTCCAAAATTACCTTTTTTTGGACTCTAAATTAAATTACCTTTAAAATGAAGGAAGTTCCATTAAATTTTGGTGTTATGGTGTGAAAGTTGGCTTTTTGAGTGTATTGTACAGCTAGATAGTACATATACCAGTATATACATGTATATATTTAACATATAATTTGTGCATATTTTATTTTAAATGCTTGCACACAGAGGTAGAGCTAGGAATTACATATAGGTGGGGCCAAATATTATGAATCAAAATACATGTACATACATATATAGACACACACACACACACATAATTTTCAATTACATTGGATCACATTACAAATAGACTGAAGCTATAGTAGCAAAGAAAGGACTAAATAAATTTTGGGACTAAATAGATAGAATATTATCCAATGTTTTGATAACTGGAATGGTCTATTTTTAGAGAGAAAAAATTAGATATGTTGAGACAATAATTACCAATCCCCTGTCTCTAGTCTTGATTACCTTTAGTGAAAATTGGTTGCATATCCTCAAAGAAATTATATGGATACAAATCAATGAATTCGACATGGATACATATATTTTGATTGCCATTTTCATTTTTTAGAAGCATATACGTATATGTTTGTTTCCTTGTGTGTATATATATGGATACATATATAGATTTGAAATAGATGTGTGTTCATTAGAGGAATGCAATCGGATACAGATATAGTTGTTTTACTTTTCTATTACTTACATCTTCAATAAAAAAATAGGTGTGTTTTTTTGTCAATATTGATACATATAATATTTTTTGCGATCAATCAAAATATAAGTACATATACGAACAATTTGTTAATGATGCAGATGATTTTTTACTATATGGATATATATGTGTATAATATGGTAAATGCAATACGGTATCTACAAAAAATCATACTTCTTAAATTTGTAGATAGTTGTATCGTTGTCATCTGTATAAACAAAAAATAATCTGGATACAAAATACCATGAAACTATATTATTTGTATTTGTAGAAATATTATCCATATATCATACAATATGTATATGTATCCATATATAAAAATACTAGCAGTTATAACCATATTATTATAGATTGTAGAAAAATATATGTAAAAAAATATTTTACCATTTTTAGTTCACGATGATGCAATAACAAACATATAAATTTATACATGCATATGATTGCATTCTTATAACGAATCCACATCCATTTTCATATGTATTGGCAAAGAAAATACACAACCACATATGTATGTGTATGCTCAAATAATAAAAATGACAATCATATCAATGGGCATAGTATATTTCTTGGTTTGAATCTATATATTTTTTAGAATACATGTATTTAATATTATTAAAGGTAACCAAAATAGATGGAGGAGGTGGATCAATAATTAATTTATTAGTGAACATTTCATTATCTCAAAAGTCAACAATGGACGTTCAACCAAAATGAGATTTATAGCTTCAATGGGATGAAAGGAAAATGAAAAAGAAATTACATAATGGAGGGGCCCTAACTTCCTATTCAACTATAAATGGAAAAGGAAACAATCTAATAATAAGATTGAAGACTAATAAACATGTGTTTACTAATTTGGGAGGGGGGGCATGGCCCCTACACGCCCCCTTTCCCTCCGCTACTGCTTGCACATACTCCTAAAATAAAATAAAAACAAAAATAAAAATTATAAACACAAAATAAATTAAAAATAAAATTAAAATGTTCATTGCATACCACCCATAGTTATATATATTACACAATTTACTTATTTAATTTGTAAAAACCAAATAAAAATTCTTTTATACTCCTTAAATTATTCTGTAATTAATTAAAATATAAGATAAAGGATATTTATGTACCAATAATAAAAGAATAAAATATATAGGTATACTATACCTGTACATAATACCATATACTATATATACTGTATATATAATTTCATAAAAATAATTAAAAAGCATAGGATATAATTTGAAAATAATAAACATTTTTTTATTTTTTATTTTTTATTTTAAAAACATTTAATATTTTTATTTAGTATTATTTGAATTACTAAATGGATTTTTCTGATTGGTCAACCCGGGTCTGTTGACCCGGTTCAACCTACCCTCCTCTAGACCCGACCCAGGTAGGCTGTCACCGGATCAGATTTCTCTCCTTCTACCAGCTCAGGTCCGGCCATCTTCTCCCTTGATTTTTGCGCATGATTCTTTACCTAATTTCCGTGATCCTCGTGAATCCCCCAAGCAAAGCCGGATACTCTTAGGATTTCGTACACACATTCAATCTTTCTAGACCCTAGGGACACCTTATAAATCCATCGCCTTCGCCTCCATTACAGGGTAGTTCGTCCCTCGTGCCTCCTCTCTTCCATTTGAGTGTCTAGGTAGTGACTACATCCTTTGGCTCTCGTTTGGAGGTAGGTTAGGTGCTTAATTGACATAGCTCGCCTCGTGGTCAGAGTACTCCGCCACGACCATCCTCTTCTGCTTTCCACCGAAGAGTCGAAGCCACGACCTCTCCTTCTCCTTCGCTGATTCACCGTTGGCTACTCAGGTAACCTCCAGACTCCTCCATTTCCACTGTCCACTTTGATTTTTAGCCTATCGTCGCCATCTAGTTCTTTAGCTCTGAACATCGGTTTGGAGCTCCATCAACCACCCCAGCCGCACCGATCAACTTCCTGACTCACCTTCACCCTTCATATGCATCCTGATCCCCTTGCATCCTGCTCATCGGAGCAGGATTAGGAAAGATCTCCTCCCCCATTTCTGTCGGAGATCATCGGAGTGCCCCACCGTCATTTCTTTCATTCTCAACTGCTAATAACCACGATCGAGGGAATGTCTTCAAGCCAAGATTCTCTTTGCAGGTACGAGCACACGTGAGAGGCTCAATCTGAGCTTCATCCGAGGCTGCAGAGCACTCCCAAGTTCTCAGCCTTCGCCACGCCGATCCGACCATCCACCATCTCATCCGAGCCACCCATTCGACATGGAGCACCATCACAAAGGTGCTGGACTTTGCTACGAGCTGATCAACCTTGTGGATAGCCATATCTTCTTGATTGAAGCTCGTCGAGCTTCAGTTATTCCAACACTCTCCAGTGACGTCCGATTAGTCGTCCTCGTCCAGTTCTAATCTGGGCTGTCCAACCATACTTTTATTTTTAGCATCAAATCTGATCTCTAGCTAGATCTGACCGCACGTCAACGCCCTTTCTAGGACCATCAGATCCTGCTAGTAATGGTCATCTAGACCGTATGCCTGCTCAATGCCTACCAGCCGTCAGATCCTTATGCAGAGTAAGATTAAAGCTGTTCGCATCTACCTCCACGAGCATCTGCCACGTGTCCCATGTAGGGTATATTTCACTCCTACCCTTTCCTTTTATCGTATCTTGCTTTAGTCTATTAATTATAATAAGTTATTAATTTTTTTTGCATTTCGGACCCTGTGTTTTCTTTATTTACACTTTAGTCCAACTGAGTCTCAGTCACATGTAGCTTCACGTGTTTTTAGTGTATTTGCAACATCTACCTGAACTTTGATCTAGTTATTAAATGAATTAAATATTTTGAAAATTTCATTTATGCCCCTGTGAGTGCTGATCACGTGTAGCACACACCTTTATCTTGATTATTTGCAGTTGGGCCCTTGTACTTTCTGATTCTGTTATCCAGTAAGCCCTATAACTTAGACTATTTGCATATTGGTCCTTTTTGCACCATTTTTAATTATGACCTTTTATGAATTGCAATAAATAGCTAATAACTCCAAAAATTACCAAAATTACCTATTGCTCTTTCTTGCTTGTTTTATCTGTGGTAATTTTTGTTTGTTATTTTCTCCTATCTATTATTATTAAAAATTCAAACACAGTAGATACATTCCATGTTTACCTTAGAAAATTCCTAAAAATTCGAAAAACCTTTGAAAAATTCCGTAAAAATCCCTGTAGTTATATTTTAGCATATGTTAGCTTTGGTATAAATTTTGTTTGGAAATACCTTATAAAACTTAAAAATTTGCAAAATATTCAAAAAATTATGAAAATCATAAAAAATCAACAAAAAAAATCCAAAAATTACATTTTAAGTTCTTATGTGCAAATATTTATTTATAGTTTCCCATAAAATGATTTCCAGGAGCTTTGGACATTTTATTTATTTTTAATTTAGAAAATACCCCTGCTTGTGCACTGTTTGTTTATTTTATCACTGTTTTATTTTTAAAAATAAAAAAATATATGAAAATTCCCCAAAACACTACAAAATATATAAAACCCAAAAATATTTTTACTTTATTTTTTGATTATTTTTGACATATTTGAAAAATATAAAATGAGACTTGTGCATTTTGTCCTATTTGCCTTATTTGAAAAATAAAAAATTTGCAAAGTTGAAAACCACTATAACGATAAATAAAAATACTTTGATTTTCGAATCATCTATTTAGCTCCTAATCATGCTTCTTGAGTTTGACCTTGGTCGCTATACCGTGTTAATAAAAGTAGCAAAGCCTCTCATTTTCGCTGCTTGATGTACTAGTGGTTTAAATAATTTTCTCGAGTAATCGACTTGGTTGATTTGGGACAACGACACTTGATTAATTAAAATCCACCTGAATTAGCTGAAGTCTAGTTATCAATTGCCTAGTAAAGAAGCACACTAGCAATGGCATATTTAAGGAGTTGCATTCGACTGGCCATGGGTAGGGCCTTTGCTTTCCATCCACAAAGCAAGGCCCTTACTCTATCCTCCAAATGGCGAGCCACTTTATTTCTCTTGTAGGAGGAAGCATGCATAAGTATATCGTTGGAAGTGGGTGCCTCAACAAACCCAACTAAAATGTCAGATCAAAGTCATCAGGTTCACACTTGGTACTAGACAGCTTGCTCTTACAAGCATTCATCGACAGGCCTGAAATTCAGAAGATGTCTAGAATATATTTCATAGCCAACAATGAGCTGGAAGAGCCTATGTAGAAGAAGAGAAGAAACATCTGCGTAGATACGATGAGTAGGGGCAACACTTCTGCCCCTCCCCCTTGGTTTGAGGTGACCCATAATAACGGAGTCCTCAACAAGGCCTGAGAGAAGATTCCATGCCAACCATAAAAAGCAAGGGGCTAAGTGGGTCACCTTGCTGCAACCCATGGGAGCCTCGAAAAAAACAAAAGGGGGAACTATTGATCAAGACAGAGAATGAAGTGGTTGATGAACCGAAATTTCCTTGCGGGTCCAAAAGAATGATCCTCGCTAGAAGAGTAGCAAAGACAAGATTGTCGCTGAGGCGACCCACAAGAAAACTTTCTTTCAATCAACTAGTACCCACAATCAATGAATGAATCAATTAAATCCCAAATTTATGAGTCCTTATTTATTTTTAACTCTCTATAAATAAATGCATAACATGTAAGCATGTAGAGGTCAAGCCACAGAGAGTAGGCTAGATAGCCTATGATTATTGCTAATCAATGGTATTATGTACATACTTGTCTTTTTGTTTTTGTGGATTTCTTTTCTTTTTATTTTCTTTAAATTAAAATTCTAATTAATGAAATATGGTATATATATGTATAAATAATAAATAATATATATAGTATTTATATAATTAGATGTATAGTTGTACATATAAAGACAATCAAATATAAATAAGTACATTTTTTCCTTTTTAAGTTTTTTTTTAAATTTTTATGGTTTTAGTTTTGCAAATTTTTAGTTTCTTTTTAATTTTTAAAAATAGAATATATATATATATATATATATATATATATATAGCAGCAAGAAACTTTTAGTGTGGAAGAAAAATGGTTTGTGACGTTGAAAGGGTTCTCTGACACATAATACCAAAGAAATAAGACCTAATCCGGAAATAACCCTTATTTCATACGTTGATACGTAATCTTGTGTTATGAAAAAACAAAAAAAGATTTGTTTGTATCGAAGTTAAAGTGCCATGCTATTATTACTTTATTATCCATTTTCAATATGGTGAAGGCATAGTCTTTTTTCTTTATAATATATAATAATATATAGTATATAGTATTTTTATGTATACATAGCAATATATACTATATAATACATAAATATGGATATAAACAGCTTAAAATATAGGAAAAATATATTTTTTTATATTTTATATTTGTGATTTTTTTGATATTTTTACATATTTTATGGGTTTTTAAATAATAGAAAAAGGAAAAACAGGGACTTTGAATCCAACAAAATGGTTTTTAGGATTTAAAAATATTAAATGAGCCTCAGAATATCCAAAATCATTTTAAATAGATAATATATACAATCAAACAAGTTACAGAAGAAAAATCATTTTTTTATATTTCTAAAATAATTTTTATGAGTTTATGAGTTTTTGCTATTTTTATGTTTTTCTTTTTATATTTTTATATGATTTTTGGTCTGGAGTGAAATTATATCATAATATATATAATAGTTTTTTTTGGAATTTTTGGAGGTGCTTCAATATTTTTTTATGATTTTCAAAGTTAAATAAGGAAATTTAAGTCACTATTCGAATTTTAATAAATAGATAAATGCCTAGAAATATAAATTAAAAATCATGGCGATGAAGCACAAAATCCAAGGCATAACATTAATTTTTGTAAAATAAAACTCAAACAATTGCTATTTTGTAAAAAATGCCAATAAAATACAATTTAATTCATTGGCAAGGATTGAAATGCAATTACAATAAAAGTTCTATTCATTTTAGAATCTACGTACAAAATCCTTGGGCTTACACACCATTTTCACATAAAATATTAAAGTATACGCGCTTGGGAAGGGCATATATGCAAATATACAAACAAAGAATTTGGTCCTTTGTACAAGTTTTCCATAAAAATATACACATAATATATAAATTCTTGGACTAGAGATAAATACATAAAAGCTGCAGGGTATGTGTGCAAAATGCCCAACTCACGTGGGGACCCCACGTGAGCTGAGCTGGCATGCACAATTATGCAAATCTACGAAACTCCAGGGGTCTTATTGTAATATTCACCAAACTATTTACACTCTAGAAAATATATAATATACTACAAAGAAAATGTAAAAGGCGAAGTGGGATTATGGGTATTTTACCCCTTATTACGTGTGAAGTGACGACCGGATGCGTGCCACTTACGCAATCAACGGTCTAGATGGACCGTACCGCTTTGCGATCTATGCTTGGGATTAGATCTGGCCCCTGATCTAATGGTGGAAGGGGCCGTGATCTAACTCTTGGTGCTGCATCTGGAGGGTCGATCTTGAATGAACGGTTCTAGGGAGCTCTAGAAGAACACCCCAAGAACTTTGTCGTGGGCTGCTTCGGATCGATCCTCCTCCTCGCTCCAACCTCCTCCCGGCTTGATGAGATGCTTTCCATGATTGCCACATCATTTCGCATCGGGAGGATGCCTTAAAATGTCTGAGCCCCATCTATAGCGGCATGGAGCGTGAGTCACCTAGAGCGCGAGTCTTCTGATTTAAAGGGCTCATATGCCCCTTCCAGGTCCTGTAAAGATGTAAGAACGCACCACATGGAAAGGGGAAAGGCCCGTGGACCGTTATTGTTGAAAATCAAGACGAGATGAGATGGGATGGACTTCTCCGACGAGCGACAGAGGTGGAACAAGGATTCGCTGATCGAGGCTCGATCAGGTTGGGCAACATGATGGGTTCGATGGAGAACATGATAGGGAATGAGATGGTCATGCTACGAGGGTTGGAATGGGCATAGCATCTCGCTTCGATGAGCGAGATTTAGGGTGATCAGGTTGTGAGGGAAGATGGACGATGATAAGGCTAAGATATCAGAGCAGCTAGATGGTTGGGATGGATCTTTGATACGATGGACAGAGCAGCTACGACAGATGGCAGTAATGATGATCAAATCGAGCAAAAAAGGCGAAAAGGAAAAAGAAGATGGCTACCTGATGGTCTAGGGATGGAAGGCGGAGAACGACTAAGTGGACAGTAGGGTAATGGCCTCGATTCCGCTGCGGAAGGCGGAAGATGCTGGTCGGGAAGGTCTCTAGCCTCGAGGGTGTTTCAGCTCAAACGACTATGAAATTGAACTCCAAAAGGGTCCTCCGGTGTCCTGTTACTACCCTAGGGATTTAAGAGGAGAATGAAAGAGACACGGAGCGAACTAGGGCGTGACGGAGGGGAATGATATGCTTTATAGGGCTCTCAGGTGTCTAGAAGGATCAGGATGTTTCATGCGAACCAAGGGGGATTCAGACCCTCCTAGGTTTCTGTGAGGATAACGGATTTTCAAGGAGCAATGGGATTCACAATTCGAGGAGAGAGGCTATCGAACATAGGCTGGGGAAATGGAAGAAATCGGGTCCGACGAAGCCCAGCTGGGTCCGGACCTGGGAGAGGGAAGACGAACCTAGGTTGACCAATAGAAAAGAGGATTTTACAAAAGTAAAAAAGTTAAATTAAACTAGTAAATGGCCTTAAAATGGAAAATAATCAAAACGAAAAATGGTAGTTATTTTATAAACTATTTTTTGTTTTTTTAATAATTTTAATAATATATATACAATACTTTATACAATATACATTAATATATATACAATATCTTATATATTACATACATATTTTTTATTATTTTATTATTTTTACAAATATACATAGTATTTTTAATTTTATTTATTTACAAAATAATTCAAGGATTTTAATGAGATTTTTATTTTATTTCTGTGAGTTAATTTAATAGGTTAAATAAATAAATAAATTTATTTACAATATAGATACATGATACATATGTACAATAATTAGATCATTTTAAATTTTTTTAATTGTTTTGAATTTTGTTATTTTTCTTTGCATTTTTATATAAAATAAACAATATGTACAAATGTTTAAAATACAATATGTGCAAAAGAGAAATAAATATCAATAAAAATATATATACAAGTATAAACATAATACACTATACATATAACCCCTCCCAGAAAGCTGACTTTCAAATCGTAACTCCAAAAATTATGAACTTCATTTTAAAGCTGATTTTATTTAGAATATAATGAAAGTGAGTTTGGGTCAATTTAAGTTCATATGGAGAAGGTATTGATCTTTTTATTTTTGTTTTGCAGCTTTTTTCTGAATGCTGTATCTTTTATTCTATACAAAATTTACTTTTGCAGTTATTTTTATTATTTACATCACATTTTTATGTACACGTTTTATTAAGGAATTAAATCAATTTGAGATCATTTTATTGGTAAATAAAATAGATCACTGATATATACAAGATACATAGGGGATGATATATACAATGAGTAAATACATAATGAATAATATCAACAAGGTATTTTTGGATTATTAATAAATAAAGACCCTATCTCCCCCTATTTTATTCCTTGTCGACTAGGTCAATTCTTGACCTTCTCTCGGGGTCCAATCAGTATGTACTTATTACATAATTACAACCATATTTTATTTTATTTTCTTTTTTTCGCTTCTTTATTCTTTTATTTTGAATAAATAAGTGTTAATTACACAATATTAACAAAAGCATGAGCAATGCTAATTTATTGAATTTAATATATATATATATATATATTTACAGTTATTTTACGTAGGTATTTCTGCTAAAATAAAACAATAAAGGATGTGAATCATGGATTCATCATTCCCCTATACTTTACATTTTCTAGTCCCTTAGCAAACACTTATTTAAAAAGAAAAAGGAATAAAGGAGAACTAATATTGATTATTAAACTTATCTTCATAAAATTAAAGTATGGAACTCGGTCAAACCTTTGGATTATTGATTTGACGGAACCTAATTGGGAAACATATTTAAGACAAAACAACCCACAAGTTCCACAATTCTATGGTCAGATCGCCTTCTTGTACCATGTAAGTGATGTACAACTCCCCACCTCAAAAGTGGCAAAGAAACAACCTCCCCCAACAAGGTAACTCTAGCCCCTTGGTCTAACAACTCTTTCCTCGAGGAGCGGGGTATTCCCTTCTAAGTTTAAGTACAACCAACTCAAGAAGAGGGGGAAAGAAGAGAATGGATTGTGGCCAGTGTAGCCATGTATTCTATGGAGCTTAATCGGTGTAGCCAAGTTTCCAGCTACAAGCTTCCACGAGATGAGACAATGAATCACATAAGCTTTGCTTATTCAACTATATACACTCCAACATGCATTTTATTTTCAATCAGGCTTGCCCCCCCTTTTTTTGGAGTTTTTGCATTTTTTAACATATATACAACATGCGCAGCATGTACATAAGGAGTTTTTCTTCTTGAGCCAGTAGACTATCCCTCTTTTGAAGCATTATTGTAACCCCACAACGTCCTGTTGTTAGACCTCAGTGCTACCAGACCAGGTTGAGATGCACTACCCTCCCTAGATGAGGACAAGTGTTTCCACTATTTGTAATACACCCGTGTGCTACTCCTAGCCAAAGGATTCTGCCTCCTCACCACCTCATCCATGAAGAGCTACATGTAAAGTGCGTGTCTAAGTCAAGCCACTGCCTAGAAATATTCTACTTAGACTAATCAAGATGATATGTGAACATAGCCTTGCGGATTCAAAGAATTAAGTCACTAGACCTAAAAAGTCTCAGCATCAAATCCTATGAGGTTCCTCTGAAAATAAGTGCATTAAGGTTTTAACCAAGCTCCATTCTTCAATTTTATTCCATACTAGTTTAAATGTCAACAATGATTCTGAAAAATGCATATGCACATTGAACAAACAAGAATATTTACAAACACTTCTTTTTGTGGGATTTTTTTTCAATATATGCAAATTTTTATGGAGTTTTTAATTTTTCAAACTTTAGGTATTTTGAAAAAAAAGAAAGAAAAGAAAATAAAGGTTTTACAATCATTTGCAAAACTTTGTACATATTTACACGGTTTTTTATACAAAAGATTTATACAAGATCTATGCACATTTTGTACAAGATTTTACAAAGAGAATATTTGCAAGTTTTATTGGTGGATTTTATCTACAAATTTTATTAAAGGATTTTATACAAGAATCTTATATACAGATTTTAATTTACAAAAGAATTTTATTTTATACACACGTGGATTTTACAAGTTTTCAAAAATAATTTTTATACCAATAATTTATATCCCACGTGACAAAATATTTTATTAAATCTTTTACAAATCATTTTACAAAATTTTTAAAACATTTTACAAAACTTTTTACAGAAGATGTTTCAAAACTAGTTTTACAAACCTTCTGCAAACAATTTTGCAAAACGATTTTTGCAAACATATTATTTTCACTTATTTGACAATTATTTGTACAATATACATAATTTTGATAAAAAAAGAGCAACAAAGGAAGACATAACTCATGCTAAGTATAGGAAAGTGAAAAGAGTCCCATACTACAACGACTCAAAGAATAACAAATGAAATGAATAGAAGTCGGTGGTCCCTCATGTACTTAAGATAAAATAATCCTAATATACAAAAGGGAAAATCGAGGAAGAGAATGTACATGAAATCAATGACTCGACCTATCCCCCTATACTCAGGGTAAATATCCCCAAGTATAAAAAATAATATCAATAGTCGAGGGACAAGTGAGACAATAATCAAAGAAGTGAAAAACAAATATAACCATCCCTATACTTAGAGTCGGATGTCCCAAAGTATAAGCAACAAAACAAAGGTAACAGAACAAAAAGAAATACGAACAACACATGTTCAACACTCCCCTATACTTTGGATAAAGCACATCCTAAGTATAGCAAGAATCCTAAGCGAGACCCGGGGTGTTAAACAAAAACAAAAGAATGAAAGAATAAATAAAACTACCTAGAAATTAAAAGGGGCGCAACTCTTATACCTGTTGGTGGGCGGGGAGTAGGATGGTCGGAGAACCATTGTGGATCACCTCAGCTTCCTCGCTCCGCTGTCTCCTTGCTCAAGGAAGGACTTCCTCTATCACAGGGACTTCAACACACACTCAAGGACATAGAACAATGCTCCAAAGGGGATAAAAATCAGTAAGGAAGAAGAGGAAGTTATTTATAAACAGAGATGAGGATCCTTATTGTCTCGTGATTTGAGAAGGATGGGGACTATTGACAAGCAGCTTTAGCTAACTCAGGTTAAGGAATTAGTTAGTGTGCCATTGTGCCTAAATTAATTAAGCTGAAATCGAGAAATTTTATTCAACCACAAAACGAGACAAGCAAATAAAGCAAGCCATCTAACCTACTTTTATTAACTTGATATAGCGACCGCGGTCAAACACAAGGAGGCAACTTTTATTCAAACATGGATTAATCAATTCAATGAGAAATCAAAGAAAAGAAAGAAGGAAATACAAAGCAAACTACCCTTGGCCTTTTTATGAATTTTGTCTTTTTTAAAATTTTTATGAGTTTCTATTTTTTTATTTTTTATGTTTTATAATTTTTAGTTTTTTTAATGATTTTTAATTTTTTAAATTTTTATATCTTTTATTTTTTTTTCAAACAAAGCACAAATAAAAATAATGAAGTAAAACACACACACACACACACACCCCTTTTTTGGATTTTTCAAGTTTGGTAAATCATAGTCAGAAAAAATCAATAAGAATATTTTGGGTTTTTGATAATTTTTAATATTTTGTATTTTTTAGGGATTTTTAGTTTTTTAGTATTTTCAAAATGATTGAAAATAATGAATAAAGTAAACAGTGCACATCGAGGAGTATTTTTCAAATAAAAATAGAAAATAGGCTCAAAACTCATGGTTATTAATTTTAGCGAAAAGTATAAGTGAATATCTACAAACAGAGACCAAACACATTTTTGGATTTTTAAAAGATTTTATACAGTTTTTATGTTGTTTTAGGGTTTTGCAAATTTTTAGACTTTTATAAAAACAAAGAAGATGAAAATTGGATAGAAAATCAAATAAAAATAAAACTAATCTATTTTTTAGAATTTTTATAGGTATTTTCGATTTTTTATGATTTTTTCTAAAGCAAATAGGGAATTTTTAGTTGATTTTTGAGTTGTTGAACATGGAAAATAAAAGAAACAAATCAAACAAAAATTACCACAAAAAGTAAACACTAGCAGGAGTTTAGGTGATTTTTAGGGGATTTTTGGATCAAATTTGATATTTATTTCAACAAAGAAACACAAAATTAAAATGACTGGAATTAGAGGACTAGATGCAATTATTTTAAAGGGCCAAATAATAACAAGCAATAAAAACACATGGGCCAATGCATAGAAAATCCTAGCTAAAACATGCGTCACACGTGAATCATGCACGGAGGGGTATAAATGCAATTCCCAGAAGTTAAATCTATTTTATAAACACATGAAAGCTCGTGGGAAAACAAGCAAATAACTCACAAAAGACACGTAGACATGTACGTGAGGGCGATTTGGCTTGATTAAAGTGCTAATAAGAAAACTATAAGGACCTTACTGCAAATGTCACAAACACTTTTACGTTTATTGAACTAAAATTTAATGACAAGAAAAACATGGTACAAAGTGAAATATACCTAGCAGGCACGTGGCGCACACGTGATGGCTCTGTCATATGACCTTGATGGACCGTTGACATAGATCTAACGACTTAGATGGAAGGCAGGGACGTGCGTGTCAGATTTGTCCTAGATCTAATTGGATGTCCTACTTCTGGGCTTAAACGTAAGGTCCGTATCAGATCAGGGAGGAGACCTCTTCATCCGAGAGCTATGAGAGATGTTGAATGAACTCGAAGAACGTGCTGCCGACCGAGCTTCAATCGCGAATATCTAGCACTGCAGGGCTCGAATAGGTCGACTAAAAGGTTCAACACGTCGCTGGAAGTGGTCCGCGTCGAATGGGGAGTTCGGATGTTCGACCAGAGTTCTTGATGGTGATTAGGAGCTCGTGTCACCTGGAGCAGCTCTGCTACTGAAGCTGGGGCTTGATTTGACCCTCTCGTGCAAACTTAGACCTGCAAAGGGATGCGAAGCTCAGAGGCAAAATTCCGTCTGGTGTTATTTGACTGAAACAACAAATAGAAGTGACGGGAGATGGATTTGACTTTCGGCATCCGTGAAGGAGGGAAGTCCAGATCTCATCTCGCTCCGATGAGCGAGATTTAGGGTGATCAGGGTGTGAGGGAAGATGGACGACGATAGGGCTAAGATATCAGAGCAACTAGATGGTTGGGATGGATCTCTGATACGATGGACAGAGCAGCTACGATGGATGGCAGCAATGATGATCAAATCTTGCAAAAAAAGGCGAAAAAGAAAAAGAAGATGGCTACCTGACGGTCTAGGGATGGAAGGCGGAGAATGATGAAGTGGACAGTAGGGTAATGGGAGGCTGGTCACGAAGGAGGTCTTTGGCCTCAAGGGTGGTTCAGCTCAAACGACTACCAAATCAAACTCCAAAAGGTCCTCCGGGGTCCTGTTACTACCCTAGGGATTCAAGTGGAGAATGAAAGAGACACGGAGCGAACTAGGGCATGACAGAGGGGAATGAGATGCTTTATAGGGCTCTTAGGTGTCTAGAAGGATCAAGAATTTTCACATGAACCAAGGGGGATTCAGACCCTCCTAGGTTTCTGTGAGGATCACGGATCTTCAGGGAGCAATGGGGTTCACAATCCGAGGTGAGAGCCTATCAGACTTAGGCTGGGGAAATGGAAGAAATCGGGTCCGACGAAGCCCGGCCGGGTCCGAACCTGGGAGAGGGAAGACAGACCTGGGTTGACCAATAGAAAAGAGGATTTTACAAAAGTAAAAAAGTTAAATTAAACCAGTGAATGGCCTTAAAATGGAAAATAATCAAAATGAAAAATGTTAGTTATTTTACAAACTATTTTTGTGATTTTTAATAATTTTAATAATATATATACAATACTTTATACAATATACATTAATATATATATGTACAATATACTTATATATTACATACATATTTATTATTATTTTTATTATTTTTACAAATATACATAGTATTTTATATTTTATTTATTTACACAATAATTAAAGGATTTTAATGAGTTTTTTATTTTATTTTTGGGAGTTAATTTAATAGGTTAAATAAATAAATTTATTTACAATATAGATACATGATACATATGTACAATAATTAGATCATTTTAATTTTTTTATTTGTTTTGAACATTGTTATTTTGTTTGCATTTTATATAAAATAAACAATACGTACACATATTTAAAAATATAATATGTGCAAAAGAGAAATAAATATCAATAAAAATATATATACAAGTATAAACATAATACACTATACATATAACCGCTCTCAAAAAGGCGACTTTCAAATCGTAACTCCAAAAATTATGAAACCACTTTCATTTTAAAGCTGATTTTATTTAGAATACGAGGAAAGTGAGTTTGGGTCAATTTGAGTTCATATGGAGAAGGTATTGATCTTTTTATTTTTGTTTTGCAGCTTTTTCTGAATGTTGTATCTTTTATTCTATACAAATTTTATTTTTACAACTATTTTTATTATTTACATCACATTTTTATGTACATGTTTTTATTAAGGAAATAAATCAATTTGAGATCATTTTATTGATAAATAAAATAGGTCACTGATATATACAAGATAAATAGGGGATGATATATACAATGAGTAAATATAAAATGAATAATATCTACAAGGTATTTTTGGATTATTAATGAATAAAGACCCTATCTCCCCCTATTTTATTCCTTGTCGACCAGGTCAATTCTTGACCTTCTCTCGGAGTCCATTCAGTATGTACTTATTACATAATTACAACCATATTTTATTTTATTTCTTTTTTTCTCTTCTTTATTCATTTATTTTGAATAAATAAGTGTTAATTACACAATATTAACAAAAGCATGAGCAATGCTAATTTATTGGATTTAATATATATATATATATATTTACAGTTATTTTGTGTAGGGATTTCTGCTAAAATAAAAGAATAAAGGATGTGAATCATGGATTCACCATTCCCCTATACTTTACCTTTGCTAGTACCTTAGCAAACACTTATTTAAAAAGAAAAAGGAATAAAGGAGAACTACTGTTGATTATTAAACTTATCTTGATAAAATTAATGTATGGAACTCGGTCAACCTTTGGATTATTGATTTGGCGGAACCTAATTGGGAAACATATTTAAGACTCAACAACCCACAAGTTCCACAATTCTATGGTCAGATTGCCTCCTTGTACCGTGTAAGTGATATACAACACCCCACCTCAAAAGTGGCAAAGAAACAACCTCCCCAAACAAGGTAACTCTAGCCCCCGGTTTAACAACTCTTTTTTCGAGGAGCGGGGTATTCCCTTCTAAGTTTAAGTACAATCAGTTCAAGAAGAGGGGGAAAGAAGAGAATGGATCGTGGCCAGTGTAGCCATGTATTCTATGGAGCTTGACTAGTGTAGCCAAGTCTCCAGCTACAAGCTTCCATGAGATGAGACAATGAATCACATAAGCTTTGGTTATTCAATTATATACACTCACCGACATGCATTTTATTTTCAATCATGCATGTCCCCTTTTTTGAGTTTTTGCATTTTTTTAACATATATACAACATGTGCAGCGTGTACATAAGGAGTTTTTCTTCTTGAGCCAGTAGACTATCCCTCTTTTGAAGAATTATTGTAACCCAACAACGTCCTGTTGTTAGACCTCAATTCTACCAGACCAGGTTGAGATGCACTACCTCCTTAGATGAGGACGTGTGTTTCCACTATTTGTGACACACCCATGTGCTACTCCTAGCCAAAGGATTCTGCCTCCTCACCACCTCATCCATGAAGAGCTACGTGTAAAGTGCGTGTCCAAGTCAAGCCACTGCTTGTAAGGCTCATGCATGCCTAGAAATATTCTACTTAGACTAATCAAGATGATATGTGAACATAACCTTGTGGACTCAAAGAATTAAGTCACCAAACCTAAAAAGTCTCGGCTCCAAATCCTATGAGGTTCCTCTGGAATTAAGTGGATTAAGGTTTTAACCAAGCTCCATTCTTCAATTTTATTCCATTATAGTTTAAATGCCAACAATGATTCTGAAAAATGCATATGCACATTCAACAAACAAGAATATTTACAAAAACTTCTTTTTGTGGGATTTTTTCAAGATATGCAAATTTTTATGGAGTTTTTATTATTTCAAAGATTTAGGTATTTGAAAAAAGAAGGAAAAGAAAAGAAAGTTTTTACAATCATTTGTAAAACTTTGTATATATTTGCACGGTTTTTTATACAAAAATTTTATGCAAAATCTATGCACATTTTGTACAAGATTTTATAATGCAAATATTTGCAAGTTTTACAAGTGGATTTTATCAACAAATTTTATTAAAGGATTTTATACAAGAATTTTATGTACAGATTTTAATTTACAAAAGAGTTTTATTTTATACACACATGGTTTTTACAAGCTTACAAAAATAATTTTTATGCCCATAACTTATATCGCACGTGACAAAATATTATATTAAATATTTTACAAACCATTTTACAAAATTTTTAAAACATTTTACAAAACTTTTTACAGAAGATGTTTCAAAACTAGTTTTACAAACCTTCTGCAAACAATTTTGCAAAATGATTTTTGCAAACATATTTTTTTCACTTATTCGATAATTATTTGTACAATATACATAATTTTGGTAAAAAATAATTTACAAACATTCTACAAACAAAATATTCCTATAGATATTTTACAAAAAATGCGCAAAAATAATTTTACAAAGGTTTTTACAAACGATTTTACGAATATTTTACAAAGCATTTTACAAAAAAATTTCACATTTATTTTTGCAAACATTTTTAAATCTTTTTATTCCCATTTTATAAATAATAGCCATATTATTTACACCAAAACACAAGTTAGGGCTAAAGTATATATATAATATATGCAACACCCCTATACTTAGCTCGAACCATGTCCTCATAGTGATCGAAGAGCAACAAAGGAAAACATAACTCGTGCTAAGTATAGGAAAGTGAAAAGAATCCTATAATACAACGCCTCAAAGAATAACGAATGAAATGAATAGAAGTCGGTGATCCCTCCTATACTTAAGATCAAATAATCCTAATATAAAATACTGTACAAAAAGGGAAAATCGAGGAAGAGAATGTACATGAAATCAATGACTCGACCTATTTCCCCTATACTAGGGTAAAATTTCCTAAGTATATAAAATAATATCAACAGTCGAGGGACAAGTGAGAGAATAATCAAAGAAGTGAAAAACAGATATTACCTCCCCTATACTTAGGGACGGATGTCCCCAAGTATAAGCAACAAAACAAAGGTAACAGAACAAAAAGAAATACGAACAACACATATTCAACACTCCTCTATACTTTGGATAAAGCACATCATAAGTATGGCAAGAATCCTAAGCGAGACCCGGGGTGTTAAACACAAAACAAATGAATGAAAGAATAAAATAGACCACACAGATATACAAAGAGGCAGAAGAGACGTGTAAATAAGGTATGCGATGCAAAATATGAGAGTCAAAAAGCACATCTCATACAAAATGGATCATGTCAACATCAATGGTCAATGTGTCATGGTCAAGAAAAGGCTTCAAGCGTTGACCGTTGATCCGGAAGGTGGACTCAGAAGACAACTCAGATATGTCAATACTGCCATTGTCATGCACCTTTTTGACTAGATATGAACCTTTCCACTTGCTCTGTAATTTCCTTAGAAATAATCTCAATCGTGCATCAAATAGCCATACTCTTGGATTCAGCTCAAACTGCTTCTGATGTGTGAATCATCCCATATATTTACTCCATCCTTATATTGTAGGCTACTTGAAAAGGTTGTATCTCTAAGCTCCTCCTGGGCTACCAACTCTGCTCTCCTCTAATCTCCTACACTCTCTAAATCCAATAATATCTCTATGACTGCCCATAGTGACTTGTGCTTTATCTCAACAGGTAAGTGGCATGGCTTGTTATAAAAGAAGTTGAAATGGAGATGTACCCAAAGGAATCTTGAAGGATGTCCTATAGGCCAAGATCGAGTCCAAAAGCTGTGACCAATCTTTCAGCATGGGCATACAACCTTCTGCAGTATCATCTTGATCTCTCAGTTCGAAACCTCAACAAGACCATTCGTCTGTGGATGATATGGAGTGACATCTCTATGGTCTATGTTGAACTCATTAGCAAGGGCCCTTACCTTGTTGATAAAATGAGCTATCATATCAGAAATCAGAACTCTAGGAACCTCGAACCATGATATGATATTCTTCATAAAAAATCTGCAAATAGTCCTCGCATCAACGGCTTGGACGGGGATGGCCTCAACCCAGTGACTCACATAATCTACAACCAATAAAATGTACTCAAATCCTTGACTCTTATGGAATGGGCCCATAAAATCGATGCCCATGCGTCAAAAAGCTCACAGAAGTGAATGGGATGCATCGATGTCATGTCTCTATGATCACAACTACCATCCTCTGACAATCAGTACACCTCTTCACACATTCATCTGAATCCTTGAAGAGTGTTGGCCACCAAAGGCCGGATTGGAGAACCTTTTGTGCTGTCCTTCTCCTTGAGTGATGTCATCCTGCCTCAAGCTTGTGGTAATAGGTGAGGATGCCGTGGTGCTTCTCTTGAGGAATGCACCGATGCTAGACACTATACCCTCCTTTGTGGTAATGGATGGGATCCTCCCAATGGTACGACTTGGATTTCATTAGGAAAGTATCAAGTCATTGCCTGGTCCAACCTTGTGGAACTTTCTTGGCAACAAGACAGTTCACAATGTCAGCATACCAAGGGAGAGATGTGATAACAAGAATTTCCTCATCTGGGAAAGTCTCAGTAATAGATGTGGTTGTCTCTGAATCCTCAAGATGCTCTAATTCAGTGAGGTGATCCGACACCACATTCTTGACTTCAGACTTATCCTTAATCTCAATATCAAATTCCTGGAGTAGAAGTATCCATCTAGTCAATCGTGCCTTGGAACCCTTCTTAGACATTAGGTACCAGATGGCGGTGTGATCAGTGTATATAGTCACTTTATATCCAAGAATGTAAGATATGAACTTATCCAAAGCAAAGACTACCTCTAGCACCTCCTTCTCTGTAACAGTGTAGTTCCTCTGGGAAGCATCCAAAGTCCTACTAGTGTAGTGAATGGTGAAAGGCAAACCATCCCTTGTCTATCCTAAAACAACCCTTACGGTAACATCTGAGGCATCCATCATGATCTCGAATGGGAGAGACCAATCGGGTGGCTGAAGGACAAGAACCTGCACAACTATATTCTTGATTGTCTGAAATGTTGAAAGATACTTATCATATACAAGGAACTTGGTGTCTTTCGTGAGAAGGTCAGTACGTGGTTGGGAAATGTGACTGATGTACTGAATGGACCGTCGGTATAAACCGGCATGCCCTAGAAAAGACTGCAACTACCTCAGTTTGGATGGTGGAGTGAACTTCTTGATGATCCATGACGAGTACAGATTTCCCTATGTTAATTTACGTAAATTAAGCGTGCAAAATAATAATATGTTCATCATTTCATTGTAGGCGGGTAATCAGAATTAATCAAGAAATAATCACTTAGAAATTTAATTCAATTAATTCGAGTGATTTTATGTTTATTTAACATAGACAAGTCCCAAGGTCAAACTTGAGAGACCTCATAAGGAAACAAATGACATGGGTAAAACTAGACAGGACAGACCTGGTTTGACTACTTCCACTAATAAATCCGTTCCTGGCGCTTCACAAGTGAAGATGATTGAGGTCGGCTATGATGCGAACCTTCAAAATTTCTGGCCTCTTGATGAAAAACATGATTCATGTGAGACTCTTGAGGACGATCTGAGTTCGTATACTTCCACCGATGATTTCGTTCCTTTTGATTTTGACCTGGACGAGGACTCGCAGGACGACTCCGATTACACTTCTTCCGAGGATGATGAGTTTGTCCCATTTCACTTTGACATCTGCGAGACTTCCAAGGCCAAACCTAGTCGTACTTCTTCCACTCACCAGTCTGCGCCTTCACACCATAGGACCACCAAGGGAGAAGCTAGCCATACTGCTTCCATTGATCAGTTCGTCCCTTTCCGTTTTGATTCCACTGAGGGTCTTCACCGTGTCGACCCTGATCGGCTTCCGTCCACTGTGGACCCCGATGTCGACATACACCACACCAGATCTATACCTCAGCGGTCTCGCAAGAAGGTTAGCTTTCGGCCTGCTTGATCATATGTACATCCACCTCTGTTGTACATTCTCCTTTGTTCATCTCTTTCTATCTCTCGTTTTTACTCGTCCACCCATTCTCGTGTCTGCCTTGCTTAGGACGTAATTTGTCCTAAGTATAGGGGGGTGGACGAGTCGAGTGTTCTCTTGTCGTTCTGTGTCATCACTCCTGTCGTTGCCTATACTTAGGGCTTCTTTTACCCTAAGTATAGGGGGAGTGGTGTGTACATCCTCACGATCTCTTTCATCTGTTGATTTATTTTCTTCTTTTCTTCTTTTCTTCTTTTCCTTTTCTATCTTCTTTATCTATTGAAAAGGTGCCGCCCTTGTAGACAGTTTTCCATACTTAGGATGTACTTTGTCCTAAGTATAGGGGGGTTGGCACCCCGAGTTTCTTTCATTTTCATTTCGATCCTCTCCATTGTCTCCTCTTCTTGTCTATACTTAGGGATATTTTACCCTAAGTATAGGGGGAGACAATCCGAGTACGATCTGTTCATTCCCACCCTTGACCCTCCCTGCGTTGTGTACAATCTGCTATACTTAGGATTATTTGATCCTAAGTATAGGGGGGACGGTCAACTTCTCATTCACTGATTCATTCATTAGTTCTTTATTATTTAGACTTGCCAATACTTAGTACGAGTTATGTCTTCTCTTTTCTCTCCGATCTATGAGGACATAGCTCAAGCTAAGTATAGTGGGGTCGTATATACTGCTTATATACTTTAGCCATAACTCGTACTTTCGTATTTTCCTAATAATATGGCTAATCATTCATTAAAATTCATTAAAATCTGTAATAAAAAGATGTCTTGTTCCTCAAATTCTTTTCGTAATTACTGATTAATAAATCAGGTGAAAATGTTTTTTGTAAAATGTTTGAAAAATAGTTTGAAAATCTTTGTGAACATCTATTGAAAACTATTTTGAAAATGTTTTGTTACATGTTTTCAACCTGTGTAAAATTGTGTGGTTTGTAAAATTTCTTTTCCTTGTGTGAAAGAAAATGTTTGAAAAATGATTTGCAAATGATTTGAAAAATGGTTGCAAAAATGTTTTGAAAAATCTATATATACTGTTTTGAAAACCTTTGCAAAATGATTTTCAAATGTGTGTACATGTTTGTAAAAATTATTTTGGACTATAGTTTTCAAAAATAGAGTGAAAAACTTGTGTCAAATAAGTTTGAGGAATACAAACATCATACCAAAATCCACTACTTATATAGATATGTATAAAACTGACCACTTACCCTTGTAAATTCTAAAATCCACTTCTTGTAAATATAAGAAGCACCCCCGTGTACATAGTTTTCACCCATCTTTCAGCCAAAAACTTTTTGTTTTCAAAAATCCCAAAAACATTTGCAAAATTAAAATCCAAAAACATTTGAAAAATCTTTTTGAAAAATAAAAAAAATTGCATCTGCATATGCATCATCATCTTTTCAAAAATCCATAAAAAGTTCAAAATCTTTGAAAATTGCATTACAAAAATATTTTCTGCATTCTACATTGCATTGCATAGCATTCGCATTTTTCGGATTGAGTTTGATAGTTGAACAAGTCTAAGTAAAATCCGGAGATTGGAGCTTGATTGGACCTTAAAATCTACCTAATAACAGGAACCTTATAGGAATTGGGTTTGAGGTACTTCAGATCTAGTTGACTTAATTCTTTGAGGATCACGGGACTTAGTTCAATGGATTCTTGACTGCCTAAGTAGAGTATTTCGTAGCACACGCACGAGTCTTGTTGATAATGACCTAACTTGGACACCTGCACCTTTCACATGGCTCAACTCAGTTGGAGTGGTGAGGGGATTGGATTTACCGGTATGAGACGCACACAAGTGGAAACATTTGTCCTCCTCTAGGGAGGGAAGTGCACCCCAATCCAGTGATTAGGAAGTCTAAAGACAGGAGGCTGTGGGTTGCGATAAAGCTTCAAAAGAGGGATAGTCTACTGGCTCAAGAGGAAAAACTCCTTATGTAAATGTCGTTGTATATAGTATTCAAAAAAAAAAAGTTCAGGCATGTACAAAAATAAAAAGCCTGCAAATATGTACAAATGTTGTAAAGTCAATAAGCAAGCTTGAGTTCCAAAGTCAAATATGTGAGCCTGCAGCAGGATGACTTGGCTACACTGGTCTTGCATCCCAGGATAGGTAGCTACACTGGCTACTGTCCATTCTTCTCTTCACCCCCTCCTCTTGAGCTGGTTGCCACTTGAACTTAGAGGGGAATACCCCGCTCCTCGAGGATGGAGTTGCTGGATTGGGGAATCATTGGGTTGTCGTACTGGAGAAGTCAGTTTCTTTGCCATTCTAGTTGGGGAGAGCCACCATTACTTACACTGTACAAGTCAGATTCATAGTCGTAAGAGTTTGCGTATGAGTTGAGATATTTCTGACCTGGCTATTGAGGAGACTTGGACAGAGTTTTGGGATTCTCAGGGACTGTTGGATTTCAAATACGGTTCTCATTAAGGTTCTGCCCGCACTAAAATTCCAAAGGTCTGACTTAAGCTCCAAACTTTGATTTTGTGAAGACAAGTTTGATAATCAAATAGAATCCAAGTTCTTCTTTTTCTTTTCTTTCTTTTTGCACTTATTGCATAAGTGTTTGCTAGGGACTAGCAAAGGTAAAGTATAGGGGGATGATGAATCCACATTTCATCATCTTTATTCTATCATGTTGGCACCAAAAACCCTAGCAAATGCCTGTAAATAGCATTAAAATCATTATCTTAGCATTCCTGCATGTGCATCATATTAGTGTATAAAATACTGTAATTAAAGCCAAAATTATAGAATAAATAAAATAAAAGAAAAAGAATAAAATATTGTAAATATTTTATGACCCGAAACCCCGAGACCTAGGCATCTTGATGAATAGATCGACAAGGAATAAAGTAGGGGGAGATAAGGTCAGAAATACAGATAAAATACCTATACATTCTATTCATTCTTTATTCATTTTGGGACCTATTTTTGGTTCCACTTTTTATACATCAAATAAAGAAACTTTGTACATGAAAGTAGTAGATAATTAAATAAAGAAAAATACAAAATTAATTTCAAAGAAAAATAATGTACAGACAAAAAGTTATAGTCTGAATAAAAATCCAGAATCCCAACTTCTCAGACCCATATCTCACAACTGACAACTCCAAATGTAGCAAACTCACCTTTAATTGTATATAGAATAAAATAATCTATCCAATGGCGGTAGTTTCGCATTTGGCGGAGCTATGGTTTGAAAGTTGAATTTTGGACCCACCTTGTATAGCTGTACTGATTAAAATATTCAATTTATTATTTATTTATTATTGTTATAATTTTATATTTTTATAATGTTGTAAATATTACTTATAATAATTATGTGCATAAAAACTAGAATAAAAATGTAAATAAAACTCAAAATAAAATACTTGTATATATCATATACATAGGTATTATACCCATACTCATACCTATACAAAACACTCTTATATTTTATTATATATACAAAATAAATCAAAAAAATAAAATAAAAATGTATTTTTGTATATAAAAGTATTTCATAATTTTAGAAAATAAGAAATAAAAATAAATAACATTAAAATACACAGAATAAAAATAAAGGCTAAAATACATAGGTAGTATACCTATATAAGGCTAAAAAGTGAACTTTTAAAAATATACCTCATAAAATTAATTAAAAATCATAATAAAATAGTACATAAAATAACGAATATTTTTATTAAATAATCATAATTTAATTCGACTATTTTCTAATTTTAAATGAATTAATAAAACATTTTTTTAGGGTTTTTCCTGGTTGGTCCATGTGGACCAACCAGGAGGTCAAAACTGTTGACCAAGGTCAACAGTCTGACCTACCCTCCCTATAGCTCTGATACCTCGTTTTTCGTCCGCCTTTGAGGATTTTTCGAGGATGCGTCTTTCATCCTTTGAGATCGACTTCTTCTGCAACTATCTTCCCCTACTATCCATCTTGCTCGCCCAAGGTTCTTCTTGGGCTGAGGGCCACTGCACCGAGCCAGAGACCTCGATCAAGGGACCTCCTCGTCAACCCTTCAAAAACACCCCCTTGACTTCATTCAAAAATGGGAACCGCAAATCCATCCAAACTTCCCCCCTTGACCTTGCTAGGAGTCCCTGGAGGTGACAGCTCCGTGGAGTCCTCGTCAGGGCGGTGGACCAGCCACGTTTGGGTGAGTTCCAACCAACCTCCGGCCAAGCCGTCGAGGTACCCCTTCCCTCGCCTTTCTGGGCTCGAGGCAGTGGTATTCCCTTAGTTTTTCATCGTCATTTCATTCCTTGCATTCCCCGCTTCATTTTCCCTCGTTTATCTATTTCATCCGCGCATCGATTCGCTCAATCGACAATCGCCGGAGGCATCTCCGGCCACCGCTGTTCTCCGCGCCAACCACCTCCGCATACCACCATTTCTTGCGCCACGTGATCGGGGCATTTTGCCCCCGATCATATCACACATCTTTTGTGCAGGTACTTGGACGTTCTAACGCGTCTGAAGCATTTTTGGCCCTTCGCCGGAGCATCTGGAGCTCCGCAACTTCCCCCTCGCCGTGGAAGAGCTCCGCCGTTCTTCGCGCCACTCCGCCGCTTCCGGACAATAGAGGAACCCTGCAGCGATCGCCTGGACCCATCTTGAAGCCCATTGACCGCCGGAGCGAGGAGCCTTCGCTGGAGGAAGGTCGCCACGACAGCCCTTCTTCCTTGTTCTTCCAGCGTACCTCTGCGCCGTCCGATCAACGCCAGCTCCTCCAGGCGTCCACCTACCGTCCGATTGAAGCCCCCAGCTGCCGTAGATCTCCTCGCGGAGATCTAATCCGAGGCATCGGATTTGAAGGGGTATCGCGGGCCCCCGTGCTGACACGTGGACAAGTGGAGTGCACTCCACCGTCCGATCAACCCGCTTGCTTGGGTATTTTGTGCTTTTTGCCCTAGCATTGTTGTATATTATTAATTAGGACACAAACTTTCATTATCCATTTAAAACTTTTGTATTTTTTGCTAAAAACCCCCTGCAGTTGTTTTATTTGCAATTTAACCCTTGCCAGCCCAGCGCACGTGCGTGGCACGTGGGCGTGGACATTTTGCGGCCAAGGGCCTAGCAGTCTGTGGTTTTAATATTTAGCCCACTAAATATTTTGTCATGTTATATATTTTTAGTGGAATTTACATTCAGCCCCCAAAACTTTGTCATATTGCAAACTGGTCCTTGCTAGGTTACGTGCACAGTGCGCGTGACCTTGGCATTTTTGCATGTCCACCCTTGCTGCTTTTGTAATTTGCTTTAAGTCCAGTAATTTGAATATTTAGTTTAAAATTTCGTGGAAATTTTGCATGTACTCCCTTGGATGTTTGAGAAATTGTATGTATGCCCCTGCCAGGCCTGATTAATGATTGGATGCTTGTGCTAATTATTTAACTTATCATTTTAAGCCCAAAAATTTCACAAAAATTGTTTTAAGCCTCTGTGTACTTGTACTTTTACGCCCTATTTTTAGTTTTTGATTTCCTTTTATTTTTATATTTATTAAAAATCAAAAACATGCTTTTTATTCACTGTCTAGCTTAGAAAATGCCAAAAAAATATTAAATCATCTCTAAAAATTCCAAAAAAATTCCTTAGTGTCTATTTTACCATATTTTAGTGTCAGGCCAAAAATCACTAAAAATCTCAAAAGAAAAACACTAAAAATTCAAAAATACATAAAAACTTCAAAAATATTCTATAAAATCAAAGAAAACTCAGAAAAATACAAACTCAGTTCCTGTTTGTTCTAGATTTCTCTCTCTTTATTCGAAAATTAGTGTGAAAAATTTTGGTTGCTGTTTGCTAATTTTAATTTCCATTTTCCTCACAGCCAGCACATTTTTCACTGTTTTCCTTTATTTCAGCTTTTAAAAATACCAAAAACACCTTGAAAAATTCTCAAAAATCACAAAAATAGTAAAAATTCTAAAAATACCAAAAACACTGTATTTCAGAATTTTTGGATATTTTTGCATGTTTTTATAAATACTTCATCTTGTCTTTTATTACATTGCTTTTAAATTCCAATATTGAAAAAAAATATAAAATATAAAATTTAAAAAAAAATTAAAAATCAAAATACAAAATTAAAAATTAAAAAAAATTAAAAATTAAAAACCCACAAAAATTTCCTTTGATTGCTTGCTTAGTGTAGACACTTCACCACACATTCACTTGTGCACATTATTTTGGATTACCCTACTTGCTCCCTGTGTTCGAACTCTCTGCATACTTGCCCTTTACATCATTTGTGCAGAGTTAAAAATAAAATTTAACTCCACATTTATTTCTATTTCCGTGATCTTTAGTGTGGGTTAATTGTTGACTAAATTCAGGATTTTGTGTGGTCTAACACCGACTGTTGACTCGCCTTGTGAGTCAATACAACCGCACTCAATTCTGCATTTATCAAATGGCGCCGTTGCCGGGGAGCAACAACGTGTAGATCAGTTTTTGTTTATGCTTGTGATTATTGGTCTACCTTTGTGGCTTTTATTTCTGCTTGTTCTATTTTGCATTATTTTTGATATATCTTTTGAATTGTCTAATCACCTTCGTGTTTGACTTTGTACGAGGTACGCTGATCGAGGGAGGCTCTCTTTTCTAGGAGCGCCCGTGCACCCACGTGAGGCGGTGACGCTTCGCACCAAGGCGGACTTAGAGGATTTTTGAAGACAATTACCGAGCCATTTAATTCATTGACCTTATTTCTTGTAATTTATTGTGAGAGAGAGACTATTTATTGTAATAATACAGGTACCCTCGGACACTTGAACATTCGAGCCTAACTTCCAGGTGTCTGTTCACCTGGGGGCTCGCCGCGGTTTTCATCGGCTTTCTTCACATTCTTTTTATTTTGTTTCATCTTTCGATTTTATTTCTTTTGTGTGATTGAGCCTGTAGTTTTAGGATTGCTTGTGTTAGATTAAGGCCAAACACCTAATACCTTTGCATGCACCTATAGTTTCATTTGGACTTAGTCAAATTATAAACAGTTGACTCATTATTCTTTGACCCGCCGCACTGCGAGTTCTCCCCGCAAAGAGCTTTCTCCTAAACTCAAGTATGTTGAGCAGAGGAGGGGTGAGCCTAGACCGGACTCTAGGGTTGAGGATTGGCGGTCAACTTGTGGTTCTTCACGATAATAGCAATTTCTGAACTTAGGGCAATTTCATCGGCTTTGCATTTACATATAGATAGGTTTCAATTCTGCTGAGCATCTTTGCATGTAGAGTGCTGGAGGCAAGGTGAGCATTTCTCTTTAGCATGCACCATTGATTTGACGCTTGCATTGCTTTTCCGACTCTCCATCTGATTTTGCCAACCTAGGTGTTCAAAGGAATTGATTCCCCGATAGGCTCGTGCATTTTTATTAAAAATCCAAAAAAAGTGATAATCAATAAAATTAGGACTGCTAACATTACTTGACCCTAAAATCATCCTAAAAGAAAAAGCTTGTATTTGGGCGAGTAATCCCCTCATTGCCTTCGTTTTACATTGCTCGCACATGTTGGACATGCGAGCCCACGGCGAGCCATTATGCAATAAATGTTATTGCACGTATCATTCCCTGATCTGAAATAAAGAATAAATAATTTGCATAATAGGTCCCTCTGTACAATTAGGGTTATGTACCATGGCCATCTTAATGATCATACAACTGTTGATTCATTAAATGAATCATAGAGGCTGGTGCTTGGATGAATATCTAATGGGTTAGATAGAGGACTCATCCAGCACCGTCAAATGATTATTAAGAGATGATCTCCAGCCTGAGTAGGAGATGGCAATCCTTTCTCACATAGGCTGATATCTGACCGACCTCTTGATGCAGGTCCTCTGCATGGGAATAGTGATTCGGAGGTGTCAGATTAGTTAAGTCAATGGGTTGACTTAGCGAGATCGAGATAACCTAAGTCCTATGTTGAATACTTTCACAGCATAGGCACACATCCTCTGACTAGATACAGATGTGTTACTATATGTCTGAGTGTGTACATTTGGCAGACCATTAGGTTGATGACCTAATCAAGGTCTATACATCGACGAGCTGGTGTGCATATAAGGGCATATGAGTAATACGATCTCTCAAAGAGATCATACAGGTTCACTTATGAACCGGAAGACATGAGCTCACTCATGAGGTATTGGGACCGATCAAATTCCATGCATGGTTGTCGTGCTTTGGAAGCATGACAAGAATTTGAAGGTATGACATATGCTTTGGGAAAGCATATGATCGATACCAAATCCCAATGACCAAGATTGAGAAACTTGGTGATCAAACCCTGAAGAAGACAGTATAAAATAGATCTTCATCTCCAGGTTGATCATTGGTCTTCCAGTATGCAGGATGTGCAGGTATTGGGAATACCTGAGGGTGATGTGATCATAAACGATTGTATAACCATGACGCTTCCAGTCCGAGGGAGTGATGAAACAGGTCTGGATTTTAGTGACTCCTCTCAGTAGAGAAGTAACTTGATCTTAGTCAAAATATTGGACATTGATCTGAATGTGATTCATATGCAATGAGAAGATTAAGTATACGGACTTGATTTAATCAAGCATCTATGAGAGGTCCGTTAGATCTGGATTTGAGATGAGATCTCAACATCCAAGTCACTATACATGGAACAATACAATCGCCCTGTCCTTATCTCCAAGTATCTGCGGAGAAGGCACATTATTCTTGAAGGAGTTCAAGAATAATTCCTATGATGAATTTAGTATCCAAGCAAGAAGGTTTTGATGATTAAATGAGATTTAATTATCAAAGTATAATATGAATAAGATTCATATTATGAGAATGTGTCCAAGATAATTAAATGGGATTTAATTGTCAAGTACAATATGAATAAGACTCATGTTGAGAGAATGATTATCCAAGATAATTAAATAGGATTTAATTATCAAGGATAAGCAGATCATGGATAGTGCTATCCAGAATATCTGTGTATATTATAAATGGGATTTATGATATATCAGAGAGAGAGAGATATTGTAAATAACATTTGTTAATTATTAATGTGGATTGGATCCACATTAGTTAATTAATTGGAAATGTAATTTACAAATTAGTTTGGGATGTGAATATGATTCACATATTTTTCAATGGCATGATTGAAATATTCACAAATTAATTTGGAATTAATTTGGTGGATATTATTGCAATAATAATTATTGCAAATAATTAAGAAATAATAATATAAATAAAAGGAGACAAAACCACCTATAATCATAGGTGGCGTCACCTATGACTTAGTCATAGGTGACGCCTCCTTGATTTTAGGAGGGGTTGTTGTCTCCTCTTATTTGTTGACTTATTATCTCTTGATAAATTAATTTATATTAATTAAATTTTGTTGATAATAATTCAACACATATTTAATTTAATATAAATTAATGTTGTTGGTTTTTAACCAACAACAATCATAGCCGTTGGATGGCTCTTGGATTACAATGACCGTTGGATCCATGAGAGCCATGGATTGAGATCCATTGAATCCCAAACTAATATATAAAGAGGGTAGCCTCAGCCCTTGAAAACACACCAAATAGACGCCTACTCTACTTCTCTCTCTCTCTCTCCCTCTCATTCTCGTGCTCTCTCTCTCTCCATAGGGTGGCCGACCACCATTGTTGAGAACGGAGAGAAGTTCTCGCCTTCGCCTTCGACGACTCGAGGATCTCCTTCTTCTTCGTGGCTACTTGCTGTAGAGGAAGACGACGGATTTCGCTTGACGAAATCAGGGGATCTATTGCTTGGATCTTCATCAAGGATTGCGGGAGGGACGCGACTCATCATCGTGCCCGCAAGTGCGTTCTTCGTGGATCGGACTTGAGACAGGAGGACCTCTTGTTTGGGATCTCGTGATCACAACCACGCTTCAAAGGTATTCCTTATACTTTGTGATTTGATGAAACGATCCAAGAAGTGTTCTCGTGATCATGTGGTTTCATCGTTTGATTTAAAATTTTTTAAATTCCACTGCACCTTGCGACTAGTACGACTAGTCGCCCCGATCGTATTCGATGCGATTGTCACGCTTCCGTGATGCGCTTGAGGGTTCTCAATATCCTTCAAGTGGTATCAGAGCCCCAGGTTGAAAAAGATTTTGGATATGATCCATGAACCATAGACGACTTGGGTTTGAAATGGTCGCAAAAAATTTTTGGCGCATTTGAATTTTCGCAACTCTGTCTAATTGATTTTTTCGGCACTGTTAAATTGTTTAAACACGAAATATCCAATTGTATTTTGTTCCCCATTAAACAAGGAAACCATAGGTTTTGAGTTTAGTAAATTTGGATTTAATTTGCTCAAGATATGGCCTTTTGAATATGCATGTATTCACGGTTGCGGGAACTGTAGAACAGAACGTGATTAATTTGTTAATTACGATTTTGTTACGCCTCGAAATGCGTGAAATATCACATAGGTTCTGTAATAAATCAAGTTGGCAATCTTAGAGAACTAATTTTGCGAATTGTGGATTTAAATTGATCAAGATAAGTTAATTTTAGTGATAAGGGGTCACTGCTGGAAATTGACATTTTTTGATCATGAACCTTGTGATAGTCATTCAAATAAATGTTGATGAAAATTAATTGTTAATTTTCTGAAATTGGTTATTGATAAATATTTTTGGAATATTTAAATATGATAATCAATTCCTTGAATGACATCCCACTAAACCATAATGATAAGATAGTTGATCTTGATCATTGGTTAATTTGAAATCATCAACAAACATTGTTTTCATGAAAAACCCTAGGTCATCCTACAATAGTTGTAGGACAACTTTTACATGCAAAACCTCTTGCTTGAATAGGATTGGGGATTTGTTTAGCAAATCTCCTTATAATATAATCAAAAATGTTTTGATGTATATTATATGGTATAATTTCGGTTGAAAGACCGATGAGCATCTCAAAGTACATGATGATCTATCTGGCATTATCCTTTCCTGAGGTGGATATGGTGTCTAGTCGGAGATCGCTGGGGTAGCGGGTTGCAATGTATGTGGTTCGTCCCACTCTCGCCGGTACTGGCCATGACAGCGGGTAGGGATTGGATAATGCCGCAGAAATCAAAGTGTATTTCTAATTATTAAAATTCGAAATAATATGTACTTTGAGATTATACCTACTATTCAAGTAAAATTCAAAGTTTGTTGATTGATAATAGGATTGATGATTGATTTAATGTGATTAAATTAATTATATCCTATGAAACACTCTATTGTGAATAGATGTATATTTCCCTTGGAAGAATTAATTATGTGAATATGATTCACGATAATTAATTATTTCAATTTGAATAAGAGGTGGAGGATCACATAAGTGACATCCATGGTCTCCCGTCAAGGCAAAGAATTTCGTCGCCAAAAGTTGTATATAGGAGACACCTGTCCGAAGTGACAGATCCTATATACAATTATTTGGATCGGGTTCTTTGCTTCTCGAAAGAGTAAGGCCGTATATGTAGTGACCCCAATATCGGGTCCTCATATTATTGGGGCGATATTGGATTGCGTATAGTGAGTTTTAAGCCTGTTGACGGTTGGTTCAATTAGCAACGGGTCAACATCATCTTAGGGGTGGTGGTCTCGGGTGTTAAAGACCGAATTGGGAAATGCAAGTTGGACTTGCAAGGTGGAATGTGTTCCCGCTTCTCTTTATTCGAGTCACAGGTTCTCATATTATTGGGATGTGATAAAGATAGAAAGGAGATCCCAGATCTTGCTTGAGATATAGTGGTAAGTATATATCTTATTTTGAAAGACGATCAGGGAATAATCTTTCATAGTAGACATAGCAAGACAAATTTTATTTAAAATTCCTAAATCAAAGTAAAATATGTATATATAATATATATATACCCTTATGCAAATTTCTTATTTCAGATAATCCTTCATTAAACCCACTCAATGTTATACTTAATAATAACCAGTAAAATATCATGGATTGGACTCATGATCCAGATATTATACTTGCAATTGGACACATAATGTATGTGGTTGCAATGTGCAAGTTTCCTCAACATAATGAGGAATGACGATTAAATAAGACAATGAGGCATAACCTTAGGGTTTGTATGTCTCTATAGTCTTGATCTTTCATCGAGTGTACTTTGGAAGTGACATGTCGATGGTGATCGTAATTGTCGAATAATCCTTATAAAATCTAAGAAGATGTTCTGGCATACATATGTGCTCTAAACATTAATCAAGAATGGCATGGTTCTCTGCATTATGCAGAATGGTGGCTTGAAAGAGATGATGTATTCAAAATATTTGAATACCTACCTGAACCAATGTTTTAGGAGTCTAGATGGATGTAGATGTGATGAGTGTCATCAGTCTACTGTCTATACTCTAGTCATTCATGAAGCTTCATAATACTCATATTGTATGAATTTAATGAAGCATGTATAAATGTTGAAATGCTCTTACATTGAATTCTTTTGAATTTAACATGAGAGACCCTTAGTCTTGAACAATGGTTGTTTATAGATAAAGAGAGTACAGTGGAAGCGTGGGTCGGACCCATGTGAGAAGGAAAGTCAAAGAGTTGATTGTACTTCTGTGACTTCCATATGACATCCAAAGAGTTGGATGAATGCCTATACTGCAATAACTTGATGTGTTGATAGTATGACTATCAAGTCTGTCTAGAATCCTTAGAGAAGGACTCAGATAGTTCATCATAATAATCTATATCTACATTTGATCATTGAAATTGACTTGTTTATTTGATATGATAAAGTCTGATAATTGTATCTCAATCTTCTAACAACACTTGCAATGTGTTGCACATGTTTTAGAAGACTGGAAAAAATTGATCTTAAGGTTTATAGTTATCCACATAGACATTGATGCAATTGTTGCAACAATCTCTGTTGGATTGATATACTTTTTAATTTCAGTGGGAGAGCCTTAGTCTTAGAGAATGTCTCTATGACCTAGATATTAGAATACACTCATTGTTTGTTTCTAAATGTTGGAAATAAACATGAATTCCGGAATAAACCTATCATAAAGAGTTATGATGGATATATTTTAGATAATAGTCTAGCATCTGGTGGACTCTACTAAATTAGAAATTTGATGAATGGTTCATTGAGATTTCTAATACTGAAAGTTAAACCTTATAAGATCAATAGGAGGATAAAGATCATTTGGCAATGATTTAGCATCAAGTTTTGGACATATGCCTGTTGATTTGATCAATAGACAAGTAAGAGATGAAACTTTAGAATGTCTAAAATTTCAAATCTTACATACTTGTGAATATTGTATTCAAAGTAAAATGTCCAATACACCCTTCTTTTGGGAAAGGTGTAAGATGTCAAGGTATTCGAGATCTCATACATATTGATGTTTGTAAGTCATCTATATCGTAGTAAACATTATGGATATGTGATATCTATTGATGATTATGTATGATATATGAGATTTCTTCTCTTCACATGAGAAACCTTTGAAATGTTCAAAGATTTCGTAATTTTGGTTTAGAACCAAAGTTTGAAGGAAGATTAAATGAATTTGATCTAACCAAGGTAGCAAGTACCTATTAGATGAATTCAAAGAATATCTTATGGAGATATGAATATCATTTCTATCTCAATCCTCCTGACACACCTAAACTCAATAGAGTTGTAGGAAGATACAATTAGATCATGTGTGACATGATTTGATCAATGATGAATTTTAGCATAGTTATCCATTAGTTTCTAGGTATATATGTGTAGTAGAGACTACAATATATATATCCTTAATAAGGTTCCATGCATGTAAGCTGGAATCTAGCACTTGAGAGTGCTACTTCATTAGGAAAATAAAGGATGGTATTGGATACCTACTTTATGACCTTGAGATTCTTAAAATATCTCATCTTTGAGAATATGATTCTTATAGGATGACTCTCTTGAGAATCAAGATGAAAATGAAGTAAAGGAACTCATTTAATCTTGAGAAGATAATGAGGCTCCAGAAATCAGAAACTAAAAGGGACAATTAAAGATGAAACACTAATACCTCTTCAAATGAGTTTGAGGATGTATTCCGTGTGTCAGTTAAGTCTGACAATGATTGGACTTCATGTGATGAAGCTCCTGAGGATCATAACATGGAAAGATGGATATTAGCAATAAAGGTCTAAGGTAGACTTCATATACAAGTGTTGTATATGGACCCTCGAGGATCCACCTATAAGGGTTAGACCCATTAAGGTGTAAATGGATCTTCAATAGAAAGAGGGAACCTGATGAGAAGGTAGAAGCCTTCAAAGGACGGTTCGTAGCCATGAGCTACACACCGAAGAGAAGACATCGATTGCGATGTGGCTTGCTTTTTAGTGATCATGCTTAAATCCATCAGAATGTTGCTAACCCTAGCTACACAATTTGACTATGGCATCTTCAAGATGTGAGTCAAGATTGTATTCCTCTATGAATACCTCTTTGAGGATATTCACATGAAGTAGCCCCAGGGCTTCATGGTTGAGGAATGCAAGATGTGCTAGCTAATGAACTCCATCTTTAGACTCAAATAAGCTTCTTGTTGTTGGAACATAAGATTTGATGAAATTATAATTGTTATAATTTCAAATAGAATCTTGATGAACCATGTGAAGCTTAGTGGGAGTGCCATTGTGTTCATCGTGCTAAATGTAGATAATATCTTAATCATTTGGAATGATATAAGGACGATAATAAGTGTTTTGTGATCTGGTTATTCCATACCTTGAGATATGATCTCAAAGATGCCTCTTAGATCTTAGTTCTGAAGGTGTTCAGAAGCAAAGAAAAGAGGGTATTGGGACTGTAACATTTGTAGTACACCTTGGACATGTTCCATTTTCTGGAAATTCCAAGAAATGCTTTCTTACCTTTAAGATTTGGTACTGACCTATCTAAAGGGATATCACCTTGATGAATACTCATTCATCACTCTTTATTCTTATATTTTAGCTACAAAAACCTTTGCAAATGCATGTAGATATGTGTAAATGTCAATAATTACCAAAAGCATGCATTGTGTAAAAACTTATAATTAGCATGTTTTTGTGCAAAAATAAAAGAATAAAGATTAAAAAGAAAAAGTGGGAAATATTTAGAATAAATATTGAGCAACCTAACCCAAGGGAGGGCTCAGCATGGGCCTGACCGCATAAAAGCCAAAGTAGAGGGAGATAGGGGCTCATGTGTGTAAATATTTATGTAAATAAAATAAAAAGTATTTTCCTCACAAAAATAGGCTTGTAAATATTTATATATATTTATAAATATAAAATCAAAATAAAAATTTAAAAATTAAAAAGAAAACAAAAACACAACTTGTATAGTCACCTTGTATGTAGACCATCCACTTAATTATTTAAGCCTTATAAATAAATAAAACTAATTTCCAAAATTTTTGTAAATACCCTATATTATATAATGTAAATAAATTAAATAAAATCAATTAAAACAAAAACAAAATAAAAATAACAAAATTAAAAACACAAAAATATATTGTAAATATACCATGTATATAAATGTATATATGAATTTATTTCACCTATGTATATAAATAATTAAAATAAAATAAAAATATCTTTTTATTCCTTATTTTATAATGAAAATAAATAAAGTATAAAATAGGAATAAAATTGCACAAAACTAAGAAATTAAAAATCAAAAATCAAAATCCTACATATTGTATATATATACCTATATATGAACCTACTATGTATATATCTTATTTTTATTTCGAAAAATTAATTAAAAATCACTAAAAAATAGAAAAAAATAAAATAAAAATATTTCATGTTTTTATTTTCCTTTAAATCGGCCATTTTCTATGTTTAATTTCACTTTCAAAATCCAGCCACGTGGCCGCCACCCATTGGCTCTGGGGGATGTTGACCGCCCGGTCAACTCCCCCCCAGGACCACCTCTCGCGGGTCTGCAACGCCCGACTCTCCTTCTCGGATTTTTCCCAGGCAGACCCGACTCCCTCTCGCCTAAACCCCGGGTCCGACTCCTTCACTACATACCCGAGACCCTCGCCGGAGCTACCGCATCGAGATCCGCGCTCCTGATTTCCCTACCCGCGCGCTTCTTTCTGGATCATCCCTGCGTATAAAGCCGAGCTCCGCCACCTTCATTGATCATCTTTGGCCATTCGATTCCACCCCCTGTGAGCTCCAGTGTGCTCGTGAGAGTGACAGCTCGCGTCCGGTGCTGTTGAAGCGAGGAGAGGGAGCATGACCACTGATCCGGGGAGCTTCGCCGCCATCGCTCCGCCACCAGCTGGAGCTCGAGCCTCGGAGGGAGACGCTCCTCGAGGAGAAGACCCAGAGCATCCTCAGCTCATCCCCAGTCTCCTCGTCCACCCAGGTAGTCCCTTAGACCCTTCTTTTCCTTCGATTTTCCATTACGCCCAAATCGCCGCTCCGCCGTGTTTCGCCGATTCTGTCCACGACCGACCCCAATCGATCATCGGACTTCACCATCGCCCTCGCCTCCTTCCCGCGCACCTTCTCCATATCCCCATCCAACCCAGCTCGCAAAGGAGCTGGGGTTCGAGCTCCACCGTCCCCCCTTCGCCGGAGCTCACCCACATCGCCCAATCGTTCACCGTCACTTCGCCTAACCGGGTCGAGGCAGTTTGCCCTCGACCCGCGAGTCTCTTGGTCATCTTTGCAGGTACTACCAAGCCCATCTGAGTGCTTGGGTCATTCAGGACAGGAGCCTCACCTCCGCCGACCTCACCGGAGCTCCCCATCGCTCGGCTGAGCCATCGGAGGCCATCAGCAGCTGCGCAGCACCACGCCGGAGCTTCTCCGATCTTCAGGCGCAGCAGGGGAGGTCAGGAGTGCACGCACTGGGCCGGCGAACTTCGCCGGCCACCTGTTCTTCCTCGACCTTCAGCCGCCGTCCGATCAGCCCTCCAGCTCCAGTTTGCATCCGGGTCGTCCGAGCTGGAGCAGCAGTCACCGTTCGATCTGAGGAGGAGAGATCTGGACCGTCCGATGCTCGAGGGTTAGCCACCTGCGCCCTACACCGTCCGATGCACCACGTGGACTAGCCCCCGCCGTTGGATCACCCCGAGGAGCGTAACGTTGGAGCCCCTGTCGTTCCCCACCGTTCGATGCTACACGTGGCATCCATCCAGCCGCTCCATTAATAAAGGGTAAACTACCCTTAGGCCCTTCTGTTTATTTCGTTTCGCATTTAGTCCTGTAATTAGTTAGTATAGTTGTTTAGTTTTTGTGATATTTGCATAGAGACCCTTGTGCTTGCATTTATTTACAGATATGCCCCTGTGTGTGGTCTGACACGTGCATCGATACGTGATCTTCTGGGCTTTTTACATTATCTACCCTGTAGTTCTGGTTGTTCTTCAATGAATGAAAGTTTTTAATTATTTGCATTTATACCCCTGTGCGTGATACATTTGAACATGTGCGTGATTTTTTGGGTCATTTGCAGATAAGCCCCTGGGCTTTTGGTACCTGTTACCAAATAGCCCTTGGAACTTATTTTTCTTACATATGGGTCCCTGAGTGCCCCAGGCACGCACGTAGCACGTGTTTCGCTGGGTTAATTGCACCAGACCCCCCAGACTTCCGGGTATTTGCACTTTGGTCCCTGTGTACTGTGCCCCCTCTTTATTTTTGAATAAAATAGCAAATTACCTCCAAATCCAACGAAAATTGGATACATGGCTCCTGCCATAGTGTAAAGTTTCCGAGGATTTTTCAGGACATTTTTGTTTTCATTTGATATTTTTAAAAATTCAAAAACATCTATTTTCTTCACTGTCTAACTTTAAAAATCACAAAAAAATTTTAAATAGTGTCTAAAAATTACAAAAAAATTGTTTGCTGTCTATTTTGTTGTGTTTGATTTTCTAGCCAATTTTGGCTATTTTTCATTAATGAAAACCACTAAAAATAAAAAAACACTCAAAATCTTATAAAAATTCTAGTAAATCAATTAAAAATCCAAAAATAATAAAATAGGTGCCTAAATTTTCCTTGTTTTATTTTCTTTACAGGAAAATTACCTCCCAGCTAATTTGGGGGCCTTAGATATTTTATCTAGGCCCTTTTAGCTCGGATGGACAGTACCTATTGTTTTAGTCACTTCTTGATTTTTTGAAAATTAAATAAATCTCAGAAAAATCTCAAAAATTCACCAAAAACACTAAAAATTGTAAAACACATAAAAATATTTTTGTTTGAATTTTTGGTTGATTTTAATGTATTTAATAAATTGTTGAAGTGAGTAGTTTATTAGCTTTTATTATTTTCTTAACACATTAAAAATCCAAAAAATATAAATATTCAAAAACCACCAAAAATATTTCTTTTATTTTCTTTTATCTCTTTTGACTACTTCGGAGGCCGAAAGGCCAACCCATGCTCCTTGTGATCGACCCTGGTCGCTATACCAGGTTAAATTAATAGCAAGACTGCTATCGCATTTTTGGTTGATTTTATCTATCGTGGTGGTCTATTTTTCTTGATTGTTCGCATTTGATTGCTTGGGTCGCAACGACCGATTAGCACCTTTATCCGAGTGGTCATTTTTGCGCTCATCAGAATGGCGCCGTTGCCGGGAAGCACGACATAGTAGTTTTTATTTTTATTTTTATTTTTATTTTTATTTTTCGTTTTTGTTTTCGCGGCTTTTCGCGACTCTTTCGGAGCTCGCGGCTTTCTCGTGGCTTTGTCTATATTTTATTTTTGTTTTATTTTGTTGTATTTTCTTTTCTTTTGTTTTTATTCTTATTTTATTTTGAGTGTTTTTTTTATATTGCATTTTCGCATATATACCCTCATTTTATTTCCATTTATTTTTCTTATCATTATTTGATTATTTTGGTCTGACCACTTGTCTCTATTTCTTGCGAGGGCCCGAGGACCGTGGAGGCGACTTTCGAGGAGCCGACGCAACCGCAGGACTTGGAGGCAGCTCCCTTCTTTACGGAGCCGCAGGAGAGAGCGAGAGAGAGAGTTGAGTGGGAGAGGTTTAGTTAGATTTTTTATTTTTATTCTGATTATTATTGTAATAATACAGGGACTCAGAGACTGGACCTTTGGACTGTGGTTGAACTAGCGGGTCTGTTTCACCAAGCACCGGTGTGCTCGGGGGACCCTTAGGAGTTTTTCGCGGCTTTTTCACGGTTTTGTTTTCCTTTCTTTTTAGCTGCCTTTTTCGATGTTTACGCGGTTTTTATCGAGCCCCTAGACTTAGGATTTCCTGCTTGCTTGTGCCGTAATTCGTAGGGCCCCCACACTTAATTATCTGCATGTTCCTATAGTGTGCTTAATTGGACCTACTAATAATCAATTAATAAAAATAACTGCTTCATCTCCTTCGTAGCCTACGTGCCGCAGCCGGTCCCGTAAAGCGCTTTCTCCTACCCCCGATTTATTGGGCAGAGGAGGGGTGGGCCAAGACCGGACCCTTTGGCTTGGAGGTCGGTGACCAGTTAGACGGTTCTGCGAGTAGAATTGCTGATCTAGGACTCGGTTTTCATCGCTGCATCATTTAGATAGTTTATTTTCTGCCTTTACATTTATGCGCGGATCATATTGCATGTAGAGTGCTGGAGACAGGTACGCCTTTCTGACTTTGCATGCATCATTGATTTATCGTGCATCGGCTTTTTCGTCTTCTCCCCCTGTTTTTGACCTAATAATCAGGAGAACCGAAAAATTCGTTAGGCGTTTGTTTTTATTTGAAAAATATTAAAAAGAAAAACCATAAAATTGGGACTGGCTAAAACTATTGACCCTAAAAGACGCTCACCTTAAAAATTTGTCTTGGGGAGAGCAACCCCCTCCTTGTTTGGTTTGATTGCGCGAGAGAGTGACCCGCACCCTAGGTAGAGCCCTCCGATGCTATTTCCAGCTGACTACCGACTCTTCTGTGCGGGCCAGTCGGTTGGGATAGTATCGGGTATCCTAACAAGTCACGTAAGCGCTCTGATATCTTGTGTGTTCACCTAATAAAAATTGACAAGATAATTTGACCGAGCTTTTACGGTCTTCAGCTCGCGTTGCGTTGGTGAACCGGGTGTTTGCATTTTGATCATAGTTTTTCCAGATCTCATCCGCCCTACTTGACCAGATCACGATGATGGGTAGACGCTCTCTTAGGCAGCCTTTGGCTGCACCGCTTTCGGGCACGTCTACCCAATCATCTAGGTTGGCCCGCGAGAGCCGAGACCAGTTCTCCGAGCCCGAGTATGATTCTGCCCTGTTCCCCCTCGACCCCCTTTCTTTCTGTTCTGAGAGATATGAACCAGAGGAGAGAATAGCAGATTTGACAGCACCTGAGTATGGCTTATTTGATTTTGCAGACGTCATGGCCGGTAGTTCAGAGGACCGCTCCAGGACAGAGCACATCGTGATGGACCAGGGAGTGATCAACTCCACCCTGATCGCCTCGTTAGAGACAGTGCAGAAGCAGCTGAGGGATCAGGGAGCTTTCATGATTGAGATGAGGAGAGAGTTGGAGCGACTCAGAGCAGAGAGAGATCAGAGCGAGCCTGAGGACGGACCAGATGCAGAGGCACGAGCCGCAGCAGCCGCAGCAGCAGCCGCCGCGGCAGGAGGACCACCGAGACCGATGCGGGAGTTGCACAATCCCGGATCTACACTGATGCATCATTGGGTGGTGGTACCTGCTATCGTGGGGGACTTTAAGTTCTCCCCGAACACCCTGCAGATGCTTCCCCGTTTTCACGGACTTGCCACCGAGGAGCCCCATCTCCACCTCCAGGAGTTCTTGATGATCTGCAGTACTGTCCACGACCGCCATGTGGACCAGGATATGATTCGGATGATCGCCTTCCCCTTCTCCCTGGCAGACAGAGCAGCCACCTGGCTGAAGCATTTGGGGAAGTTTGTTTACACCTGGGAGCAGCTCCGCACCGAGTACTTGAACAAGTACTATCCACTCGGGCGGACCAATGCAGTGAGGGCCCTGATCAACAACTTCTCCATGCTCCCCAACGAGCAATTCCATGAGGCATGGGAGAGGTTCTGAGAGCTCACAGACCGATGCCCGCACCATGATATCTCGAAGCCAAACCTTGTGCAGAGCTTCTTCAGCGGGCTGACACCAGAGCTTCAGGGCTTGGTGAATGCTTCTTGTGGCGGGTCATATTTCGCCAAGGATCACGACCAGGTCTGGGCCATCTTCGAGGAGATGGTCGAGAACTATATGGTGATGTCCCAGACCCGGTTGTATACACAGGGCAGACCCCAGCAGCAGCCAGGACCCGTGCAGTACCAGAGGATAGCACGGGTCGATGCCAGTCCATCCAGTTCATCCGCAGTTGCAGCAGCACAGGCAGAGTCGTCCGCTGCGGATATGGGTATCATCAGCGAGAAGTTGGACCGCATGGAGCTGATCGAGAAGAAGCAGTGCCAGGGCATCACGCAGATGGAGCAGATGGCACAGACTCTGAGCGATATGAAGACCCAACTCATGTGTCTCCAAGAGGCACAGACGGCTTCCCAGCCCTGTCTTCAGTCGCGAGGCGATACCGGCGGCAGCAACAGCTCGTCCCAGCGCTCCACCTCCTTTCAGCAGCCTAGACAGGTTCACCTTGTACAGGCGGAGCCGTACCAGCAGCAACAGCCCTCTTACCAGTCCCCACCATCTCCAGACTTGCAGCTGGTGGTATACCAGCCAGATCAGCCTCTAGCAGTACTCCCGCCAGCCCAGTTCGATGCAGAGCCGTTGATGGATGTCAACGGGATTTGGTATGACCGGCCTCAGCCTGGGATCCGACGAGACCATCCCAGATTCAGGTGGGGGAGTGGAGGTACCCAGCCCCAGCAGCAGTCATCCGGTCAGGGAGGGCAGTATGGCCAGCAGAGAGATCACCAACAGCAGCAGCCCCCAGCCTACCAACCACACCAGCAGTCATCCTTCGTTCCTCGTCCCTATCAGCAGCAGGGACAACCTTAGAGACGTGAGCAGCAGGCTCACCAGCAGCACCCACAACAGCATCCTTCCTCTTACCCCTCTCAGCACCAGCAGCACCAGTTCCAGCAGCCTCAGCACCAGAGAGGCTACCCGTCGGGCTCCCAGGAGAGCCCCACCTTGGATGACATAGCCCGCATCCTCACGGACCAGCAGACTACTTTTAGACGGGAGATGGACGAGTTCCGCCAGGAGATGCGGGACCTGATGAAAGGGAAGGCCGCCATCCCTGCACAGATAGAGCCTAATCCGAACAGCCTGAAGAGGAAATCTAAGCAGGTAGTTTCCACTGAGCATGCCACTCCTAGTGATCCATTTGATGATATGTCTTCAGATCTATCTGATACTGATTTTGTTACACTTAGGAGCGGTAGAGCACCAGCAGGCGGCGCCTTATCTGAGCGACGACTCGAGGATCCACCCAGGGCGCCAGATGAGGAGGAGGAGAGCGGTACTGAGGCCGCACACGATGATGATGGTGGTACTGATGCCACCAAGGATGCTGATTCCACCTGCGGTACTGAGGCCGCCGCTTCACCAGTTCGAGGAGGTGGTGTTGATGCCACCAGAGTAGCCGAGCCAGCCCGCGGTACTGAGGCCGCGAGACGTCCAGCAGCAGAGCCAACCCGTGGTGGTACTGAGACCACCGGTGTTTTTGTAGAGAGAGATGTTGTTTTTCCTCATGCTGATGTATCTCAGAACACTGTTTTGAATAAAGGAAAAGGTTTAGTTTCTTCTGGTCCCACTGTGGTGATTGATGTATGTGCGGATCCGGCTGTCGAGCCGTCTAGGCCTTTTCCTAGTCCTTCATCTGAGAAGGACCCTGTGATCCCCTTCCCTAGAGCCCTTCAGATGGGGAAGGGAAGAAAAGAGAAAAAGACCCAAAAAAGAGAGAGCAGGAGGAGTTCAGCCAGAGCATGATCGACAGATTTCACATACAGCTGACTCTTCAGGAGGCTTTGCAGCACATCCCCCTTCTTCAGCGATCTTTGAGAGATAGGACCACAGTAAGGAGAAGGAGGAGGAACCATCATTCAGAGATACATGTGCTGACAAAAGCCACGTGCTTCGCGATCCAGAACCGTCTGCCGGCCAAGAGGCCAGATTCAGGAGCCCCGTATGTCAGATGCCAGATTAGTGAGCAGAGGTTCGACCGTACTCTATTGGATAGAGGATCGTCTATCAACCTCCTTCCGGCAGCCCTTCTCGACCGCTTCGAGTTAGGCACTCTTCGATAGAGTAGGACAGTCCTTCAGTTTGCTGATCGATCTGTCAAGAGGCCGAAGGGGTTGTTGCGAGACGTTATCGTCACTATTCAGGGCCTGAAATTCCCCGTGGACTTCGTAGTGTTGGACATGGAGATCCCTGATTCAGTGGCCGATACCCCCATCATCCTCGGTCGTCCATTCTTGGCCACAACCAAGACAGTGACTGATCATGATAGCGGCAAGGTATACTTTCGCGTCGAGGGCGAGAGTGTACAAATAGAGACAGTCAAGGACTACAGAGCCAGAGAGAGAGCATGCTCAGAGGCCAGCACCGATACAGAGCAGCTGACAGATGCCGGGTTAGACATCCACCAGGACTGTGATTTTGTGATCACAGATGATGAGGCAGCATGGGCAGACCCTTCAGCACAGGCCATCCTCTCATTTCCAGACACCACTGATGTAGAGATGACAGCAGAGGAGAGCTTAGAGAGCGCAGTCCTGGTTCATGATACTACAGAGGCAGCAGAGCCGGTTCTTGACCGCGACACGGTTTCTAGTGAGGGTGGTGTTGAGGCCACCGTGTGTGATGGTGGTACTGATGCCACCTTATTTGATGCAGATCCCTCGGATTCAGAGTCTGAGTGGGCAGATTGTGATGACCAGATGCCAGACCTGAGTCCACCTGAGCCTACAGATGAGGAGGAGGTAGAGGCAGAGCAGATCAGAGACAGTACAGTTGAGCAACCTCCTCCAGATCCAGTTTGCGAGAGTTCGTATTCTTTCTCCCAGGCAGATTTGGCAGATTTAGCAGCATTCACACATCTTCTTCCGAAGCCAGATTTGCCAGCACCCAGTTGTCCGGAGCTGAAGCCGCTCCCTACTACGCTGAAGTATCGGTTCCTTGCGGGCGAACCTGAGATGTACCCAGTCATCATCTCCGCCGATCTGACTGGAGAGCAGGAATCCCGTTTGATGGGGGTTCTTGAAAAGAACCGCAAGGCAATCAGATGGAGCGTAGCAGATCTCCATGGGATTAGTCCATCAGTGTGCTTCCACCATATCTATCTCGAGGAGGGAGCGTAGCCATCGCGTGAGTTCCAGCGGCGACTGAACCCCACCCTGAGAGAGGTTGTGATGAAGGAAATATCAAAATGGTGGAGTGCAGATTTCATTTATCCCATTTCCGACTCCAAGTGGGTCAGCCCCTTGCATGTGGTGCCCAAGAAGACGGGCATCACGACTGTGATCAGTGAGTCGGGAGAGGAGATTGCTACACGAGTACCCACCTCTTAAAGGGTCTGTGTTGACTACAGGAGACTCAACCAGGCCACCAAGAAGGACCATTTCCCCCTGCCTTTTATTGACCAGATCATTGAGAGACTGGCAGGGAAGAGCCATTATTGCTTCCTGGATGGGTACTCGGGCTACAACCAGGTGGCCATCGCTCCTGAGGATCAGGAGAAGACCACCTTTACCTGTCCCTTCGGTACATATGCCTTTCGACGCATGCCATTTGGGCTATGCAATGCCCCTGTGACTTTTCAGAGGTGCATGTTGTCGATCTTTTCGGACATGGTAGGGGAGTGTTTGGAGGTCTTCATGGACGATTTCTCGGTCTACGGCGACAGATTCGACTCCTGTCTTGACTGCCTAGACCGAGTACTCCAGCGATGTATTGAGTACCATTTGGTTCTATCTTGGGAGAAGAGTCACTTCCTGGTGACTCAAGGGATGGTGCTTGGCCACATCATCTCCAACAAGGGCATGGAGGTTGATCCGGCCAAGGTTGATGTCATTAGAAAACTCGCACCACCGTCTAATTTGAGGCAGCTACGGTCATTCCTGGGGCACGTTGGATTTTATAGGAGATTTATTCAGGATTTCAGCAGGATTGCCCGGCCGTTGGCTGACCTCTTGACGAAAGACACCGAGTTCCTTGTCGATGACAAGTGTCTTTCGTCCTTTGCGACTCTCCAGCAGTGTGTGATTGAGGCTCCTGTCCTCCAGCCGCCTGATTGGTCTCTCCCATTCGAGATCATGACGGATGCCTCTGATTTTGCCGTAGGGGCAGTGCTGGGACAGAGGAGGGATGGAGTCCCCTTTGCTATTCACTACGCTAGCCGCACATTGGATTCCGCCCAGAGGAATTACACGGTCACATAGAAGGAGATGCTAGCCGTAGTGTTCGCCCTAGATAAGTTTCGATCTTATATCATTGGATCTAGAGTGACTTTGTACACAGATCACACTGCCATCAGGTACCTCATGGCAAAGAAGGATGCCAAGGCCAGACTCACTAGATGGATCCTTCTACTCCAGGAGTTCGACATTAAGATTAAGGATAAGCCTGAAGTCAAGAATGTGGTGGCGGATCATCTCTCCCGTTTAGAGCAGCCTGAGGAGTTTGAGCAGATTGACCCTATTCGAGATACCTTCCCAGATGAGGCGATCCTTGCTATCGCCTCATTCCCGTGGTATGCCGATATTGTGAACTTTCTCGTTGCTGGGAAAGTCCCACAAGATTGGCCCAGGCAGAGGCTGGAGACCTTCCTTGCGAAGGCCAAGTCCTACCACTGGGAGGATCCCATCCTTTACCACGAAGGAGGGGATAGCATCTGGCGTCGGTGTATTCCTCAGGAGGAACACCATAGCGTCCTCACGTACTGCCACAAGCTTGAGGCAGGAGGACATCATTCTGGGAGGAGAACGACACAGAAAGTGCTCCAATCCGGCTTGTGGTGGCCGACCCTCTTCAAGGACTCTGATGAGTTCATGAAGAGGTGTACTGACTGTCAGAGGATGGGCACTTGTGGACAGCGTGACATGATGCCGATGCAGCCCATTCACTTCTGTGAGGTTTTTGACGCATGGGGCATCGATTTCATGGGTCCATTCCCTAAGAGTCAGGGATTTGAGTACATTCTGTTGGCTGTGGATTATGTTAGTCGTTGGGTTGAGGCTATCCCCGCCCGAGCCGCTGATGCGAGGACAGTTTGCAGATTTTTGAGGAAGCACATCATCACGCGGTTCGGGGTTCCACGAGTTTTGATTTCTGATGGGGGGTCTCATTTCATCAACGACCAGGTGAAGGCCCTTGCTAACGGGTTCGGTATAGACCATCGTGTTGCTACACCTTACCATCCACAGACGAATGGCCTAGCCGAGGTGTCGAATAGGGAGATTAAGACGATATTGCAGAAAGTCGTCCGCCCTGACCGAAAGGATTGGTCACAGCTTTTGGACTCGGTCTTATGGGCATATAGGACGTCTTTCATGACTCCATTGGGCACATCTCCCTTTCGCCTCGTTTATGGAAAGCCGTGCCATTTACTTGTTGAGCTGAGGCACAAGTCACTTTGGGCAGTTACAGATATTCTTATGGATCCAGATGGTATGGGAGACCAGAGGAGGGCAGAGTTAGCCACCCTGGAAGAGCTTAGAGATACTGCTTTCTCAAACAGCCTAAAGTATAAGGAGAGAGTGAAGGAGTGGCATGATTCTCATATCAGCCACAAGCATTTTGAGAATGGACAGAGAGTATGGCTGTTTGATGCGAGGCTTCGTTTATTTCCAGGGAAGCTACAGAGCAAATGGAAGGGACCCTACTTGGTCAGAAAGGTACACGACAATGGTAGCATTGATATATCTGAGTTGTCTTTTGAGAGTACCTTTCGAGTGAACGGCCAACGGCTCAAACCATTTCTAGATCATGAGCCGCGGGTCGCTGATCTTGCCCCTATTCATTTTGCGTGAGATGTGGTCTTTGACTCACATCTAATGCATCTCACGCCTGAGTTTCACTGTTCCTCCGCCTTGTATAGATCCAGATGTCTATATCACTACATTCTTTAGTCCCACATCCCTGTCTTCATCTTTTGATTATGCTATACTTAGGGTGCACCTTACCCTAAGTATAGGGGGGATGTGAGACCTTTGGGTATTTCTTTTGTTTCTGTCTACCCCTGTTTTTACTGCCTATACTTAGGGATATTTTACCCTAAGTATAGGGGGGGTAGACCCTGTACATTCTCCACTCGATTTTTCCCTTAGTGTACAGCCTGCTATACTTAGGATTACTTGATCCTAAGTATAGGGGGAAGACCCGAGACCCTCTTGACTTTTCTATTTCATTCATTCTTCTTTGTATATAGCCTTTCTTTTCACTTCCCTATACCTAGCACGAGTTATGTCTTCTTCATCGTTCTTGACTCCGAGGACATCGTTCGAGATAAGTATAGGGGGATGTGTATATATTTCATACATACTTTAGCCATAACTCGTACTTTGTGTGAGTGTGTTAATAAATAAAATGGCTAAAAACCTCAAAAATTAAAATTTTTCATGTTCATAAACTTCTTTTATTTGCACATAAATAGCTAGTGTACAAATTATTTTTGTAAAAATGATTTCAAAAATCTTTTGTGTAAAGCTTGTGTAAATATTTTCTTATCAAAATTATGTATATAGTACAAAATTTTTCCAAAATGTTTTGAAAATCAAAAGTTTGCAAAACAATCTTGTGTAAATTTGTGTAAATATCTTTTTGCAAAACTTGCACTTCATGCATCATTCATACATGATTTCAAAACATTTTTCAAAAATTTTGCATGATTGTAAAAATTTGTGTAAATAGCATCTTTTGTACATATGTATATAGTTTTTCTGGATGATAGTTGACATTTAAACTAGCCTGGAATCAAATTGAGAAATGGAGCTTGATTAAGATCTTAATCCACCTAACTTCTAAGAGGAACCTTATAGGGCTTAGGTTTAAGGCTTTTCAGGTCCATGGTAACTTAATTCTTTGAGTCCACTAGGCTATGATCACATGTCATCTCAATGAGCCTAAGTAGAGCACTTAACAACAACACATGACTCATATAGATTATGGCTTTACTTGGACACCATCACTATGCACTGAGCTCTCTACGGATGAGGTGGTGAGGAGGCAGTCTTCCTTGACTTGGGGTAGCATATGAGGGTAGTACTTCTTGGCGGAACCTCTCTTCTTCTTTTAGTGAAGGAAGTGCGTATCAACTTGGTCTGGTTGCCATGAGGTCTAACGACGGGAGTTGTGGGTTGCAATAAAGCTTCAAAAGAGGGATAGTCTACTGGCTCAAGAGGAAAAACTCCTTGTACATATGCTGCACATGTATATGTTGTATAGATGCACTTGAAAAAAAATGTGCAAAAAGAAAATAACTCCAAAAAAGTGGTTGGTCTGAGAGAAAATGATAATCCCACCGGAGTATGTTTATAGAGTGCAATAAGCAAAGCTTGGTTTCATGATCCACCTGATGTAGCTTGCAGCAGGGAGACTTGGCTACACTGGTCAAGCTCCCAAGGGTACTTGGCTACACTGGCCTTGACCCATTCTCTTCTTCCTCCTCTTCTTGAGCCGGTTGAACTTGAACTTAGAAGGGAATACCCCGCTCCTCGAGGAAAGAGTGGCCAGATTGAGGTCATAGAGTTACCTTGTTGGGGAGGGTTGTCAAGTTGCCATTTCTGAGGTGGAGAGCTTAGACCTCACATTCACAGGACAAGAAAAGATTCATGGTCTTCAGGGTTTGTGATTGATGACTTGTTCTAATCTGGAGCATTGAGGAGTCTTGGTTATAGAATAGTGGAACTTAGAGGCTGTTGAGTTTTAGACTTAAGTCCAAATAAGGTTCCGACACATTAATAATCCAAAGATTTGATCGAGCTCCATACCTTAATTTAATGAAGGAAAGTTTAATAATCAGCCTTGATCCTTGTACATTCTCTTTTTCTTTTTCTTTACTTCTTTTTCACTTCTTTTTCAAATAAGTGTTTGCTAAGGGACTAGCAAAGTTAAGTATAGGGGGGTGATGAATACTCATTCATCACTCTTTATTTTTATATTTTAGCTACAAAAACCTTTGCAAATGCATGTAGATATGTGTAAATGTCAATAATTACCAAAAGCATGCATTGTGTAAAAAATTATAATTAGCATGTTTTTGTGCAAAAATAAAAGAATAAAGATTAAAAAGAAAAAGAGGGAAATATTTAGAATAAATATTGAGCAACCTAACCCAAGGGAGGGCTCAGCATGGGCCTGACCGCATAAAAGCCAAAGTAGAGGGAGATAGGGGCTCATGTGTGTAAATATTTATGTGAATAAAATAAAAAGTATTTTCCTCACAAAAATAGGCTTGTAAATATTTGTTTATATTTATAAATATAAAATCAAAATAAAAATTTAAAAATTAAAAAGAAAACAAAAACACAACTTGTATAGTCACCTTGTATGTAGACCATCCACTTAATTATTTAAGCCTTATAAATAAATAAAACTAATTTCCAAATTTTTTGTAAATACCCTATATTGTATAATGTAAATAAATTAAATAAAATCAATTAAAACAAAAACAAAATAAAAATAACAAAATTAAAAAACACAAAAATATATTGTAAATAGAGGATGGGGAGCTTGCACCAAGGTGCATGTAACTTTACATGCACCAGCGCTTATATCTTCCACATTTTTTTACTTTTTTGAAAAATACCACCATGTATATTCATCTATATATCCCTCCAATATGTCATTCGAATTTCGTCGGAAACAGAGACTCATATGACCTCCATCTAGAACATGTAATTTTAACGGTCTTAGAATTGTTGTAATCGACCTGTTCTAGATGGAGGTCATAGGAGTCTCTGTTTCTGACGAAATTCGAATGGCATATTGGAGGGATATATATATATATATATATATGAACATACACGGTGGTATTTTTCAAAAAAGTAAAAAAATGTGGAAGATATAAGGGCCGGTGCATGTAAAGTTACATGCACCTTGGTGCAAGCTCCCCATCCTCTTGTAAATATACCATGCATATAAATGTATATATGAATTTATTTCACCTATGTATATAAATAATTAAAATAAAATAAAAATATCTTTTTATTCCTTATTTTATAATGAAAATAAATAAAATATAAAATAGGAATAAAATTGCACAAAAATAAGAAATTAAAAATCAAAAATCAAAATCCTACATATTGTATATATATATACCTATATATGAACCTACTATGTATATATCTTATTTTTATTTTGAAAAATTAATTAAAAATCACTAAAAAATAGAAAAAAACAAAATAAAAATATTTCATGTTTTGATTTTCCTTTAAATCGGCCATTTTCTATGTTTAATTTCACTTTCAAAATCCAGCCACGTGGCCGCCACCCATTGGCTCTGGGGGATGTTGACAGCCCGGTCAACTCCCCCCCAGGACCACCTCTCGCGGGTCTGCAACGCCCGACTCTCCTTCTCGGATTTTTCCCAGGCAGACCCGACTCCCTCTCGCCTAAACCCCGGGTCCGACTCCTTCACGACATACCGGAGACCCTCGCCGGAGCTATCGCATTGAGATCCGCGCTCCTGATTTCCCTACCCGTGCGCTTCTTTCCGGATCATCCCTGCGTATAAAGCCGAGCTCCGCCACCTTCATTGATCATCTTTGGCCATTTGATTCCACCCCCCTGTGAGCTCCAGCGTGCTCGTGAGAGTGACAGCTCGCGTCCGGTGCTGTTGAAGCGAGGAGAGGGAGCGTGACCACTGATCCGGGGAGCTTCACCGCCGTCGCTCCACCACCAGCTGGAGCTCGAGCCTCGGAGGGAGACGCTCCTCGAGGCGAAGACCCAGAGCATCCTCATCTCATCCCCAGTCTCCTCGTCCACCCAGGTAGTCCCTTAGACCCTTCTTTTCCTTTGATTTTCCATTACGCCCAAATCGCCGCTCCGCCGTGTTTCGCCGATTCCGTCCACGACCGACCCCCAATCAATCATCGGGCTTCACCATCGCCCTCGCCTCCTTCCCGCGCACCTTCTCCATATCCCCATCCAACCCAGCTCGCAAAGGAGCTGGGGTTCGAGCTCCACCGTCCCCCCTTCGCCGGAGCTCGCCCACATCGCCCCATCGTTCACCGTCACTTCGCCTAATCGGGTCGAGGCAGTTTGCCCTCGACCTGCGAGTCACTTAGTCATCTTTGCAGGTACTACCAAGCCCATATGAGGGCTTGGGTCATTCAGGCCAGGAGCCTCACCTCCGCCGACCTCGCCGGAGCTCCCCAGAGCTCGGCTGGGCCATCGGAGGCCATCAGCAGCTGCGCAGCACCACGCCGGAGCTTCTCCGATCTTCAGGCGCAGCAGGGGAGGTCAGGAGCGCACGCACTGGGCCGGCGAACTTCGCCGGCCACCTGTTCTTCCTCGACCTTCAGCCGCCGTCCGATCAACCCTCCAGCTCCAGTTTGCATCTGGGTCGTCCGAGCTGGAGCAGCAGTCACCGTTCGATCTGAAGAGGAGAGATCTGGACCGTCCGATGCTCGAGGGTTAGCCACCTGCGCCCTACACCGTCCGATGCACCACGTGGACTAGCCCCCGCCGTTGGATCACCCCGAGGAGCGTAACGTTGGAGCCCCTGTCGTTCCCCACCGTTCGATGCTACACGTGGCATCCATCCAGCCGCTCCATTAATAAAGGGTAAACTACCCTTAGGCCCTTCTGTTTATTTCGTTTCGCATTTAGTCCTGTAATTAGTTAGTATAGTTGTTTAGTTTTTGTGATATTTGCATAGAGACCCTTGTGCTTGCATTTATTTACAGATATGCCCCTGTGTGTGGTCTGACACGTGCATCGATACGTGATCTTCTAGGCTTTTTACATTATCTACCCTGTAGTTCTGGTTGTTCTTCAATGAATGAAAGTTTTTAATTATTTGCATTTATACCCCTGTGCGTGATACATTTGAACATGTGCGTGATTTTTTGGGTCATTTGCAGATAAGCCCCTGGGCTTTTGGTACCTGTTACCAAATAGCCCTTGGAACTTATTTTTCTTACATATGGGTCCCTGAGTGCCCCAGGCACGCGCGTAGCACGTGTTTCGCTGGGTTAATTACACCAGACCCCCCAAACTTCCGGGTATTTGCACTTTGGTCCCTTTGCACTGTGCCCCCTCTTTATTTTTGAATAAAATAGCAAATTACCTCCAAATCCAACGAAAATTGGACATATGGCTCCTGCCATAGTGTAAAATTTTCGAGGATTTTTTAGGACATTTTTGTTTTCATTTGATATTTTTAAAAATTCAAAAACATGTATTTTCTTCACTGTCTAACTTTAAAAATCACAAAAAAAATATTAAATAGTGTCTAAAAATTACAAAAAAATTGTCTACTATCTATTTTGTTGTGTTTGATTTTCTAGCCAATTTTGGCTATTTGTCATTACTGAAAACCACTAAAAATTGAAAAACACTCAAAATTTTATAAAAATTCTAGTAAATCAATTAAAAATCCAAAAACAATAAAATAGGTGCCTAAATTTTCCTTGTTTTATTCTCTTTACAGGAAAATTACCCCCCAACTAATTTGGGGGCTTAGATATTTTATCTAGGCCCTTTTAGCTCGGCTGGACAGTACCTACTGTTTTAGTCACTTCTTGATTTTTAGAAAATTAAATAAATCTCAGAAAATTCTCAAAAATTCACCAAAAACACTAAAAATTGTAAAACACATAAAAATATTTTTGTTTGAATTTTTGGTTGATTTTTAGTGTATTTAATAAATTGTTGAAGTGAGTAGTTTATTAGCTTTTATTATTTTCTTAACATATTAAAAATCCAAAAAATATAAAATATTCAAAAACCACCAAAAATATTTCTTTTATTTTCTTTTATCTCTTTTTGACTACTTCGTAGGCCGAAAGGCCAACCCGTGCTCCTTATGATCGACCCTGGTCGCTATACCAGGTTAAATTAATAGCAAGACTGCTATCGCATTTTTGGTTGATTTTATATATCGTGGTGGTCTATTTTTCTTGATTGTTCGCATTTGATTGCTTGGGTCGCAACGACCGATTAGCACCTTTATCCGAGTGGTCATTTTTGTGCTCATCACACCTCAACGAGTTGAGGAAGTGAATGCTAAAAACTGGTTGCCCTTTTGTGCATCAGTTACGAGAAGCTGAAAGTATGCTAAATGTGTACAAAAGCCAGATATCTGCCATGCAGTGGGAGTAGTAAAAGTTACTAATCCTACTATGGAGATAGAACACTTAATTGCAGTAATAACAATATCTTCAAAGATGACAAGGCTTTAGAGATAGTGATCTCTAAGTCTTATCTTCAAGAAATTAAGACTTTTAGATGGAGATCTAAAAGGTCTTAACTGCGAATACCTTAGGAGATAGAGATCTCCAGGGATAAGGGTATTGTGATAAGGATAATAGAAATTTCATGCTGGTTATAATAATATTTCTTTGAGTTGTAGTATCAAGGATACTATGACTGACAAGATTGAGTATTGGTTGCATTAGATGCAACATTCGCATTAGATGTGAGCACTGTTACTGGGGATATGCAAGTGCCGTAAAAGGACTTGACGTAGTCTCGCGGGAACAGAGTGACTGATCAGCTTATCTAGCTATTTTCTAAATAGCCTATGATTGTCACATGAGTGTGGGTTTAAATGATTAGCCCATTAATGGCTCTTTGGGCTAGTGGGAGATTGTTGGACATGCGAGCCCACGGCGAGCCATTATGCAATAAATGTTATTGCACGTATCATTCCCTGATCTGAAATGAAGAATAAATAATTTGCATAATAGGTCCCTCTGTACAATTAGGGTTATGTACCATGGCTATCTTAATGATCATACAGCTGTTGATTCATTAAATGAATCATAGAGGCTGGTGCTTGGATGAATATCTAATGGGTTAGATAGAGGACTCATCAAGCACCGTCAAATAATTATTAAGAGATGATCTCCAGCCTGAGTAGGAGATGGCAATCCTTTCTCACATAGGCTGATATCTGACCGACCTCTTGATGCAGGTCCTCTGCATGGGAATAGTGATTCGGAGGTGTCAGATTAGTTAAGTCAATGGGTTGACTTAGCGAGATCGAGATAACCTAAGTCCTATGTTGAATACTGTCATAGCATAGGCACACATCCTCTGACTAGAGATAGATGTGTTACTATATGTCTGAGTGTGTACATTTGGCAGACCATTAGGTTGATGACCTAATGAAGGTCTATACATCGGCGAGCTGGTGTACATATAAGGGCGTATGAGTAATACGATCTCTCAAAGGGATCATACAGGTTCACTTATGAACCGGAAGACATGAGCTCACTCATGAGGTATTGGGACCGATCAAATTCCATGCATGGTCATCGTGCTTTGGAAGCATGACAAGAATTTGAAGGTATGACATATGCTTTGGGAAAGCATATGATCGATACCAAATCCCAATGACCAAGATTGAGAAACTTGGTGATCAAACCCTGAAGAAGACAATATAAAATAGATCTTCATCTCCAGGTTGATCATTGGTCTTCCAGTATGCAGGATGTGTAGGTATTGGGAATACCTGAGGGTGATGTGATCATAAACGATTGTATAACCATGACGCTTTCAGTCCGAGGGAGTGATGAAACAGGTCTGGATTTTAGTGACTCCTCTCAGTAGAGAAGTAACTTGATCTTAGTCTAAATGTTGGACATTGATCTGAATGTGATTCAGATGCAATGAGAAGATTAAGTATACGGACTTGATTTAATCAAGCATCTATGAGAGGTCCGTTAGATCTGGATTTGAGATGAGATCTCAAAACCCAAGTCACTATACATGGAACAATACAATCGCCCTGTCCTTATCTCCAAGTATCTGCAGAGAAGGCACATTATTCTTGAAGGAGTTCAAGAATAATTCCTATGATGAATTTAGTATCCAAGCAAGAAGGTTTTAATGATTAAATGAGATTTAATTATCAAAGTATAATATGAATAAGATTCATATTATGAGAATGTGTCCAAGATAATTAAATGAGATTTAATTATCAAGTACAATATGAATAAGATTCATGTTGAGAGAATGATTATCCAAGATAATTAAATAGGATTTAATTATGAAGGATAAGCAGATCATGGATAGTGCTATCCAGAATATAAATGGCATGATTGAAATATTCACAAATTAATTTGGAATTAATTTGGTGGATATTATTGCAATAATAATTATTGCAAATAATTAAGAAATAATAATATAAATAAAAGGAGACAAAACCACCTATAACCATAGGTGGCTTCACCTATGACTTAGTCATAGGTGATGCCTCCTTGATTTTAGGAGGGGTTGTTGTCTCCTCATATTTGTTGACTTATATCTCTTGATAAATTAATTTATATTAATTAAATTTTATTGATAATAATTCAACACATATTTAATTTAATATAAATTAATGTTGTTGGTTTTTAACCAACAAAATCATAGCCGTTGGATGGCTCTTGGATTACAATGACCGTTGGATCCATGAGAGCCATGGATTGAGATCCATTGGATCCCAAACTAATATATAAAGAGGGTAGCCTTAGCCCTTGAAAACACACCAAGTAGACGCCTACTCTACTTCTCTCTCTCCCTCTCATTCTCGTGCTCTCTCTCTCTCTCCATAGGGTGGCCGACCACCATTGTTGAGAAAGGAGAGAAGTTCTTGCCTTCGCCTTCGACGACTCGAGGATCTCCTTCTTCTTCGTGGCTACTTGCTGTAGAGGAAGACGACGGATTTCGCTTGACGAAATCAGGGGATCTATTTCTTGGATCTTCATCAAGGATTGCGGGAGGGACGCGACTCATCATCGTGCCCGTAAGTGCGTTCTTCGTGGATCGGACTTGAGACAGGAGGATCTCTTGTTTGGGATCTCGTGATCACAACCACGCTTCAAAGGTATTCCTTATACTTTGTCATTTGATGAAACGATCCGAGAAGTGTTCTCGTGATCATGTGGTTTCATCGTTTGATTTAAAATTTTTTAAATTCCGCTGCACCTTGCGACTAGTACGACTAGTCGCCCCGATCATATTCGATGCGATCGTCACGCTTCCGTGATGCGCTTGAGGAATCTCAATATCCTTCAGCGCACACACTAAGGTTAGTGCCCAAATCCCATTCAGCCCCCTAAGTGTTTGCGCAACTTCTTGACTTCTCACCTAACTCTAAAACAGACAAGATAAAAAAGACCGCTCTTTGTGGTCTCTACCGCGTTGAGTAGGTGAATTAAGGGTTTGTATTCTTTTCATTTTTGTCTGTGATTGTTTTGTGTGTGTCCTAGATCATCCCTGCACATTTGCGCCTTTTTCTTCACTCTCTTGACTTGAGCTTCGTGCTCCCCCGAATCATTTCCTTTTGTTTTGGAGATGGATCCTTGGAGTGTATTTTATCCGAACTTTGCGGACCCCTCGCTCGCTCCAGCCGATCCACCTCCCTTTTATCAAGAGGACCCGCCTCCTATTTTTTCTGATTTTTGTACATACCCGCCTCAGCCACAGTATCATGACTCGGAGTTCTATCCACACCCACCCCCACCTGTATATTATCCACCTCCACCTTCACATCCACCCAAGTCTGACCTGATGGAGTCACCTCCCTCGATCTCTATGAGTGATATCTTGAATCAGATGACAAAGCACATTGATTTGATGAATGATGATATTGCTTTCTTGAGGAAGAATCAGATTAATGCTCCTTTCGTCGGAAATACGGCTTCACTTGTAGGTGATCATGGGAGCTTGCAATCGCCAAAAATACAAAAAAATGAGAAAATTTTAAAAATACAAAAAGAATTCGGGAGACACTTGGTTGATCAATATTTTGAGGAGAGAGTCCACTTGCCAGAACCTTGGACCACACATGCATTCACACCTAGTCCCACCTTTGACCCCGAGGATGCCGCTGTACAGACTGCTCTTGGCATGCCTCGTGTATATGCTGATTCCGACTTCCTCCCTTGTATGGAGGAAGTCCAAAAATTCAAAAAAATGTTATCTGAACCCGAAGTGGTGGCTACTATTCATGAGATTATCCGTGCCCCACTTCAGCAGGCCATGACTGATTTATCTGCCCCTCTTCCCAAGAAGAGAAAGCGGAGGAGCAGATCTGAGCGTCACATTCTGACCATGGCCACTGCCCTCGCCATCACACACCGTCCCATTCCCAAGAGGAGAAACACAGCTACACCTTTCATCACTTGCACCATCTCTGACTATACATGTGATCGCACTCTCCTGGACGGCGGTGCCTCTATTAGGATACTACCCTTCTCGCTGGTACAGTCTCTTCACTTAGGGCCTCTCAAGAAGACCAGGATGATCGTTCAGTTTGCTGATGGATCAATCAAGAGGCCGATGGGTATCCTTGAAAACGCCGTCATTTCTATTCAGGGCACGAGCCACCATGTTGATTTTGTCGTGTTGCCCATGGAGAACTCCACAGGGGAGCCATCTCCAATAATCCTGGGACGATCATTCCTTGCCTCTGCGAGGGTCGTTATTGATTATGGATCAGGAGAGGTTCGCTTCCGTCCTGTTGACGGGAGCGAAGTGTCGATCACCGCACCCACAGTTGACCAGAGACCTGCACCTGATGCACCTTCACCGATTATAGCTGACTCTGAGGCCTGTGACCGATCTGATGCTACTAGAGATACTTCCTTAGCGACCACTGATGAGACCCGACGGATCCCCCGAAAGGGGAGGAAATCGGAAAGCATGGACCTCACGGATCCTCCTCCTGGTGTGTGGCGATGTGTTGATGAAATCCAGAGTATCTATGTGATTGAACCATTTGAGCAGGGGGCAGATACCAAGATTATTGAGGATGTTTATGAAGTTGCCCATTATTTTGAGAGACCTCATAAGGAAACAAATGACATGGGTAAAACTAGACATGACAGACCTGGTTTGACTACTTCCTCTAATAAATCCGTTCCTGGCCCTTCACAAGTGAAGATGATTGAGGTCGGCTATGATGCGAACCTTCAAAATTTCTGGCCTCTTGATGAAAAACATGATTCATGTGAGACTCTTGAGGACGATCTGAGTTCGTATACTTCCACCGATGATTTCGTTCCTTTTGATTTTGACCTGGACGAGGACTCGCAGGACGACTCCGATTACACTTCTTCCGAGGATGATGAGTTTGTCCCATTTCACTTTGACATCTGCGAGACTTCCAAGGCCAGACCTAGTCGTACTTCTTCCACTCACCAGTCTGCGCCTTCACACCATAGGACCACCAAGGGAGAAGCTAGCCATACTGCTTCCATTGATCAGTTCGTCCCTTTCCGTTTTGATTCCACTGAGGGTCTTCACCGTGTCGACCCTGATCGGCTTCCGTCTACTGTGGACCCCGATGTCGACATACAACACACCAGATCTACACCTCAGCGATCTCGCAAGAAGGTTAGCTTTCGGCCTTGTTGATCATATGTACATCCACCTCTGTTGTACATTCTCCTTTGTTCATCTCTTTCTATCTCTCATTTTTACTCGTCCACCCATTCTCGTGTTTGCCTTGCTTAGGACGTACTTTGTCCTAAGTATAGGGGGGTGGACGAGTTGAGTGTTCTCTTGTCGTTCTGTGTCATCACTCCTGTCGTTGCCTATACTTAGGGCTTCTTTTACCCTAAGTATAGGGGGAGTGGTGTGTACATCCTCACGATCTCTTTCATCTGTTGATTTATTTTCTTCTTTTCTTCTTTTCTATCTTCTTTATCTATCAAAAAGGTGCCGCCCTTGTAGACAGTTTTCCATACTTAGGACGTACTTTGTCCTAAGTATAGGGGGGTTGGCACCCCGAGTTTCTTTCATTTTCATTTCGATCCTCTCCATTGTCTCCTCTTCTTGTCTATACTTAGGGATATTTTACCCTAAGTATAGGGGGAGACAATCCGAGTACGATCTGTTCATTCCCACCCTTGACCCTCCCTGCGTTGTGTACAGTCTGCTATACTTAGGATTATTTGATCCTAAGTATAGGGGGGACGGTCAACTTCTCATTCCTTGATTCATTCATTAGTTCTTTATTATTTAGACTTGCCTATACTTAGTACGAGTTATGTCTTCTCTTTTCTCTCCAATCTATGAGGACATAGCTCAAGCTAAGTATAGGGGGGTCGTATATACTGCGTATATACTTTAGCCATAACTCGTACTTTCGTATTTTCCTAATAATATGGCTAATCATTCATTAAAATTCGTTAAAATCCGTAATAAAAAGATGTCTTGTTCCTCAAGTTCTTTTCGTAATTACTGATTAATAAATTAGGTGAAAATGTTTTTTGCAAAATGTTTGAAAAATAGTTTGAAAATCTTTGTGAACATCTATTGAAAACTATTTTGAAAATGTTTTGTTACATGTTTCAACCTGTGTAAAATTGTGTGGTTTGTAAAATTTCTTTTCCTTGTGTGAAAGAAAATGTTTGAAAAATGATTTGCAAATGGTTTGAAAAATGGTTGCAAAAATGTTTTGAAAAATCTATATATATTGTTTTGAAAACCTTTGCAAAATGATTTTCAAATGTGTGTACATGTTTGTAAAAATTATTTTGGACTATAGTTTTCAAAAATAGAGTGAAAAACTTGTGTCAAATAAGTTTGAGGAATACAAACATCATACCAAAATCCACTACTTATATAGATATGTATAAAATTGACCACTTACCCTTGTAAATTCTAAAATCCACTTCTTGTAAATATAAGAAGCACCCCCGTGTACATAGTTTTCACCCATCTTTCAGCCAAAAACTTTTTGTTTTCAAAAATCCCAAAAACATTTGCAAAATTAAAATCCAAAAACATTTGAAAAATCTTTTTGAAAAATACAAAAAAATTTGCATCTGCATATGCATCATCATCTCTTCAAAAATCCATAAAAAGTTCAAAATCTTTGAAAATTGCATTACAAAAATATTTTCTGCATTCTACATTGCATTGCATAGCATTCGCATTTTTCAGATTGAGTTTGATAGTTGAACAAGTCTAAGTAAAATTCGGAGATTGGAGCTTGATTGGACCTTAAAATCTACCTAATAAAAGGAACCTTATAGGAATTGGGTTTGAGGTACTTCAGGTCTAGTTGACTTAATTCTTTGAGGATCACGGGACTTAGTTCAATGGATTCTTGACTGCCTAAGTAGAGTATTTCGGAGCACACGCACGACTCTTGTTGATAATGACCTAACTTGGACACATGCACCTTTCACATGGCTCAACTCAGTTGGAGTGGTGAGGGGATTGGATTTGCCGGTATGAGACGCACACAAGTGGAAACATTTGTCCTCCTCTAGGGAGGGAAGTGCACCCCAACCCGTCCAGTGATTAGGAAGTCTAAAGACAGAAGGCTGTGGGTTGCGATAAAGCTTCAAAAGAGGGATAGTCTACTGGCTCAAGAGGAAAAACTCCTTATGTAAATGCTGCTGTATATAGTATTCAAAAAAAAAGTTCAGGCATGTACAAAAATAAAAAGCCTGCAAATATGTACAAATGTTGTAAAGTCAATAAGCAAGCTTGAGTTCCAAAGTCAAATATGTGAGCCTGCAGCAGGATGACTTGACTACACTGGTCTTGCATCCCAGGATAGGTAGCTACACTGGCTACTGTCCATTCTTCTCTTCGCCCCCTCCTCTTGAGCTGGTTGCCACTTGAACTTAGAAGGGAATAACCCGCTCCTCGAGGATGGAGTTGCTGGATTGGGGAATCATTGGGTTGTCGTACTGGAGAAGTCAGTTTCTTTGCCATTCTAGTTGGGGAGAGCCGCCATCACTTACACTGTACGAGTCGGATTCATAGTCGTAAGAGTTTGCGTATGAGTTGAGATATTTCTGACCTGGCTATTGAGGAGACTTGGACAGAGTTTTGGGATTCTTAGGGAATGTTGGATTTCAAATACGGTTCTCATTAAGGTTCCGCCCGCACTAAAATTCCAAAGGTCCGACTTAAGCTCCAAACTTTGATTTTGTAAAGACAAGTTTGATAATCAAATAGAATCCAAGTTCTTCTTTTTCTTTTCTTTCTTTTTGCACTTATTGCATAAGTGTTTGCTAGGGACTAGCAAAGGTAAAGTATAGGGGGATGATGAATCCACATTTCATCATCTTTATTCTATCATTTTGGCACCAAAAACCCTAGCAAATGCCTGTAAATAGCATTAAAATCATCATCTTAGCATTCATGCATGTGCATCATATTAGTGTATAAAATACTGTAATTAAAGCCAAAATTATAGAATAAATAAAAGAAAAGAAAAAGAATAAAATATTGTAAATATTTTATGACCCGAAACCCCGAGACCTAGGCATCTTGATGAATAGGTCGACAAGGAATAAAGTAGGGGGAGATAAGGTCAGAAATACAGATAAAATACCTATACATTCTATTCATTCTTTATTCATTTTGGGACCTATTTTTGGTTCGACTTTTTATACATCAAATAAAGAAACTTTTACATGAAAGTTGTAGATAATTAAATAAAGAAAAATACAAAATTGATTTCAAAGAAAAATAATGTACAGACAAAAAGTTATGGTCTGAATAAAAATCCAGAATCCCAACTTCTCAGACCCGTATCTCACAACTGACAACTCCAAATGTAGCAAACCCACCTTTAATTGTATATAGAATAAAATAATCTATCCAATGGCGGTAGTTTCGCATTTGGCAGAGCTACGGTTTGAAAGTTGAGTTTTGGACCCACCTTGTATAGTTGTACTGATTAAAATATTCAATTTATTATTTATTTATTATTGTTATAATTTTATATTTTTATAATGTTGTAAATATTACTTATAATAATTATGTGCATTAAAACTAGAATAAAAATGTAAATAAAACTCAAAATAAAATACCTGTATATATTATATACATAGGTATTATACCCATACTCATACCTATACAAAACACTCTTATATTTTATTATATATACAAAATAAATCAGAAAAATAAAATAAAAATGTATTTTTGTATATAAAAGTATTTCATAATTTTAGAAAATAAGAAATAAAAATAAATAACATTAAAATACACAGAATAAAAATAAAGGCTAAAATACATAGGCAGTATACCTATATAAGGCTAAAAAGTGAACTTTTAAAATTATACCTCATAAAATTAATTAAAAATCATAAATAAATACTACATAAAATAACGAATATTTTTTATTGAATAATCATAATTTAATTCGACTGTTTTCTAATTTTAAATGAATTAATAAAACATTTTTTAGGGTTTTTCCTGGTTGGTCCACGTGGACCAACCAGGAGGTCAGAACTGTTGACCAAGGTCAACAGTCTGACCTACCCTCCCTGTAGCTCTGCTACCTCATTTTTCGTCCGCCTTTGCGGATTTTTCGAGGATGCGTCTTTCATCCTTTGAGATCGACTTCTTCTGCAACTATCTTCCCCTACTATCCATCTTGCTCGCCCAAGGTTCTTCTTGGGCTGAGGGCCACTGCACCGAGCCAGAGACCTCGATCAAGGGACCTCCTCGTCAACCCTTCAAAAACACCCCCTTGACTTCATTCAAAAATGGGAACCGCAAATCCATCCAAACTTTCCCCCCTTGACCTTGCTAGGAGTCCCTGGAGGTGACAACTCCGTGGAGTCCTCGTCAGGGCGGTGGATCAACCACGTTTGGGCGAGTTCCAACCAACCTCCGGCCAAGCCATCGAGGTACCCCTTCCCTCGCCTTTCTGGGCTCGAGGCAGTGGTATTCCCTTAGTTTTTCATCGTCATTTCATTCCTTGCATTCCCCGCTTCATTTTCCCCCGTTTATCCATTTCATCCGCGCATCGATTCGCTCAATCGACAATCGCCGGAGGCATCTCCGGCCACCGCTGTTCTCCGCGCCAACCACCTCCGCATACCACCATTTCTTGCGCCACGTGATCGGGGCATTTTGCCCCCGATCATATCACACATCTTTTGTGCAGGTACTTGGACGTTCTAACGCGTCTGGAGCATTTTTGGCCCTTCGCCGGAGCATCTGGAGCTCCGCAACTTCCCCCTCGCCGTGGAAGAGCTCCGCCTTTCTTCGCGCCACTCCGCCGCTTCCAGAAAATAGAGGAACCCTGCAGCGATCGCCTGGACCCATCTTGAAGCCCATTGACCGCCGGAGCGAGGAGCCTTCGCCGGAGGAAGGTCGCCACGGTGGCCCTTCTTCCTTGTTCTTCCAGCGTACCTCTGCGTCGTCCGATCAACGCCAGCTCCTCTAGGCATCCACCTACCGTCCGATTGAAGCTCCCAGCTGCCGTAGATCTCCTCGCGGAGATCTAATCCGAGGCGTCGGATTTGAAGGGGTATTGCGGGCCCCCGTGCTGACACGTGGACAAATGGAGTGCGCTCCACCGTCCGATCAACCCGCTTGCTTGGGTATTTTGTTCTTTTTGCCCTAGCATTTTTGTATATTATTAATTAGGACACAAACTTTCATTAGCCGTTTAAAACTTTTGTATTTTTTGCTAAAAAACCCCTGCAGTTGTTTTATTTGCAATTTAACCCTTGCCAGCCCAGCGTACGTACGTGGCATGTGCGCGTGGACATTTTGCGGCCAAGGGCCTAGCAATCTGTGGTTTTAATATTTAACCCACTAAATGTTTTGTCACGTTATATTTTTTTAGTGGAATTTACATTCAGCCCCCACAACTTTGTCATATTGCAAACTGGTCCTTGCCAGGTTACGTGCACATTGCGTGTGACCTTGGCATTTTTGCAGGTCCACCCTTGCGGCTTTTGTAATTTGTTTTAAGTCCAGTAAATTGAATATTTAGTTTAAAATTTCGTGGAAATTTTGCATGTACTCCCCTGGATGTTTGAGAAATTGTTTGTATGCCCCTGCCAGGCCTGATTAATGATTGGATGCTTGTGCTAATTATTTAACTTATCATTTTAAGCCCAAAAATTCCACAAAAATAGGTTTAAGTCCCTGTGTACTTGTACTTTTACGCCATATTTTTAGTTTTTGATTTCCTTTTATTTTTATATTTATTAAAAATCAAAAACATGCTTTTTATTCACTGTCTAGCTTAGAAAATGCCAAAAAAATATTAAATCATCTCTAAAAATTCCAAAAAAATTCCCTAGTGTCTATTTTACCATATTTTAGTGTCAGTCCAAAAATCACTAAAAATATCAAAAGAAAAACCACTAAAAATTCAAAAATACATAAAAACTTCAAAAAATACTATAAAATCAAAGAAAACTCAGAAAAATACAAACTCAGTTCCTGTTTGTTCTAGATTTCATTCTCTTTATTCGAAAATTAGTGTGAAAAATTTTGGTTTCTGTTTGCTAATTTTAATTTCCATTTTCCTCACAGCCAGCACATTTTTCACTGTTTTCCTTTATTTCAGCTTTTAAAAATACCAAAAACACCTTGAAAAATTCCCAAAAATCACAAAAATAGTAAACAAATCCTAAATATACCAAAAACTCTGTATTTCTGAATTTTTGGTTATTTTTGCATATTTTTATAAATACTTCATCTTGTCTTTTATTACATTGCTTTTAAATTCCAATATTGAAAAAAAATATAATATATAAAATTTAAAAAAAATAGAAAATTAAAAATCAAAATACAAAATTAAAAAATAAAAAAAATAAAAATAAAAACCCAAAAAAATTCCCTTTGATTGCTTTCTTAGTGTAGACACTTCACCACACATTCACTTGTGCACATTATTTTGGATTACCCTGCTTGAACCCTGTGTTCGAACTCTCTGCATACTTGCCCTTTACATCATTTGTGCAGAGTGAAAAATAAATTTTAACTCCACATTTATTTCTATTTCCGTGATCTTTAGTGTGGGTTAATTGTTGACTAAATTCAGGATTTTGTGTGGTTTAACACCGACTGTTGACTCGCCTTGTGAGTCAATACAACCACACTCAATTCTGCTCCGACCAGTTGGTCGGAGCCTCACCACTGACTGCTATCTGTTTCGATCAGACCATCGACGCCCCCCACATCTTCCCACGCAACCTATTCACCTTGAGGCTTTACCATCGGGTCGAGATTAGGTCTGGTATCCTTCCCCCATGTTCGTCAGAGACCCAAAAACCCATCCCTAGTCGCTTCTTTCATCTCTAGCTGCAATAACCAGGATCAGAGCATAGCCTCAAGTCCCCTCTCTCCTTTGTTGGCTCATATGCGCACAAGAAGGCCACTTAGAACCCTCAGCTGCTCTAGGAGCCCCTCCACCGTCATGCACATCCAACCGTCACCACCTCCATCCGACCATTCCATCTGACGCGGAGTAGCTCCACAACACAACCGGACCTCCGTGATCCTTCATCGGAGCATCGGATCTCCTCCGCTACTCAGTTGAAGTTCTTCAGGGTCTTGTTCTTAAAGTCCCTTCCTTAGCCGTTGGATAAGCCTCCTCCTGCCAGATTCGATCTGAGCTGCCAGACAGTGGCAGCTTTGGGACCGTTAGATCTGACGTATCTGATGCATCTGACATACGCGTTCAAGACAAACCCTGAGCCGTCAGATCTACTGCAATGGTCGATCAGAACCGTATGCCAGTGCTCACCCCCATTCACGACATGTGTCCCTGCCAAGGTATATTTCATTTTTAGCCCTGCTTATTTTTGTTTTTAGATTTAGTGCATTAAATAAAAGTTGTAGTTAAAAACATTTACAGTTTGGACCTTGTGTTTTTTATATTTGCATTTTAGTCCATCTGAGTCTGAAGCACATATGTGCTCACGTATTTTATGGGTTATTTGCAATTTATGTCCTGGACTTATCTATTATTATTGAATGAATGGTAACTTTTTAGAAATTTTATTTATACCCTTATGGGTACAGTATTGAGCATGTACATCAATTGAGTAGACTTCTTGCAGAATCACCCCTGGACTTCTATGGTATGTTATTGATTTGTCCTAGAAACCTAAATTAATTACAAATAGGTCCTTGTGAACTATAATTAATTACATGCTTTGGATTGGACTTAAAAAATATTTAATAAATTGAAAAAATTACATAAAAATTACCATTGGCTCCTGTTAGTGTGTAATATTTACTAATTTTGTTAGGTTGATTTATTTGTATTTTCTATTTTTAAAATTCAAAAACCCCTGAAAAAGTCCCTGTTTACCTTATAAATATCCTAAAAATTCGAAAAATGCTTTAAAATTCCATAAAATTTATTGTATATGCATTTTACTATGTTTTAATTTCTATATTATTTTTGTTTAAAAATTCATAATAAAAGTCCTAAAAATTACAAAACAACCAAAATCTTATTAAAATCATATAAAATCAAAGAAAATTCCAAAAATTCCATTTTAAGTTCCTTTTGTAGCTTTTTATATCTATTTTATATAAAATTGCTAATTAGGACTTTACGGCATTTTAATTATTTTTAACTTGCAATTTCATCATGACTGTGCATGCCTTCGGTTTAGTATAGGTCTCCCCTAACCTAGTGCTTCTCTTCGGATGAGAGTTTTTTCCTCTTCTGCCCCTCAAAGAAAGACTATATAAAAGGGATTTCGGGGACAAGAAAATGGCATTCCTAGGCTGAGGCTTTCCGCGATTCCTAAGCGCACTTCACTTTCTTTTAAATATTTCAGAAGAGCTTTCTCCCTCCCTACCCCGCAGGGGTAGTAGCCGGGCCCTGTTTAGCTGGCAAGTCGAGGCAGGTCTCAGGAAATCGGCATGAGGAGGGTCCGCTATGAATTTTGGGCCTTAATTAATTTTTATATAATCATAAAAACATTTTAAAAACCGAAGAAAATTACCAAAAACACTTTAAAACCCAAAAAATCCAAAAGTATTTGTACTTTAATTTTTTGATTATTTTTAATTATTTAGAAATCCAAAAATATTGTTGTGATTGCTTTCTTTTAGTTTTGTATCTGTGTGCTTTATTAAAAATTAAAACTCAAAAAATTAAAAACGACTAAAAAATTGTTTTATTTCGGGAGCTCTGACTACTTCGTATTTCTTTCGTGCTCCTTGTGTTTGACCCTAGTGGCTATACCGGGTAAATAAAAAAGTGAACCGCTTACATTCCTTGATTGCTTGGTTTTTCATTGAGTGGTTTTATTTTCTCAATTGAGTCGACCGATTGATTAGGGTCGCAACGACCTTTGTTCTACTTTGACACTTAACCCTAGTTGGTTGGCCAGTCATCAGAATGGTGCCATTGCTGGGGAGCACGACTTAGTAGTCAGTTTTCAGTGGTGCTTATTTTTCTTATTTATTTGTTATAACTATTTCTGACATTTTTTCTGTTTTGATTTTTGTGCATGGAACCGCCCGAGGGACGCTTCGGCTTTCTGGTGGAGGAACCCATACTTAAGGAGGAGCAGAAGAGCAGAAGAATTTAGTTATACTAGATAGATAGTTTATCTTTAGAAAACATTGTATTATAGTGTTAATTGAATACTCTTGGATACTTAGACTTTTGGGTATGTTTCACTAATACCGGTGTACTCGGCGGACCTCACTACGGTTTTTTTTGGTTTTGTTTTTATCGCATTTTATTTCTTTTTGATTCTCGAGGTTTTAGCCCCTAGACTTAGGAATTTATGTTGATTGTGACATAATTAGCTAAGGCCCTGCACCTAATTGCCTATCTGTTCCTATAGATCGTAATTGGACTTTGCTAAAATAAAATTTAAAAGTTCATTTATTGGGATTAGAGACCACATGCTGAGAGAGGTTGTATACAATGCTTGCAGGATCCACTGTGGTGGGCAATGATCAGCTTCAAAGACTGGACTCCGGTCTCTCTTCCCAGTAGTTAGCTATTTGTCATTCACGATTAATAGAAATTGCTCGTCTAAGGTCGATTTCCTCGGGCATCATAGGTAGTTTATTTTATGTCTTTACTTTTATACGCGGATAGCCCTGCATGTAGAGTGCTGGAGTCATGTACGTATTTCTATTTCTGCATGTATCATCATGTTTGATCGCGCATCGGCTTTTTCGACTTCCTCCCATTGTCTTATTGGACTCAAAATAACCAAGGAAATCAAAAAATTCATTAAGCATTGTCTTATTTCAGAAAAATACCTAAAAAGAGATAACCAAATAAAATTGGGACTGCTAATGCAAATTTGACCATAAAAATACACTTCACATAAAAAATTCTTGTTTTGGGGAGAGTCACCCCCTCATTGGTTGATTTATCTGTAGTATGAGAGTGACCCACACACTAGGGTAGTGTTATACCCGAACTCCTTTTAGACTACTGGTCTTGTAGCTAGTTTTTCTCTAGTGAGGATTTCATCGGGTAGCCAGTAATCGATCCATGACTTCCTTAGCAGATTTGGCAGATTGGGTAGCCGGTAAACGGTCTACACTCATACTGGCTGGGAAAAACTAGTTGCGAGATTCGGGCCAGTCTCCTGGGAGCATTGGGTTCCCAACAGCTCGCTTAATCGCTCTGATAGATTGATTTGTCACCTTAATAAAATCGGACAAGATTAAATATCGATCTTTCACGATCATCAGCTCAAGTGTCGAGTAGGTGAAAAATGGGTTTGACTTCGCATATTGTTTGCATTATGAATCCAATCTTCATACCCCACATCACGATGATGGGAAGGAGGTCCCATAGGCTGCCTTTGACAACACCACTTTCGAGCACTCCTCTCCATTAATCTAGGGTAGCTTCAGAGAGCGCAGACCAGCTCTTTGAACCTAAGTTCGCTACCGCCCTATTCCCCCTTGTCCACCCTTCTACCAGTCCTGAGTTGCTAGAGTAGAGGCTAGCATTGTTATATGTTCACTTGACGGCACCTGAGTTGGGGTCTTTTGCCTTTGCAGTGACCCAAGAGATGGACAGTAGTGAGGGATGCACCGATGAGAAGCCTTAGGGATAAGCATATGCACTTGACCAGGACGCCATCAACAACGCATTATTAGCCTCCTTGGAGACAATGTAGCAACAAATCAAAGACCAGGGAGCATTTATGACTGAGGTGTGAAGAGAGCTAACGCAAATGCGAGCCGGCGGAGCAGAGTTGTAGAGACCAGCCGGTGGGGAGATACCAGCAGCTGGAGGAGGAGACAGACGCCCGGATGACCATCCGGAGCCAGTTAGGCCAGTACGCACGATGAGGCAGTTGCATAACCCTAATGCAACCCTCACCCACTGTTGGATTCATCTTCCGGAGATCCTGGATGACTTCAAGCTTTGCCCCCAGACCATCCAATTATTGCCCATGTTCCAAGGTCTAGCCACCAAGGAGTAGCACCTCCATCTACAGGAATTCGAGATGATCTGCAGCACTGTCCACGACAGTTTTGTGGATGAGGACATGATCAAGATGATCGCCTTCCCATTCTCCTTAGTTGACAGAGAAGCCTACTGGCTGAAGCATTTGGGGAGGTATGTCACTATCTGGGAGTAGCTTCGAACTGAGTTACTTGAACAAGTAATATCCACTCGGGCAGACCAACGCAACACGAGCTATAATTAACAACTTCACGATGATCCCAAACGAGCAGTTCATAAGGCTTGGCATCATTTACGAGAGCTCATCGACCAGTGTCCACATCACAAGATATCAAAACCTAAGCTTGTTTAGAGCTTCTTTTGTGGGTTGATGCCGGAGCCGCAGGGGCTAGTAAATGCCTCGTGTGAGAATGTATTTTACCAAGGATAAGGACCAAGTCTAGGCCATCTAAGAGGAGATGGCAGAAAACTACACGGTGATGTCCCGGACTAGGGTCTATACTCAGATGAAGCCCCTCCCACCGGCCGTGTCTTATCAAAGAATTGCACGGGTTTGATTCTGGTCCTCTACTTCGTCAGTAGCAGCACCGGCCGAGTCCTCAACCTCTTACATGGGGATAATCATTGAGATGCTGGACCGCATCGAGATCATTGAGAAGAAGCAGTGCCATGGCCTGACCCAGATTGATCAGTTGGCACAGACACTGAGAGACTCGAAAACTTAGATCATGTGTCTCTAGGAGGCACAGACTGCTCCACAACCTCGTCTCAGGTCACGGGGTGATCCTAGCAGCAGCAGCTCCACCCAGCCATCTACCACGTACCGATAGGTCCACCACATTCAAGCACAGCCAGTCCAGCAGCTGCAGCACTACCAACAGCCACCATCTTCGGATACTCAGATGGTAGTCTACCAACTGGAACAACCCCTGGCAGTTCTTCCCCCGCCACACTTCGAGCAACAGGAGCCGTTGATGGAAGTCTAAGGGGATTTGGTACGACCGGTACTAGCAGTAGCTCAGGAATCTGCCATGATCACCTGGGTTTGCGATGGTCCTATCGGAGCACCTCGTCCTAGCAACAACCTCCAGCTCAGACAGGGCTGAGCAGCCAGCAGCAGCAGCCCCATCACTCCAATAGTACCTAGCAACAGCACCAGTAGGGTCCTCGTCCCTACCCACAAGAACAACATTGGAGACAGTCACATCAGCCTCAACAGTACTCCTAGTATCCCCTCACTACCAGCAACAGTCTCAGCCCACATTTCTAGTGAGGCAACCCGTCCAGTTCTCATGGACTGTCTATGAGAACCCAGCCCTCGAAGATCGTGCCCGCCTACTTTCTGATTAGTAGGCATCCTTTTGATGAGAGATAGACCAGTTCCGACAAGAGATTAGAAAGATTATCAAGGGCAAGGTTGTCATACCCGCTCAGATTGAACTAACCCGAACCAATCTAAAGAGGAAATCTGAGCAGGTACAATTTACAGAGACCTACTCCTACTGATACTTTGGGTGATATTTCTTCCTATGTATTTAATGCTGATTTTGTGACACTTAGGAGTGGTAGGATGCCAGCCAGTGCCACCTCGTCTGAGCAACGACCACATTGGAGATTCTGGAGCGCCATATGAGGATGGAAGCGATGCTGATACCGCTCATGATGATGATGTTGTTGATGATGATGATGGTGCTTATGCCACCATGGATGTTGATCCAACCGATGGTACTGAGGTCATCATGATTCCATATGTAGACGGTGGTGTGGATGCCACCTTGTTGAGAGATGCTCGGCCAGAGAGCGGTGTTGATACCACTACTCTAGATGTTTTAGGTGGTGTTGATGCCACCAACTTTCCTTCAACTATGTTACTCTTTCTATATCTCATGAAAAGAAAAATACAAAAAAATGGAAAAATGGAAAAGAGCAAAAATAAGAATAAAGGAAAGGTTTATGTATCCCCTACGAATCCATATATGTTGCATGATGATATTGTTATGGATTCTACTCTTCTACATCCACAGGAGCCTACTCCTGACCCTCATCTTCTTGGAGAGGGTCCAACCATCCCCTTCCCTCAACACTCCGCTTAGCGATGGGGAATAAACTAGAAAATCCCAAAAAACACCAGCTAGAGTTCAGCCAGCAGATGATTGATCAATTTCAGATACAACTGACTCTACAGAGGCACTAGAGCACATCCCCTCTTCCAAAAGTGAGAGAGAAGGACACCATCCGCAGGAAGAGAAGGAACCATAATGCACAGATCCATGTGCTTATTCGTGCCACTTGTTTCACCATTTAGAACTGATTTCCAGCCAAGAGACCTAGTGCAGAAGCTTCATATGTTAGATTCCATATCCATGAGCAGTGGCTCGATCGTACCCTATTAGACAACGGGTCCTCTATGAACCTTCTTCTAGCAGCCTTACTCGATCGATTCGAATTCGTCCCTCTTCAACAGAGCAGGACATACCTTCAGTTTGCAGATAGATTTGTCAAGAGGTCGAAGGGGTCCTTGCTCCATATGTTATTGAAGTACGTGGTCGTCACAATTCAAGGCCTGAAATTCCCGATGGACTTTGTTGTATTAGACATGGAGATCCTTGAGTCTTTGACAGTTACCCCCATAATACTAGGATGCCAATTCTCGGCCTCAGCCAAGGCGGTGTCCGATCATGATAGTGGGAAGGTATACTTTCGCATTGAGGGCGAAAGTATACAAATAGAGACGATCGAGGAGACCAAAGCGAAAGAGTCAGCTTGCTTTGAGGAGTCAAGTGATTTAGAGCTGATGACAGGTGCATAGTGAGACGTCCACCAGGAATGTGATTTTGTGATCACAGACGATGAGGCAGTTTGGTCAGACGTTGTATCATGAACTCTTGTCTCACCTTCAAACACTGTAGATTTACAGATTTTAGTAGATGAGAGTTCGGGGAGCACATTCTTGGTACCGGATACATTTAAAGTTGATGATCGTGGTCATGATAGCGAAGCAAAGTATATTTCATGTTCTTCATATTCAGATCCCTTTGATTGATGCACTGATTGGGATGACTTTGCTGATTATTTGCCATGTTTGTTTCCTTCAGAGCCGATATCTAGGGCGGAGAGTGAGCCAGCACGGCTTACAAAGACACCAGCAGGGCCACCTTCGTCAAATTTTTACATGTAGCGAGAGTTCTCCCATGCAGATCCGGTAGCCCTCACTTAGATATCTTAGACGCCAGATTTGCCAACTCCTAGTTGTCCAGAACTGAAGACCTTGCCGCAGTCAATGAAGTAAAGATTCCTTGCGGGTGAGCCAGAGATGTTCCCAGACATTATCTCAACAGATTTGTCTAGAGATCAAGAACCTTGGTTGATGGAGGTTCTTAAATCAATTATCAATCCAATTTAATCAACCAACAAACAATCTTGATTGTTACTTGAAAGGAATGTATAATCTCAAAATATGTATTATTCAAATTTTAGTAATTAGAAAAATACATCATGATCTCCTCAAACATTATCTTTTCCTTACCGTTGTCATGGCCAATAAGCACAAGATGTGGGACATACCGCTCATGGAGCAACCTGCTACCCTATCAACTCTTGAATAGACACCATGTACACCTCACGTCAGGATAATGTGATTAAATCATTTTGTATTTGAGATGATAATCGATCTTTCAACCGATGTTATACCATATAATATTTATCAAAATCCTTTTTATTAATCCCCAATCCAATTCAAGCAACAATATTTTGCATGTAAAGATTGTCCTATAACTATTGTAGGATAAACTAGGGTTTTCATGAAACATCCATTCAATGGCCTACGATGGTTAATCATTTATTTTCATAAATATTAGGCATCATATTTAATCAAGGTAATTTCATAATTTCCATGATTTCTATTGAATTATAAACACATCAAGTAAAGAGGTTTAATGATATGATCATCTTCCAATTCATCTCCACTAAATATGGAATATCTAAGGCAAACGGAGTTGGAATCGTGTGAAATAATTCGATCAGTTTGCCGGTTTGATTCTTTAATTAATCCAAGTGTTTATTTCATAAATCATGATGGAAAAAATGTAAGTAAAAATAATTTATTAACAAATTCGTGATTTCATGCAAAACATTTTTCATAGCGGGAACTCTTCGAATCATTTTCATGTGCTTTTGGTACAAATTATAGGTTACTATTTTTAATACATATTTATACAATCTAAATACATTTTATTAATAAAAAAACACGTCCAAACAGTGCAAAAATAGTAGGTTTTTAATTAATCTATAAATCTATTTGAATCTTGCAACCAATGCAAAACCAATGATTCTAGCGCATCCGAAACTTGAACCTCAATCGCCAACGGTTTTGGATCATATCCAACTCCTCAACCTAGATCTGATACCACTTGAAGGATATGGAAAAAATCCTTAAATGCAACACAGAAGCATGATGATCGCAAGATGAAACCACATGATCCAAGAACTTTTCTCAAATCAATTCATCTATTTACAAGTAAGATGTAGGATAACCTCTTGAAGCATCGTTGCAATCAAATTTCTAAACCAAGAGACCTCCTGTCTCAAGTCCGATCTGATGGAGGTCACGCTTGCGAGCGCGTTGATGAGACGTGTACTCCTCCCAATCCAAGTTGATGATCTAAGCAGTGAATCTCCTAATATCATCACATTATATCTATTGTCTTCTTCACAAGCGAGGCACACTAAAGGAGACGGAGATCCACAAGCGGTCAAAGAAACAACACGACAGCGCTACAACGACGGCGATTCTCTCTAGGGCACAAGGTGGACGGCCACAAAGAGAGAGAGAGATGGGGCATGTAGTATGAGAATCAGAGAGAGAGATATTACTCAATTATTGTGTTTTAAAAGAAGAGCTACAGTTGCCTCATCTTTTATAGTACTTCGGGAGACCATGGATCACAATCCATGTGAAACACAAAATCAATGGTTGAGATTGATTTGTGTTTCTATTCAACAGCCATGATATTGTTGTAAAAAATGCAACAATAATAATTAATTTAGATGAAATTAGATATATTAAATGATCAACATAATTAAATTTGAACTAAATTAATTAGCATAGAAGGATTAAGAGTGAAGCCACCCACCCTACTAAAGGGGAAGGGGGAACGACCAACCTTGAGACCAAGTCAAAGGGTGGCCCTCCACCATCCATTAATTGGATGGAGTTGGATCCTCCAATCCTTCATATTTATTTACAACAACTTTTGTTTTAAATTAATTCACAAAAAAATCAAAATAATTTTGTGAATCATATTCACAACCCAAAATAAAATGCAAATTGTATTTCCAATTAATTTCCAATGTGAATCCAATTCACATCAACAATTAATTTGAATATACCATTTACAATAACCACTCTCTAATATATTATAAATCACATTATAATATATATAATTAATATGGATAGCACTATCCACATTATTCATATCCTTGATAATTAAATCAAATTTAATTATCTTGGATCATAAATCTCATGTATTTAAATAATATGAATCACATTCACATTATTCATGATAAATAAATCTTATTTAATTATCAACACCTCAATGCTCAGATACATAATTTAACAATGGAATTATGTCTTGAACTCTTTCAATAACACTGCACTTTCTCCACGGATACTTGGAGATAAGGACCAGACGATTATACGTTCCATGTATAGTGGCTTGGATATTGAGATCATATCTCAAATACAGATCTCGGGGATCTGACATAGATGCTTGATTAAATCAAGATCGTAGATCTAAACTTCTCATTGCATCAAAATCAAGTTCAGATCAATGTCCAACATTTGGACTAAGATGAGATCACTTCTCTAGTAAGAGGAGTTACTAAAATAAAGACATGTCTCATCATTCCTTCATAATAGAAGCGTCATGGTTATACAATCATTAATGATCACATCACCCTCAGGTATTCCTAATACATGTATATCATGCATATTGGAAGACCTAGAATAAACCCAAAGATATAGATCAATTTGCATTGTCACCTTTAGGGTTTTAGCATTATGTTTCTCATTCGGTCATTGGGAGTCGGTATCGATCATATGCTTTCCAAAAGCACATATCATATCTACAAATTCTTGTCATTCTTACAAGGCAAGATGACCATGCATAGAATTTGATCGGTCCCAATACCTCATGAGTGAGATCATGTCTTTCGGTTCACGAGTGAACCTATATGATCCATTTGAGAGATCATATTACTCATATGCCCTTATATGCATACCAGCTCGTCGGTATATAGACCTTGATTAGGCCATCAACCATCTATCTACCAAATATACATACTTAGACATATAGTAATACATCTGTCTTTGGTCAGAGGATGCATCTCATATCATGATAGTATACAACATAAGTCTTGGTTATATTATCTCACTAAGTCAACTCTTTGACTTAACTTATATTACACCTCCGAATCTCTATTCCAATGTAGAGGACCTGCATCAAGAGGACGGTCAGATATCTGCATAATGAGAAAGGATTTCCATCTCCTACCCATGCTGGAGATCATCTCTTAACAATCATTTGTTGATGCTTGATGAGTCATCAATCTAACTCTTTATATATACATCCAAGAACTAGCCTCTATGATTCAATAATTGAATCAACAGTTGTATAATCATCAAGATGGCCATGGTACATAACCCTAATTGCACATAGGGACCTTATAGTGTATTCATTCATTTAATCTCAGACATGGTGTGAAATAATCCAATAACTTTTATTGATATATCAAACATTCAATAACATTTATTGTAGGAATGGTTCATCTTTGCCTTACATTGCTAACAAAAAATACTCAAAAAAAGTGAAAATCCAAAAATTTGAAAAAAAGGGTATGCTAATCTCACTTTAACCCTAATTAAAATCCGTAACGAACATCATTGTTTGGGGTTCACAAAGCCCTCATTGATTTTAGGTACATTCTAGATAGAGTGATGTCTGACCCTTAAGGAATAGAGCTAAAAACTAGATATGTGGCTACCTTAACTATCACATGGGATCGGTGAAGTATTTGTGCTTTTATCGTACGTAAGCGAGTAGGGCCTTATCGACGACGGTGTTCCTAGCTTGTATGGAGCATCCGATTTGGTCTGAAGTACTAAGCCTAGGTCATGCCTTTGCGGGTGTGTTTGTCTCATCGATTTGCATTCGAGTACCTTGCTCATGAGGGAAGTAGTGGTTTTGCATGTCGGTTTTCTCTCTGGTTTCTTTGGCTGAGTAGCCACCCAGGCACGAGGTTGAGAACCTTAAAGAACGCAAATCACTGGATACAAAGGAGGAATAAGTGCAGGGAGACGCTTTCTGACAGTACACGCTCTCCTCTAGGGATAGCTGCTTAAGGACTCATGACAACTTTTTGCCTGAATCAACAACCCTAAAATTAAAAAGATAAAAATAGATGAATTATTACGACTTCACATTGGGATGAGTTGGTGAATCAATTTTGTTTGGTATTTGTTTGATTAGTTTAGGATCAAAGATCAAAGTCCCGTGCACTTGCACAATTTTGACATACTTCTCTTCTTTTTTACTTCCTCTTTGACCCCCACTCATCGTGAACCCTCTACTATTCTACACTCCCTTTGTTTCCCATTCATCACGATATCTTTTTTCTAACTCGATCTCCCCTTTTTCTTGATATTACAACTCCAAGATGACTTAGTCAAGACTGCCAATACCCACATCGACTCCTCGAGTCCAGCATTTCTAATAATTTAGAGCGATTCCCAAGTGCATGGTTCAGACTTCGTGAACCACAGGACTCCCCGCTTCTTCTTCCTCACCTAGATCGAGAAGTCTCTCTTCTAGTGTTCTGCCCTTTATGGAAGGATATTGATTTCACTCCTTACTCTTCTCCATCCCTGATAAGATTCAGAAATTGACTCTAATTCTGAATTACTTTCTCTGTAGGGTGCTTGCATACAGACTGATCGGGGTATATTTACCATTATAGATCTTGACCCTGATATTGAACCAGTTCATTCACAGTTCACATTAAATAGAGCTCTAACAGGAATAGGAAAGGGATATCCGAAGCAGAACACCGGGCATGATACAAAGCAGGACATAAGGCCCAGTCAGAATGAAGTCAACAATCAGTTATTGGACTCCATCCAGGCCATCCAGCAGTAGCTTACTAACCAAGTTCTAGATGATGTCTCTTTCCAAGATATGTTGAACGATCTGAGAAGATCAGAAGAGAGGGAAGCACCTCAAGGAGGAGGTGATAATGAGGACAGAGATGATCGCTCTGTGGATGGACCCTATGGAGGGAGAGATGAGTAAGGGAGAGGCCAACCCAATCCAACATTGAAGCAGTCATAAAAACTAGTCGCATCAATGAGTGGATCCAGACCCCCACCGATCCATAGACATTTTGAACTGAAATCGCAACTCCTTTTGCTCCTCCCTAGCTTTCAAGGGAATTCAAATGAGCAGCCCTATATCCATCTACAACAGTTCGGCTGCATCTACTGCACCACTCACTACCCCAACATGCTGTTGGGCGTAGTCAAGGTGGTCACCTTTCCATTCATCCTTCAGGGAAAAGCATTAAACTATATCAACCACCTTGGAAAGGTGGTGACGACTTGGGAGGACTTGAAGTCAGCTTTCCTTCACAAATACTATCCTCTCGTCCTTCTCAATCTCATGTAGTCGAAGATTGCTAGCATCTCTCAGGGGCCCCAAATATCCTTCTATGAAATCAAGGAGAGTTTCAGTGATCTGATCGAGAAATGCCCCTAACATGATTTCCTGAGGACCAGCCTAGTCCAACATTTATTTGGGGGATTGACAGTTCAAGTCAATGTCTGGTTGAAGCCACATGCGAACAATCTCATTTCAACAAGGACGAGGATGCCATTTGGAAGATCTTTGAGGATATGGCCGAAGGAGAGGTCATGTTATTCTCATCTAGTACCTTCTAGATCCAACCGCTACTACAGCAGGTTCTCCACAGGAATGTAAACATGGAGGAAACAAGAGAGTCGACAGGTGTGACAATTCTAACTTGATAATCATTGGCAACCACCTGTTGAAGGTAGACATTTTTAAGAAAAGGTCTCAGAACCTAGAGAAGCTCGTTGGGATGGAGCGGAGAATGAATGGCTTGGACGAGCTCGATATCATCACCAAGTAGCACGAGCTGCTAGTGAACACTATCAGCTCCTGCAATGTAGTAACTGTCACACCTAAGTCTCTAGGTGAGAAGATAGCGCAAACATATCCACAATCGCCTTAGAGAGTCCCAGTCAACCTCCAATACAACACATATACTACATCCATGCCTCGAAGCAGCAGCAGTCACAGCCATAAACTCAGTTGGTCGTCTACCAGTCACTTGAGTACCAGCATCAGTACCTCGAGTCTTCTTCTACACTTCCCCCTCTCATTAAAGAGGTGAGTGTAGTTTGGGGCAATTATTAATAGCTAACTCGTCCTCAGGGATAATAGCAAGGTCAAATCCAGGACAACCGACGATATCACCAACAACGAGGGTAGAATTACCAGCTCAACCTGGCCCAGCAACAACCTTAAAAATATGGATACAACTAAAGGAAGAGCAATTATCAGTAGTAGTCTAGATATCGTCAGTAGCACTGTCAACAGTCGGCTATTCCATACCATCAACCAGTACTCCTCATAGTACCAATAGTACCCTTCTCTTCCTCCTCCTCCTCACCATCTTAGGGTTACCAGCAGCCTTCCTCTTACCAGCAAAATCAGCAGTCTTATAATGATGAACTTTCTGAGGTTGCACTGATCAACCCAACTCTTGATTGTCTAGCCCATCTCATCAAGAATATAACTGAGATGAGCAAAAAGATGGACGACTAGACGATAGCCAAAACTATCATTCTAGCTCAGGTAGAAGCTAATCCGAATAATTTTCGTCGTAAGGAGCAGGTAGTTTGCAGTGTTCAAACCATATCAGGTAGAAACGATATTGATTTATCTAATGTTGTACATCTCTAGAGTGGTTGGGCACTCCAGCCATATGCGATAGCGAAGGGGAAGAACAAAGCATCTGATGGTGAATCTTCAGCCAATCCAGTCGAGGGTGGTAGAGAATTTTTTGGAATAGTGCCACCTACACAAAAAACACAAAAATGAAGAAAATATAAAAATATAGCAACAATTCTGGTGAAGTCGTGCCAGCCTTAGAGATGTTAGCACCAGCTGCAGAATCAACTCTAGCCTATGGAGTCGAGCCTGTTATTTTCGGTCCATCAGATGTAGATGATTGAATTCCTTTTTTCCATCTACCTATACAGAAAGATATAGACAGAAGTTCAAACAAAATTGTTTTTGATGATGTACAAATTCCTTTTCCTTCTGCCAAATCAAAAACAATAAAAAAATTAAAAATGATTTGTATGATCCTGGCATCGTTCAAATATTGCAAAATATTATGCTTGAGATTCCTCTTCTGAAGGCCATGGAATACATACCTCATGTGAAGAAAGGACTCAAAGAGGCATGTGCAACAAAGAATCAGCTCCACAGACATAGATGCAAGACTTCAAATTCTTAGAAACATATTCTCACCTTGGCTACTGTGAATGCCATCAGCAACCTCCTGCCTAAGAAGAAAGAGAAGGAAGCACCTGTGATCATATGCGCAATATTCAACCAGGAGTTCGAGCACACATTGCTTGACAGTCGGTCATCTATCAACTTGTTGCCATCATCACTACTCACAGAATTTGGACTGCTTGAACCTATCAAGATGTTTCTGCAATTCACAAACAAATCAGTCAAGTGGCCTCGAGGCATGTTGGAAGATGTGGTTGTTACTGTCTAATGGATTTAGTTCCATATTGATGTTGTTGTCTTGGACTTCGACAGCTCTACACCTCTACTCAACACCCCTATCATTCTTGGTCGGTTGTTCCTTCGAACATCCAAAGCACTAGTCAACTACAACAATGTAGAAATCGCATTCTGCTCCAAAAGTGACAAAGTGTGATAGAGATCGTTCCCAAACCAAATCCCAAAGAAGCGGTGTCTGAGTTGAAGGTGCTTGATCCTCAATGCTCTGAGGACTATGATTTTTTAGTAGAGATCAGAGACAAAAATTTATTCATGGATGATAGAGAAACCCTATAATTGCTCTCCCTTGAGGAAGGACATGAAAGTACAGTCCAACGGACCGATGTCTTTGAAGATGAGGTTTTCGATTATGTTTCATTATAAGAACTTGAACCATCCCTCTCATCTAAGAAAGAAGATTTCATTACAGATCTATGTGATATCCAGAATGACAAAATTGAAATGCCAGCAGTGGACTGACAACAATTGAAAGATCTTACACCTACATTTGTCATTGATGTCACCACCAAAGTTGTTCCCACTCCACTAGAGCTCAAGCCATTACCCTCCAGCATGAAGTATGTCTTCCTTGTTGGAGAATGTAACATGTACTCAATCATCGTCAATGCTCATTTGACAAAAGATCAAGATTCTCATCTGATGGAGGTTCTTGAAAGCAACAGCAAGGAGATAGGCTGGAAGATATCAGCTCTCCATGGGATCAATCTTTCCTTATGCTTGCTCGAAGAAGACATCAAGCCCTCCCGTGAATTCCAAAGGAGATTGAATCCAAACCTTTGGGAGGTTGTTATGAAAGAAATTCAGAAATGGTGTGATGCGGGATTCATCTATCCCATCTCCAATAACAAGTGGGTGAGTCCCATGTACGTAGTACCCAAGAAGTCTAGGATCACCATTGTTACCAATGACAAAGGAGAGGAGATTTTGATCAGAGTACTGACATCTAGGCAAGTCTGTGTAAATTTCAAATGTCTCAACCTCACCACCAAGAAGGACCACTTTCCATTTCCCTTCATCAAACAGATTCTCAAGAGAATGATCGTGAAGGAGTACTTTTACATCTTGGATGGGTATTATAGATATAATCAAGTTGCAATTGCTCCTGAAGACCAACAAAATACAACATTCACGTCCTTTTGGGACGTAGGCTTTCCGACAGATGTCGTTTGAGCTGTGTAATGCCCCCTTCTACATTCCAGCGATGTATGGTAGCTGTATTCACAGACATGGGTGCACAATTTTCTTGAGGTTTTCATGGGTGATTTTTCGATCTATGGAGATTCATTAGATCAATGCCTTAACTATTTAAATCGAGTTTTGAGGAGGTGCTATGAAGTGAACCTTATTGTATCCTTGGAGAAGAGCAACTTCATGGTGACTGAAGGGATCATGCTGGGTCACGTTGTATCAAAACATGTCATGGAAGGTTACCCAGCCAAGGTGTAAGTGATTTCCAAACTTGAGCCACCAACCAATATGAAGTAGGTCCGATCATTTTTGGGGCATGTCAGTTTTTACCAAAGATTTATCAAAGACTTCAGCAAGTTTGCCCGACCGTTGACTGAATTGCTTGGTAAGGAGACAGATTTTTGTGGTGGATGGCTATGTTCTCCAAGCCTTCCATGAGCTGAAAAGCCTAATCACACATGCTCATGTCTTGCAGCCGCCTAATTAGTCTCTGTCATTCGAGATCATGACAGACATGTCTTACTATGAAATTGGTGATGTCTTAGGGCAAATACAAGGGAATGTATCCTTTGTGATTCATTACGCTAGCAGAACACTTAATGAGGCCCAGAAAAACTACACAATAACTTGGAAAGAGCTGGTTACCTTAGTGCTTATGCTGGAAAAATTTTGATCACATCTCCTTGGGTGCAAGGTAATTGTTTACACATATTACTCCACCATCTGGTATTTACAGAAAAGGAATTGTGTCAAACCTCATCTAATCATATGGATCCTTCTCCTCCAGAAGTTTGATCTTGAAATCTATGACAATACTGGAGTAAAAAATGTGGTGACGGATTATATTTCAAGAATCATAGAGACAAAGACTCCTGAGCAAGCCATCATGCTGATCACTAAGACGTTTCCAGATGAAGCTATCCTTTCTATAAACTCACTCCACTGGTACGTCGATATAGTGAACTATCTTGTCTCCAAGAAGACCCCACCCAATTGGTCAAAGATCAAAAGAGACAAGTTCTTGGCAGACATTCATTTTTACCATTGGGAAGAACCACACCTATTCTGTGAGGGAGAAGACTACATACGAAAGAGATGCATACCTCGTGAGGAAATAAATGGTGTCCTAGACCACTGTCACAAGCTTGAAGCAGGTGGATACCATTCTGGGAAAAGAACGACAGCAAATGTGCTTCAATGTGGCCTTTGGTGGCCAACTTTATTCAAGGATGCAGCTGACTTTGTAAAGAGTTGTATTGATTGTCAGTAAATGGGCAAAAATATCAGCTCAATAGATATGATGTCTCTAAAATACATTCAGATATCAGACGTCTTCAATGCTTGGGGCATCGACTTCATGGGCCCATTCCCTAACAGCCTGGGTTACGAGTACATCCTATTGGCCATAGATTATGTAAGGAGATGGGTGAAAGCTATTCTCACCTGGACCATCGACAGCAAAATAGTGTGCAAGTTCCTTCGAGAAAACATCATTTCGTAGTTTGGAATCCCAAAAATCCTGATAGCATACTTGGGTAGACATTTCATAAACAGAGAGATCAAGAAGATGACTAAAGAATACAACATCAAACGTTGCATCGCTGCATCGTACCACCCACAGTCAAATGACTTAGCGGAATACTCAAATAGGGAGATTAAGACAATCCTGTAGAAGCTTGTATGAACATACAGGAAGAATTGATCCTAGATATTGTATTCAATTCTTTGGGCTTACCTTACAGTGTACAAGTCTCCTCTCGAGATGTCTTCCTATCGCCTCGTGTATGGCAAGCCATATCATCTACCCATTGAATTATATTACAAATCTTTATGGGCATTGAATCTGTGTAACTTGGCCTCTGAGAAAGCTGGCAAACTAAGAAAAGTTTATCTGAACCAATTGCTCGAATTTAGAGACTACGTGTACGATAACAGCCTGATGTACAAGGAGAAAGTAAAGAAGGCATGATAAACACATCCCAAGAAAGACTTTCGAGCATGGACAAAAGGTTTGGTTGCTTAAAACATCGTTAAAAATCTATCCATGCATGCTGAAGAGCAAGTGGACAGGGTCATACATAATCCACATTGTACATGACAATGGGAGTCTACTTATGTCAGAATCATCATCTAACGCACAGCCTTTTACCATGAACGGACAATTGTGGATGATGTACATAGAGCTAGATACATTCATGTTCGTTGTTGATTCCATAGAAGTTATATATCAAGATGAGCTCATTGAAGAAAATGGATCAGACATTTGAGTACAAAAATCACAAAAAATATCTTTCATTTTATTCTTTTCTTTTTTTCTTCTTTTTGTTTTCATTTTTCTTTTTCTTTCGAAAAGGTGTTCACTCCTTTCATCACTGCTATATTCAGGACGTACTTTGTCCTACGTACAAGGGGTGTGTGCCCCGAGTTGTTCATTCATTATTCCCTCACATGTCCCTTCAACTCTTGATATTCTGTCTAAACTTAGGGATATTTTACCCTAAGTATATGGGGGACAGGTCGAGCCGATGATTTCGTATATTCTCTCCTATGACCCTCCCTACCTTGTTTACAACATGTTATACTTAGGATTATTTCATCCAAAATATAGTGGGGACAGTCAACTTCTCATTCGTTCATTCTTTAGTCGTTGTAGTACAGACTTGTCTATACTTAGTTATGTCTTCTCTTTTTCTCTTTGATCTATGAGGACATAGCTCAAGCTAAGTATAGGGGAGTCGTAATTGTACATTCTTTAGCCATAACTCATACTTTTGTAGTTTCAATAATATGGCTAATTAATAAAAATTAAAATACACATTAAAATTCTTTGTATATATTGATTGATAAATCACATCAAAAATGTTTTGCAAAATGTTTGAAAAATGGTTGGAAAGTTCTTTTAAAAAATCTTTTGAAAAATATTTGGAAAATATTTTGTAACATGTTTTCAACCTTTGTACAAATGTTTTGTCTATAATAATTTCTTTTCTTTTGTATGAATAAAATGTTTTGAAAATCTATTTGCAAATGGTTTGAAAATGGTTGCAAAAATAGTTTGAAAAATCTATCTATACTATTTGAAAAATCTTTGCAAAATAGTTTTCAAATTATGTAAATGTTTGCAAAAACTATTTATCAAAGTATTTTTCAAAATAAGTTTTCCAACTGTTTGTGAAAATTTTTCCAAAGTATTTTAAGAACTATGTACATAATTCAAGTAAATAAAAATCCTTTACAAACCTTGTATATACAACCTTGTAAATTCCTAAATCCTAAATCTTGTAAATAATAAAGATGCACTCTAGTGTAAATAAATGCATATAATTATTTACCAAAACTTTTTGTCTTTGAAAATTCATTAAAAATTGTAAAACCAAAAATACATATAAATTTGCGAAATATTTTCAATGTTGCTTAAAAATTTGAAAAAACGTTTTCAAAAATTCATAAAAAGTTCAAAACCGGAAAATTGCATCATAAAAATATTTTTCTACATTGTACACGACATTGCATTTTTTCGTATTGATGATGATGATTAAGCGAGTCAAAATAAAATCCAATGATTGGAGCTTGGTTTGACCTTAATCCACTTAATCATAGGAACCTTATAGGTATTGGAATTGAGACACTTCATGTCTGCTAGGCTTAATTATTTGAGAACATGAGACTTGGTTCAATGCCATCTTGACTGGCTAAGTAGAATGTTTCGGAACACACACACGATTCTTGTTGATAATAACCTAGCTCCTATCTCTCCTGATCAACCCCATATGGACCATACACTAATGAATCTCCATTTCATTTTTGTTTTTAACCCCTAGCTAAATGCATGTAAATAGCATTATTTCTAATAAATTAACATCTATTATTTATTATGAAAATATTGTATAAAATATTGTAGTTAAAGCCAAAATAAAAGAATAAAGAAATAAAGAAATAAAATAGCAAATGTATTTTATGACCCTAAACCTAGAGACATGGGCATCATGATGACTGGGTCGACAAGGAATAAAGTAAGGGGAGATAAGGGACAGTAAATAAAAGAAAAATAATTCATAAATGCTCAATAATCCATTTTTCGGATCTATTGTATTCTTTTATATTTATACATCAAATCAATAAACTTTGGACATAAAGTTGTAAAAATACATCAAAATATACAAAAAATTATTTCACACAAAATAATACAAATCGTACATTCTACACTCAAAATAAAAAGCCAAAACCCCAAATTTGCATACCCATATCTTCTCCATATGAACTCAAAATGCATCAAAATCACCTTTAATGGTATATAACTTTTTATTACTTATTTAATGAAGGTGGTTTCATTTAATTTGACGTTAATATAACAAAGTTAGGTTTTGGATCCCTATTGTACAATATATCTGAATAAAATATTACTTTTATTTATTCTTTACATTTTTCTTTATTTTATATTTTTTAATTTTGTAAATATTGTTTGTAGTATATGTATATAATTAGAATAAAATAAATCACCAAGAAGACACTAAAATAAATATGTCTTCTTCTATATATAGATTAATACATTGTACATATACATATATAATAAATACTTTTATTTAATTAAGTGTACAAATAAACTCAGAAAAATACAATAAAATATATTTGAGTATGCTAAAAAAAATTATAATACAAATATTATGTATATAAAATAATATGAAATAAAACACAAAATAAATTACACAACATAGGTAAATGTACATATAAATGAACCTCTAAAAAGTAAACAATAATAAATTAAGTTGTAAAAAAATAAAAAAGGATTAAAATACTATATAAAATAATATATATTTTCTATGTTTTAAGAAAAATTTAATAAAATCATTTACTATTTTTTAAATGATTTAATAAATATTTTCCTTCCTATTTTCTCTCGTAGTGCTACGACGTGGCCCAATTAGGAGCCAGCCTCGGTTGACCCACTGGTCAACGTAGGCAACTCCTCGATTAGACCTTTCAGGGTGATGTTTGACCCTATTTTCCTTGAGATTTTTCCTCACATGCTTCATTATTTTGACATGGCTCTTTTTGGAATTTTACTCCTCGATCACCCCTCTTTCACACATACATCTCTTATCGATATGAGGAATCTCGATGCATGAAATCTCGTCGGTTAAAGGATCCCCTGCATAAAGTATCTCTTCCCCCTTTCCTTCACCCTTTGATCCCTCTTCTGCCACTAAAACCCTAATCCTATTGCATCTAGTGAATCCTGGTGATAGGAGGAACTCCTAGGAGGGTTCAGTGTGTGCATGCAGCGTCGAATCAATGTTGATTCAGCTCAGCTACCTCCTTCACCGCGAGCTTGCTTCCGATCGGTCCAAGTCAGGTAGAGCTTCTTCATTTCTTGTTCTTTTCATTCATAGGTGTGGTAGTAGCATAGGATAGGTGTTAACCTACTTTGATTTCGCTTTTTATTTGAAAAAATTAAAAAATCAAAGTACGCCAAAGTTGAGCTCCCGCGAACCTCCTCACAGTGTTTCGACAATGCTCTGTCCGCTCTGTCTCATATGTTTCTTTCCCCAAAGTTGGTTAACACCCCACGCACTTACAATAAACTAGATCCTCTGTGGATCTAGATACTGGTGCTCCTCCTCCGCCATACGCCAGAGCACCTCCACCCGACTCATCTCCGCTCCATTTCCACTGCTTGAAGCCGTCGGAGACTTCATTTTTGGTCCCATTTGCTAACCATCAGGAACCAAGAAGAAAAGACCCCTTTGCATGGATTTTGAACCCAGTATGTGCTCCCAGGCACCCCGAGCCTCCAGGACCCCCTCAGCTGATTTTGGACTCGTCTGAGACGTCCAACAGCTACGGAGGAGCATCAGCTCCATTTTGCACCAGTTACAAGCCTCCTAGGTGGATGGAAGAGAACAATAGAGCCGATCGATTGAGCTCCAAGTCGAATTTCATCCTTGTTCTTCCCGTGTAGTAGTGACTGTTAGATCTAGGTGGAGCTCCAGTTTGAACATCAACCGCCAGATGGAGAAGCTCCAGCATCGTTGATCTCTAGGCAGAGATCTTAACCTCTGCATGTCCCTCTTCATTGGTCAGAAGACTCAGAGGAGGTCCGTTCTAGAGCTCCTCCACCAACAAGCTTTCATTGCTCCACCTCTCCAGCACCTGCTAGTTCTTTCTCGAGCACATAGCTCCTTCACGGAGCATCAGGAAGCTTCCGATACCTTTCAGATTCGTAGAGGAGCGAGGAGGAGATGGCCCCTCGTAGGAGCTCCAAAGTCGCCACCCACCTTCACGGCTGGAGCAGCTACTCAAGAAGAGCAGTTATTGTTGGATGGCTCCTCCGCAGCTGCAATCCAACGATCTAGACACATCTACGTCATCCTCGAGAAAGCCACTAGGCTCGATGGAGACGAAACACCTCCGAGTCACCTCAGGCCGACTTGGTTATCTTATCAAGGCGTTGGTCATTATTCTATTTTTGGAATTTCTTACTTTCTTCATTTTTTGGTCTTTTTCTTCCTCATCAGGTGTTGCATGATCTTGTTTTCCATACTCCTCCTCTGAAGCTTGATGTGGGCATGGATGATGAATATTCACCATGTGAAGCTTTATTCTTCCCTTTCGTAGTCTCCATTGGCTAAAGAGTCCTACCTCTCCTGAGAATAACATCATTACATAACATTATAGATTATTCAAACCTGACATAGGCTCAAATTGGATACTACATGCTATTTGCTTCTAGTGTCGAAAGTTATTTTGGTTTTCTTCAACCTGTGTTGGAATGATAGTTTTCACAGCGTCAGATCGTCTAGCTTATGGCTCATATCACTGATGAGAGAGCCGAGCGAGCGAGGTAAATCAGGTATATCTCATGCGGTCGTTGCGACCTCAGTCGCTCGGGTGCTCAATCGAGAAAAAAATCAGACCACCAAAATAAGGTAAAAATCAAACAAGCTCAAGTAGCGGTCTCGCTATTATTTTAACATGGTATAGCGATCAGGGTCGAACACAAGGAGCACGTGATGGCCTCGCGGCCTACGAAGTAGTCTAAAAGAAGAATAAAATAAAAGAAAAGTTTTTTGGTGGATTTTTAATCTTTTTATATTTTTTTTGGATTTTTAATTAATTAAGAAAATAAGAAAACGATTAAATAAAGCAACTATAAACAAATTATTTATCACTCAAAAATCACTCAAAAATTGAAACAAAAATGTTTTTATGTTTTTTATATTTTTTACTATTTTTGGTTAATTTTGGGTAATTTTCTGATTTTTATTGAATTTTATAAAAATCAAACAAGGCAGAAAATAAAAGGTATTGTCTAGTCAGGTTTCAAGGGCCAAATTAAAATGCAAATTGGCCCTATTAAAACCTTAAGGTAATTTTCCTGTAAATATCAAAACACAAGGAAAATTTGGCCACTAGAATTATTAATTTTTTATTTTTCTTTAATTATTAGAATTTTTATGTGTTTAATGGGGTTTTGTAATTTTTATAGGTTTTATAAAGTCAAAAATGACCAAAATTGATCAGAAAATTAAACAAGGTAAAATAAACAATACCTAATTTTTTTGTAATTTTTAGAGGTGTTTAAATATTTTTTTGTGAATTTTAAAGTTAGATAGTAACAAAAATGCTTGTTTTTGAATTTTTTTAAAATATCAAAAATAATAAAAAATGTCTCCAAAATTTAGAGAAACTTTTACACTATGGCAGGAGCCATGTATCCAATTTTCATCAAATTTGGAGTTTGTTTGCTATTTTATTAAAAAAAAAACAAGGGTACAGTGCACAGGGACCTGTACGCAATTAATAAAAGTTTCAGGGGCTCCGGTGCAAATTCTCCACAAAATCATGCGCGAGGCGCGTGACCTAGGCACTCAGGGACCTATTTGCAAGAAAACTAAAGTTCCCAGACTATTTAGTAACACGTACTAAAAGTCCAGGGGCTTCAGTGTAAATAACCCACGAAATCAAGCACATGCGCAATTAAACCATTCACAAGGGTATTTCTGCAAATATCAAAAGTATAACTTCATTCAATAACACCCTAGAACATGAAGGATATACATGCAATCAACCCAGAAAAGCACGTGTCGACGCATGTGTTCCACTACAAACAAGGGTATAAATGCAAATACCAGAAAAGACAGGGTCATCTATGCAAATTAGCAAACGCAAATAAATGTTTTAAAATATTACAGGACTACAAATTAACACCTAAAAATCTAAGAGCCTAAGAGATATTTACCCTTTATTATATCCGAGGGACAGATGGGCGCCACGTGTATATCCAACGGTCAGGGTGGGTTGGCGCCTCAGCAAGGATCCCCGGTCCTGATCGAACGGCTGGGGCCTCGCCACATGGAAGATCGGGAGGCTAGGAAGCGACGTGGCTAACCCTCGACGATCGGACGGCTGCGGTCTCTCCTCCACTGATCAAACGGTGACGGCTGCTCCTGGCGTGGAGATGATCAGACGGCTGCAGAGGTTCCTCGAAGAACTGGACTCCGGCAAGGTTCGCCGGGATCGTGTACGTACTGAAGACCTCCTCGCGGGCTGCTACCGATCGGAGATGCTACGCCTTGGCCTCCCGCGTCGACTGGTCCCCTCCGATGGTGGCGAGGAGCTCTGGAGAGCTCCGGCGGCACTGGCGGAGGAGGAGCTGCTGCTCCAAAGAGTTGAAGCCCTCAGACGGGCTCCTTTGGACCTGCAAAGATGTGCAACAAGCTCCTGGGTCGAGGGAAAAGTGCCTCGACCCGGTTAGGAGTGGTGAAGGTGATCTGTGCGTCGGGGTAGAGGGGCTCCGGCGAAGTGACGGTGGAGGAGCCCCAATCCCAGCTTCTGTGCGAGCTGGGTTGAACGAGTAGGTGGAGAAGGTGCGCAGAGGAAAGGCGAAGGTGGTCAACGACTCCAATGATCGGGACGAAGGCGAGGGTGGTCGGAATCGGCGATGGACGACGACGGAGCGAATTGGGCGTAAATCAAAATTAAAGAAATAGGGAAAGAGAAGGGGCTACCTACTGGATGTTGTCGACTGTGGAGGAGCTGGGGGTGCTCTAGGTCCTCGCCTCAAGGGCCGTCGGTGCCCGAGGCTCGAGCGTCAACTCCAGGCGGCGCACGGCGGCGCAACGTTGCCGGATCGATGGTCTACACGCTCCCTCCTCGCTGCAACACCACTGGAAGCGAGCTGTCACTCTCGCGGAGGCGATGGAGGTCCTTGGGTGGAGAACGGATGAGCAAAGATGCATGAAATGGGAGGCGGAGGTCAGCTTATATGCGAGTGCATGTCCGAGAAGACAGGTCGGGCAGGGTTCCACTAAGCGTGGATCCCCACGCGGATGATCGGGCGAGGCTCTCGGGTGCACGAGGAAGAAGAAGAGCCCGGGATTTGTGGATATGGGCGTCGGATCGAGTGTAGAAAAATTCGAGAAGTCGGGTCGCGGGCTCGATGGTCCTGGGGGGGAGTTGACCGGGGGGTCAATGTCCCCGTGGACCAATCAGGGCTGGCCATATGGAAATGATTTGAAAATTCATTTAAAAATAGAAAATGGTCGAATTAAAGAAAACTTAAAACATAAAAAATGTTTGTTTTATTTTTTCCTATTTTTTGGTATTTTTAATTATTTTTTCAAAATAAAAATAAGGTATATACACTATAGTGCTATATATAGGTAATTACACAATATGGCTTTTTTTAATTTTTTGATTTTTAATTAATTATTTTTGTACATTTTTATCCCCATTTTATATTTTATTTATTTATAGCATACAATTAGGAATAAAAAGGTGTTTTTATTTTATTTTTATTATTTATATACAAGGGTTAAATAAATAGATGTATACATGCTAATTATTAGTTTTTACACTATGCATGCTTTTTGCACAAAAACATGCTAATTATTAGTTTTTACACTATGCATGCTTTTTGTTAATTATTTGTATTTACACATATCTACATGCATTTGCAAAGGTTTTTGTAGCTAAAATATAAGAATAAAGAGTGATGAATGAGTATTCATCACCCCCCTATACTTAACTTTGCTAGTCCCTTAGCAAACACTTATTTGAAAAAGAAGTGCAAAAGATAAGGAAAAAGAAAAAGAGGAGAATGCACATGGATCAAGGTTGAATATTAAACTTGCCTTCATTAAATTGAATTATGGAGCTCGATCAGATCTTTGGATTATTAATGTGTCGGAACCTTATTTGGACTTAAGCTTAAAACTCAACAGCCTCTAAGTTCCACCAATCTATAATCAAGACTCCTCAATAATCCAGATCAGAACAAGTCATCAAACACTAACCCTGAAGACCATGAATCTTTCCTTGTACTGTGGATGTGAAGTATAAGATCTCCACCTCAGAAATGACAACTTGACAATCCTCCCCGACAAGGTAACTCTATGACTCCAATCTGGCCACTCTTTCCTCGAGGAGCGGGGTATTCCCTTCTAAGTTCAAGTTCAACCGGCTCAAGAAGAGGGGGAAGAAGAGAATGGACCATGGCCAGTGTAGCCATGTATCCTTGGGAGCTCGACCAGTGTAGCCAAGTCTCCCTGCTGCAAGCTACATAAGGTGGAACATGAATCTCAAGCTTTGCTTATTTGCACTATATACATACTCTGGTGGGATTATCATTTTCTATCAGACCCACCACTTTTTTGGAGTTATTTTCTTTTTGCATTTTTTTAAGTGCATCTATACAACATATACATGTGCAGCATATGTACAAGGAGTTTTTCCTCTTGAGCCAGTAGACTATCCCTCTTTTGAAGCTTTATTGCAACCCACAACTCCTGTCGTTAGACCTCATGGCAACCAGACCAAGTTGAGACACACTTCCTTCACTAAAAGAAGAGAGGTTCCGCCTAGACGTACTACCCTCATATGCTACCCCAAGTCAAGGAAGACTGCCTCCTCACCACCTCATCCGTAGAGAGCTCGGTGCAAAGTGCTGGTCCAAGTAAAGCCATTGTCTATATGAGTCATGTGTGTGTTGTTAAGTGCTCTACTTAGGCTCATTGAGATGACATGTGATCATAGCCTACTGGACTCAAAGAATTAAGTCACCATGGACCTGAAAAGCCTTAACCCTAAGCCCTATAAGGTTCCTCTTAGAAATTAGGTGGATTAAGATCTTAATCAAGCTCCATTTCCCAATTTAATTCCAGGCTAGTTTAAATGTCAACTATAATCCAGGAAAAACTATATACATATGTACAAAGATGCTATTTACACAATTTTTACAAACATGCAAAATTTTTAAAAAATGTTTTGAAATCATGGATGGATGAATGCATGAATGCCAGTTTTGCAAAAGTATTTACACACATTTACACAAGATTTTTGCAAACTTTTGATTTTCAAAATATTTTGGAAAAATTTTGTACTATCTACATAATTTTGATATGAAATAATTTACACAAACTTTACACAAAAAGATTTTTGAAAACATTTTTACAAAAATAATTTGTACAATAACTATGTATGTGCAATAAAAGAATGATTATTTACAGGAAAATTTTTAATTTTTGTGGTTTTTAAGGTTTTTAGCCAATTTTTTTATTAACACACTCACACAAAGTACGAATTATGGCTAAAGTATATATAAAATATATACACACCCCCTATATTTAGCTCGAACGATGTCCTCAGAGTCAAGAGCGATGAAGAAGACATAACTCGTGCTTAGTATAGGGAAGTGAAAAGGAAGGCTATATATAAAGACGAATGACTGAATAGAAAATCAAGAGGGTCTCGGCTTTTCCCCCTATATTTAGGATCAAGTAATCCTAAGTATAGCAGGCTGTACACAAAAGGTAAAACCGAGTGGAGAATGTACAGGGTCTGCCCCCTATACTTAGGGTAAAATATCCCTAAGTATAGGCAGCAAGACAGGGGTAAAAAGGATCAAAAGAAATACCCAAAGGTCCTACATCCCCCTATACTTAGGGTAAAGTACGCCCTAAGTATAGCATAATCAAAAGATGAATAAAGGGATGTGGGACTAAAGAATGTGATGATATGGACATCTCGATCTATACAGGTCGGAAGAACAGTGATAATCAGGCGTGAGATGCAAGAGATGCGAGTCAAGAGACCACATCTCACGCAAAATGAATAGGGGCAACATCAACGACCCGCGGCTCATGATTTAGAAATGGCTTGAGCCGCTGGCCGTTCACTCGAAAGGTACTCTCAGAAGACAACTCGGATATGTCAATGCTACCGTTGTCATGTACCTTTCTCACCAGGTAAGGTCCCTTCCATTTTCTCTGTAGCTTCCCTGGAAATAGGCGAAGCCTAGCATCAAATAGCCATACTCTCTATCCAGGCTCAAAATGCTTGTGGCTGATGTGAGAATCATTCCACTCCTTCACTCTCTCCTTGTACTGTAGGCTGTTTGAGAAGGCAGTATCTCTAAGCACCTCCAAGGCTGCTAACTCTGCCCTCCTCTGGTCTCCTACACTATCTGGATCCATAAGAATATCAGTGACTGCCCAAAGTGACCCGTGTCTCAGCTCAACAGGTAAATGACACGGCTTGCCATATGCGAGGCGAAAGGGAGATGTGCCCAATGGTGTCTTGAAAGACGTCCTATATGCCCACAAGACCGAGTCCAAAAGTTGTGACCAATCCTTTCGGTCAGGGCTGACGACTTTCTGCAAAATAGTCTCGATCTCCCTGTTCGACACCTCGGCTAGACCATTCGTCTGTGGATGGTATGGAGTGGTAACTCGATGGTCTATGCCGAACTCGCTAGCAAGGGCCTTCACCTGGTCGTTGATGAAATGAGACCCCCCATCTGAAATCAACACTCGAGGGACCTCGAACCGCGTGATGATGTGCTTCCTCAAAAATCTGTAAACTGTCCTCGCATCAGCGGTTCGGGCGGGGATGGCCTCAACCCACCGACTCACATAATCAACAGCCAACAGAATGTACTCAAATCCCTGACTCTTAGGGAATGGACCCATGAAATCGATGCCCCATGCGTCAAAAACCTCACAGAAGTGAATGGGCTGCATCGGCATCATATCACGTTGTCCACAAGTGCCCATCCTCTAACAGTCAGTACACCTCTTCACGAACTCATCAGAGTCCTTGAAGAGGGTAGGCCACCACAAGCCGGATTGCAGCACTTTCTGTGCCGTTCTCCTCCCAGAGTGATGTCCTCCTGCCTCAAGCTTGTGGCAGTAAGTGAGCACGCTATGGTGCTCCTCCTGAGGAATGCACCTATGCCAGACGTTATCCCCTCCTTCGTGGTAAAGGATGGGATCCTCCCAGTGGTAGGACTTGGCCTTCGTGAGGAAGGTCTCAAGCCTCTGCCTGGGCCAACCTTGTGGGACTTTCTTAGCAACAAGAAAGTTCACAATGTCGGCATACCACAGGAGAGAGGCGATAGCAAGGATCGCCTCGTCTGGGAAGGTCTCACAAATGGGATCAATCTGCTCAGAATCCTCAAGGTGTTTAAATCGGGAGAGGTGATCCACCACCACATTCTTGACTCCAGGCTTATCCTTGATCTCAATGTCGAACTCCTGGAGTAGAAGGATCCATCTAGTCAGTCTGGCCTTGGCATCCTTCTTTGCCATGAGGTATCGGATGGCGGTGTGATCGGTAAACAGAGTCACTGTAGATCCAATAATGTACGATCTGAACTTATCTAGGGCGAACACTACGGCTAGCATCTCCTTCTCTGTGATTGTGTAGTTCCGCTGGGCGGAATCCAATGTTCGGCTAGCGTAGTGGATAGCAAATGGGACTCCATCCCTCCTCTGTCCCAGCACGGCCCCCACGGCAAAATCGGAGGCATCCGTCATGATCTCGAATGGGAGAGACCAATCAGGCGGCTGGAGAACAGGAGCCTCAATAACACACTGCTTGAGAGTCTCGAAGGATGAAAGACACTTGTCATCGACAAGGAACTCGGTGTCTTTCATCAGCAGGTCAGTCAACGGTCGGGCAATCCTACTGAAATCATGAATGAATCGTCGGTAGAAACCGACGTGCCCCAGGAATGACCGTAACTGCCACAAATTGGACGGTGGTGCGAGTTTCCTAATGACATCTACCTTGGCCGGATCAACCTCCATGCCCCTGTTGGAGATGATATGGCCAAGCACCGTCCCTTGAGTCACCATGAAGTGACTCTTCTCCCAAGATAGCACCAAGTGAACCTCTATACATCGGTGAAGTACTCGGTCTAGGCAGTCAAGACAGGAGTCGAATCCATCACCGTAAACCGAGAAATCATTCATGAAGACCTCCAAGCACTCCCCTACCATGTCCGAAAAGATCGACAACATGCATCTCTGAAAGGTCGCAGGGGCATTGCATAGCCCAAATGGCATGCGTCGGAAGGCGTATGTGCCGAAGGGACGGGTAAAGGTGGTCTTGTCCTGGTCCTCGGGAGCGATGGCCACCTGGTTGTAGCCCGAGTACCCATCTAGAAAACAGTAGTGGCTCTTCCCCGCCAGTCTCTCAATGATCTGATCTATAAAGGGCAAGGGGAAATGATCCTTCTTGGTGGCCTAGTTGAGTCTCCTGTAGTCAACAAAGACCCGCCAAGAAGTGGGTACTCGTGTAGCAATCTCCTCTCCAGACTCGCTAATCACTGTAGTGATGCCCGTCTTCTTGGGCACCACATGCAAAGGGCTGACCCACTTGGAGCCGGAGATGGGGTAGATAAAATCGGCACTCCACCATTTTGATATCTCTTTCATGACAACCTCTCTCAGATTCGAGTTCAGCCGCCGCTGGAACTCACGCGACGGCTTCGCCTCATCCTCGAGATAGATATGGTGGGAGCACAGGGCCGGACTTATCCCTTGGAGATCTGCTACGCTCCATCCAATCGCCTTGTGGTTCTTTTCAAGAACCCCCATCAGACGGGATTCTTGCTCTCTAGTCAAATCAGCGGAAATAATGACTAGGTACATCTCAGGCTCACCCGCAAGGAATCTGTACTTCAACGAAGTAGGGAGCGGCTTCAGCTCTGGACAGCTGGGTGCTGGTGGATCTGGCCTCTGAAAAGTCTGCGTAAACGCTGCCAAATCCGCATGGGAGAACTGAAACTCTCTATCACTCTCAAGAACTGGAGAAGGCTGCCTGATGGACTGTCTCTGCTCTACTCGGCATCTACCTCCTCCTCAGCTGTAGGCTCAGTGGAAATCAGGTCTGGCATGTAATCCTCACATCTGCCCAATCAGACTCTGACTCCGAGGGATCTGTATCATCTAAGGTGGCATCAGTACCACCATCATCACAAGAACTCTGTTCACGGTCGCGAACCGGCTGTGCTGCCTCAGAAGTATCCTGAACCAGGAGTATGCTCTCCAAGCTCTCCTCTGTTGTCGTCTCTGCATCAGCGGAATCTGAAAATGAGAGGATGTCCTGTGCTGCTGGGTCTGCCCAAACTGCCTCATCATCTGTGATCACAAAGTCACAGTCCTGGTGGATGTCTAGCCCGGCATCTGTCATCTGCTCTGTATCTGAAGTGGTCTCTGAGCATGATCTGTCTCTGGCTCGGTTGTCCTCGACCGTCTCTATTTGTAAACTTTCGCCTCGACGTGAAAGTATACCTTCCCGCTATCATGGTCAGTCACCGCCTTGGTTGTGGCCAAGAACGGACAACCGAGAATGATGGGGGTATCGGTCACGGCCTCAGGGATCTCCATGTCCAATACTACGAAGTCCACGGGGAATTGCAGGCCCTGAATCGTGACGACAACGTCTCATAACAACCCCTTCGGCCTCTTGACAGATCGATCAACAAACTGAAGGACTGTCCTGCTCTGTCTAAGAGTGCCCAACTCGAAGCGGTCGAGAAGGGCTTCCTGAAGTAGGTTGATCGATAATCCGCTATCTGATAGAGTAACGGTCGAACCTCCGCTCTCTGATGTGGCATCTGACACAAGGGCTCCGGAATCTGGCCTTTTGGCCGGCAGATGGTTCTGATCGTGAAACAAGTTGCTTTCGTCAGCACATGGATCTCTGAGTGGTGGTTCCTCCTCTTCCTCCTGACTATGGTCCTGTCTCTAAGGGAATGCTTGAAGAAGGGGGATATGCTGCAATGCCTCCTGAAGAGTCAGTTGTATGTGAAACTGATCTATCATCTGCTGGATGAACTCTTCCTACTCTCTCTTTTTTGGATTTTCCTTTTTCTTCCCCTTCCCCATCTGAAGGGCTCTAGGGAAGGGGATCATAGGGTCCTTCTCAGATGAAGGACTAGGAAAAGGTCTAGACGGCTCGACGGCCGGATCCACACATACATCATGCACCACAGTGTGACCAGAAAAAACCAAACCTTTTCCTTTATTCACAATAGAGTTCCGAGATACATCAGAAGTAGGAAAAACTACAGGTCTCTCAACAGAAGCATGAGTGGCCTCAGTACCACCATCGGCTGGATCAACTGGAAGACTCGCGGCCTCAGTACCGCGCTCTGGCTCGGCATCGTGAGTGGCCTCAGTACCACCTCCTCGAACTGGTGAAACGGAGGCCTCAGCACCGCCTGTGGAATCAGCATCCTTGGTGGCTTCAGTACCACCGTCATCATCTCTAGCGGCCTCAGTACCGCTCTCCTCCCTCCTCGTCAGGTGCTCTGGGTGCATCCTCAAGGTGTCGCTCAGACGAGGCGCCGCCTGCTGGCATCCTACCGCTCCTAAGTGTGACAAAATCAGTATCAAAAAGATATCCAGTCATATCACCAAATGCATCACTAGGAGTGGTATAGTCAGTACAAGCTACCTGCTCAGATTTCCTCTTCAGGTTGTTGGGGTTCGGCTCAATCTAGGTAGGGATGGCGGCCTTCCCTCTCACAATGTCCCACATCTCCTAGCGGAACTCGTCCATCACCCGTCGAAAGGTAGCCTGCTGATCTGTGAGAAGGCGGGCTATGTCATCCAAGGCGGGGCTCTTGTATGGTGGGCCATGAGAGCCCGACGGGTAGCCTCTCTGGTAGTGAGGCTGCTGGAACTGCTGTTGTGGCTGAGAGGGGTACGGGTGATGTTGCTGCTGTTGAGGCTGATCTCGCCTCCAAGACTGTCCCTACTGATAGGTACGAGGACCATACTGTGACTGCTGCTGCTGTGGCTGTGGGTACAATGGGGGCTACTGCTGCTGCGGCTGGTGATCCCTCTGATGGTCGTACTGGCCACCCTGTCCTGACGGCTTCTGCTGGGGCTGGGTACCTCCGGTCCCCCAACGGAATCCGGGATGGTCTCGTCGGATACCGGACTGGGGGTGGTCATACCAAATCCCGTTGACATCCATCAACGGCTCTGCATCGTACTGGGGTGACGGGAGCACTTCCAGAGGCTGATCCGGCTGGTATACCACCATCTACAAGTCTGGAGATGGTGGTGACTGGTAGGTGGGCTGCGGCTGCTGGTACGGCTCCGCCTGTACAAGATGAACCTGTCTAGGCTGCTGGTGAGAGCTGGAGCGCTGGGACGAGCTGCTGTTGCTTCCATGATCGCCTCGTGACTGAAGACGGGGCTGGGAAGCCATCTGTGCCTCCTTGAGACACATGAGCTGTGTCTTCAAGTCACTCAAAGTCTGTGCCATCTGCTCCATCTGAGTGATGCCCTGGCACTGCTTCTTCTCGATAATCTCCATCCGATCCAGCTTCTCGCTGATGATCCCCATGTCTGCGGCTGTACTCTCTGCCTGTGCTGCCGCCGTAGACGAACTGGAAGGACCGGCGTCGACCCGTGCTATCCTCTGGTATTGCACAGGTTGTGGCTGCTGGGGTCTGCCCTGAGTGTATAACCGGGTCTGGGACATTACCATGTAGTTCTCAGCCATCTCCTCGTAGATGGCCCAGACCTGGTCGTGATCCTTGGCGAAGTAAGACCTGCCACAAGAAGCGTTCACCAAGCCCTGAAGCTCTGGTGTCAGCCTGTTGAAAAAGCTCTGCACGAGGTTCGTCTTGGAAATGTCGTTGTGCGGGCATATATCAGTCAGCTCTTTGAACCTCTCCCATGCCTCATGGAACTGCTCGTTGGGGAGCATGGAGAAGTTGCTGATCAGGGCTCTCGCGGCATTGGTCCGCCCGAGTGGATAGTACTTATGCAAGTACTCGGTGCGGAGCTGCTCCCAAGTGTAGACAAACTTCCCCAGATGTTTCAGCCAGGTGGCTGCTCTGTCTGCCAAATAGAAGGGGAAGGCAATCATCCGTATCGTGTCCTGGTCCACCTGACGGTCGTAGACAGTGCTGCAAATCATGAGAAACTCCTGGAGGTGGAGATGGGGCTCCTCGGTGGCGAGCCCATGGAAACGGGGGAGGAGCTGCAAGGTGTTCGGGGGGAACTTGAAGTCCCCCACGATAGCTGGTAGCACAACCCACTCGCTCTGCTCTCATCTGCTCTATCTCTCTCCTCATATCCAACATAAAAGCTCCCTGATCCCTCAACTGCTGCTGCACTGTCTCGAGGGAGGCAATCAGGGTGGAGTTGATCGTACCCTGGTCTAGAACAAAATGCTCGGGCTGTGGACCTCTACTGCGATCATCAGAACTGCCAGCCATGGTCTCTGCAAAATCAAACGATCCAAACTCAGGTGCCGATAAATCTGCTAGTCTCTCCTCTGGCACTGGTCTCTCGGTACCGAAAGAAAGGGGGTCGAGGGAGAACAGGGTGGACTCATACTCGGGTTCGGAGAGCGGGTCTCGGCTCTCACGAACCAACCTAGATGAACGGGTAGACGCGCCCGAAAGCGGTGCAGCCAGAGGCTGCCTAAGAGATCGTCTGCCCATCATCTTGATGTGGCGAGTAAGGCGAATGAGATCTGGAAAAACTATGATCACAAGCAAACCCCAAGTTCACCAACGCAACGCGAGCTGACGACCGTAAAGGCTCGATCAATTTATCTTGTCAATTTTATTTTGGTGAACAATCAAGATATCAGAGCGATTACATGACCTGTTGGGATACCCGATACCTTCCCAACCGACTGTCCCGCACAGAAGTAGTCGGTAATCAGTCGAGAATAGTACCGGAGGGCTCTACCTAGTGTTCGGGTTACTCTCTCGCACAATCAAACCAATCAATGAGGGGGTTGCTCTCCCCAAGACAAGTTTTTAAATAAGGTGTCTTTTAGGGTCAATAGTTTTAGCAGTCCCAATTTTATTGTTTTTCTTTTTAGGTCTTTTTCAATAAAAATAAAAATGCCTAACGAATTTTTCGTTTCTCCTACTTATTAAGTCAAAAACAGAGGGAGAAGACGAAAAAGCCGATGCGCGATGAAATCAATGATGCATGCAAAGTAAGAAATGCGTACTTGTCTCCAGCACTCTACATGCAATATGATCCGCGCAGAATTTAAAGACAGAAAGTAAACTACCTATATGGTGCAGCGGGAAAAGCCGAGTCCCTAGATAGCAACTTCTACTCGAAAGAACCGTCTAGCTGGTCACCAGCCTCCAATCCAAAGAGTCTGGTCTCGGTCTACCCCTCCTCCTCCTGACAAATCGGGTTCAGGAGCAGCGCTTGGCAGGGCAGGTTGCGGGCAACGGCGCCATTCTGATGAGCGAGTCGAGCGAGCGAGGTAAATCAGGTATATCTCATGCGGTCGTTGCGACCTCAGTCGCTCGGGTGCTCAATCGAGAAAAAAAATCAGACCACCAAAATAAGGTAAAAATCAAACAAGCTCAAGTAGCGGTCTCACTATTATATTAATCTGGTTTAGCGACCAGGGTCGAACACAAGGAGCACGTGATGGCCTCGCGGCCTACGAAGTAGACTAAAAGAAGAACAAAATAAAAGAAAAGTTTTTTTGGTGGATTTTTAATCTTTTTATATTTTTTTGGATTTTTAATTAATTAAGAAAATAAGAAAACAATCAAATCAAGCAACTACAAACAACTATTTAATCACTCAAAAATCACTCAAAAATTCAAACAAAAACGTTTTTATGTTTTTTATATTTTTTACTATTTTTGGTTAATTTTTGGTAATTTTCTGATTTTTATTGAATTTTATAAAAATCAAACAAGGTAGAAAATAAAAGGTACTATCCAGTCAGGTTTCAAGGGCCAAATTAAAATGCAAATTGGCCTATTAAAATTTGAACGTAATTTTCCTGTAAAGATCAGAACATAAGGAAAATTTGGCCACTGGAACTATTAAATTTTTTTTCTTTTAATTATTAGAATTTTTATGGGTTTTATGGGGTTTTGTAATTTTTATAGGTTTTATAAAGCCAAAAATGACCAAAATTGGTCAGAAAATTAAACAAGGTAAAATAAACACTAATTTTTTTGTAATTTTTAGATGTTTTTTAATATTTTTTTGTGAATTTTAAAGTTAGACAGTAACAAAAATGCGTGTTTTTGAATTTTTAAAAATATCAAAAATAATAAAAAATATCTCCAAAAAGTAGAGAAAATTTTACACTATGGCAGGAGCCATGTATCCAATTTTCATCAAATTTGGAGTTTGTTTGCTATTTTATTAAAAATAAAAATAAGGGTACAGTGCAAAGGGAACTGTACGCAATTAATAAAAGTTCCAGGGGGTCTGGTGCAAATTCTCCACGAAATCACGCACGAGGCACGTGACCGGGGCACTCAGGGACCTATTTGCAAGAAAACTAAAGTTCCCGGACTATTTAATAACACGTACTAAAAGTCCAGGGGCTTCAGTGTAAATAACCCACAAAATCAAGCACATGCATAATTAAACCATTCACAGGGGTATTTCTGCAAATATCAAAAGTATAACTTCATTCAATAACACCCTAGAACATGAAGGATATACATGCAATCAACCCAGAAAAGCACGTGCCGACACACGTGTTCTAATACAAACAAGGGCATAAATGCAAATACCAGAAAAGACAGGGTCCTCTATGCAAATTACCAAACGCAAATAAAAGTTTTAAAATATTTACAGGACTACAAATTAACACCGAAAAATCTAAGGGCCTAAGAGATATTTACCCTTTATTATATCCGAGGGACGGATGGGCGCCACATGTAGATCCAACGGTCAGGGTGGGCTGGCGCCTCAACAAGGATCCTAGATCCTGATCGAACGGCTGAGGCCTCGCCACGTGGAAGATCGGGCACCTAGGAAGCGACGTGGCTATCCCTCGACGATCGGACGGCTGCGGTCTCTCCTCCACTGATCAAACGGATGAGTTTACATCAAGGTTCAGCTTTGAGTCCATTTCTTTTTACTTTGATTATGGACGAGTTGACAAGTCACATTCAGGATGAGTTACCTTGGTGTATGTTATTTGTTGATGATATTGTGTTGATTGACGAGACTAGAGATGGAGTAAATGAGAAGCTTGAGGTTTGGAGACATGCATTGGAGACTAAAGGCTTTCGTATAAGTAGGGCTAAGACGGAATATATGGAATGCACCTTTGATGGATGCAATGGTGAAGGAATCGAGGTGAAGATTGGTGACGATAACATTCAGAAGAGAGATTCTTTTAGATATCTGGGATCTATTTTGCAACATGATGGGGAAATTGATGGAGATGTTACTAATAGAATAAATGCAGGCTGGCTAAAGTGGAGAGGAGCCTCCGCTGTTCTTTGTGATAAGAAAATTCCTTTAAAAATTAAAGGAAGGTTTTACAAAGCAGCTGTGAGACCTGCTATGCTTTATGGTTCTGAATGTTGGCCTGTGAACCATAGACATGTGCAGAGAATGGTTGTAGCAGAAATGAAAATGCTAAGATGGATGTGTGGACATACACATAAAGATCGGATTCGGAATGATGCAATTAGAAAGAAAGTTGGTGTAGCTCTGATCGAGGATAAGATGCGAGAAAACCGCTTAAGATGGTTTGGTCATTTGCAAAGAAGGTCAACTGATGCACCGGTTAGGAGATGCGAGTGTTGGGATGTCAAGCCGGCTAAGAGAGGGCGAGGACGGCCCAAGAAGTGTTGGAAAGAGACTATACGAAGGGATCTTAGCTTTTTGGATATAAGTCCGAGATTGACCCAAGATAGATCTGAATGGAGGCGAAGAATCCATGTAGCCGACCCTACTTAATTGTGGGAAAAGGCTTTGTTTATTTGTTTATTTAAGGGTTAAATAAATAGATGTATACATTTATTTGCATGGTATATGTACAATGTTCTTTTTTATTTTTAATTTTGTTCTTTTTATTTGATTTTTGTTTTTATGGTTTTTATTTACAACATAAAATATAGAATATATACAAATTTTTAGGGATTTTAGTTTATTTATTTATAAGGCTAAATAAATAGATAGGTGTTCTATGTACAAGGTGAATATATACAAGTGAATATTTTTATTTTCTTTTTAATTTTTCTATTTTTATTTGGATTTTATATTTACAAATATATACAAATATATACAAGCCCATTTTATTCTATTTTTTTGGAGGAAAATATTTTTATTATATTTAGAGGTATATTTACACACATGAGCTCCCTATCTCTCTCTACTTTGGTTTTTATGCGGTCAGGCCCATGCTGAGCCCTCCCTTGGGATTAGGTTGCTCAATATTTATTCCAAATATTTCCCTCTTTTTCTTTTAATTCTTTATTCTTTTATTTTTGCACAAAAACATGCTAATTATTAGTTTTTACACTATGCATGCTTTTTGTTAATTATTTGTATTTACACATATCTACATGCATTTGCAAAGGTTTTTGTAGCTAAAATATAAGAATAAAGAGTGATGAATGAGTATTCATCAATCGCTCAAACTCTTCACCAATTGTGACAGGCAATCAAGGGTTGGATTCATGTGAGCTGCCTCATTTTGCTCAATGGGTCATGCTCGCAGACCCTGATACTGGTATGGAGGTGGTGACTGGTAACTGTGATAATAATGATGAGGAGGGAATGACTGGAAACTGTGTGGAGGAGGGTGCTGCTGTTGAATATGAGAAGCTTGTTGTTGTTGATGGTACAATGGTTGGTGGTACTTGGACTGTTGGTAGTTTGATCTCCAAGTAGAGCTCGATGTGGAGACTGATGATGTGAGGACTTCTGCTGGAATGGTCTCCCACCCTTATGTGGGTGGATTGGGAGGATAGACAATGATTGATTCTATTGTTGTCCGCTAGGACGGGTTAATTATTGATCATTGATCCACACTATGTTCACCTCTTGAATTTATGGAGGTGGTGTAAACAACGGCTCGACATATGATTGAGGTTTTGGATGGTACACCACCATCTGTGTATGTTGGGGTTGTTGCTGAGGTGCTTGGTCAAGGGCTTGCATGCAGTATATGTGTTGAACTGACTGTGGTTGCCCAAGATTCTGCTGCAAATTGATTTCCTTGTGCTCAGTAAGTGTCTCAGCAGATTAACTTGCAAACTGACACGAGTTGATAGTGTTGACTAGAGGCTCAAGTTGTTTCGTGATCTAGTCGAGCTTATCTAGATTCTTGGTCCTTTCTTCGATCACATTTAATTTTTCAAGATCATGTAATCACTTCTCGATAATATCAACCTTCAAGAGATGGTTCCCAATGATGCTCAAGTTGGAAATCTCATCTCTCTCAGCTACATATGATGTTGTCATATTCATTGATTTGTGGGGGATCTGCGGGTTCTTCTGGAATGCTTGGGATGAAGACAGGACGATTGATCCTTTGACCATCTCCTAAAAAATTTTCCAAACCATGTCTTCATCTTTGTTGAAATGGGACCCTCCACAGGCTGCATCCAACAGCTTCTGAGACTCCTGGTTTAGCTCACCAATTAAATTCTGGACTAGACAGGTCTTAGGGATATCATGGTGGGGGCACTTCTTCTGAAGATACTTGAAACTTTCCCATTCCTCATGAATAGGCTCATGGGATAATTGTGAAAACTTGGAGATGAGTGCACGCATATGATTTAGATAACCCAAAGGATAATATTTGTGTAGGATGGCAGACTTGAGTGCTCCCAGATTACTACTACTTTCCCCATATGGTTTATCCAATAAAGTGCCTTGTTCTGAAGGCTGAACGGGAAAGTAGACATCTTGACTACCTCCAATGGGATGACGGGGTAGTGCATAATTTCGCAGATGTGATTGAATTGCTGAAGGTGGATATAAGGTTCATAATTTTTTTCCCATGGAATATGGGAAGAAGTGAGAGCAGTTGCGATGTCAGTTCAAAGTACCCGTGGATCTTAAGGAATTTGGATCTGCCAGGTTATCTATCCAGCTCCAAGGTTGTAGGTCTCCTTGAGAGTCAGCTTTGGTTGCTCTCTCACCACATCATCACCTCTAGGATCTCCACCTTCCAGACAATCTTCTTCCCCATGATGTGCTTATCCTCCCCGGTTCCCCTATCCTAAAGGATATGGGAAAATCCTTAAGCGCATTACGGAAGCTTGAGGATCACATCATATGCGATCGGTAGTGACTAGTTGTACTAGTAGCTCAAGGCAGCGAAATTTAAAATTAATAATCTGATGAAGCCATATGATCAAAGAACACTTCTTGGATGGTTTTAGCTAAACCAAAAACAAGTATTATGTTTACCTATTGAAGTGCGGTTACGATAAAGTCTCTAAACGAAGAGACCTCTTGTCTCAAGTCCGATCCGACAGAGGGGACGCTTGCGAGAGTGTTAATGAAACGCATGCTCCTTGCAATCCATGTTGATGATCCAAGCGGCAAATCTCATGATCTCGTCACACGAGATCCAACGTCTTCTTCACAAGCTAGGTGCACCGAAGGAGACAGAGATCCATGAGCAAACAATCCAGAAGCATAACGACGATGTTGCGGGGATGGCAACTCTATAGGGCTCCATGGTGGACGCTCACAATGAGAGGGAGAGAGGGAGGGAGAGAGAGAAACTTGGCTTGTAGAGAGAGAAGGAACAGAGCCTTAGTTGTTGTTGTTTGAAGAGCAAGGGGTGTCTCTTCTTATATAGTATTTTGGGAGTCCATGGATCTCAATCTATGGACAACACAAAATCAATGGATGAGATTGATTTGTGTTTCTTTCAATGGTCATGATTTTATTTAAAAAACACAATAATAATTAATTTAATTAAATTAAATATATATATTGAGTAATCAATATAAATTAATTTAAAATAAATCATTATCCTTGAAGATAATTGGGAAGGGGATAATTATCCAACTACAACAAGGGGGGACGGCCACCCAATCCAATTAGGAGATGGTGGCAGCCCACCACCTTTGTTGGAGGATGGTAATCTCCTTCCAATGAGATTTCGTTATCTCATTCCAACATTATCTCACAATAATTACAACTACACTTGTTGTAAATTATCTCACAAAAATAATTCATAATTATCCTGTGAACATTGTAATCATGCCATTAAAAATTTGTGACTCGCATTCACAACCCAAAATAAAATGTAAATTATATTTTCAATTAATTATATAATGTGAATCCAATTCACATCAATAATTAATCAACAAATATAAATTACAATAGGCTCTCTCTAATATATAATAAATCACATTTATAATATATACATGAATAATTCGTATTGTGCTATCCACATTATTCATATCCATGATAATTTAATCGTATTTAATCATCTTGGATCCCCATTCTCATGTTCCCAAATAATATGAATCACATTCACATTATTCACATATTTGATAATTAAATCACATTTAATTATCTTAGATAACTCTCCTTATAATATGAATCAAATTCATATTATTCATGATAATCAAATCACATTTAGTTATCAATTTTCTCAATGCTCGGATGCATATATCAACAATGAAATTATCCTTGAACTCTTACAAGGATAATGTGTTTTCTCCATGGATACTTGGATATAAGGATAAGGCGATTGTATTATTCCATGTATAGTGACTTGGATATTGAGATCACATCTCAAATCCAGATCATATGGAACTCTCATGGATGTTTGATTAAATCAAGACCACAAATATAATCTTCTCTTTGCATCTGAATCACTAACGAGACCGAAAATACCCTCTTTTAATTGGTGTGAATTAAGCTTTAATGTGTCATTGTAATTACGTCAGGAATTCATAATTGATCAATAAATAACCACAAGAAATTAATCAATTTTATTCGGCGTGTTTTATGTTTATTTTACTTGGGCAAGTCCCAAGGTCGAACTCAAAGAGGAAAGGAACAACTTAGAATTTCGTCTATCAAAGTTCGTGTATAATTTTCGAGATAGTATTTTTTTGGTGTTTCTAATGCAAATTTGGGATGCAAATGTAAATGAGGCCAATTTTAATGACTAAAATGAATTTTTCAATCAAATGATATCCAAAAATTACAAAACTTAGCCAATGTGTTAATGATGATGAAATAAGTACACTATAATTTTTTATAATTTTTGGATGTAAGATAAATATTTTATGAATTTATTAATGCAAACAAAGTGAATTTCAATATTTAATTATAATAAGTATTAAACCTATTTATTTTCAACGAATAAAATTATTCAAGATCTATCACAAGGGGACTGATCTCAAAAAAATCCTAAACCTCAAAAATACGAGATTGAATACCTATTAAAAATTAAAGATTGAAATATGCAAAATGATTTTTATAGGACAAATTATGCATGCAAATGCAATTCTTTTTAGGCACGATATTAAACACAATTAAAACTCTAATCCGTGAATTTTTAGTAATTTTCATAGTTATGGTTAATTACATATGAATTTTAAGGCATAAGATGGGCAAAATACTTAATTTTCCACGAGAAGAATAATTAATAATTAACCAAAACCAAAAAAAATCTCCCAAACATGCCATAATGTAGAGAGATAATCGAAGAACACAGTGTTATTTTTGAATGATAAAAATAGTGCGATGTAGAGGTTTGAAATAAATAAGGAATACAGGGGTCTTAATGCAAAATTACAATAAAAATTAAGTAGAAATAATGCAGTGAGAGGATTGAAGCTAATTACCTACACCCTGAGGGGTGTCTCTGCAAATTTACAAAGGGGTCAAGTGATGGGAGCGGTTGGTGATTTAGCGATTCTCCGGGGGGTCTCTGCAAATTTCCCAATAGGTCACATGCGAGGCACGTGACCTCTGGGCTGGGGCTTCGGTGTAAATCAGGGATCTCTAGAGGAGTTGGCTGCAATTGTTCCCAAGAGGCACGTGAGAAGCACGTGACCACCGGGGACTTGAACCCGGCGGAGCGGTGGAGGGGGAGGTCCTCGCAATTGGAGGCGCTCGATGGTGGTCGTGCTGCAGTATGGTGATCAGCCCAGGCGGTGAAGAACGTATGGCCGACACACATCCTTGGGTCGTCGGATGCGTGAAGGCGATGACTTCTGGCGCGGAGGTGGCTGCTATGGAGGCGAAGGCGTCGGCTTTGGTGGACAAAGGCGGAGGCGTTGGCGAAGCTTCTAGTGGCGAAGGCGTTGGCGAAGATTCTCGAGGCGAACTGGAGCAGCTGTCGAAGGCGAGTTGGCGATGACAGTGAAGTCGAAGGGGGTGTGGGTGGAGTGGAAAGTGATAGGTGTATGTTGGCTCAACAGCATGACGCTGGAGCAGGAGCAGACACATAGATGGTGGCATGCTGCAACGAAGCTTCGAGCCTCGGATTGCGCCGAGGAAGAGAGAGCCGGTGTTGTCACTGTCGGGTCCACTCCTTCCTTAGGTAATCGGCCGATGGTCGGAGACGGGGCAGGTCTATGGTTTTATAGCAGGAGAAGGGGGTCGACGGTGGCTGTGCTGCGGTCTGATGATCTGCTCAGGCAGTGAAGAACGCATAGCTGACACACGGCCTTGGGTTGTCGGAGGTGCGAAGGTGATGGAGCGGTGGAAATGTGGCTGGTGAAGGAGCGAAACGGTGGAGGGCAGCTGAAGGCAGAGGAGCGTTGAGAGGAGCCTCCTGCCCTAGGTGTTATTGATGAAGCACTAGGAGTCGATGGCGATGATGCCGACTTTTGGCTCTCAGCTAGGAGGCGTCGATGGATGGCGGGGGGCGTTGTCGAAGTAGTTGGCTCGACGGCCCAAGATGGTGCCGGAGCAGAGCAGCTACCCGATGAGGACGTAGTAATGCACGGTGGGGATCCACTGGATCTCGTCGCATCATCGGGGGCGAGGAGTTGTCACCTCCGGCTTGTTCTTCCCTTCGATCTATAGTCGGATGACAGTTATGAAGGAGGGGTGGCGGACCTTTAATAAGTAGGTGATGGTGGTGGGTCTTCAGTCGGAGATGGAAGGAGATCGGTGATTGGAATCGAGCAGCGATCTGATGGGATTTGGCGGAGATGCGACACGACGGGATTTGAGGAGGAGGGCGTTATTGGAAGGGCGGTGCCCGTAGATGGAAGGAGGCGTCGAAGACCGAGAATCATGGGATGGAGACGACGAGAATTGGGAAAGTTGGTTGGAGGAGAACGACGCACAGGGGTCGTCCGATCGGCCGAGATCGAACGCCCTTGACGCGCCCACGTGGCAACACCTAATTTTTTGTATTTTTTTAAATTTTACTATATTTTATAAAGTAAAACAAAAAATAAATATTAAAATTGGGTGACACGTGGCGGCTCCAGGAGCTGCCATGTGTCAACCCTAGAAAAATCGAAAATAAAAATACAAATATAAAGATAAAAGAAATAGCGAATGACCTCGGATCAAATAACTTTTTTCACTAAATTGTTTGCCTTGATGAGATCTACAACCTTCCTGAAGAGACCAAAATCAAAATCGATCATTTGCACAATGTGGTATTATTGGGTACTCTCTGTACATAGAATACCTTGATTTTTGGGTTTTATAATATTTTTACCATTTTTAAACTAGATAAAAATCCGAACAAAAATATGATAAAATCAAAGATAAATATTTACACATTAATCTATTTTTTAGATTTTTAGTCATTAAAAAATAAGGAATAAAATAAAATGTGAAAATGGTAACTTTTGTATAAACGGTTAGTGAAGACCTGGACCCAGTTAATTTCTTTGATTTCAACATCAGTTTGGATTTGGATTTTCATACATTTTAATAAAGATTTTATCAATGGAAATAAATGAAAAAGAAATAAAATAAAATGGATTAACTATGTACATAAAATAAAAGGTCAAAAACCGCTAAAATACAAAATGTACAAAAGAGGCCCAAAACCCAAATTTCACATATGAGCTCTGATTCATTTGAACATGAAGGTAGTTGAATGTATATTAGTTCAAAAGTGAGTAGGATTAAATCGAACACTAGATGAGGAAGATATCGAGGTTTTAATCCGAGAATCCTGCGATCAGGGTTTGGGTTTTTGGTCCACTTATTTGGGTTAGTGATTTTTTGTATTTTTCATTTATTCTTGTTAGTAATATGTACACAATGCACGTGGTTTCAGGTCATTTGAAGTTAGCATGAATTATTTAAAAATTAGGGAAGTTAGGCTATTTTACAGGTCAATTGGGCTCAGATTTTTGGGTTCTTATTTTGTGCAATAATGAGTGATAAAATGCAATTCTTATCAATATATGCATGAGTGATAATTATGCAAAATAAATGAAGAAATGCTAATGAATTTAGGGATTTGAACTTAATTAATCATTTTTACAGTGATGAATTTGAGATTCATCATCCCCCTATACTTAAACCATTCTTGTCCCTTAGCATCAAAAGAAATGCAATTAGGTGGAATGAGATTGGGTTCCAAACCAAGATCATGAGATGAAGGTGAAAATGGAACTAGACCGGACCTTAGGATTATTAGTTTGGCAGAACTTATGTGAGACTTAGAATTTGAAAATAAACAGCCTTCAAGTTCTACACATCATTGTCACAGTTCAGCTCAGAAGTCATCTTAGATCAATCCTCTTCCCAAAGCATACCCCATGAACATTGAACAATCGACTCATGTGTGTGAAAGTTTTTAGCTCTTCCCATCCAAAATGCCTGACTACCATGCAAACCTCCTCTCCAGTAACTCGTCCTCTGGGAGTCAGGTATTTCCTTATAAGGTCTTGAAGGATATGGTATGATCCTTAAGCGCATCACGGAAGCGTGAGGATCGCATCGTATGCGATCGGGAGCGACTAGTCGTTGATGAATCTGTGATTCATGACTCTAAAAGTTGAAAATAGAGCTTTGTTCCCGAGTAATTAACTGCATATTCCCACTTATATTGCATAATAAGCATTCATGCATGCATTGATAACATCTGCATTTTAGCATTCATATTGCATAAATAAGAAGCCAAATTCATCTGTAAAAATCACATGTATATTCTCCATATTTACCCTATTTGTATATATTTTATACTAACTCCAAATCCAATAAAACCAACTCCATAGTGTATATACTACTAACACTAATTAAAGAAAAATATCAAAAAAAATACTAACTTATAAAATTGACCAATAAAAGCCGAATCCAAGTTTGAGACCATGAACCATAAAATGCACATATCTCTCTCACACAACCTCCGAATTAGGTCTACTCACTTTTAAAGTAATATACATTCAAAGACCTTCGAAACAAGACCAATTTCATTAAAATCGGAGCTCGTATGCAAAATTTGGGTTTTGGGCCCCTGTTGTATATTGTACATATTGACCATTTTACCCCTGTATTTTATCCTTTTATTTTCTTAATTATTAAAAATCCAAAAAAATCGATTAAGTTGTAAATATTCCTTTCATATTTTTCTTAACTTTATTTTGATTTTTCTTATTAAAAAATGACAAAAAATTACAAAAAGAAAAATACGGTATTTTTATATCTATAAGGTACCACCCAAAAATACATTTTGTACAGACGATCTCATTTGATTTTCGACCCTTCACGAAAGTTGTAGATCTCATCGAGACGAGCAACTTTCATGTTGACCACTTGTTGATTTAAGCTCTCTTATTATGTATTTTTGATTTTTCTTTCCATTTAACTTTGGTTTTTTCTGAGAGCGACATGTGGTGGCTCCGGAAGTCGCCACGTGTCAACCCCATGTTTTTGGCTACTTATTAAATAAAAGCCACATGGCCGCATCCGAGCGTGCCAAGTGGCGCCTTCTCATTCCCCATCAACCCATTCCACCCCATTCTCCCTTGGCTTGGGGAGAAGGCAACGTCAACACCTCCATTCCATACTCCATCTCCTCCACCTTCTCCATCTCTTCTCCAACCTCCACCTCTCCCTCATTATATTCTCCTCCACTCTTCCATTCACCCCCATCCGCCTACTGAGAGTGAAATCCCGGAGCTCCCTATCCATACTCAGTGACAGTGAGGGTGAGACCGAGGTTGAGCGACGACGGTTCTCTGGTGAGATCCAAGGGATCAAGGTCCCTTGTCGCAGCTCAAGCGTGAGCTGCTCGAGCTCCGTCTCTGTTGCGGCGTTGAGCGAAGACCTGAGGTGCCTCTCTTTGCACCTCCTTCCCAGACATCCGTCCATCTCCAGGTAATCTTCTTCTCCCCTTTCTTTTCTTCCACTCCAAGCCAATAACTCCCCACTACCCCACTCTCTCCATCCTTCTCCAACCTCCTCCTCCTCCTCTTTATATTCTCTTCCACTCCTCCATTCATCTTCATCCGTCATTCCGTATTTCAATGAAAAGAGAGCGAGCTTGGAGTGTTCCCGTCAGTGACAGCGACCTAACATCATCCTCGAGCAACGACCTCTCCACGGCGAGATCCGAGGTGGTATTATCCACTTCGTCGCAGTCATCCTTCGCAGGAAGCTGCTTAAGCTTCGGAGGCCGCCATCTCCTTAGAGCGACGATCATCGAAATCGAAGTTTATCTCCTCCCCCACAGGCGACAACATCCACCCACTACAGGTATTTTCTATCATTCCCTTGTCATTTCATTTTTTTATCTAACAGTTGTTTATCTTGTTCATCACAACAACATCATCTCATTTCTATCACCTCAATTTCACCACACAACCATCACCACATTTACACACAAAAACCACATCATATACCATTACCACCATCATCACCATCCTAATCATCTACATTTTTACATATCTATTCACTGTAAAAAAACAAAAAAATAAAAACAAATCAAAATACAAAAAAAAATAAATTTTGCAGGTCCTGCTTGGCCGCCCCTGTCGGTATGAGCCCACGCCAGCGGCCGGCACCGCCCCGCCATTCGTCACCGATCGCCGCACCAAACCAGTGGCTGGCCGCCGCCCTCAGCTCCAGCACGAGCGCCGCCGCACGCTGCTGCGGCCGAGCTCGCCGCCTCTACGCGGCCCCCAGGTCGTGCCGACCCGATGCAGCCCCTCCGCCCGCTGCCGCACGACCGCGCCCCGCTCCAGGCCGTGCCGCCCTCTCGCGTGTGCGCCTTCTCCCCAGCAATGGCGCCATTTTGATAAGCCCGAAATCTACCCTATTTATGTTGTCTAGTTGACTATTCGTTGCAGTCGGATAGATCCGCGTCGATCAAAAATAACAGCACGGTTCGATTAAATCGTCGAATGAAATTATGTGCGGTTTGATGTTTGTTTAGCCTGGGCAAGCCCTAGGGTCGACTCAAGGAGGCAAAGGAACAACTCAGGATCAAGTTAGATGAATTAGATTGTGATTTTCCAAGTGGTTTTATTGGTATTTGTTTATGCAACAAAAATGCCAATGCACAAATGCGGATGAATTAGGTTAATAAAAAAATAAGCGACTCAGCCAAAATTAATTTGAATGTGAAATTAGTCCAAAATGGCTAAATTATAATTTTCCTGTAAACCTAATCCAATGATGAATGCAAATGTATTTTTTTGGAATTTTTGGCTTTAAAATGCGCAAATGAAAAATACAAACTTTTTTTGGGTTTTTATGCAATTTTTCATGCAAATGATATGCAAAAATTAATAAAAATTTACTGCAAGTTAAATACGATGAAAGAGAGATACTCTAATTTTTTTAGAATTTTCTGATATTTTATGATTTTTTTATGAATATTTTACTGAAAACAGAGCAACTGTGAGTATTTAATTTCTAATAAATCCACAAACTTAAATTATCCAAAGTCCTATTTATCTCAAATAGATATTTTAATAAGGAATTTAGGAGCTTTAAAATTTCTCAAAAATCTTATTTGTGGATTTAATTAAAAATCATCTACAGAAATCACTCTAGAATTTATTTTAGGCAAAGGACAACTCCGAATTGGACGAAATTTGGATAGTAATTAAAGAACATTTAGAGGCATCATTCACAATTTTTTCACAATTTTTGGAGCAAGATATAGGCCTATGTGAATTTCAGATCATAATTAGGCAAAATATCACTGATTTTCACTCTATGAATTTTAGTAAATTATTAGATGCTCACAAAAATATAAATAAATAGCCAAAATGTTCAGAATTAATCAGTCAACAACATGATATTTTCGTATTAAAAATTGATGCAAAAATAATATCCAAATTAACGCTCAAAGCTAAGGGTGTCAATACAAATAGAAATTTAAATAAGACTGACAAACTGTGCACAGGGGCACTTGTGCAAATTCTAAAACTTGAAATGAACCATATGCAATTTTCACAATATAATAAAATAAAAAAACAAATGAACCTTTTATGTTTCTTCTCGTGCAAGTTACGCACAAGCTTGGGCGGCTAGGGCTTCGCCATGAGGCAGGGAGGCGGCGCACGGGGCGGCGGCCGCGCCGCGCACGGCCGTGAGGGCGGCGCGCGGTCGGTGAAGAGGCGGAGGCTATGCGATGGGGACGAGGTGGCAGCGGTGAGTGGGCGGTCGCAGGCGAGGGGCGGCAGCCTGGGCGCGCACGCGCTGCGCGCAGAGGCTGCATCCTTAACTGGGGCGATCGGTGGTCGGGAAGGCGGTGGCCACGTGCGATGGCGGTAGCATGCGTGAGGAGGAGGTCGGAGGTGGCGCACGGGCTGCGGTCTGGAGATCTGTGCGCGGAAGACGAGGGGGTCGACGGAGAGGGGCGGCGCCGCTTGAAGTCGAGGACGCGTGGCGGAGCGCCTGCGCGGGGCGATGGAAGGGCGGCGCCTACGGCATGCGGCTGGGCATCGCGCGGCGGCGCGGTTGGTTGACGGCGGCGCAGCAACAGGCCTAGCTGTTGCAGGGAGGAGCGGGGCGACACGCGTTGAGCACGGGCTGGAGGCGTGCAGCTGGGGCACAAGGGCGACTTCGGGTGCCTCGAGCAGGACCTGTGGCGGGTGGTGCCGCACGGGGCTGGTGCAGCGGAGCGACCAGGCGCGGGGTGGCAGTCCTGAAGAGAGCGGCTGGGCTCGGGGAGAAGGCGCATGCGTGAGAAGGAGGCACGGCCTAAAGCGGGGCGCGGCCGTGCGGCAGCGGGCGGAGGGGCTGCGTCGGGTCGGCGCGACCTGGGGGCCGCGTAGAGGCGGCGAGCTCGGCCGCAGCAGCGCGCGGCGACGCTCGTGCTGGAGCTCAGGGCGGCGGTCGGCCGCTGGTTTGGGGCGGCGATCGGTGACAAATGGCAGGGCGGTGCCAGCCGCTGGCGTGGGCTCACACCGGCAGGGGCGGCCAAGCAGGACCTGCAAAATTTATTTTTTTTGTATTTTGTTTTTTTTGTTTTTTTTTACAGTGAATGGATATGTGAAAATGTAGATGATTAGGATGGTGATGATGATGGTAATGGTATATGATGTGGTTTTTGTGTGTAAATGTGGTGATGGTTGTGTGGTGAAAATGAGGTGATAGAAATGAGATGATGTTGTTGTGATGAACAAGATAAACAATTGTTAGATAAAAAAATGAAATGACAAGGGAATGATAGAAAATACCTGTAGTGGGTGGATGTTGTCACCTGTGGGGGAGGAGATAACTTCGACTTCGATGATCGTCTCTCAAGGAGATGGCGGCCTCCGAAGCTTAAGCAGCTTCCTGCGAAGGATGACTGCGACGAAGTAGATAATACCACCTCGGATCTCGCCGTGGAGAGGTCATTGCTCGAGGATGATGTTAGGTCGTTGTCACCGACGAGAACACTCCAAGCTCGCTCTCTTTTCGTTGGAATACGGAATGGCGGATGAAGATAAATGGAGGAGTGGAAGAGAATATAAAGAGGAGGAGGAGGAGGTTGGAGAAGGATGGAGAGAGTGGGGTAGTGGGGAGTTATTGGCTTGGAGTGGAAGAAAAGAAAGGGGAGAAGAAGATTACCTGGAGATGGACGGATGTCTGGGAAGGAGGTGCAAAGAGAGGCACCTCGGGTCTTCGCTCAACGTCGCGACAGAGACGGAGCTCGAGCAGCTCACGCTTGAGCTGTGGCAAGGGACCTTGATCCCTTGGATCTCACCGGAGGACCGTCGTCGCTCAACCTCGGTCTCACCCTCACTATCACTGAGTATGGATAGGGAGCTCCTGGATTTCACTCACAGTAGGCGGATGGGGGTGAATGGAAGAGTGGAGGAGAACATAGAGAGGGAGAGGTGGAGGTTGGAGAAGAGATGGAGAAGGTGGAGGAGATGGAGTATGGAATGGAGGTGTCGGCGTTGCCTTCTCCCCAAGCCAAGGGAGAATGGGGTGGAATGGGTTGATGGGGAATGAGAAGGTGCCACTTGGCGTGCTCGGATGCGGCCATGTGGCTTTTATTTAATAAGTAGCCAAAAACATGGGGTTGACACATGGCGGCTTCCGAAGCCACCACATGTCGCTCTCAGAAAAAACCAAGTTAAATGGAAAGAAAAATCAAAAAGACATAATAAGAGAGCTTAAATCAAAAAGTGGTCAACACAAACATTGCTCGTCTCGATGAGATCTATAACTTTCGTGAAGGGCCTAAAATCAAATGAGATCGTCTGTACAAAATGTATTTTTGGGTGGTACCTTATAGATATAAAAATACCGTAATTTTTCTTTTTATAATTTTTTGTCATTTTTAATAAGAAAAAATCGAAATAAAGTTAAGAAAAATATGAAAGGAATATTTACAACTTAATCTAATTTTTTTTGAATTTTTAATAATTAAGAAAATAAAAGGATAAAATACAGGGGTAAACCGGTCAATATGTACAATATACAACAGGGGCCCAAAACCCAAATTTTGCATACGAGCTCTGATTTTAATGAAATTGGTCTTGTTTCGAAGGTCTTTGAATGTATATTACTTTAAAAGTGAGTAGACCTAATTTGGAGGTTGTATGAGAGAGATATGTGCATTTTAAGGTTCATGGTCTCAAACTTGGATTCGGCTTTTATTGGTCAATTTTATAAGTTAGTATTTTTTTTGATATTTTTCTTTAATTAGTGTTAGTAGTATATACACTATGTAGTTGGTTTTATTGGATTTGGAGTTAGTATAAAATATATACAAATAGGGTAAATATGGAGAATATACAGGTGACTTTTACAGATGAATTTGGCTTCTTATTTATGCAATATGAATGCTAAAATGCAGATGTTATCAATGCATGCATGAATGCTAATTATGCAATAGAAGTGGAAATATGCAGTTAATTACTCGGGAACAAAGCTCTATTTTCAACTTTTAGAGTCATGAATCACAGATTCATCACCCCCCTATAGTTAAACCTTGCTCGTCCCCGGGCAACTAAAATGAAATGTAGAGTGAAATGATTTGGGTTCCATACCAAGGTCATGAACAAAAGTTGAAAATGGAGCTTGACTCAACCTTTGGATTAATTGTGTGGAGGAACCTTATTGGGACATGAACTTAAGACCTAGCAGACTTCAAGTTCACAAGTCTTTTATTCAAGACGCCTTAATAGTCAGGTCAGAACAAATCCTCAGACGCAAATTTCTAATGACTATGATTATTACTTGTACTGTGTAAGTGTGAAATAGCTCTCCACATTAGAAATGGCTAAGAACCAGCCTCCTCTGACAAGGTAACTCAAATAACCCGGTCCAGTAACTCTTTCCTCGAGGAGCGGGGTATTCCCTTCTAAGTTCAAGTGCAACCAGCTCAAGAGGAGGGGGTGGAGAAAAAAGAATGGATGGTAGCCAGTGTAGCTACCTATCCCGGGATGCCTGACCAGTGTAGCCAAGTCATCCAGCTGCATTTTCTTTGCTAATATGCATACACCGACAGGTTTTTTTAACCTGTCTGATTTTTGGAGTTCTTGCATTTTTTTCTTTTTTTTGAACTATATACAAGGTGCAGCATGTACATCAGGAGTTTTTCCTCTTGATCCAGTAGACTATCCCTCTTTTGAAGCATTATTGCAACCCACAGCATCCCGTCCTTAGATGTCAACACCACCGGACTAGGTTGAGATGCACTACCTCCCTAGAGGAGGACAGATGTTTCCACCCGTGTGCTACTCCAAGGTAAAGGATTCTACTTCCTCACCACCTCATCAATGAAGAGCTACGTGCATTGTGCTTGTCCAAGTTAGGTCATTATCTAAAAGAATCATGCATGTGCACGAGATATTCTACTTAGACTAATCAACATGTCATGTGAACATAGACTTGCGGACTCAAAGAATTAAGTCACTTGACTTGAGAAATCTTAACTCCAGCTCCTAAAAGGTTCCTCTGAAATTAGGTAGATTAAGGTCAAATCAGGTCCATCCTCAATATCTACTCATAACTTGGTTCAGAACCCACTAGCTTTTCACTTTGCATATGCAAGATATGCAGATGAGGTGCAGATGATATGCTATGAATGAAATGCAAGACTTTTTTTTCTTTTTCTTTTTTTTGAAGTACACGGATGATATGCAAGAGTAAATAAGAAGCCAATTTTTTTGTTTTGTTTTTTTTGTTTTTTTTGTGGTTTTTTTCAAAACTTTGGTATACCTCCTATGTTACAAAAATTTACAAGAGTTTATAAGTATTATAAAAATTATACAAGTGTTATACAATATACAAGTATACAAATTTTTTTTTTCAATTTTTACCCACCCATAATTATTGCAAAAATATATACAAAAAGTATGCGAAAATACACGAAAGTACGAGCTATGGGTAAAGTATATATGTAATATATACACGCTCCCCTATACTTAGCGTGTGCTATGTCCTCAGAGCACGAAAAGCGAGGAAAAAGACATAGCTTGTGCTAAGCGTAGGAGAGCTAAAATAACAAAAAGTAAAGAAGTCGTCCCGCCCCCCTATACTTAGGCTCTGGCAGCCTAAGTGTAGAAGAAGATCAAAAATGGGGCGGGTGAGGTTAAGAGGGGAAATGGAGGAGTATATACACAGCGGGCATCGGTCCCCCCTATACTTAGGCTCTGGTCAGCCTAAGTATAAGACATGAGTAAGTATGAGAACCGATGTGATCTGGAGGATGTACAGTGAATAGACGTGGGTCACTCTCCCCCCTATACTTAGGATCTGGTTATCCTAAGTATAGTCATGAAATGAAATGTGGAGCGGGGGCGAGTGATTCGAATCACTGGGGAGGGAGGGAGAGAAAGTATATACAAGAAAGAGTGAGATTATACAAGGATTAAGAAGGTTTGTGACGAACCTTCTTGCGGACGCGAGGAGGTGGATAATATACATATGTGTCGCTGTCAGAATTGTCCTCAGATGAATAATAGTGAGGTGTAGGGATCGTCCAACGAGGGTCGACACACGGCTGCTTGCTTAGATACGGCTTAAGAACAACCGAACTGAGCTCACTCATATAAATCACCTTGTCCGGACCCGATGAGGATTCCTCTGAAACTTCCTTCTCCGGAATGTTGAAGGAAATTTTCTTAGTCGGTTTTCTAGAACCTGAATCATTAAGAGGGAGATGAGAGCGATGCACATTGAGAGGTTCGGGGGAACACCTCGAGGAATCAATTCTCGACTTCCTCTCACTAAATAGCCGACTAGAAGAAGGAGCTACCGTGTTTTTATGTGGAGTCAATTTAGTCTTGGTTGTTTCCTTTGAAGGTCCAGGATGTGGTGCGGTGATGACCATGGGTTCCTCATCAGACGAGTCACCATATAGATTAGAATATTCCTGAAGGGTCAACATGCGTCTCGGAAAGGTGCTAGTGATCTCAATTGGCTTGATATTATTAGGCTCTTGTGTCGGATCACCGAAATGATCAAGGCAATCCACAAAGGTCGTGTCCGACTCAATGATAGCTTCTAATCGTGAGTCCTCCTTAAAAGCTGTCATGGTGGTGGTGCAAGCAGTTGATGAAGTGGAGGTGTGGGGAGTCTCTGAACGAATGGTCGTCCAGACAATCGGTCTCTCAGGTGTAGTAGAGAGGTGGGACTCATCTTCCTCTCGATGGTCACGACTGTCAGCGGATGTGTGGGTCACCTTAGAGTAAAGTTTATCAAAGAATGGATGAGGTCGAAGCGCTCTCAATGCTGTAAAATCGATTTTCCGAGTCTCGCAATCTATAGTCGCCTTAGCCAAGGCTAAGAACGACTTCCCGAGAATAATCGGAGACTGGGAAAACTCTCCTCGGTGCTCAATGTCAATGATCGTGAAGTCCACCTGGAGTAGAGAACCTTGGAAAGTAATGATGACTAAAATGTTTCCTCTCGGTCATTTGATAGATCGATCAGCCAGCTGAACGATCTCTCTCGACTTCCTAAGTAGCCTGAGTTTGAGCTTGTCAAACACAGAGGTCAGGAGGATATTTATCGGTGAGTCATCATCGATTCTTGCATGGGTAAAGATGGTGTCTTTGATTTCACATTCAACTCGGGGCAACCGCTTTACTCTACGGCTTTTGGTCTTTCTCTCCATCACCAAGGAGGTGACCATAGACACTATGTGTCTTTCAGTCCTTGTCCTCTTATTGCCTGACCTCTTGGACATCAATTTGCTTCTCACAAATTGTTTGAGGTTGGGAAAGTGATCTATGGCCTTTATTAAGGGAAGATTAAAAATCAGTTCTTCATCGAGTGCTTCCCTTAGGATAGGATCCAACTTTTTTAAATCATTTTCAATTTTTATGTGATTTTTTGGTTTTTCAATTTTTTTGGTGTTTTGGATAGTTGAATTATCAGACACAAGATTGGAAGGCAAGGGGTTAGTAGAAGAGGAATATAGAATGGACTCCATCTATACAGAAGATGTGGGTTCCCTCATGCTTGCTTGGTTTTCAACATCAGATCTACTTACTTCCTTTTCCACTATCATTCCCAAGCTGGAAGAAATTGAGTGCAGTATGTCCATGACATCTCTCAACTCGTTACCAAGTGATTCATTTTTCTTAATAAGTCTAGATATGTCATCCTCCACAAAATTCTCATGACAAATCATGGGAGAGTGTTGCTCAATCGGAGGATACTACTGAGAGATTAGGGTCTTATACTCAACATACCTAGACTCTGGCATTTAATTGATGAATCTCCATTTCATCACCTTTATTCTATCATTTTGGCCTCAAAAACCCCAGCAAATGCATGTAAATAGCATCAAATTGTACATAATAGCATTCATCATTCATTGTATTAATTATACATTAAATAATATGTTTAATGCCAAAATTATAGAATAAAGAGAAGAAAAGAAAAAGGAATAAAATATTGCAAATATTTTATGACCCAAACCCCGAGACCAAGGCCAGTATGGTATTGGTCGACAAGGAATAAAGTAGGAGCAGATAAGGGCCAGTGTACAATAAATACCTCATTTATTCATGCATTTATTTATGCATTTTTGACACCTATTTTGTACATAATTATTTATTCATCAAATAAAGAAACTTTGTTCATGAAAGTTGTAGATAATAATGTAAATAAAAATACAAAATTGAGTTTGTGTAAAAATAATACTCAGTGTACATTTTATACACAGAATAAAAAGCCAAAATCTCAACTTCACAGACCCATATCTTGCAAATAAAAACTCCAAATCACCCAAACTCATCTTTAATTGTATATAGTTTTCCAAGAACTATTTAATAAAATTGGCTTCATAATTTTTGGAGCCCATCTGCAGAAGTTAGGTTTTTGGCCCTCCTTGTATCTAGGTCTGATTAAAATATTTACTTTATGCAATATTTATTATTTCTATAAACTTATATTTTTAGAATTTTGTAAATAATGTACACAATACATGTACATATTAAAAGTAAAAGAAAACCAAAAAGAATTTATAAAATAAAATGAGTCTATAAAATTCATAGACAAAATACCTATGCTATCCATCTATATATAAATAAAAAGGACTTTATTCTTTTATTCTTTTATATTTTTATAGTAATGTAAATAATACATATAACCTATTAAAAATATAAATCCAAAATAAAAATCAAGAAAATACATTAAATAAATTAAGTATACAAAATACATAGGTAAAAGACCTATAAGGATACCTACATATACCTATACCTATTTATTTAAAAATAAAAATAAACTCCTAAAAACTAAATAAAAATACCATCACACTCACAAAAATAAATTTTAAATTTATAAAATAAGGCAATAAAATAATAAAAGAAAATAAGCAAATTAAAAATAAAATACACAAAAATACATGTAAATACATACATATACACATTATTAAATTAAAACTATAATAAAACACTTAGAAAAATTCAATAAAAATCACAAATAAATACTACATGAAAAAATACACATTTTTTATGTTTTAGGAAAATTCAAATAAAATCATTTACTATGGTTAATAAATCAATTTAGGATCAAAATTCCTGTTTTGTCTTTTAGCGGCTGACGTGGACCAATGGGGCGCCGACCCTTGTTGACCGCCTGGTCAACTGTCCCATCTGGGACCTGGCGCCTCTGGACTGTCAACTCCCCGGATTTCTTCCTTATTTTACGGCCGTCCCGTCCATCGATCGAGCTCGCTTCCTTCACAAGAATTGATCTCTGATCATCCATGATACCCGCCAATAACGTAGATCGACTCGATACTCATTGGATTAAGTAATAATCGCTGGTCAATAAGGCTACATGACAATGTCTATAAATAAGAAGCTACGCCCCCTTCCGCAAATTTGGCCAATTTTAGTCCAACCAAAAGCCTCGATTTCGTCCCTGGAAGGTTCCTTGTGACAGGAGGGGTGGTCCAGCTCTTCGAATCGGCCGGAGGAAGGAGGATTTTGTCGCAGCGGAGCTCCGGCGTCCGCCCTGCTCCCTGGTGGCCCCCAGGTATAAGAGCTGTCCTTTTTATGCTTTTTAGTTAGGTTTTGATGTTAGTTTTCAATTCCAGTTGTTAGTTTAGCCTTTAGTTAATCATAGTAGCTTAAAAACAAAAATTCGAAGTTCGCCGGAGCGGAGCTCCGGCGACTTCTTCACTGTAAACCCGACCGTGTCTGACTGCCACGTGCACCCCATTTCGATCCCTATCGCATTCTTCATCGATCCATCGCCTTTGACTAACCGAGGACCTCTGGTCTTCGCGAATCGGGGCTCCACCTCCGCCGTACGCCGGAGCCCCTCTGCCCCGCTCCATTTCGCTGCAAAGCTTCAAAACCCCGGGTCGAGGAGGTAGCCCTCGCTCCCCCAGTTCTTCCTATGCAGGTACAACGAGGAATGGAGCCCATCTGGGCTCGCATCGAACCAGGAAGATGTTCTTGGAGGTCCTATGCTTCATCGACCTCGTCCGAGCGACTCGGACCTCCAGGAGCCATGAGAGGACCATCAGACGACGCGGAAGCCTTCCAGCCACGTTCAGAGCACTTCAGACGCGCGGGAGAGCCCTGGAGGAGCCCGAGCTTCTCGATCGAAGCTCGCCAGGCGCGAGCTTCTTCCCTGTTCTTCCAGGGAGCTACAGCGCCGTCGGATCAGGAGGAGAGGCCCAGATTGAAAGACAGTCGTCCGATGAAGACACGCGCCAACCGTCGGATCCGCGAGGAGCATCTAATCTGAACCCTTCATCGACGAATCGGTATCCGCCGTCAGATGGGCGACACGTGGATAAGTGGCGCACCCAGCGCTGCAGGATGAAGCGCCTTAGGGGTAAACTTCAAACACCTCCCCCCGCCTTTTGTATTTATAGTTTAATACCAAAAATAAAAAGTCACGTTGTAAATAAATTGTATAATTTGTAGAACACCCCCTGGAGTTTATGTATTTACATTTTAGTCCCTCTGCGCCTCACGTGCAACACCCATGTGAGGCACGTGAAATTTGCACTAAAACCCCGCCGGGTTTTATTAATTGTAAAATGGCCCTGAAAATAAAAATAAATGTTTATTTCTGTTATAATTTTTGCATGGATGCCCCTGATAATTATTTTAATTGCAAAAATGCCCCTGACAGGCCATTTATTTTTGTATGCTTTGTCCATTTATTTTGTGCCTCATATTAATTCGAAAAATCTTGCAAAAATGGATATAAGCTCTTGTTAGTGTACCCTTGCACGCTATGTTTTTAGTTTTTAATTTTGTTGCATTTTTGCATTTAATAAAAATCAAAAACATGCCTTTTAATTACTGTCTAACTTATAAAATTCCAAAAAAAATATTAAAAGACCTCGAAAAATTCCAAAAAAATCCCCTAGTATGTATTTTGACCTATTTTAGTGTCAATCCAAAAATCCCTAAAAATCTCAAAAGAAAAACCTTAAAAACTTAAAAATACCCAAAAACTTCAAAAAAATATATAAAACCAAAGAAAAATCAGAAAAATATAAACTCAATCCCTATTTCTTCTATATTTTATTCTCTGTTTTGAAAATTAGCGTGGAAAATTTTGAGGTTGTTTGCTATTTTTAATGCCTATTTTTCTTACAGCCAGACCCTATTTCCTTGTTTTCTCTTATTTTGCTATTTAAAAATATTAAAAATGTTTTGAAAATCCCAAAAATCACAAAAACAGTAGAAAATCTTGAAAATACCAAAAAAGCTTTATTTCTGAATTTTTGACCATTTTTGTATATTTTTATAAATTTTATAACTCCCCTTTATATATATATATATATTCCCCTATAAAAAAATGATCAAAAAATGCATATTTATATACATATATATATTTATATATCTATTAATATATGACCTTCTAAAAGTAAAACAAAAAAATTATTATTATTATTATATATACATATACATAATGTATGTATTATATCCTATATACTCACCCTCTATGGGTATATATATATCTATATATTTATATGTTATTAATTATATATATACATATATTACCTAATTATATTATTAAAAAATTTTTAAAAGATAAAAACCCACAAAAATAGGCTTCACACATGGATGACTCTGTAATTCATGCACATTTTAGGCTATTGCATTTTGTATTGCTCTCTGTGGTTCGACCTCTACATACTTGTTCCCTATACATTTTATGGTAGAGTAATAAAAATTAATTCACATTTTTGGGCTTAATTTCTTCATTCTTTTATTGTGGGTTAATTGCTGTATAACTTGGGTATTCTGCGAGCGGTCGCCTCAGCGACACTTTATACATATCATTTATGGTCACCCTCATGGATAATCCTAGTTATCAGATGGCGCCGTTGCCGGGGAGCAATGAGCATAGCCTACTTTATTTTTGTCATTCTTGTGTAAAATTTGATTCATTATTGATGTTATTTTGTGAGCAGCTATTTTTATTGCCATTAATCACCTTGCTTCATTGATTCATTTATTGTGATTATTTTATCTGCTCTATTTGATTGATTGAGCTATTCTAATGCAATCTTTTTTTGACTTTGATGCGAGGGCCCGCCACGTGAGGATGGCTTCTTAGGAGGCCAAGGCAGCTGAGCTTGGAGGAGGATGGTCTTCTCTCCTCATGACCATCTGGAGAGAGTATTAAGGAAGCAAATAGATGTGGATTAGATAGGATTAGAACACTTAGGATTATTTTTGTAATTCATGGTGAGAGAGGGACAATTTTGGCATGTAATTAAACAGGACTCTACTCTTCACAATGAGGTCCAGTGCCCGGGTGATTGTTCAACTGGGGGCCTCATCGCGGCTTTTCGAGTTTTCATCGCCTTCTTTTCTTTGTTTTCCGAAGTTTTGAGCTTTCCGCCTTTATTTTACTTTGTTTTGTGTTCTTGGAGCCCCTAGATGTAGGTTGCTTGACTCGGTAGGTAGGTCCACACATTAATAAGAATGCATGTTCTTATAGTCTACTTCGTATGGATCTAGTCAAATTTAAAACAAGCCGTTCATTTATCTCTTAGCCCTTGTGTCGCAGCGAGCCCTGTAAATCGCTTTCTCCTACCCTCAAGTGTGTTGAGCAGAGGAAGGGTGAGCCAATACCGGACCCTTTGGGCTAGAGATGAATGAGCGACTTATGGTTCTTCACGCTAATAGCAGCTAATGTTTAGGGCGATTTTGTGTCTTGCATACCGACATGTAGATAGGTTTAAAAATTCTGTTTTGCATACCGCATGGAGAGAGCTGGGATGCACTGTAAGTCTTCTAACTCAGCATGCATCATTCGGTTCAATGGTGAGATTTCCATCATGGAACCACTTGCACGGCTTTTCCGCTATCTCCCTCTGATTTTGAGCACCTAGGACATAAATGAAAATCTACAAAAACATTAGGCGCTGGTATGAAACAGACTCAAAAAAAGTGAAAACCCAAAAATAAAACAACGGGACTGCTAAATAAACTTTGACCTTAATTAAAATCTGTAATGGACTATCATTGTACCGGGTTCATAAAGCCCTCATTGTTTTCAGGTACCTCGGAGGGGGACCAAAACCCTACTCCCTTGAGCGAGTGTGACCCCCTAAGGATTAAAGCCAAAAACCCAGTCTGCAACTGCCTTGTGTATCGCCTGGATTTCCGAAGTAATGGCGCATCTATCGTACGTAGGCGAGTAGGGCTTGGTCACCAATGATGACTCTCTGTTGTGTAGAGCATCGATCCTGTCCGAAGTATTGAGCATAGGCCACGCCTTCACGGGGGTGTCTGTCTCATTGTCCTGCGTCCGAGTAGGTTCTTGCACGCTCACGGGTGATTCCGTTGCGAGCGAGAACCGAAGTATTGGTTTCGCCTATCGGCTTCCTCTCTCTTTTCTTTGGCTGAGTAGGGATCCAGGAAGGGTTACAAGGACTCCAAAAAGTACAGACTACAGGTTACACAGGAGGAGGACAAGTACGGGATACTCTTCCGGCAGTACTCTCTCTCTTATAGGGTAGCGTACTATGGACTTATTATAAGATATGCCTGAAAATCACAACTCTAAAAATGAAAAGATAATAAATAGCCGAGCTTTTACGGCTTAACATGGCGTGAGTTGGTGAACCCGACTTTGTATTGTGTTTGTATGGATCTAGATTAAGGTTCAAAGATCAAGTCTCGCACCCTTGCGTACATTTTGTTGTTTCTCCCTTTGACCACCCCGCTCAACCGAGCCTCTCTACTGTTTTACACTCCTTTTATTCCTCGTTGACATCTTTCATCCAACATCCGATCTTCTCTTGTACTTCGCGAAGTTGATCCATGGATGGTTTCCGTCGGGACCATGCCAACACCCACATCGATTCCATGGACTCAACTCCGCCAATAAGTTCGAGGCGATTCCCGAGAACTCGATCCGGACTTTGCGGATCGATCTCCAGACTCCTCGTTTTCTACCTTTCTCTTGGCCACCCAATAAACCGGGATCACTTTTGTCCCGCTTTCGCCGTTGTGAATGGAAGTCGATTACAGTCTACATCCTTTTCCATTCACAACATGCTGGGGTTGACCTGAATTCCAGCTTCATCACGACGGCTGAAAACAATTGCAAGTGATCTGATTCGGACTATCTCATTCTGCAGATAGAAGACAGTGCGAGCCCTGGAGACTACTCCGGAATTCATCTCGTCCAACTCAGACCCTGACATGGCTCCTGGAGGAAAGGGCAAGGGTCAGCAGCCACCCCAACCAGAGGGACAGTTGCCAGATCAGAACCAAGTCAATGCGCAGCTACTGGCATCTATCCAGGCCAACCAGCAGTAGCTGACCGAACAGGCCCTCACACAGACAGCTTTCCAGGACATGTTGAATGATATGATGAACCGAGACGATGGACGAGGAGGTAGAGGTAGAGGAGGCAGGGGAGGTGGAGGTGGAGGTGGTGGTCCTCCTGATGATGACCTTGAATTACCACCACCAAAGCCAACCCTTAAAGAAACATACAATCCGGGAGACAACCAGATGACCGAGTGGATACTCATTCCACCGGTACACGCTCACTTTGAGCTGAAGCCCCAATTCATTGCTCTTCTCCCTGCATTTCATGGAAACACCAGCGAGGATCCGTACATTCACCTGCAGCAGTTTTCCCGCATTTGTCGTACTACTCACTATCCCAATGTCCCTCTGGACGTTGTCAAGATGATGGCTTTCCCCTTCAGCCTACAGGACAAGGCCATCTATTGGGTTAATCATCTGGAGAAGGTTGTGATGACCTGGGAGGAGTTGAAGTCCGCATTCCTGCACAAATATTACCCTCTAGGTCGGCTCAACCAGATGCGAGCCCGTATCAGTAATTTCTCCCAAGGACCCCATGAGTCGATACATGAAGCGTGGGAGAGATTCAATGACCTGCAGGAGAAGTGTCCCCATCATGATATCCCGAAGACCAGCTTGGTCCAGCATTTCTTTGGGGGACTGAACATTGAAAGCCAAAAACTCGTAGACGCAGCATGTGGGGGCTCCCATTTTAACAAGGATGAGGATGTCGTCTGGCAGATATTTGAAGAAATGGCCGAAGGAGAGGCCGCCCTCTCCTCATCCAAGGCGTATCAGAAGCAGCCCCAGATCCTTCAAAAATAAGTGCACATGGCAGCGTCCAAGGAAGCAGAGAGAGATGAGAACTCCAACCTCAGTATCATCGGGGGCCATCTCTCGAAAGTTGATATCATCGAAAAGCGATCACAGGACCTCGAGAAACTTGCTGTGATCGAGAAGAGGACCCAGAACCTGGACAAGCTTGATCAGATCAACAAGTACCTTGAACTGTTGGTGGGCACCATCAACTCTGTTCAGTTGGCTACACCATCGGAGACTCCAGCTGAGAAGAAGGACGAGCCACAACCGCAGCATCAACCTCAGCCGAGCCAGCAGCCACCGGCAGTCCAGCACGTGTACTACGTGCAGGCGCCCGACCAGGGCCCGCCGCAGCAGCAGATGGTCGTGTACCAGCCAGAGTTTCTCTCCGGACCTGATCCAGTCTTCCCACCACCACCCCTGATTCAGGAAGTGAACGGGGTATGGGCTAATGATGCACAGCCGACCTGTCCTCAGGGACAACCCCAGGGTCAGCCATTTGCCAATCGGCAGTACCACCAACCTCAGGGTGGTCGTTTTGGACAATCCTCTCAGCCTCACCAATAGTACTAACAACCTCCCCAATTTGCACATCAATGGAGGCAGAATTTTCCTTACCAGCAGCAGCCGCAGTACCGCCACCCACAGCCGTATCACCAGTATGCAGCTGCCCCCTCTCAGCAATACCAGCAGTATCCTCCTCCCTCATACCAACAACTTCAACTTCCTGCACCACCTCAGCACCACCAGCAACAACCTCCACACCCATCCAACCAACAGCAGCGTGGTCTGCACGCTGAACCATCAGAAGTATCCCCTGCGAACCCCACCATGGACTGTCTGGCCCAACTCGTCAAAGGGCTTGCGAATATGACCAAGCGGCTTGATGACCTGACCGCCACCCGAATAACCATTCTGGCGCAGGTCGAAGCCAACCCCAATAATCTCAAAAAGAAAGAGTAGGTAGAATGTGATGTCCTGTCCGTGTCTGGTAATGATATGACTGTTTATTCTAATGCTGTTACTCTCAGGAGCGGTAGGGCCTTGCATCCGCCTGCTACCAGAAGTGGGGTGAATAAAGAAACAGGTGGATCGTCATCTTCTGCATCAGCCGTGCCATCTCCAGGGGCGGGTGAGGAGGAAGAAGAAGGAGAAGCCAGCCCAGTCGTCGTGCCATGTCATCAGCACCCTCAGCAGAAAATACAAAAAAATCAGCAAAAGCAAAAACAACAAAAAGAAGCTTGTAACCAAAGTGAAGCTGCGCCAGCATTGGAGGAGCTGCCAGCAGCAGTCGATCCCTCGCCAGCCGATGGAGCAGACGCTTTACTTTTTGATCGCCCTGCAGCAACAGCATGTCCAGATACAGATTGTACTCCTTTTTGTAGTTCGGATGTACAACATTGTATGGGCGATGATTTTGATGTAAATAAGAACTCTCATTTTCCTGCCAGCGATGTAAATATTCCTTTTCCTCATGCAATACAAAAATCCAAAAAAAATGCAAAACGAAAAAAAGGCATTGTCTGATCCAGGTATTGTGGAGATCTTAGATAAATTGACTGTTGAGATTCCCTTATTGAAGGCCATGGAATACATGCCAGTTGTGAAGAAAGGACTAAAAGAGGCATGTACTAACAAGCGTCGCCCAGCGCAAGAAAACAGACGCCAGCAAGTCGAGAGGCATGTCCTCACCTTGGCCACGGTAGCAGCTATCAGCAATCTCCCCCAGAAGAAACAAGATACAGAAGCGCCTCTGATCAGTTGTGAGATTTTTGACCAGGTCTTCGAGCGTACTCTCCTTGACAATGGATCTTCCATCAACTTGTTGCCCTCGTCCATAATGCAAGAATTCGGGCTGGGACCGCTCAAGCAGACACGCATGATCCTTCAGTTCGCTGACCGATCCGTCAAGCGGCCCCGAGGTCTTTTGGAAGACGTGGTAGTCAAAGTGCAGGAAATGAAATTCCCAGCTGACTTTGTAGTCCTTGATATGGACTCACTGCACCCCTGCTCCAGACCCCTATCATCCTTGGCAGACCATTCCTTCGTACTTCAGGTGCAGCGGTTGATTACGGGTCTGGCAAGATCACTTTCAGCTCTAACACCCAGTAGATCACGATAAACATGAACAGAGAGCCGAATGCCACAACTGATGAGATCCAGGCAGCATCCGAAGCAGACTGTGATTTTATTGCAGAGATAAGAAATTCATGCTTGTCATTGGACGATCCATGGACCCGAGAAATCCTCACTCTTGAGGAGGACCCGGAAAGCGCAGTCAGCGTATGCTTCGACGATGCATGGGAGACAGATTCTCAGATGCAGGCGCATCTTTTCGAGCAGTCACTCCAGACCGAACATGATCAACTTAGCGTAGACCCGTTCGGCACATCACCAAGATCTCAGCAGGATGATGAGGATGGTAAATATTTCAAGGAAGTACATCCCATCACCAGCATAGTCTCTGAAGTGACAGATAAAGTGGACAGGTCAAAACCAGAACTCAAGCCACTTCCTGCAGGCTTGAAGTATTCTTTCCTTGCGGGTGAAAAACAAATGTATCCGGTAATCATCAGCAACAGGCTGATTCCGGATCAGGAATCCCGTCTTCTCGAGGTTCTAGAAAAGAACCGCAAGGCACTTGGTTGGAGCGTATCAGATCTCCGAGGGATAAATCCAGCCCTATGTTCGCACCACATTTATCTAGAAGAAGATGCCAAGCCGTCCCGCGAATTCCAACGAAGGCTGAACCCTAACCTTCGGGACGTCGTAATGAAGGAGATAACAAAATGGTGTGACGCAGGCTTCATCTATACCATCTCCGACACAAAATGGGTAAGCCCACTGCATGTAGTTCCAAAGAAATCCGGGCTTACCGTGGTTACAAATGACAAAGGAGAGGAAATTTCCACTCGGGTACCAACATCCTGGCGGGTGTGTGTTGACTATCGTCGTCTCAATGCAGCAACTAAGAAGGACCACGTTCCCTTGCCATTCATTGATCAACTTCTGGAAAGATTAGCAGGCAAGGAGTTCTTCTGCTTTCTGGATGGGTATTCCGGGTACAACCAAGTGGCGATCGCCCTTAAAGATCAAGAGAAGACTACCTTCACTTGCCCGTTCGGCACCTACGCCTTCAAGAGAATGCCCTTTGGTGTGTGCAATGCACCTGCAACCTTCCAAAGATGCATGTTAGCAGTCTTCGCCGAGATGGTAGGCAGTTTTCTCGAGGTGTTCATGGACGACTTCTCTGTTTATGGTGATAGTTTCGATTCCTGTCTCGAGCACCTAGACAGAGTGCTTCAGAAGTGCCGAGAAGTCAATCTAGTACTTTCATGGGAAAAGAGCCACTTTATGGTCACAGAAGGTATTGTGCAGGGCCACGTCGTTTCCAAACGTGGCATGGAAGTTGACCCGGCAAAGGTGGATGTCATTTCAAATCTTCAGCCACCTCAGTCAGTGAAGAACGCTAGGTCATTCCTGGGGCATGTGGGATTTTACAGGCGATTCATCAAGGATTTCAGCCGCATCGCCCGACCTCTGACAGAGCTTTTATGCAAGTAAATAGATTTTATTGTTAATCAGCCGGTTCTCCTTGTTTTCAATCAGTTGAAGGAGCTCATCACTCAGGCTCCAATCTTGCAGCCGCCCGACTGGACTCTTCCCTTTGAAATAATGACGATGCGTCAGATTTTGCAGTCGGGGTTGTTCTTGGGCAAAGGAAAGACAGAGCACCCTATGCCATTCACTACGCCAACAGAACATTAGATGAAGCTCAAAGAAATTATACAGCGACAGAGAAGGAATTGCTGGCTGTGGTTTTCGCCCTCGAGAAGTTCAGATCCTATTTGTTGGGATCAAAAGTCACAATCTTTATGGACCACTCTACTATACGGTACCTACAGTAGAAGAAGGATGCCAAGCCAAGACTGATTCGTTGGATCCTTCTCCTCCAGGAATTCGATTTGGAAATCAAGGACAAGCCTGGAGTCTAGAATGTGGTAGCAGACCATCTCTCCAGAATAGAGCAGCATGAGTCTCCTCTGAATAGTGCACCTATCACGGAAACCTTCCCTGACGAAGCCATCTTAGCAGTGGACTCTCTTCCTTGGTATGCTGACATAGTCAACTACCTCACCTCTGGGGTAACACCAGCGGATTGGACGAAAAATCAGAAGAATAAATTCATGTCGACCATCCGATTCTACCAATGGGAGGATCCTCTTCTATTCAGGGAAGGAGCGGATTGCATTTGGCGCAGGTGCATCCCTCAGACCGAGCAATCTAGTGTCCTCGAGCATTGTCACTCGCTCGAATCTGGTGGACATCACTCTGGAGATCGAACGGCATCTAAAGTACTTCAGTGTGGCTTCTGGTGGCCCACTTTATTCAAGGATGCAGCGGAATTTGTCAAACGATGTATTGACTATCAGAAACTGAGAGGTACACTTACTGCCAAAGATTCCATGCCCCTAAAAATCATTCAGATAGCAGATGTTTTCGATGCATGGGGCATTGACTTCATGGGACCATTCCCTAACAGTCAAGGATTTGAGCACATCCTTCTTGCCGTCGATTACGTGAGTCGTTGGGTTGAAGCTATCCCCGCTCTGACAGCCGAACAGTATGCCAGTTCCTGAAGAGGAACATCATTTCGCGGTTCGGGATACCGAAAATTCTCATATTAGACGGGGGTAGCCACTTCATTAACAAAGAGGTCAAGAAGTTAATGAAGGAGTACGGCATCGATCATCGTGTCGCATCTCTCTATCATCCTCAGACCAATGGCATGACAGAGTTATCAAATAGAGAAATCAAGACTATCCTGCAGAAACTTGTTAGGCCAAACGAAAAGGACTGGTCTCAACTATTGGACTCAGTCCTATGGGCTTACCGAACCGCCTACAAGTCTCCCTTGGGCATGTCGCCCTATCGTCTTGTATATGGAAAACCGTGCCATCTGCCCGTGGAATTAATTCACAAGTCTCTTTGGGCAATACAACAGTTGCAATTTGGACTCATGCAAAAGTGGTCAGAAGAGAAAAGACGATCTGAACAGACTCTTGGAATTCCGAGACTATGCATACAATAACACATTGATGTACAAGGAGAAGGTGAAACGCTGACATGACCGGCACATCAGACGAAAGACCTTCGATGTTGGACAGAAAGTGTGGTTATTTGATGCAAAGTTGTGGATATTCCCCGGTAAATTAAAGAGTAAGTGGACAGGGCCATTCCGAGTTTGTGAAGTGCGTGACAATGGAAGTATTGCTATATCAGAATTTTCCCCTGATGCACAGTCCTTCGTCGTCAACGGCCAACTCCTGAAGCCTTACTTAGAACCTGATGCATTCTTGGCCGTTGTTGATTCGATCCAGCTCGTGAAACATGATGACATCTCCACAACTGCTGCAGCATCAGAAGATTCAGACGATGTACTCCAAGAACTGTTTATCTGATTTTCTTCTTTTCTTCTTTTCTTCTTTTCTTCTTTTCTTTTTCTATTTTCTCTTTGTATCAAAAAGGTGCCGCCATTGTAGACAGTTTTCTATACTTAGGACGTACTTTGTCCTAAGTATAGGGGGGATGTGCACCCTGAGTTTTTCATTTCATTCCGATCCTCTCCATTCTCCTCTTCTTGTCTATACTTAGGAGTGTCATACCCTAAGTATAGGGGGAGACAATCTGAGTAAGATCTGTGTATTCCCACCCTTGACTCTCACTGCTTTTTGTACAGTCTGCTATACTTAGGATTACTTGATCCTAAGTATAGGGGGGACGGTCAACTTCTCATTCATTCATTTCATTCATCTAGATTCTTTAGATCCGTCTATACTCAGTACGAGTTATGTCTTTGCTTTTCTTTTCGACCTATGAGGACATAGCTCAAGCTAAGTATAGGGGGGTCGTATATACCATGTATATACTATAAGCCATAACTCATACTGAAAAATAAAACATCACTTCAATAAAAAAATGTAAAAAGTAGTCCTATAATAATAATAGATGATTGTGAGCTCCTCAGGCTCTTTGTTATTGTACTGATTATTAAGTCAGGAAAAATGTCTTGTGAAAGAAAGATTTCATTGAAAAATCTTGTGAAAATTGTTTGAAAATAGTGTGTATAAGTATTTAACCTTTGAAAAATCAGTTTTGTGTGTAAAATTTATTTTCTTTGAGTGAAACCAAAAATATGTGAAAATCAGTGTGCAAATGATTGCAAAAATTTGATTGTCAAAATTGTTTTGAAAAACCTATCTATGATGTGTAAAACCTTTGTAAAATCATTTTCAAATACGTGTACATGTTTGCAAAATTATTTTGGACTAAAGTTTTCAAAACTCTTGTGAAAATGATTCTTGAATAAGTCTGAGGAGTTTGCACAAAAATCTCTTATACAAAAATAAGCATAATCCCAAATAAAGCTTAAAGAGCCAAAACCTTATTATACATCAAATACAGTTTTCTTCTTTTGTATATACTGATTAATAAATCAGGCTAGACACCTATACAGTATGATTGGAAAACTAGAGTGACCTGTTTTGAAAAATTTGCTGTGAAATGTTTTCAACTTGTGTGAAACTGTTTGGATTACAAAACTTTTCTTTGTGTGAAAGAAAGGATTTGAAAAACCTATGTGAAAATGTTTTGAAAATGTCTTGTCAAAACTATTGTGAAAAATGTATATATAGTGTGAAAATCTTTGCAAAAATAGTTTTCAAATGTGTGTAAATGATTGCAAAAATTATCGTGTACTATAGTTTGCAAAATTATTTTCAAAACTAGACCTGAAGAACAAGATCACTATTACAAATACTTGTAAATCAGAAATAAAATGCATAAAATTCTTCCTCAACAACCGAAATAAACTACTTCATTAAAACCTGTAGAGTCTTTAGAAACCCATACAGTTTGTAAATAAGGCGGTACGCCCGTGTAAATAATTGTATGTACCTTTTCGTATCTGTCAAGTTTTTATTTGCAAAAATTTCTTTGTGTAAAAATATTCTTTGTTTCTTTTAAATTCTTTGTGACAAATTGCATCATTCATTGTGCATAGCATAAGCATACCATTCATATTCTTTTTTAGTGAGCTTGATGATTGAATCAGTCCAATAAAGTCTCAAATTGGAGCTTGGTTAGACCTTACCACACCTAACTGCACTGGAACCTTACGGGAACTAGGTTTAAGGTACTTCAGGTCTATACAGACTTAATTCTTTGAGAAATCAGGGCTGGGTTCAAGTCACCTCAGTGGACTAACTAGAACTTTTCGAGACACACATATGACTCTTGCCAACCGTGACCTAACTTGGACACTTGCACCTTTCACTTGGCTCAACTCAGTTGGAGTGGTGAGGGGGTTGGATTTGCCAGTCTGAGACGCACACGGGTGGAAACATTCGTCCTCGTCTAGGGAGGGAAGTGCACCCCAACCTGGTTCAATAGCCATGAGGTCTAAAGACAGGAGATTGTGGGTTGCGATAAAGCTTCAAAAGAGGGATAGTCTACTGGCTCAAGAGGAAAAACTCCTTATGTAAATGCTGCTGTGAATAGTATGTTGAAAAAAAATGGTCAGGCCTGTACAAAAATAAAATGCCTGCAAAGTATGTACAAAGTCAATAAGCAAGCTTGAGTTCCAAAGACAAATATGTGAGCCTGCAGCTGGATGACTTGACTACACTGGTCTTGCATCCCAGGATAGGTAGCTACATTGGCTACCGTCCATTCTTCTCTTCACCCCCTCCTCTTGAGCTGGTTGCCACTTGAACTTAGAAGGGAATACCCTGCTCCTCGAGGGAAGAGCTGTTGGACTGGGGAATCATTGGGTTGTCATTCTGGAGAAGTCAGTTCCTTTGTCATTTCAGTTGGGGAGAGCCACCATCACTTACACTGTACAAGTCAGCTTCATAGTTATAAGGGTTTGCGTATGATGTAGACCAGTTCTGACCAGGCTATTGAGGTGGGTTGAACCGAGTTCTGTGACATCGAAGGCTGTTGTATTTTAGAGTTGGTTCCCGACTAGGTTCCACACACATCCACACCCAAGGTCTGACAGGAGCTCCAAATTCAGATTTTATAAAGACATGCATTGCACTGAAAGCACCCCTATTCACTCTATCCTTCTTTAATTGTCCTTTTTCTTTTCTTTATTATTTTTGTACTTATTGCATAAGTGTTTGCTAGGGACTAGCAAAGGCAAGTATAGGGGGGTGATGAATCTCCATTTCATCACCTTTATTCTATCATTTTGGCCTCAAAAACCCCAGCAAATGCATGTAAATAGTATCAAATTGTACATAATAGCATTCATCATTCATTGTATTAATTATACATTAAATAATGTGTTTAATGCCAAAATTATAGAATAAATAGAAGAAAAGAAAAAGGAAGAAAATATTGCAAATATTTTATGACCCAAACCCCGAGACGAAGGCCAGTATGGTATTGGTCGACAAGGAATAAAGTAGGGGAGATAAGGGCCAATGTACATAAATGCCTCATTTATTCATGCATTTATTTATGCATTTTTGACACCTATTTTGTACATAATTATTTATTCATCAAATAAAGAAACTTTGTTCATGAAAGTTGTAGATAATAATGTAAATAAAAATACAGAATTGAGTTTGTGTAAAAATAATACTCAGTGTACATTTTATACACAGAATAAAAAGCCAAAATCTTAACTTCACAGACCCATATCTTGCAAATAAAAACTCGAAATCACCAAACTCACCTTTAATTGTATATAGCTTTCCAAGAACTATTTAATAAAATTGGTTTCATAATTTTTGGAGCCCATCTGTAGAAGTTAGGTTTTTGGCTCTCCTTGTATCTAGAACTGATTAAAATATTTACTTTATGCAATATTTGTTATTTCTATAAACTTATATTTTTAGAATTTTGTAAATAATGTACACAATACATGTACATATTAAAAGTAAAAGAAAACCAAAAAGAATTTATAAAATAAAATGAGTCTATAAAATTCATAGACAAAATACCTATGCTATCCATCTATATATAAATAAAAAGGACTTTATTCTTTTATTCTTTTATATCTTTATAGTAATGTAAATAATACATATAACCTATTAAAAATATAAATCCAAAATAAAAATCAAGAAAATACACTAAATAAATTAAGTATACAAAATACATAGGTAAAAGACCTATAAGGATACCTACATATACCTATACCTTTTTATTTAAAAATAAAAATAAACTCCTAAAAATTAAATAAAAATACCCTCACACTCACAAAATTAAATTATAAATTTATAAAATAAGCCAATAAAATAATAAAAGAAAATAAACAAATTAAAAATAAAATACACAAAAATACATGTAAATACAAACATATACACATTATTAAATTAAAACTATAATAAAACACTTCGAAAAATTCAATAAAAATCACAAATAAATACTACATGAAAAAATACACATTTTTTATGTTTTAAGAAAATTCAAATAAAATCATTTACTATGGTGAATAAATAAATTTAGGATCAAAATTCCTGTTTTGTCTTTTAGCGGCTGACGTGGACCAATGGGGCGCCGGCCCTTGTTGACCGCCTGGTCAACTGTCCCATCTGGGACCTGGCGCCGTTGGACTGTCAACTCCCCGGATTTCTTCCTTATTTTACGGCCATCCCGTCCATCGATCGAGCTCGCTTCCTTCACAAGAATTGATCTCTGATCATCCATGTTACCCGCCAATAACGTGGATCGACCCGAAACTCATTGGATTAAGTAATAATCGTCAGTCAATAAGGCTACATGCCAATGCCTATAAATAAGAAGCTCCGCCCCCTTCTGCAAATTTGGCCAATTTTAGTCCAACCAAAAGCCTCGATTTCATCCCTGGAAGGTTCCTCGTGACAGGAGGGGTGGTCCAGCTCTTTGAATCGGCCGGAGGAAGGAGGATTTTGTCGCGGTGGAGCTCCGGCGTCCGCCCTGCTCCCTGGTGGCCCCCAGGTATAAGAGCTGTCCTTTTTATGCTTTTTAGTTAGGTTCTGATGTTAGTTTTCAATTCCAGTTGCTAGTTTAGCCTTTAGTTAATCATAGTAGCTTAAAAACAAAAATTCGAAGTTCGCCGGAGCTCCGCTCCGGTGACTTCTTCACTGTAAACCCGACCATGTCCGACCACCACGTGCACCCCATTTCGACCCCTATCGCATTCTCCATCGATCCATCGCCTTTGACCAACCGAGGACCTCTGGTCTTTGCGAATCGGGGCTCCACCTCCGCCGTACGCCGGAGCCCCTCCGCCCCGCTCCATTTCGCTGCAAAGCTTCAAAACCTCAGGTAGAGGAGGTAGCCCTTGCTCCCCCGGTTCTTCCTATGCAGGTACAACGAGGAATGGAGCCCATATGGGCTCGCATCGAACCAGGAAGAGGTTCATGGAGTCTTGTCATCGACCTCGTCCGAGCAACTCGGACCTCCAGGAGCCATGAGAGGACCATCAGACGACGCGGAAGCCTTCCAGCCACGTTCAGAGCACTTCAGACGCGCGGGAGAGCCCTGGAGGAGCCCGAACTTCTCGATCGAAGCTCGCCAGGCGCGAGCTTCTTCCCTGTTCTTCTAGGGAGCTCCAGCGCCGTCGGATCTGGAGGAGAGGCCCGGATTGAAAGACAGTCGTCCGATGAAGACACGCGCCAACCGTCAGATCCGCGAGGAGCTTCTAATCCGAATCCTTCATCGACGAATCGGTATCCGCCGTCAGATGGGCGACACGTGGATAAGTGGCGCACCCAGCGCCGCAGGATGAAGCGCCTTAGGGGGTAAACTTCAAACACCTCCCCCCACCTTTTTGTATTTATAGTTTAATACCAAAAATAAAAAGTCACGTTGTAAATAAATTGTATAATTTGCAGAACACGCCCTGGAGTTTATGTATTTACATTTTAGTCCCACCGCGCCTCACGTGCAGCACCCACGTGAGGCACGTGAAATTTGCACTTAAACCCAACTGAGTTTTATTAATTGTAAAATAGCCCTGAAAATAAAAATAAATGTTTATTTCTGTTGTAATTTTTGCATGGATGCCCCTGATAATTAGTTTAATTGCAAAAATTCCCCTGCCAGGCCATGTATTTTTGTATGCTTTTTCCATTTTCTTATGCCTCATATTAATTCGAAAAATCTTGCAAAAATGGATATAAGCTCCTGTTATTGTACCCTTGCACGCTATGTTTTTAGTTTTTAATTTTGTTGCATTTTTGCATTTATTAAAAATCAAAAACATGCCTTTTCATTACTGTTTAACTTATAAAATTCCAAAAAAAATATTAAAAGACCTTGAAAAATTCCAAAAAAATTCCCTACTATGTATTTTGACCTATTTTAATGTCAGTCCAAAAATCCGTTAAAATCTCAAAAGAAAAACCTTAAAAACTCAAAAATACCCAAAAACTTCAAAAAAATATATAAAACCAAAGAAAAATCAGAAAAATATAAACTTAGTCCCTATTTCTTCTATATTTTATTCTCTGTTTTTGAAAAGTAGTGTGGAAAAATTTTGAGGCTGTTTGCTTTTTTTAATGCCTATTTTTCTTACAGCCAGACCCTATTTCCTTGTTTTCTCTTATTTTGCTATTTAAAAATATTAAAAATGTTTTGAAAAATGCCCAAAAATCACAAAAACAGTAGAAAATCTTGAAAATACCAAAAAGGCTTTATTTCTTAATATTTGACCATTTCTGTATATTTTTATAAATTTTATAACTCCCCTTTATATATATATTCCCCTATAAAAAATGATCAAAAAAATGCATATTTATATACATATATATATTTATATATCTATTAATATATGACCTTCTAAAAGTAAAACAAAAAAATTATTATTATTATATGTACATATACCTAATGTATGTATTATAACCTATATACTCACCCTCTATGGGTATATATATCTATATATTTATATGTTATTAATTATATATATACATATATTACCTAATTATATTATTAAATATATATATATAAGATAAAAACCCACAAAAATAGGCTTCACACATGGATGACTCTGTAATTCATGCACATTTTAGGCTATTGCATTTTGTATTGCTCTCTGTGGTTCGACCTCTACATACTTGTTCCCTATACATTTTATGGTAGAGTAATAAAAATTAATTCACATTTTTGGGCTTAATTTCTTCATTCTTTTATTGTGGGTTAATTGTTGTATAACTTAGGTATTCTGCGAGCGGTCGCCTCAGCGACACCTTATACATATCATTTATGGTGACCCTCGTGATAATCCTAGTTATCAGTAATGCTGGGTCAAGTATGGACCATCTGAATGACAGACATTAATCGGAGCCTCATATGATGGAGTCAATGAACGGGGGACTGGTAAGTCTAGCTCATGAGTCCAATCTTGTGAATGTAAAGACTCTCCGAATGAAGGCTGCTTAATGGAAGCTTGATCACTAAGGTCAATCAAGTCAGGGAAATCATGATGTTCAGGCGTCTCCATTCGGGTTGTTTGATCGACCAAGTTATGCCCTAAGGTCATGTCGGGATGTGTATATGTGAATTGTTGTATGGTCCCTACTTGAGGTGAGAATGAAGTATGTGGGGGCATATAGTTTTGCCAATCATCTATCTCGGCAGTGGCTTGCTCTTCATTTGATTCTTTGATTCCTGCAAGCTCTCGAGAATACGTACAATCAGCCCAAGATGGAAGTGGATTTGGAGTGTTAGAATATGGAGTAGGTGAGAAATGCGAAGAAATGGAGAAGTCAGTCGAAGTTCTGACTTCATAATCGGGTTGTGGTGGAGCCGACCACGAGTAAGGGTCTCCCGTGGCTGGCGGAGGATACATGGAAGAATAAGAAGGTAAAGATGAACGGTATATGGTCGAGGAGGAATGACCAGAGGTCTCAGGGTATGGAGACCAATATCCCGACATCTTGAAGAGGGAAGGGTGGATGTAAGTAGATCGAGGTAGAAAATGTGCAATTACACAGGATAACACACACAGACAGACTCAAAGACAAACGCAAGAACGAACCCCAAGTTCACACTCAACATGGTGAAGGACCCGAAACCGAGTTGGATTAATCGGTTGATTTTAAGTGTGAGTTTATCAGACAAGATAACAAAGGTTACGCGGCCTATAGGGAAGTTGGCTCAATGTCGGATGCGTCTTCCCTGTTTAACCTGTCGCCTAAGATACCGCCGGTCCTTCCTTTCTTCGCTCCTATCTCAAGTTGATGGATTCAAAGACCTGCCCCTATCTACCTGCAAGCAGGCGGAGGCTAACAAGGCCGGAACTTCACCCCGGGGGGTTACTGGCAACATGTCGCAAAGTACCACAATTTCGCCCCTATCTACCTGAGACAGGCGGAGGCTACTTGGTACTAGTCAGTGAACCTTAATAATTCAACTTGTGATATTTGCTAGGATCAGTCGGAACGTGATATGGAAGGCAGGGATTTGGGCTCTGCCTTAAGGTGTTCACACACACTCAAGTACCCTCACTCAGCCTGAAAACAAGGTCGGGGTTACTCTCCCGCAAACAAGGGTTAGTTTTAGTCAATTTTTTTGTCCAATTCAATTAGCAATCCCGATTTTAAAGATTAGTTATCACTGTTATTAATCCACACAACCAATAACGTCTACCGTACAGTCCTAATTCCTTTATCCTAGGTTAGAAAACCGAGAGAGAGAGAATCGAAAAAAGCCGATGCAATCAAGAAAATGATGATGAATGCTTGAGTAAGAATACTTACAGTGCTCCAGCTCTTTACAATGCGGGATGCAAGACTGAATTGAAATTTTTACACTAAATGCAGATGCAAGCGACAAAATCCGCTCCTAGACAAGCAGTTCTATTAGCGAGTGAAGCACAGGTTGATTTGACTAGTTCTGCGATCTAGGTGTGTCTTTTAATTGTAATGTGTGGTCCTACAAAGTTACGAGCACAAGAAAATCCTAGATTGGCTCGAGGAGTCGCTAGTGCAGCCTAATTTACCATTCAAACCACACAGCACACAGGGACACGGTTTCACTATCTTTACAAACGCGAGAACCCAAACGGGAACCGCTGGAAATGATGTGAAAAAATAAAGAAATAAAATAAAATACAAATTCTCTCAAATCACTCAAAGAATTAAAATGCCGAATCTTCGAAGCATCTTCGACTCCTCGCGTTCCTCGTACATAAATAAAGTGAGGTCAGACAATGACACAAAAAATGCAAAAATTAAAAAACAGAAAATATTCACAAGAAAACACGGGGGTCAGACTACCCGGGGATAGAAAATCAAGCACTCTGATATTACTGCAAACTAACCTAAGCCGTGCCTCCCCGGCAACGGCACCATTTCCTCTCCAGTAACTCATCCTCTGGGAGTCAGGTATTTCCTTATAAGGTCTTGAAGGATATGGTATGATCCTTAAGCGCATCACGGAAGCGTGAGGATCGCATCGTATGCGATCGGGAGCGACTAGTCGTACTAGTAGCTCGATGTGGCGAAAATTAAAATTTTTCATGTGACGAAACCACATGATCCAAGAACATTTCTAGGATCATTTCTTATAAACCACAAACAAGTAATAGGATTACCTCTTGAAGCGTGGTTGCGATCAAGTCTCTAAACGAAGAGACCTCCTGTCTCAAGTCCGATCCGACGGAAGAGACGCTTGCGAGCGTGTTGATGAAATACGTGATCCTCACAATTCATGTTGATGATCCAAGCGGTGAATCTCCTAATCTTGACACATGAGATCCAACGTCTTCTTCACGAGCGAGGCGCACCGAAGGAGACGAAGATTCACAAGCAATCGAACCGGTAACATAATGACGACGCTGCGAAGATGGAGACTCTCTCTAGGGCATCCATGGTGGACGGCCATGAGAGAGGAAGAGAGAGGGCATGTATAGAGAATGAGAGAGAGAGCCTTGTATTTCTCATTATCATATGAAGAGCAAGGGGTGCCTTTCTATTTATAATATTTTGGGATCCATGGATCTCAATCCATGGGCAACACAAATCCAATGACTCACATTGATTTGTGTTTCTTTAATGGCCAAAATTTTGTTGGTAAAAAACCAACAACAATTAATTTAATTTAGATTAAATATATATTGATAATCAATGTGATTTAATCTCAAATTAAATCAATCAAGCATACATGGAGATATTTGGATGGAGATTTCATGCAATCTTGGAAATCTCATGTAATCTTGTGAGATTGCATTATTCCTTGGAAATCTCCATAATTTTACAATAACACTTGTTGTAAATAATTCAACAACAATAATTCATAAATATTTTGTGAATATTGCAATCACTACAAACTGGACGGCCTTTAGGGACGCTTATTGGAGACGGTCAATGAGCAACTGTCCCCTATAGTACTATAGGGGACGGTTGTAGACTGATCGTCCCCTTCGTCAAGTATTCACGACGGTAGTTACTGACTGTTGCCGTTATTTGAACCTTTGGCGACGGTTATATAGTTATCCCTTACAAGTAGAGCCCCAGCTTGTTTTCTATGTACCCGGGTACTGTAGGGGACGGTCATAACCGTCCCCGTTACTCCACTGTTGTCGTCGTGTATACCCAACAATAGGGTTGGTGCGGTCTGCCAAATATCTGCCACCAAAGGGGACGGTCCACTTATAACTGCCCCCGATTATTATTATAGGGGATGGCCGGACGACCGTCCCCGATGGTCTTATACCCTCTCGGCCGAATACATTCCTCATTCCTTCACTCTTTCCTCCGCGCTGTTCTCCTCCCTCCACCGATGCCCGCTCTCCTCCTCCCTCCGTCGCTGCCCGATCGCCCTTCTCCCTCCGTCGGTGCCTGACATCCCTACCGACGTCCTCCCTCCGCTGGCTCGTCCTTGAAGCCCCCCTCTGCCACCCTCTTCCCTGCCAACGTCCTCCACCCCCCTCCTCCCTCCGCCTCCCTCCTCCGTCCGACACCACCTCCCTCCACTGCCCTCGTCCATCCGCCACCCTCCTCCATCTGCCCAACTCATCTAGCGTCGTCGCGGTTTCATCCTCTTATTTGGTTGTAAGTTTTTCAATTATTTTTATTTTAGAAAATTTTTAATTATATTATGCTTACTTATGATTGCTTAGAATTTTTAAAATAATAGTTTAGTGTTTAGAAAAATAAAGTATTTGTAATGTAGTTGTTTACATGCCTAATAGTTTAGTTTATAGGATCAAAAACTTAGTTTTTAGGACTTCTAATTTAAATACATAATTCTCCAATTGTTTGCTTGTATGTATCTATGCTCTCTGTAATACACATTAACTTAGTATAAGATGTATACATTAACTTAGTATACATTATTAAAACTTAGGTATAGTCTCCATGTTATTACAACTTTAAAATATAGGAAGAATGGTGTAGAAATGATTCGTAAGAGATACTGGCGTTGTAATTAACTTTGGATCTTTACCTTTAGGAAATGGACAAAAGTTGGATGAACAAAAGATTCGATGATTATCGGACATATAACAAAGGAGTTATCGGATTCTTAGACTGGGCATTTCGATATGAGTCACTCAATCATATTGTAGGAGGTGAAGGATATAGGATACATTATCTTTGCATAAGATGCAAGAACATTCTGACCCAAAATCGAACCATAGTTTACGAGCATCTGATATTAAACGGTTTTTGGCTTCATTATACGAATTGGACGTATCATGGTGAAGGAGTTAATTTAGAAGAAGTCAATAGTGCCCAAGTGGATACTGAAAGAGATATCTTTGAAACACATGACTGTGATGTTATGTTTGAGATGATCGATAATATTCGAGAACATAACACTGATGAAATGATGGAATCGCTTTCGGATACCTTACATGAAAAGATACAAGATGCAGAAAAGCCAATATGCTCAGGAATCCAAATGTCTCGATTACGTTTTCTTTTGGAGATGTTTAAGATAAAAGTGAAGAATCGATGTACAGCGGTTATGATGACAGATGTATTACAGTTAATTAGGACATTATAAAATAATCCAGAAGGTTTTCCAAAGGACAGGAAGGACGCTAAGTCAAGATTCTGTGCACTTGGACTAAACTACGAGAAAATTGACGCATGTCTAAACGACTGCATTTTATATTGGAAGGATTATTCAAACTTAGATACATGTTCTGACTGTAAAAGTAGTAGATATAAGACTATGGGTCATGATTCGAACAGGAAAAAAATTAGAGAAGATTTTACGGTTCTTTCCTTTGACTCCCCGATTACAGCGATTATATTCATATGAAAGAACATCTAGAATGATGATATGGCACAGTAATATCAAAAAGAAAGATGTAATTGGTGTTATGCGACATCCGTCAGATACAGAGGAGTGGACGAAATTCGATGAAAGATATCCATCGTTCTCTGAAGAAGTAAGAAACGTACGATTGGGCCTTACTTCCGACGGTTTTAATCCATTCGGAAATATGAGTACGAATTACTCTATTTGGCTTGTGATACTTGTTACATATAATCTGCCACCATGGATGTCGATGGCATCTTCTTTTTTAATGATGTTATTATTGATCCTGGTCCAAAGGGGCCAAGTAATGCGATAGATACATACATGCAACCGTTGATTGATGAAAAGATTCTGTGGAATTCTGGAATGAGCACGTATGACGCGGTAAACAAAGAGTTCTTTACAATGCGTACTTCTTTATTATGGACAATTAATGACTTTCCCGCGTATGCTAATTTATCGGGTTGTAGTACGAAAGGTAAACTCGCATGTCCGATTGTATGGATAAAACACAATCGACATGGCTAAGTACGAGTATGAAACATTTTTATTTGGGATATTGTCATTTCTTACCCGTAAGTCATAGATGGCTAAGAAGTGAAAATAATTACAAGTTTGACGGATAGTCGTTTGGGCGCCGGATAAGTTTGAATCGACGATCTAGAAGCGTAACGTGGACGGAACAAAAAGTTTGGGCAACTACTCTTTAGGTTGATTATTTAAGAGAAAGGCATTCAGTAGATGGCGGAAACAAAGTATATTCTTTCAGGAGCTACCCTATTGGCACACTTTAAAGGTCCGTCATAACTTGGACGTGATGCATATAGAGAAGAATGTTATGGAAAATATTCTTGGAATTTTAAATCTTTCTAATACTATAAAAGAGAGTTTGCGAGCTAGACGTGATCTGATATTGTTGGGTATCAGGCTCAAACTACATCCGGTAGAGTCAGAAAATTCTAGATTAATAATTACCGAAGCGGTTTATACTTTATCCAGTGATGAAAAAGATAAGATACTCAATTTTATTAAATCAATTAGAATATCTGATGGATTCTCCTCTCAAATAAGCAGATATATAAATCTAGTGAAAAGAAAGATATCAGTATTAAAGGTCATGATTGTCATGTATTGATGCAAGTTCATTTCCCGTGTTCTATCAGAGGAGTTGTACATCCTGATGTTATGCAACCACAAATTGAACTCAGCCAGTTTTTTAAAGTCCTGTGTTCGAAGACTTTAGATCTTGAAGTGTTGTTTCGACTAGAGACAGATATTGTTATCACTTTATGTAAGCTGGAGCAGCTCTTTCCACCTACATTTTTCGATATAATGGTATATCTAATTGTTCATCTTGCCAGCGAAGCTCGAATATGTGGTCCTGTACAGTATCGATGGATGTATCCAATTGAAAGATATCTAAGGAAATTAAAGAATATGTTATTTAATAAAGCTACACCTGAAGGTTGTATTGCCGAGGATATTTATGTGAAGAATGTATTACACTTTGTGACATGTATATGGATGATGGTAAGAGTATTAGATTCGATCGGTTCGAACGAAATAATGATGGTTAGTTGTGGCAGAAGATCCAAACAAACTTTGGATCTTTCAACAAAATGGATGAGTTATCCTAAAGAGTGCCCGTCGTAGTATTTCAGACGATGAAAGAGACCTTATTCATTATTATATTTTAATGCAATTAGATGAGGTTGATTCTTTCTTTGAAGAGTTTCAGTCAACAACTACTAGTAAATCAGACTTTCTTAAATGGTTCAGGGATAATATTGAACTATTAAAACTTACCAAAGATGAACGGTAGAGCACGAATCTTGATATTATTCACAGGACTCCACACTCAATAGTAGTATCACATCCCAGCTATATCGTTAATGGTTAAGATTTTGGAAAAAAGTCAATTGATGAAAATAAAGCATCACAGCATTCTGGAGTAATAGTGAAGGCCGATCTTAGTGCTGGAATTGATGGATACTAGGCGAAATTGTTGATATACTAGAAATCAGTTTTAAACATGATGCAAGGTATATTCTATTTCATTGCATTTGGTTCGATGTGGGTCGCATTGAAGTAGGTTACAAGAAGGATAAAAATGGAGTTCTCTCTTTAAAGCAAATAGGTCGGTTACGAACAAATGAGCCGTATGCGCTTGCTTGTCAGGTAGAGCAGGTCTTCTATGTTCCAGATAGCTCAGTTAGTGGATGGATTATACCTATTAGGACAGCACCGAGAGATTTCATCGATGTTAACGATGCATTGGATAATGATGTTGCATACCAAAATAACTCAAGTGATTTTTTTTATGAAGTAGTAGACAACGATGTTGGTACTAACAACATGAGGTAATGCTATTTTTTATTTTGTATTTAAATAACTGAATTTCTTCGGATCTCTCTAAATGTATTTTTTAAAGTAACTGCGTTTGAATTGCAGAGATGGCTCTTACACCCGGACGTATTCGGGAAGTTCCCGAACCTCCTCAGCAGCCATAGGGAGGTTCTTCTGATGCTGGCAGTGGTGGTACCCAGAGACGATGTGGAATGTCTCGGTGTAGATTTCTGGATCATCTTGCACCCGGGTAGACGTTACATGTCCGTATTGTTGGCGAAGATGCAGTGAGGGAGAACTCCACGAAGTTTCAGAGCTACCTTGAGCAGGTAGCTCGTGCGTATGTCCCCATCACGACCCACGACTTTCGAAAGCTTCCTTATGCTGTCAAGGCTGCCATACTTTTCGATTTGGAGGTATTCTAAAATCAAACAACGAATTTGTACTATTTTATTATACTAATGTTTATTATGTTTGTTGTACAAGGTTGTCTTTACATGGAAACGAAATGCCCATGTCGATTCCCAGATTCGCTCGCATGTCGCTGAGTTGTTGCGTCGATACAAGGGACGCATAAAGGCGAAGGTAACAAGTTATTTATATTTTCATAATGAAAGATTTTGAACATTCACGACATTTATTTTTCCATTTTTAGTATTACAAACCGCAGATTCCATATGAGCAGCTTGTGCAGAACGTCCCACCTGGTGTTACACCAGATTAATGGAGGGAGTTGATCAAATTTTGGTCCAATAAGGAGTTTGCGGTATATATAATTTTTCCTAATTATTTATTTTATGTTTGTACTAACTTTGTTTAATTTCAGGTTATTTCTACAAAAAATACTATGAATTGCTCCAAAGGTTTTAGGTCCACCCACAAGATGGGGAGGAAAAACACAAACCAATTGAAACATGATTTTGTAAGTATTAAAAATTTTTAGAATGACTAATTTTGGAAAAATAATTTATTATAATATCTTCTTTTATGTTTTTTAAGTTGAGGGATAATGAAAGAGAAATGACCCGCATAGAAGTTTTTGCCGGGTCAAAGAGCCCAGATTTAGGAGGAGAAGTTCAGTGGGTTGATGACGCCTACGCACCAACTCATGTAAGTAATATTTATTTTTAATTTATAGAATGCTTCATATTAATATATTAAAAATAATTAATGTATGTATACATGCAGGAAGAAATGATTAGGCTCTCCACCACCTCCTTGCTAGATAGCACGGGGATGAGTACTCCCCCTTTGTCCGCCTATGATGCCTTCCGCCAGACCACTGGTCCAGAATACAATGGATGCATACATTGCGGAGAACGTGGAGAAACAATCCGTACATGGTACGGAATGGGTGGTGCAAGTGGGTCTCAGATTTCCTCGCAAGGGAGCCAGAGGGAAAGAGAGATGGAGAGGGAGTTGCACGAGGTCAAGGCAAAGATGTCCGCACAGGATGAAGAGATGGATAAGATGTGTATGGACATGGCGAATGTCATGCCTTACATAAGCCGTCTTCAAAGCCAAGCCCCACCACATGTAGAACCTGCACAACTCGGCAACGATGAGGAAAGTGATAAGGAGAGCGAGGAAAGTGAAGAATCAGAATAGATTACCATGGCTGTAAAATATGTATGTAATAAATTTTAATTTTATCTTAAACATTTTATTGTAATCTTTCTAGTAGTGTCTACGATGATGTAGAACTGAAAAACTATTTATTTTTAAATATTATGTTGTTGAAATTGATTTCTTTTAAGTGTCCTACGTGGTTTTATAGCAGGAGCATGACAAAAATAAAATGAACCTATTATTATTTTTTGTCAGAGGGTTTGGGGACGGTTCTAACCGTCCCCTATTGTCCTAGAGAATCGTCCTATTTGTCCAAAATAGCTCACAGGACACATTTTTGCCTTTCAAAGATTACCGGGAACGGTTGTAACCGTCCCCAATGCTCTTCTGTTGGCGTCGCTATAGACCCCAACGAAGACGGGACGGTTAGAACCGTCTCCTTTAAACACCAAGGGATACGATTCTAATCGTCCCTTCCGAATGTTAGGCACTCGTTGTCTCCTTTTGGAGCCCATGGGAACCAAAGGGGACGGTTTAAACCGTCCCTAACGTTTTTCTGTTGGCGTCGCTACAGCCCAATCTAGCGGGCAGGACGGTTGAGACCGTCCCCTCTGATACTCAAGGGGGACGGTCTCAACTGTCCCTTCCTCTTCAAAGGACCTGTCTGCCTCAAATTTGTGCCAATGAGGGTTAAACGGGATGGTTACAACCGTCCCTTAAAGCCTTCTATTGGCGTCGTTAAAGGACCTTTTGACGGAGGGGACGGTTGCAACCGTCCCCTAAGCTGCTAGAATGGGGACGGTTGAAACCGTCCCTACTATGCGTGGTATTAGGGACGGTCGTAACTGTCTCCATTCGTTAACGTTAAAGGGACGGTTACAACCGTCCCCAATGGTTGAATAAAAGGGACGTTCGTGGTAAGTGTTCCCTCTAATTAAATGAGACGATGGCAGAGGAGACGGTCTAAGAACCGTCCCCCCTTAATAGAAGGGACGGTTATCATAGCAAAAAGGACGGTTCTCGATCGTCCCCTTAGGGCCACCTGCTTGTAGTGAATCTTGTCATTGGAAAATTGTGAATCACATTGACAACCCAAAATAAAATGTAAATTACATTTTAAATTTAACGTCCAATGTGAATCCAATTCACATCAACATTTAATTAACAAATGTAAATTGCAAACAGCTCTCCTTTATATATTATAAATCACATTTATAATATATGTGATTAATATGGATAGTGTTATCTACATTATTCATATCCATGATAATTAAATAACATTTAATCATCATGGATCTCTATTCTCATGTGCCTAAATAATATGAATCACATTCACATTATTCACATCTTTGATAATCAAATCACATTTAATTATCTAAGATAACTCTCTTTATAATATGAATTCGAATTCATATTATTCATGATAATTAAATCACATTTAACTATCCATTTTCTCAATGCTCGGATACATATATCAACAATGAAATTATCCTCAACTCTTTCAAGGATAATGTGCTTTCTCCGCGAATACTTGGAGATAAGGACAGGCGATTGTATTGTTCCATGTATAGTGACTTGGATATTGAGATCACATCTCAAATCCATATCTCGTGCCTCCCACAGATGCTTGATTAAATCAATACCGCAAATCTAATCTTCTTATTGCATCGGAATCACATTCAGATCAGTGCCTAATATTGGGACTAAGATCATATTACTTTTCCACTGAGAGGAGTCACTAAATCTAGACCTGTTTCATCACTCCCTAGGAATGGAAGCGTCATGGTTATATAACCGTTTATGATCGCATGACCCTCAGGTATTCCTAAAACCTGCACATCCTGCATACTGGAAGACCCAGAATAATCCTGAAGTATAAAATAAATTTTACACTGTCTACTTCAGGGATTTATCATTAAGTTTCTCATACAATCATTGGGAGTTGGTATCAACCATATACTTTCCAAAAGCATATATCATACCTAGGTGTTGATCATATACTTTCCAAAAGTATATATCAATTCTTACAAATTCAGTCAAGCTTCCAAAGCGAGACAACCGTGCGCGGAATTTAATTCTTCCCAATATCTCATTAGTGAGCTCATGTCTTCCGGTTCAGGAAATGAACCTGTATGATCCCTTTGAGAGATCGTATTACTCATATGCCCTTGTATGCACACCAGCACGCCAGTGTATAGACCTTGATTAGGTCATCAACCTGTTGGTTTGACAAATGTACATACTCAGACATATAGTAACACATCTGTCTCCGATCAGAGGATGTGTGCTTATATCATGACAGCATACGACATAGGACTTTGGTTATCTCGATTTCGTTAAGTCAACTCTTTGACCTAACTTATCTAACACCTCCGAACCTCTATTCCTATGCAGAGGACCTGCATCAAGAGGTCGGTTAGATATAAGCCTTCAGAGAAAGGATTTTTATCTCCTTCTCATGCTGGGGATCATCTCTTAATAATCATTTGACGGTGCTTGATGAGTCCTCAGTCTAATTCTTTAGATATTAATCGTAGCACCAGCCTCTATGTTTCAATAATTGAATCAATAGATGTATGATCATCAAGATGGCCATGGTACATAACCCTAATTGTACTACGGGACCTATTATGCAAATTAGTTATTCTTCATTTCAGATCAGGGAATGATATTTGCAATAACATTTATTGCATAATGGCTCGCCGTGAGCTCGCATGTCCAATAATCTCCTACTATCACAAAGAGACATTAACGGGCTAATCTTTGAACCCGCACTCATGTGGCAATCAAAGGCTATTTAAGAAAATAGCTAGGTAAGTTGATCAATAACTCTGTTCTCAAGAGACTATGCCAAGTCCTTTTACGGCACTTGCATATATCCTAGTAACAGTATTCGCATCCAATGCGAATGTTGCATCTCATGTAACCAATACTCAACCATGTTGCAATAACATTTATTGCATAATGGCTCGCCATGAGCTCGCATGTCCAACAATCTCCCACTAGCCCAAAGAGACATTAATGGGCTAATCTTTAAACCCGCACTCATGTGACAATCAAAGGCTATTTAAGAAAATAGCTAGGTAAGTTGATCAGTCACTCTATTCCCAAGAGACTATGCCAAATCCTTTTATGGCACTTGCATATCTCCTAGTAACAGTATTCACATCCAATGCAAATGTTGCATCTCATGTAACCAATACTCAACCATGTCAGTCATAGTGTCCTTGATACTACACCTCAATAATTATTATAACCAGTATGTAATTTCTATTATCCTTATTAGAATACCCTTATTCCTGGAGATCTCTATCTCCTAAGGTATTCGTAGTTAAGACCTTTTAGATCTCCATCTATAAAGTCTTAATTTCTTGAAGATAAGACTTAGGTATCATTATCTCTAAAGTCTTGTCATCTTTGAAGATTTTGTTATTACTGCAATCAAGTGTTCTATCTCCATAGTAGGATTAGTAACAGTTTACTACTCCCATTGCATGGCAGATATATGGCTTTTGTACACATTTAGTATACTTCCAGCTTCTCGTAATTGATGCACAAAGGGCAACCAGTTTTAGCATTCACTTCCTCAACTCTTTGAGGTGTTATCCCTTTAAATAGGTCAGTACCATATCTAGAGGGAAAGAAGCCTTTCTTGGAATTTTCCAGAAAATGGAAATGTTCAAGGTGTACCATTAATGTGACGGTTCCAATACCATCTTTCTTTGCTTCTGAACAAATTCAGTACTAAGATCTAAGAGGTATCCTTGAGATCATATATCGAGGTATGGAACAACTAGATTATAAAACACTTATTATTATCTTCCTTATATCATTCCAAATGATTAGGATATTATCTACATTTAGTACGATGAATACAATGGCACTCCCACTAAGCTTCACACGGTTCATCGAGATTCTCTCTAAAATCATAACATTTATAATTTCATCAAATCTTATGTTCCAAATACAAGAAGCTTATTTGAGTCCAAAGATGGAATTCCTTAGCTTGCACATCTTGCTTTACTCAACCATGAAGCCCTGGGGCTACTTCATGTGAATATCCTTAGAGAGGTATTCATAGAGGAATGCAATCTTGACTCACATTTTGAAGATGTCACATTCAAGTTGCGTAGCTATAGTTAGAAATATTCTGATGGGTTCAAGCATGGTCACTGAATAGCATGTCTCATCACAAGCGATATCTTCTCTTCGGTGTGCAGCTCATGGCTACGAACCGTTCTTTGAAGGTCTGTACCTTCTCATCAGGTTCCCTCTTTCTATTGAAGATCCATTTACACCTTAATGGGTCTTACCCATATAGGTGGATCCTCGAGGGTCCATATACAACATTTGTATATGAAGTCTACTTTAGACATTATTGCTAACATCCATCCTTCCATGTTATGATCTTCAGAAGCTTTATCACATGAAGTCAGATCATTGTCAGATTCAACTTACACATGAATCCGTCTTCAAACTTATTTGAAGAGGTATCAGTGTTTCATCTTTAATTGTCCTTTTAGTTTCCAATTTTAGGAGCCTCATTATCTTCTCAAGATTAAATGAGTTTCTTCGCTTCATTTTCATCTTGATTCTCAAGAGTCTCATCCTCTAAGAATCACATTCTCATAGATGAGATTTTTTAAGAATCTCAAGGTCATAAAGTAGGTATCCAATACCATCCTTTATTTTCTTAATGAAGTATCACTCTCAGGTGTTAAATTCCAGCTTATTTGCTTGGAACCTTATTAAGGATATATATTGTAGTCTCTACTACATATATACCTTGGAAACTAAGAGGTAATTATGCCAAGAATCATCATTGATCAAATCATGTCACACATGATACAATTGTATCTCCCTACAACTCTATTGAGTTTAGGTTTATTAGGAGGAGTGAGATAGAAATGACATTCATATCTCTATAAGGTATTCCATGAATTCATCTAATAGGTACTGACTACCTAGATTAGATCAAAATTCACTTAATCTTCCTTCAAACTTTGGTTCTAAACCAAAAGTGTGAAATCTTTGAACATTTCAAAGGTTTCTAAGTGAAGAGAAGAAATCTCATATCACATATAATCATCAATAGATATCACATATCCATAATGTTTATTCTGATATAGATGATTCACATACATCAATATATATGAGATCTTGAATACCTTGACATCTTACACCATTCCAAGGAAGGGTGTATTGGACATTTTTACTTTTGAATACAATATTCACAAGTATATAAGATTTGAACCTTTAGACAATCTAAAGTTTCATCTCTTACCATTCTATTGATCACATCAACAGACAAATGTCCAAGGCTTGATGCTAGATCATTGTCAAATGATCTTCATTCTCCTATTGATCTTTTAAGGTTTATTTTCAGTATTAAAAATGTTAATGAACCATTCATTAATTTTCTAATTTAGTATAGTCCACTAGATTTTTGATTATTATCTGAAATATCTCCATTATAACTCTTTATCATAGATCTATTCCAGAATTCATGTTTATTCCCAACATTTCGAAATAAACAATGAGTGTATTCTAATATCTAGGTCATAGAGACATTCTCTAAGACTAAGGACTCTCCAACTGAAATTAGGAAGTATATTTATCCAATAGAGGTTCTTACAACAATTGCATTAACATCCATGTGGATGACTATTGAACCTTAAGATCAAATTTTCTAGTCTTCTAAAACATAAGCAACCAATTGCAAGTGTTATTAGAAGAATGAGATACAATTATTAAGCTTTGATCTTATCAAATAAGAAAGTCAAATTCAATGATTAAATGTAGATGTAGAGTATTCCGATGCACTGTCCGGGTTCTTCTCTAAGGATCCTAGATAGACTAGATAGTCACACTATCAATACATCGGCTTATTGTAGAATTGGCATTCATCCAACTATTTGGATGTCATATGGAAGTCATAGAAGTACAATCAATTCTTTTGACTTTCCTTCTTACTTGGGTCCAACCCATGCTTCCACTGCGCTCCCTTTATCTATAAACAACCATTGCTTAAGATGAAGGATCTCTTATGTTGAATTCAAAAGATTTCAATATAAGAGTATTTCAACATTTATACATGCTTCATTCAATTCATACAATATGAATATTGTGAAGCTTCATGAATGACCAGAGTATAGACAATAGAATGATGATACTCATCGTATCTATATCCATCTAAACTCTTAAAAGATCGGTTCAGGTAGGTATCAAACATTTTTAAATACATCATCCCTTATAGAGCTACCATTCTACATGATGTAGAGAACTATGTCATTCATGATAAAATGTCAAGAGCACATATGTATGCCAAAACATCTTCTTAGATTTTTATAAGGATTATTTGACAGTTACGATCATCGTTGACATATCACTTCCAAAGTACATTCAATGAGAGATCAAGATTATAGAGACATACAAACCCTAAGATTATACTCATGTTATCTATTTAATTGGCATTCCTCATTATTATGAGGAAGACTTGCACATTGCAACCACATACATTATGTGTCCAATTGCAAGTACAATATCTTGATCATGGATCCAATTCATGATATTTTACCGGTTATTATTGAGTATAGTATTGAGTGGATTTAATGAAGGATTATCTGAAACAAGAAATTTGCATAAGTGTATATATAAATATATACTTTACTTTGATTTAGGAATTTTTATCTTGCCTTGTTAATAATGAAAGTTCATTCCCTTAATCACTTTCAATATAAAAGATATACTTACCATTATATCTCAAGCAAGATCCGGGATCTCCTTCATTATCTTTGTTACATCCCAATAATATGAGAACCTGTAACTCCGATAAAAAGAAGCGGGAACATATTCCGCCTTGCAAATCCAACTTGCATTCTCAATTCGATCTTTAACACCCGGGCCCACCACCCCTAAGGTGATGTTGACCCGTCGTTAATTGAACCAACCGTCAACAGGATTAGTACTCGTTATGCACAATCCAATATCACCCCAATAATATGAGAACCGATATTGGGGTCACTACGCATACGGCCTTACTCTTTTAAGAATCAAAGAGCTCGATCCAGATGCGCTTACATACAGGAAGTATCACTTCGGACAGTCATCTCCTACATAATCCCTGGCGACGGACCCCTTCCCCTTGACGAGAGACCATGGATGTCACTTATGTGATCCTCCATATCATATTCAAATTCTAATTAATCATTATGAATAATATTCATTATGCTTAATTCTTCCAAGGGAAATAGCATCTCTATTAAAAATAGAGTGTTTAATTTTAATTGGATTCTAATTAATCTAATCATATTAAATTAATGATCCGATTAATATCCAACAAACAATCTTTATTGTTACTTGAATTATGGTATTATCTCAACTATGTATTATTCTAAATTTTAATAATTAGAAAATACACTGTGATCTCTCCTGCATTATTGAGTCCCTACCCGTTGTCATAGTCAGTACCGACGGGAGTGGGACATACTGCACACGGTGCAACATGCTACCCCAACGCTCCCCGACTAGACACCATATCCACCTCGAGAAAAGATAATGCCAAATTGATCAATGTGTACTTGAGATTATAATTGGTCATTCAACCGAAGTTATACCATATATAATAATAATCAAAACATTTTTTTGTTAACATTATAATGAGATTTGCGAAACAAATTCCAAATCCTATTCAAGCAACACTGTTTGTTAGAAAGTGGATTGTGTAACCAATTGTGATCTAGATCATATCTAATCAATTATTGGTTAAGGCAATGTCATTTAAGGAAATAATTATCATCAAATATTTCACAGATATTTATCTATAATTATTTCAGGAAATCAAACCATTTAATTTCACTAATTAATTAAATGACAATCACAAGGTTCTTGATTAGGAAAGTAATTTCCAGCAGTTACCCTCACTTACTAAAATTAACATATCTCAATTAATTTAAGTCCAAATTAAGCAAAGTAAGTTTCCACAGTTTGCTAATTTGATTTATAACAGAACCTAAATGATTTGCATGCATTTCTAGACGTTTCAAATCTGTAATTAACTCCTTAATTATGTTAAGATTCGCAGTCCCCGAAACAGTGGATATATGTTCACTAATTTGATCATAACTTGAGCAAACGGATTTGAAATCACGCAAACTCAGATCCTACGATTTCCTTATTTAATGAGAAACAAAATTAAAATTTTATTTTTGTGTTTAAACAATTTAAACAGGGCCGCAAATAATCACTAAACAGAGATTCGAAAATGAAATGCGACAAAACTTTCGCAAACCCTAATAAACCCAAGTCTTCTTAGGTTTATGGATCATATCCGAAACCTTCAACCTATGGCTCTGATACCACTTGAAGAATATGGTATGATCCTTAAGTACATCACGGAAGTGTGAGGATCGCATCGTATGCGATCGGGAGCGACTAGTCGTACTAGTGGCTCGATGCAGCGGAAATTAAAAGTTTTCAAGTGACGAAATCAGATGATCCAAGAAAACTTCTCGGATCATTTCGTCTAAACCACAAACAAGTAATAGGGTTACCTCTTGAAGCGTGGTTGCGATCGAGTATCTAAACGAAGAGACCTTCTATCTCAAGTCCGATCCTACGGAGGAGACGCTTGCGAGCGTGTTGATGAAACACTTAATCCTCGCAATCCATGTTGATGATCCAAGCGGTGAATCTCCTGATCTCGACATACGAGATCCAATGTCTTCTTCATGAGCGAGGGGCACCAAAGGAGACTGAGATTCACGAGCAATCGAACCGGCAGCATATGCTACGACGATGGAGGCTCTCTGTAGGGCATCCATGGTAGACGGTCATGAGAGAGGAAGAGAGAGGGTGTGTATAGAGAATGAGAGAGAGAGAGCCTTGTGTTTCTCATTAGCATATGAAGAGCAAGGGGTGCCCTTCTATTTATAATATTTTGGGATCCATGGATATCAATCCATGGGCAACACAAATCCAATGGCTCACATTGATTTGTGTTTCTTCTAATGGTCAAGATTTTATTGGTAAAAAACCAATAAAAATTAATTTAATTTAGATTAAATATATATTGATAAATCAATATGATTTAAACCCAAATTAAATCAATCAAGCATACATGAAGATATTTGTATGGAGATTTCATGTAATCTTGGAAATCTCATGCAATCTTGGAAATCTCATGCAATCTTGTGAGATTGCATTATTCCTTGGAATTCTCCATGATTTTACATCAATACTTGTTGTAAATAATTCAACAACAATAATACATAATTATTTTGTGAATATTGCAACCTTGCCATTGGAAAATTTTGAATCACATTCACAACTCAAAATAAAATGTAAATTACATTTTCAATTTAATGTCCAATGTAAATTCAATTCACATCAACATTTAATTAACAAATGTAAATTACAAACAGCTCTCTCTTACTTATTATAAGTCACATTTATAATATATATGATTAATATGGATAGTGCTATCCACATTATTCATATCCATGATAATTAGATCGCATTTAATCTTCTTGGATCTCTATTCTCATGTGCCTAAATAATATGAACCACATTCACATTATTCACATCTTTGATAATCAAATCACATTTAATTATCTAAGATAACTCTCTTTATAATATGAATCAAATTCATATTATTCATGATAATTAAATCACATTTAATTATCCATTTTTTCAATGCTCGGATACATATATCAACAATGAAATTATCCTGAACTCTTTCAAGTATAATGTGCTTTTTCCGCGAATACTTGGAGATAAGGATATAGCGATTGTATTGTTCCATGTATAATGACTTGGATATTGAGATCACATATCAAATTCAGATCTCGGGCCTCCCATAGATGCTTGATTAAATCAAGACCGCAAATATAATCTTCTCATTGCATCTGAATCACGTTCAGATCAATGTCCAATATTTGGTCTAAGATAAAATTACTTCTCTACTAAGAGGGGCCACTAAAATCCGGACCCGTTTGATCACTCCCTAGGAATGGAAGCATCATTGCTATACAATCGTTTATGATCACATCACCCTCAGGTATTCCTAATACAGGTACATCCTGCATACTGGAAGACCCTATATAATCCAGAAGTATAAGATCAATTTTACATTGTCTCCTTCAGGGATTTATCATTAAGTTTCTCATTTGATCATTGGGAGTTGTTATCGATCATATACTTTTCAAAAGCATATATCATACCTAGGTGCTGATCATATACTTTTCAAAAGTATATACCAATCCTTACAAATTCAGTCAAGCTTCCAAAACAAGACGACCGCATGCGGAATTTGATTCTTACCAATATTTCATGTGTGAGCTCATATCTTTCGGTTCAGGAAATGAACCTGTATGATCCCTTTGAGAGATCGTATTACTCATATGCCCTTGTATGCACACCAGCGCGTCGGTGTATAGACCTTGATTAGGTCATCAACATATTGGTCTGTCAAATGTACATACTCAGACATATAGTAATATATCTGTCTCCGGTCAGAAGATGTGTGCCTATATCATGACAGCATATGACATAGGACTTTGGTTATCTCAATTTCGTTAAGTCAACTCTTTGACCTAACTTATCTAACACCTCTGAATCTCTATTCATATGCAGAGGACATGCATCAAGAGGTCGGTTAGATATCAGCCTTCAGAGAAAGGATTTCCATCTCCTTCTCAGGCTGGAGATCACCTCTTAATAATCATTTGACGATGCTTGATGAGTCCTCAATCTAACTCTTTAGATACTCATCATAGCACCAGCCTCTATGATTCAATAATTGAATCAACAGTTGTATAATCATCAAGATGGGCATGGTACATAACCCTAATTGTATTAAGGGATCTATTATACAAATTAGCTATTCTTCATTTCAGATCAGGGAATGATATTTGCAATAACATTTATTGCATAATGGCTCGCCGTGGGCTCGCATGTCCAACGGGTCTGTCGCTCTGTGTTCACAATCGAATATAGGGAGAAATTAGAAGAAGGAGAAAAGAACTGGAGGGTGACCAGTGTAGTCACCTCTCCTTGTGAAGCCGACCAATTTAACCAAGTCTCCACCAAGATCTGCAGGGTTTCTTGAAGCTTGGAATTTTTTGGGTCAAATATTTATTTGGTAGGCTTCTTTATATTTGGATTTTTGGTAGCTTGGCATGGATCTCGTGCCACTACGAATATGGAATCTTTTTACGTACATGTTTTGTGGTCTTAGAAAAAATTATGCCTAGCTGCCCATCCCTTTTCTGAAGCTTTATTTCAACCCGTACTCTGATCTTTAGATGTTCACGCTACCAGAAAAGAAACACACACAGTCTTCCAACACTTCGTCTGAGTTGAGCTAAGTGCATAGTGTGAGAGTACAAATTAGTTCCCTATTCCAGAGTCATACCTAGAATGAAGAGACCAGGTTAGACACTAAGAGTCAAACGTTGCACATTATCATGTGGAACTCGATGAATTAAGTCAAAGACTTGAAGCTCCTAATATCCTCTTTCTCGGTGAAGTTCCTGTGAAAATTAGGTGGATTAAAGTCAAGTCCAGACCACTCTCGATTTCTGCTCATAAATCAGTTCAGAACCCAAGGGCTTTTCAAAAATGCAAATGAATGTAATGTTAGATGAAGTGCATGTGTGTGAAATGCAAACACACATTTTTTAACTTTTGTGATTTTTTTAGATATATTTTTTTATGCAAGGAGCCGTTTTTCAAAATTTTTGGTTGGACATAGTCAGTGTTAGTAGCAAAACTTCTCTTTTTTGTATTTTTTGTTTTTGTTTGTTTTTTTCAAGTTAGTTACCCACCCCGAAAATACATATAGACTTACGCAAAAATAAGAGCTATGGGTAAAATATATACACAGTATATATACACCCCCCCCCCCTATACTTAGTGAGTGATGTGTCCTTAGAGCAGAAGAAGCTTAGAGAAGGCATAGCTTGGGCTAAGTGTAAGAGAGTGAAAAAGAAAAAGAAAAAGATAGATCGGCCTGCCCCCTATACTTAGACTATGAACAGTCTAAGCATAGAAAAAGAGCGAAATCGAGGTGGTCGGAAGATGTGAATGAGGAGACTATATACACATAGGCAACGGTTCCCCCTATACTTAGGATCTGGTCAGCCTAAGTATAGAAGAAGGGTGGAAATGAGGTGATCGTGAGAAGGAGTTTGATGAGGAGAATGGTATGTACAGATGGCATCGATCCCCCCCTATACTTAGGCCTTGGCTTAAGTAGAGGAAGAAGATGTGCAAGGAGACCGATGGGGTCGGGAGGGAGGGAGGGTACCCGATGATTAAGGCAGTTTTCAGCTGATCTTTTTCTGAGCCTGTGGTGGGAGATCGTAATGATAAGAAGGAGATGAAGTATGTGATTCCCACCCATTGTCAGTGTTATTCTCGGAAAAATCATGATGGAGAGTAGATGAAGCGTTTGAATCAGATGAAAGGTAACCATCATCAGAGTTATCCTCATAGGAATAGTATTTGAAAGCGGAGGCACTCCATATATTCTTGTTCCTTAGTTGCTTTAGTTGTTTTCTCAGAATTTGTTCCTTTTTATGATCAAGCAATTCGTCCTCATATGATGAATACTCTGAAGCACCAGTCTCGGTCAGTTGATAAGAAATTATTCCAGTATATTTAATGAGATCAGGAGAATCGGCTTTGGACGAATAATAGTGAGGAACAGGAGTCATCTAACAGGAATTGAAATTTGGATCCTTGCGTAGATAGGGTTTAAGAACTTCCGAACACGCCTCACTCATGTAGATTACCCTTTCCGGACCTGATGAGGAATCATCAGACGATTCCTCTTCCGAAAGGTTAAAGGTGACCTTCTTTTTAGATGAAGGAGCAGCCACTTTGTTTCATGTTGTCTTAATTTTTGTGTACTCCTGAATTGGATTGAATTGGTCAAGGTGGTCAGAGAAGATTTCAGCCGACTCAGGATGCGCTCTTGCATAAATCTCAGGATCATAATAGAAACCCTTTCCCATGTTGAGAGCAGCGGGAAATGGAACAGTGGGGAGAGTCTCTGCATATTCGTTCTTAATTGACTTGATGTTGGTGCATTTCTGTGTTAAGTTGATTTGATCAAAGTGATCAGAGGAGATATCGGCTGACTCAGGATGCATCCATGCATATGTCTCAGGATTATATGAGAAGTCATTTCCCATGGTGAGAGAAGAGGGAAATGGAACAGTGGGGAGAGTCTCTAAACCAATAGTCTCTTCAACAGCCATTATCTCAGGAGTAGCAGCGGGGTAGGGCTCTTCTATTGTTTGGTGGTTACAGTTGTTGACGGTTTCGTGGGTTGCCTCAGAAAATCGTGTTTACTCAAAGACTATGTAAGATCGAAGTGCTTCCGATGCTGTAAAATTGATTTCCCGAGTCTCATACTCAATAATTACCTTAGCCAATGCCAAGAATGGATTTTCGAGAATGATTGGAGACTGGTTGAATTCTCCTTGATGCTCAATATCAAAGATCGTGAAGACTATTTTGAGCGGAGCACCTTGAAATGTAACGATGACTGAAATTATTCCTCTCGGCCGCTTTATAGATCAATTAGCCATTTGAATGATCTCTCTTATTTTCCTAATAGGTCTGAGTTTGAGCTTGTCAAATACAGAGGTCGGAAGGATATTGATTGGTGAGTCATCGTCGATTCGAGCATAGGTAAATATCGTGTCTTTGATTCCACGGTCAAATATGGGAAACCGATTCACTATGTGACTCATGGTTTTTCTCCTCAATACCAAGGAGGTGGACATTGACAATATATGTCTTTCAGTCTTTGTTCTTATCCTGCCTGACTTTTTCATCATTAATTTTCTCATTACAAATCCTTTAAGTTCGGGGAAGTGTTTAATAGCATGTATCAAGGGAAGTTCAAAATTCAATCTTTTCTCTAGTGCTTCCCTTAGAGCAGGATCCAAATTCTTTAAATCTTCTTCAGTTTCAATTTTTATATATTTTTCTGGATTTTTGATTTTTTGAGTGTTTTTTAATATTTTAATTTTTTTGGTATTTTCTGTGTGGTGTGTAGATGTGGTGTTTTTCATAGATGATGAAGGGTTTTGATATGCCGAGTTAGAGTCAGAGTCATCCCTAGGGGAATAATATGCAGAGGCATCGCTGTCAGAGTCATCCCTAGGGTGATCATAGTCTTTGGGTTTCTAAATATCCTCATAATTTTCAACAGGAGATCCAATCTTTTCATCATCCATTTTTATATCTGAACTACCATAAAATGAAATTAGTCGGTCGGTGAACTTTCTAAATTTATCCTCCATTAATTCATACCTCTTATTTATCCTCAAAATATCATCCTCAAAAATCTTTTCATGATCAATCATGGGAGCAGTCGGTGTGTGTTCTTGTTTTTGAATTTAAGATTCAGTAATTTCATTTTCTATTTTCATGTATGAACTGAGAGGAGATTCTCTTGGAATATCCAACATATGATTGTTATTTTCTGAAAATTTCTCCTCAAAGTTTATGGAAGGAGTCTTCTCAGCGGAAGGATTCTGCGGGAACCTGTAGGTCTCATACTCAGCATGTCGTGATTCATGCACGCAATGCTGGTTTGAGTAGAGTCTACTTCCATGATCATGATTGATCGTATCCCCAAACAATGGAGTCATACAGCGTTCATATATGTCGATATCATCAGTATCATCCTCTATATGTGCAGGTTGTCTGAAAGAGTGGTATTCTTGTTGGTCAATAGGGATTTGATCGTTAGGGTCAATCCAGCCTGGTTGATCATTAGGTGCGGACCTCTCCTTACGGTTTGCTCGGGACATAATATCATTCCCTAAGGTCCAGTCCGGATGTATTTCTGAGAGTTGTGGACCTACCCCAACAAGATTGTGAGGAAAGAATGAAGGTGGTTGGGTTTGGTGTCTCGTCCAGTCATGAGTCTCAAAATTGATTTGATCTTTCAATGGTTCATGAGCTTCAGCAAGAAATCAGGAATAAGATGGCTTAGTCTAGGATGGTAGTTGCTCATGTATGGTCACAAGTGGTGGAGGTGAAAAATATGATGTTGTGGTGACTTTGATCGGATGATTTGAGTAGAATGGCTTAGAATTTATCGAGGGGGTCGGATTCATCCGAGAGTAAAAATCTCCTGCAAATGTTGGAGGATTCTTGAAAGAAGAGGGTTTAGATGATTTGGGCCTGACCGAGACAAATTCATTTTCATAATATAGATCAGATGGGTACTCGGACCGTTATCTTGTCTTTGTCAAAGGAGGTTGATGATGAATCGACAGGGTTGATCTCGGTGCAATTGCACAGGATACTCAACAGTAGAAACCCGAAATTTTAAATCAAGGAGAGTGTTGGCACAAGTGTGCGGTTTTTGATATTCGAGATCGGTTCACGCACACCAATGCAAATACAATACAAACCCCAGTTTCACCAACTCACACAATGAAGCCACAAGAGTTCGGCAAATTATCTTTTCAATTTTAGTGGGTGATAAATTCAATCTTGGAAAAATTTTAGCGAGTTGTTAGGTGTTGGAAATTTTCTTAAAGACTGATCCTAATTCTTACGACTAGTTGCACATACTTTCAACCAGTATGGATGTAAGTACGGACCATAAAAATGGCTACCCGTTACTTAAGGACGGAGCCTTACGCAGTGTTCTTTAAACCACCCACTCTGCTAAGGAAATCCGGACCGTTTATCGGCTACCCGTTATTTCCTTACTGAGAAGTAGCTAATCGTTTTAGAATCAGTAGTCTGAACGAAGATTCCGAAGCTGGGCTCTAACCTTATGTGTCGTCTCTCGCTCACTCGGATAAATAAATGAATCCTAGTTCGGGGTTGCTCTCTTGCAAAAATTCTTGATTTTATGGATTAATTAAAGTTGACTACATTTAGCAGTCCCAAATTTAATTAGGTGATCACTAAAAAATTAGGTGAGCAGAAATTCACATCTATCGTCCAATCCCAATTTCCTTTAAATTTTAAGTGACAAAACAGGATTGAGAAATTTAGGAAAAATCGATGCATGTGAAAAATGATGATGTATGCTCAGTAAGAAGACTTACAATGATTCCTCTCAATCTCCATGTGGGATGCAATACAAGAATTGAAAGATTATTCTAGATGAATGCAAGCCGACAAAAAGCGTACCTAGCAGAAAGTTCTATTAGTCGTGAAGAATTGAGTTAAACAATTTTGACTAAGTTGAACGATCTAATGTGCGTCTCAATTATTATGAAGTGTGGTCCTAGGTTCTACGAGCACAAACAATAAAATCCTAGAAGCTCTAATAGCCATATGTGTAGGTCTAACCTACAAGCCACTCAAGTCGGACCCTGCCCTCGCCGGAGAGTGAAACAGTTCATGACACACCACAAAAGAGTTCAAGTTCTTGTTATATACGCGAGAGTCCAAACGGACACTGCTATAAATGAGCAAATAATTACAAAAAATAAAATTGCAGAGAAATAAATCCTAGACTCTACGCTCTCTCACGACTCGACTCAATCTTAATTTTATTTGTGGCTTTTCGGGCGTCGGTGAAGATGCGCCAGTTTTTTTAAAATCGCTCCACGTACATTAAATACCTCACAAGAAAAAATAAGAGAGAGAGTGTAAGACAGTGACACAAAAACTAATCAAAAAATAAAACAAGAAAATAAATGCTGAAAAATAAAATAAAATAAATGCAGAAAAAACGGAAAATATACAGTGAAGATTCGGGGGTCAAACTATCTGAATGTAGAAAACCGAACACAAAAATTTTTTTAGACAAAATCTAAGCCGTTTACATCCCCAGCAACGACGTCATATGACGAGCTGCAAATATACCCTCTTTTAATTGGAGAGAATTAAGCTTTAATGTGTCGTTGTAATTACGTCAAGAATTCGGGATTGATCAAGAAATGACCACAAGAATTTAACAATTTTTAATCGAAGTGGTGTTATGTTTATTTTACTTGGGCAAGTCCCAAGGTCGAACTCAAGGAAGCAAAGGAACAACCTAGAACTTTGTCTATCAAAGTTCGTGTACGATTTTCGAGACAGTATTTTTTTGGTGTTTTTAATGCAATTTTGGGATGCAAATGTAAATGAGACCAATTTTAAGGACTAAAATGCAATTTTAATCAAACGATGTCTAAAAATTACGAGACTTGGCCAATGTGTTAATGATGATGAAATAATACACTGTAATTTTGTTGGAATTTTTGGATGCAAGATAAATATTTTATGAATTTATGAACGCAAATAAATGGAATTTCAATATTTAATTATAATAAATAATAAACTTATTTATTTTCAAGGAATAAAATTATCCAAGATCTACTGAGAAAAATACTAAACATCAAAAATACGAGATTGGATACCTATTAAAAATTAACGATTGGAATATGCAAAATGATTATAATAGGGAAAACTATGTATGCAAATGCAATTCTTTTTGGGCACGATGTTAAACACAATTAAAACCTTACTCCGTGAATATTTGGCAATTTTCAGAGCTATGGTTAATTACTTATGAATTTTGAGGCACAAGATAGGCAAAATACTTAATTTCCAAAGAAGATTAATTAATAATTAACCATAATCTAGAAAAATCTCATAAACATGCCATAATGTAGAGAATTATTTGAAGAACACATTGCTTTTTTTAATATTAAAAATAGTGTAATGTAGAGGTCTGAAATAAATAAGGAACACAGGAGTCCCAATGCAAAGTTGCAACAAAAGTTAAATAGAAATAATGTAGTGAGAGGACTAAAGCTTAATTATCTACACCCTGAGGGGTGTCTCTGCAAAATTACAGAGGGGTCACATGCTAGGCATGTGACCGTTGGAACGGTAGGAGCGGTTGGTGATTTGGTGATTCCCCGGGGGGTCTCTGCAAATTTCCTGGTAGGTCAAACGTGCGAGGCACGTGACCTCTGGGTTGGGGCTTAAGTGTAAATCGGGGATCTCCAGAGGGGTTGGCAGCAATTGTTCCCAGGCGACACATGAGAAACGTGTGATTGCCTAGAACTTGAACCTGGCGGAGCAACGGAGGGGGAGTGTCCTCACAGTTGGAGGTGGTTGACGGTGGTCGTGCTACGGTCTGGTGATCAGCCGAGGCGGTGAAGAACACATGGCCGACACATGGCCTTGGGTCATCGGAGGTGCAAAGGTGATGACTCCTATCGTGGAGGTGGATGCTATAGAAGCGAAGGCGTCGGCTTTGGTGGACGGAAGTGGATGTGTTGGTGAAGCTTCTGGAGGCGAAGGCATTGGCGAAGCTTCTCGAGGCGAACTAGAGCAGCTGTCGAAGGCGAGTGGTGGTGACGATAACGTCGAAGGGGGGTGTTGGGTGGAGTGGAATGTGATTGGTGTACATTGGCTCAATGGCACGATGCTGGAGCAGGAGCACCCTTTCTTCATACACGTGTTGCTTCATTGCTCAGGATTGATGCTACATTGTTAGTTGGGGTTAGCTTCAACCATAATCCTCTCAATTGTGGACATGCTTTCTTAAACTGACCTTCTTTATGATAATAATAACATGCATGTGTTCTTGTCTGAGTTGAAGACCCTACCATAGAGGTACTAGTTCCTACTGCTGAGTCACGAGGGTATAGTGGAGGTCTAGAGAAACCCCCTTTTCCTGATATTCCATGGCCCAAAGTCTTTGGAAAGCTTCTACTGGAACCAACTGGATGATAGTGGTGGCCTCTGTGGTTATAATTTGCCTTGTGTTTGGATGGTCCACCACTAAAATGGAGGCTTCTTCTTTAACAATTTTCACCCCTTCCGATCACAATATGAGAGGTGATGTCCATTGCTTCATCTATAGTAGTGGCTCTAAAACTCTCAAACTTCTCTCTAAGATCTCTCTGAAGCTCGCTAACAAATTTGGTAAGACGCTCATGTGGTGAACCTTCCAAAGTTGGGGAGCAATGTAGTAGCTGGGCAAAGTGAATATGTAATCTTGCACAATCTAGGATCCTTGGGTAAGAAAAGCCAACCCCCTCCTCTTCAATTATTCCCAATGGAGGGACAAAAGTGAGCTCAAAACCTTTCTTAAAAAGTATCTATTCAATCAACTAACGAGCGATGTCTAACGTCTGGTCTTGGAGGAGCAAGCGATGTCCGACAAGTCCAATCCAACAATCTCTATATCGGACTTCTCTCGGCTCTCGACACTTCACCAGTCAAGTAAGACAACAATTAACCCATGATATTGATAAAATAATGAATAAATGTTGGGTGAAAATTTTTTATACCCTATAAAATGCGTATAGTGACAAAGTTAGTATGGGTCAAATCACTGGAATCAAATTGGGATAGGTATAATTATTATCAATTAATAAAAACTAATAATAATTATTTTTGTACTTTCTCTTTTTCTATTTTGTGGGTTTTTAATTATATTTAATTTTTATGGATTTTTAAATATTTTATATTTTCCTTTATATATTTTTAATTTTTTATTTCTTTTTAATTTATTTTTTCTTTATATATTTTCCTTTATAACATATAGATAGATAATATATATAAATATATAAAGGAATAGTCCTTTTTATTTTTTAAAGGTTTTAAATATATAATATATATTTATAAGTAACAATAACATTAATAAGTATATAAGTAATATAAGATATATATAGTATATATCGGGTTCTAAAATCTTAAATATAGATAAAATTTACAAAATAAAATGTTTTGGTATTTTTATTGTTTTTCTCTATTTTTGTGATTTTTTTATATAAGTTTTGCTAATTTTTATGTATTTTTAAAGTATTTAATATACCAAAATAGTGAGTTATCTAAATAGTTGAATTGTTTTTTATATTAAAAATATATAAGAAGTCTAAAAATTCCCAAAACTATTTTTAATATACAATATACTATAAATGAAAATATGGAATATACAATATCATTTTATATTTTTAAATATTTTTGTTGATTTTTATAAGTTTTTTAAGGTTTTATGTATTTTAGTGTTTTCTTTTATATTTTCTATGATTTTTGGTTTGGAAAAATAATACATAGTATTATATACTATATATTTTTTTGTAATTTTTAAATTTGATTTTGTAATTTTTTATTTTATATGTAAATAGAAGATAAATATCTCCTATTTAATTTTAGAAAATAAGAAAATGCAAGTAAATGCCAAATAAAAATATGGTTGTGTACAAATAGGATTTATGGCACCTACTATATTTTTTCTAGAGTGTATAAGTCACGGGAGCTATTTAAAAAAATATAAATGAAAAGAAAGAAATAAGGGCATTTTGTAACTAAAATAAATCAAAAGGGTTTGCATGCAAATTTGCCTAAAAGTTTACATTGTATTCATAAATTTCCCTAAAGTAAAAACAATGGATGGAACGATGGGACAATTACCAGAGCTCTAAAGTATAACGTATCTTAATCCTAAGAATTACGCCAGAAATAACAAAAATAACATGAGATAAACTTGTGAAATTGAAATGCGATAAGAAATACAACCTTCTATGCCTCAACAGGAGGCTATCCCAACTAGATGCTGGAATCAAATTGGGATAGGTATAATTATTATCAATTAATAAAAACTAATAATAATTACTTTTGTACTTTTTCTTTTTTTATTTTTTATGGGTTTTTTATTATATTTAGTTTTTATGGATTTTTTATTATTTAATATTTTCCTTTATATATTTTTAAATTTTTAATTTCTTTTTAGTTTTTTTTAAATTTTTAGTTTCTTTTTGTTTTTAAAGATATAGTATGTATCTGTATATAGTAATAATGGATATTATAAAAAAAACATATATATAGATAATATATATATAAATGAATAGTCCTTTTTATTTTTTAAAGGTTTTTAACTATATAATATATATTTATAAGTAACAATAACATTTATAAGTATATAAGTAATATAAAGTATATATAATATATATCAGGTTCTAAAATCTTAAATATAATTAAAATTTACAAAATAAAATCTTTTTGTGTTTTTATTATTTTCTCTATTTTTATGATTTTTTATATAATTTTTTCTAATTTTTATGTATTTTTAAAGTATTTAATATACGAAAATAATGAGTTATCTTAATAGTTGAATTGTTTTGGATATTAAAAATATATAAGAAGTCCAAAAAGTCCTAAAACTATTTTTAATATACTATATACTCTAAATGAAAATATGGAATATAAAATTATTTTTTATATTTTTAGATATTTTTTCTAATTTTTATAACTTTCTTTTAGGTTTTGTGAATTTTAGTGTTTTCTTTTTATAATTTTTTATGTTTTTCGGTTTGGATTAGTAATATATAGTATTATATACTATATAAATTTTGTAATTTTTAAAGTTGATTTTGTAATTTTTTATTTTATATGTAAATAGAAGATAAATATCTCCCATTTAATTTAGAAAATAAGAAAATGCAAGTAAATGCCAAATAAAAATATGGGCGTGTACAAATAGGATTTATGGCACCTACTATATTTTTCCTAGAATGTATAAGTCACGGGAGCTATTTAAAAAAATATAAATGCAAAGAAATAAATAAGGGGCATTTTGTAATTAAAATAAATCAAAAGGGTTTGCATGCAAATTTCCCTAAAAGTTTACATTGTATTCATAAATTTCCATAAAGTCAAAACAGTGGCTGGAACTTTGGGACAATGGCCGGAGCTCTAAAGTCTGGCGCATCTCAATCCTAAGAATTACACTAGAATTGCAATAAAACATGAGATAAACTTGTGAAATTGAAATGCAATAAGAAATATAACCTTCTATGCCTCAACAAGAGGCAATCCCACCTAGAAGCACTATCCTGAAGCTCTGGATATTGCGTCGAATGCACCTTCTCCATGCCTAAAGACGATGAGATCAACCCCCTGTCAAGAAGCTGCTACCTTGAGCTAATAAATGAGGAGGGAAAAGGGGTCTAAGATAGATCAAAAAACAAAAGGAGGTGGTGGAGAATTATTTATGCACTGAATTGGGTAGGTGAGAAGATCATGAGTGTACAAAAGATGGAGTGTCGATTGGTCGATCAAATGGTAGGGCGTGAAGGAGGGAAGTGAGGAGTAGCTATTCAGTGAAGAAACAGAGGGCTGAAGAGGGAAGGAGGAATAGTGAAAATGGGGAGAAGAGGAGGGGTGCACGTTCTAACATGCGTAGACATAGGGTTACAATTGACCGAGGGTCAACGTATACTCGCTCCCTATTGGTCATGCTTAGACGCATAAGGGCAAAATAGGATTGGAAATAAAATATAAAAGAAAATAAAATAGTTATGTATTTTACTAGTAAAAAATCAAAACATAGAAATTGTTTGTAATTTTATGTAGTAATTTATTATGATTTTTATTTATTTTTACAACCTCATTTATTAGGTGTCAGTATTTACAAGTATATACATAGGTATATTTACATGTATTTATAGTATATTATTTTTATTTTGCATTTTGAATTTTATTATTATATGTATTTTATATATTTTATTATATTTAAATACGTATTTACATATTTTTGTTTTATTTTTCTGATTTTGTTTATTTACTTAAAGAAATAGGTATATGTATTATATAGCTATAGTTCACCTATGTATTTCAATACATTATTTATTTATTTGACTTTTTATTGCTTTTATTTCATGTTTATAATTTTAATGTAATTAAAATAATATTAACATGTATATAAAAACATAAGAAAGCTAAAAATGAATAATGATTATATTGAATATAATATACATGTATAAGGTACAGTAGGGACCCAAAAGCCAACTTTTGTATCTCAACTACATTTAGATGAAACCACCTTCATTAGATACTTAATTTAATTTTATGAACAGGTGAATTTGGTCAATTTTGAGTCTATATGGAGGAGATACATGTTGGAAAGTTTTATTTGCAGCTTTTTGTTCAGTGTGTCCCAAGCATGTTGTGCATTTTTTATGTGAAATACATTTTGCATTTTTCCCTGTATTTTTATGTACAACTTTCATATAGAGGGTTTTGTTATTTGGAGTGTGTAAAATAGATAATAAAATAGGGTCCAAAAGGTTATTCATTGATGAGTAAAATTCGGGTTTTCATTGTATTTTCTGTATAGTTCAGTACCCTATTTCTCCCTACTTTATTCATTATGGGCCACATTAATATTGACATGGTCTTAGGATCTAGGGTTATTCAATATCTTTGACACTTCATTTCTTTTTCTTTTATTTTCCTTTATTCTTTTATTTTAGAATTGAATATATATATATATATATATATACTTTGTTTATTGTAAATTATTGAGTGTTATTTTGTACAAATTAGTGTTATTTACATGCATTTTACTAGGGATTTAAGTCCAAATGAAGGAATAAAGGAGATGAAATGGAGATTCATCACACCCAATACTTGCCTTTGCTAGTCCCTAGAAAACACTTATGATAATGAGTGTAGAAAAAAATAAAGAAAAGAAAAAGAAATACTTGGATTGATTTTGACTTTTAAACATATCTTCATAAAATCAAAGTTTGGAGCTTATTCAGATCTTTTGGAATTTATTTGGTCGGAACCTTATTGGGAAGCAGGTTTGAAACTCAACAACCTCTAAGAACCACAAAACGCTATCCATGTCTCCTCAAAAGCCAGATTAAAACAAACCGACATCATATGCAGTGCATTATGGCTATGAGTCTATCTTGTACAATGTAAGTGATATGTAGCTCCTCTCGGCTAAAGCAGTAAAGAGACATTCTTCTTCACATGGTGACCCTAATTCCCCAATCCAGTAACCTTTTCCTCGAGGAGCGGGGTATTCCCTTCTACGTTCAAGAGCAACCAACTCAAGAAGAGGAGGTGTAGAAGAGAATGGATGGTAGCCAATGTAGCTACCTCTCCTAAGATGCTTGGCCATTGTAGCCAAATCATCCAGCTACATGCTCACATCTATCTTTGACTATGAAGCACGAGCTTGCTTATTGAGTACATACTCTGATTGGAACTGATTTTTCTTTGATTTTTTTCTCATCTATTCTTTTAAAAAAATTTATTTTTCATTTTTAATGTATATGTACAGCAGCATTTACATAAGAACTTTTTCCTATTGAGCCAATAGACTATCCCTCTTTTGAAGCATTATTGCAACCCATAACATCCTATCCTTGGACCTCGTCGCTACTAGATCGGGTTGGGGAACAATGGCCAGAGATTGTGACTCCATATGTTTTCATTCTCTTGTGTCTCATGTAGGCAAATCTAACCCTCTACCACTTCAACCGAGTTGAGCCAAGTGTAAGGTGCAGGTGTCGAAGTTCGGTCACTATCGATAAGAGTCATATGTGTGTTTTGAAATATTCTACTTAGGTAGACAAGATGACGCGTGAACATAATCTTGTGGTCTCAAAGAGTTAAGTCTAGCAGACCGGAAGCGTCTCAATTCGGTTCCTATAAGGTTACTTTGATTAAGTGGATTAAGGTCTAACCAAGCTCCAATCTTTGGATTATTCCAGAATAATTCAATTTTCATTATCAATCCCAAAAATGGAAATGCAATGCAATAAAGAAAATCTTTTTGTGAAGTTATTTCTTGGTTTTGAACTTTTTATGGTTTGAAAAGCTTTGTAAGTTTTTATAAAATTTCGAAAACATTTTGCAAAATTTTAGGGGTTTTGAAAATTTGGAAATTTTTTAAGAATTTTTAATAAGGTCTATTTAATGAATTATGTACATATATTTACACTAGAGTGCATGCATATTTACAAGGGTTGGATGTAGAATTTATATGGGGAGTTTATATAGGTTAGTTAGATGTTATTCATACAGTATAAATATGTATATACGCATAAATAGTTTTATAATTATCTAAATTATTATTAAAATTATTTGAAAATATTTATACAAATATTTTGAAAATAATTTGATAAGAACTTTACAAACATTTAAAAAATTTGAAAATCATTTTACAAGTATTTTTCAAAGGTATAGCTAGATTTTTCAAAGTATTTTTACAACTATTTTCCAAGTCATTTGCAAACTAGATTTTCAAAATATTTTATTCAAACAAATGAAATAAAATTTTGTAAATATTTACAAAAGGTTTTTACAAAGGTTTGAAAACATTTTCCAAAAGTTTTCCATATAGTTTTCAAATATTTTTCAAGTCATATTCCAACCATTTTTCAAATCTTTTTGCAAAATATTTTTAACTCAATTTATTAATGATATCTAGTAAAGATTTCTGAAAAAATTTATAAATGTTTATGGTGTATTCTTTACAGTTGATTTATTACATACCCTAAACCAATATAGTATGTTAGCCATATTATTCAAAAAAAGGAATGTATGAGTTATGGCTAAGTATATACAAATTTATATGCGACCCCTTATACCTAGCTTGAGCAATGTCATCATAGTAATCCAAGAGAAAAAGGAAGACATAACTCGTGCTGAGTATAGGAAAGTCTATACAAGAATGACTGAATAAAGAATAAGATGTTGATCATCCCCCTATACTTTGGATCAACTAATCCTAAGTATAGCATATTATACACTAAATGGGGATAATCGAGGATTAGGATGAACAAGTCAATACCTTGGCGTGTCTCCACCCTATACTTAGGGCAAAAGATCCCTAAGTATAGAATAGAAATCAACAAGTAAGTAGACAAGTGAGGGGATTGCAAGAAATGAAAAATGAAGATAATAAACATGAGAGAATGGACAACATAACTCCCCATATACTTAGGGAAAGAGATTCCTAAGTATAAGCAACGAACGGAGTGAGGAAACAAGACAAACATGAACAACACAATGGCTACACCCCCTTATACTTAGGAAAAAGTACATCCTAAGTATGGACACAAATATCTGACAAGAGATCTGGGGTGTAGCGCATCATGGGAAAGAAAGAAGGAATGAAAAGATGAGTCATGTATATGCATGTAGTAGAAAATGTACATGTAGTAGAAAACGTTGAAGTATAGGACGACATCTATCAATCGAATATCGTACTCTCCGTCAATGCCGCCTTATGAGAACGAAGTAGTCAAAATAGAATAGAAGAAAGACACCCGAATATGCAATCAAGTGGGTGCCTGCTACCAGTGAAAAGATTCGAAAATTAAGATAGGGGGCGATAACATAAAAAGCATCATCAGCTCATAAGAACGGATTGAGGGAACAAAGTCAATATATTAGAACGTGGAGAAGGAAGGATCAATCGTAGAGTCCTCCACATCAATCATAGTCTCAATGATATATGAAAAGTCCAAATTAGGAGACTCTCTACGCAGCTCGATGTTTGATGGACATAAGGTCGAAAGATCAGAGACATCACCGAATATCACAAGTCAGAGCTCATCCTTGTGAGGTTCGTCAAGGAGAGGGGATTCAAAGGAGTCACAAAAATCAGACTACTCAGAAGACTCGATCTCACGATCCAACAGATCAGATACATAAGCATGGAATGAAACAAATTATGTAGAAAATATCGCATCCTCCCACATATAACCCTCGAGGAGTGACGCAAGATGATCAGTGAAAAATGGGGTAATGATGGTACCTATCCTCATGTCCTCTAAAAATAGATCAACTCAGATAATTGGGGGGCATAAGGTTTATGGGATGGAGTAAAAGCAAGATTCGCTGAAATGGCTCAAGATATGTATCAAAATCATCTAAGTGTCTAGTGGAGATTGGGAAGTCAGGAGATAGAGAATGGATCAGTAGAGAAGATGGCCGAAACAATGTGAGTTCCTGCCACGTCATTTTGAAGCATAGAAAGAGATAGAACATCAAACACCTGAATCATGACGGGTTGAACACACTAAAATATATGGAAAGCACAATCGCTACATTAGTCTCATCATCCACAATCTATAAAAGGTATCGCATCCTCAATCCGGTGTGCAATATCAGAAATCCTCGAGAATGGCATTACACCTATCAGATAGTAGATCCACGAAAGAGAGAACACTCATTTCACCTCAAAAATCTGCTTGGCTTAATTATATAACATGTATCCACAATGTGGGCCTCATCTAGTAGCACAGCATCCCCAGATGATGAGATGATGATACAGGAGGGAACAAAGGGGGTGGGAAAAACAAAGGCAAAATTGTGGTTCAAGAAGAGAGTCATCTTGAACCATACTAGAGACATGGGTGATATGGGTGAAGAATAGCCATGTGGCTCGATTAATGAGATGAATAGCAACCCGATCTCATGACACAGATGACCCCGAAAAATTAAAAGGAAAAGGGACTCAAAAATAGAAAGGACTCCAGAGTGATAGGAGTAAAGAGAAAGCTGCATGGCCCCCAGCTGAAGTGAAGAGTACCCTATAATCACGACACAATACTCAAAGGAAGGACTCAAAACCTAAGAAGACTCCAGGACTGTGAAGATTTGAATAAAAAATGAACGCAATAGAATCCTAAAGCTGCGGTCAATACATAAAGAAAACTCCATATTGTCACTTATTCAGCACACTAAAGACCATAAGAGAGCGGTTATTATCTTTTCAGTTTTAGAGTTAGGTTATTCAGATAATTGTTTAATTGGACTCACTGGTGCAGTCACCTAGAGTGACCATGCCCAAGTTGGTGTACCACCCCTACTTGAACACAAGGCACTTCGTCTATGATCGGAGGCAAGTGCTTGCAATAATAACGAGGTCCAAGAGCCAACCCAGGCACTTAGGGCACATATCCAAGGGTGGGGATTCTATTCCTTAAGTGTGCATGCCTCACTCGGTCTGGAAAGTACATGTGTCCAATGTGGGAGTTGCCCTTCCCAAGGCAGTGAATCCATTATGTTTGATTTTAAGATCAAGTTGGATAGCAATCCCAGTTTTATTTTGGTTATCACTTTTTTTGGTATTTTTCAATGCAATCGCCTAACGGGTTTCCAATTTCTTTATCATCCTAAGTGATCAAAATCAGAGGGATGGAGTCGGAAAAGCAATTAAAGGTAGAAGTTAATGATGCATGCATACCCATAAGACTTATAGTGCTTCCCAGCTCTCTCCATGTTGGATGCTAAATAGAATTGAAAACTATACTACGTGCAATGCAAATTGATGAAATCGCCCTAAAGAGTTGTTATTAGCGTGACGCATAGTTTTAATTTAATTAAGGTCCAAGCGAAACTATAGGTGCATGCAGATATTAGGGCTATGGACCTAAGTTACACTATCAAGCAAGTCCTAAAATATAAGGTCCCATTTACATAAAACAAATAAAAATAAAGGTGGAAAACACAAAATGCGGGAAACAAATAAAAGAAGTGGGAAAATAGGGAGGACATAAATTAGAAGGTGATGAATATATGAGAAAATCGAGCGAGCCACCAAGTGAATAGACACTTAGTAAAATCGGCCCGCGAGAGTCTGAATATCACGCACGCACGCACGCACGTATATATGAGGTAAAGGAGGCTGCTCCCAGGGAGTAGCCAACGGGCTGCTCTCAAGTAAAGGAGGAGCTTGCAGTGTCTAATAAGTCGGATCCTACAATCATTATATCAGCCTTCTCTTGTCTCTCAACACTTCACCAATCAACTAAGACAACAATCAACCCACGATATAGATAAAATGATGAATAAATGCAGGGTGAAATTTATTATACCTTACCAAATGTGTATAGTGACAAAGTAGTAGGAGTCAAACCAGTAAAAGTAAACTGAGATAGGTATAACTATTATCAGTTAATACAAACTAATAATAATTATTATTGTACTTTTCTATTTTTGTGTTATTTAATTATATTAGATTTTTATGTATTTTTAAATTATTTTAAATTTTCTTTTTATATTTGTATTTTTATTTATATGTTATTTTTATTTTGCAAGTTCTTGCTTCTTTTTGTATGTTAAAGATAGAGTATGTATCTATATATAGTAATAATATGGATATTATAAATAATATATATGATAGATAATAAATATATATTGTAAATATAAAAGGAATGGTCCTTTTTATTTTTTAAAGGGTTATATATATGTATATGTATATAATATACTTGCAAGTAATAATAAAAATAATAAGTATATAAGTAATACAGGTTATATATAGTATATATAGGGTTCTATAATTTTATTATAGCTAAATATAGTCAAATTTTACAAAATAAAATGTTTTTGTGTTTTTATGTTTTTCTCTATTTTTATGATTTTTTATATATTTTGCTAATGTTTGTATATTTTAAAGTACTAAACATACCAAAACAGTGAGTTATCTAAATAGGTCAAATTTGTTTGGGTATTAAAAATATATAAGAAGTCCAAAAATACACAAAACTATTTTTAATATATACTATATTCTATAATTAAAAATTTAGAATAGAAAAAATACTTTTAAATAGTTTTTATCAGTTTTTATAAGTTTTTAGGTTTTAATGATTTTTAGTGTTTTCTTTTTTTATTTTTTTTTTGATTTTTGGCCTGGAGTTATAATATATAGTAGTATATCTTTTGGATTTTTTAAAGATTTTGTAATTTTTTGTATTTTTATATGTAAACATGGGATAAATATCTCCTATTTAATTTTAGAAAATAGGAAAATACAAGTAAATGTCAAAACAAAATATGGGCATGTACAAATAGGATTTAAGGAACCTACTATATTTTTTCCCAGAATTTATAAGGCACGGGAGAAATTTAAGAAAAGTAGAAATGCAAAGAAATAAATACAAGCCTGGAAGGGGCATTTTGCAATTAAAAAAATCACAAGGGTTCACATGCACTTTACTAATAGCTAGGGCATGAGCTTGTAGAGACTTTCCTTGCACCCAGAACCTTCCTGCACCAAACACTCTGACTATGCTTCCCATTCCCTCAATGCAGTTGGCTGACCAGCATTTGGTCAATCTATTCTCCTCTCCACGCTATTTCTTATGCAAACCAGATACTCGACTGGCTTCCAGTCTGCTACTTCCACTGTTGATTGAGAATTTCTCGAGATTGATTAGTCTTTGGTTACCAAATATAGGAAACAACTTCGAACTGAGACCAAAATCTCTGTCCTCTTACTGGTCATGTGTGGTTGCAGTGAGGTAGTCTCTTTTTTCTTCACTCTGATTCTGGTCACAAAGAGGGGTCTGAGCCTTCGGTTTAGTATAGGTCTCCCCTAACCTAGTGCTTCTCTTCGGATGAGAGTTTCTTCCTCTTCTGCCACTCAAAGAAAAACTATATAAAAATTTCATGGACAAGAAAATGGCATGCCTAGGCTGAGAAAAATAAGGATTGCACCTCCCAAAAGTTTACATTGTATTTACAAATTTCTAGAGTAAATTTAAAAAAATGAACCGACAAAGGTATATATGCAAAAGGGCCAGGCACCACACGCATGTGGGAACAAGAGGTGACCTGGAAAAGGACCTAAATGCAAATACGAATAGGTTCAGGGGTCCTTTTACGAAATATATAGAAGCTTTTAAAACAACATTAATATTTACAGGACTAAAGTGTAAATACAAAAGGCAGTTGGTGTATATGTAAATTACCCACTAATAGGTGTGATTGGGCATACAAGTGCTTTCCACATGGCTGACTTGAAGTAATCGAACGCTGAGCACAGTGCATACCCCTTTGTGGATGGACGTGTGGGATTAGATCTCCCATGAAATCCGATGGTGTTGGCGTATCTCAATCCAACGGATGTTGTACAAACTGGAGCCTAAAATCTATTGGACGACTAGGCTTTACTCCCCAAGAACAAGGAAGAACACCATAGTGTTCTTGCCTTGTTCGTTGATTCCTCATGATCCAAGTCTCTTCTCTCATTGTTGGAGTGCTATATGCATTCCTGCAATCGATCCACAGCTGATGGTGGCCTTAAGATTGTACAAGACCCATCGATGGGGTCTTGGAAGCTTGATGTAGCTCAAGTTTCAGGGAAACAAGTTACTGGATGTGATACCCCTTAGATGGGGTCCTCCAGTAGTTGTTTCTGCAAAGGAAGATGACCGAGGTTCTGGCAAAGCACACTAGGTTGTTATTGGTGGACGATAGGTGGGTTTGATGTGCTGCGAAGGTGCTCTGGCTAAGGGTGGAGGAGGGAGCACTGATCTCCTGATTTTGAAGGGATCAGCATGATTGGAGGTGGTATGGAGATGTAGAAATGAATGGGGATGGCAGTGAGGTGGTTATAGTGTTGGAATAGGGGGCTAGAACGATGGGACAATGGTCGGAGCTCTAAAGATCTAACGTATCTTAACCCTAAGAATTACTCTAGAAATTACAGTAAAACATGCAATAAACTTGCGAAATTGAAATGCGAAAAGAAATATATCCTTCTATGCCTCAACAGGAGGCTAACCCACCTGGAAGCACCATAGTCAGAGTCAAGCTTTAGCGAAGGGGATACTATGTTGAACGCACCTTCTCCACGCCTCAAGATGATAAGATCAACCGCCTGTCATGAAGTTGCTACCTCAAACTAAGAAATGAGCAGGAAAAAGGTGTCCAAGACATAACAAAAGCAAAATGTGGTAGAGGAGACTTATTTATGCATCGAGTGGGGTAGGTGAGAAGATCACGAGTGTACAGAAGATGGCGTGATCGAGTGGTCGATCAGATGGTAGGCTGTGAAGGAGGGAAGTGAGGTATAAGTGTTCGGTGAAGAAACTGAGGTCTGAAGATGGAAGGAGGAAGAGTAAAAATTGGGACAAGAGGATGGTTGCACATTCTGACATATGTAGACCTAGGGGCGGTACAGTTGACCAGGGGTCAACATATACTCGCTCCCTATTGGTCCAGCTCAGCCAGAAAAGGACAAAATAGGATTAGAAATGAAAATAAAAGAAAATAAAATAGCTACGTATTTTGTTAGTAAAAAGTCAAAAGATAGAAAATGTTTATAATTTTTAGTATTTATTATGATTTTTATTTATTTCAATTATTATGTGTTAATACTTAAAAGAATATACATAGGTATATTTACCTATATTTATAATATTTTATTTTTATTTTGTATTCTATATTTTATTATATATATTTAAGTGTATTCTATTATTTAAAATATATTTAAATATATATTTACATATTTTTGTTTTTTCTGATTTTTTTATTTACTTAAATAAATATGTGTATGCATTATATAGGTATAGTTTACCTATATATTTCAATACATTATTTAATTATTTGGATTTTTAATACTTTTAAATCATGTTTATAATTTTAGTGTAATTTAAATAATATTTACAAGTATATAAAAATATAAGAAAGCTAAAATAAATATTATGAATATATTGAATGTAATATATAACTATAAGGAACAATAGGAACCTGATGAATCCACAATTCATCATCTTTATTCTTTTATTTTAGCTTCATTTCCTTAGTCAAACACTTGTAAATACCTGCTAATTCCATGAAATTACCATTTTGCATGCATTTACTAAATATGTATTTTTAATACTTTTTTGTATTCAAAATAAAAAGAATAAAGATTAAAAGAAAAATAAAAGAAAAATGAAGGATGTATTTATATAATAAATGGAGACTGACCCGAACCCCAAGAGAAGGTCAAGACTTGACCTGATCGACCAGGAATAAAATAGGGGGAGATAGGGTCTTCAATTCAAAAGTCCAAAAATATTTTGTAAATATTTTTCCCTATAGATTTGTATAAAACTTGTACTATTTTATTTGTATATAAATTGACCTCAAATTAATTATTTTTGTAAACAAAAGTTGTAAATAAAAATGTATTGTAAATAATAAAAATAATTGCAAAGCAAAATAATGCACATATTATAAATAATCACACTCAGAAAAAGCCGGAAAGTGATAATTGAAATACCAATTCCGGCTTTATAAGAACTCAAACTGAATCAAACTCCCTTCAATTATACTCTAAATTAAGTTATCTTTCAAATGGCTGTGATTTCATAATTTTTAGATTTACGGTTGAAAAGTCGATTTTCTGGAGTGTTTTGTGCAGTTTTACCACGTACATATTTGTATATTTACTCATATTTATTTTTTATATATAATGTACATAATTGTAAATATTATTTCCATTAAAAATAAAATAAAAAATATATAAATAATAAAATTAAAAAATATTATATAAAAATCATTTCCTTATTTGTACATGTGTATATTATATTATATGTACATAATATTTGTATACAACTAATTTCCTTATATAAAAATCACTAGAAAATAAAATATCTAACATTAATTAATTAATTTAATTTAAATACAAAATTTGTATTTGGATTTAATTAATTATTTTATTTAAAAGCCTACCTTGTATATAAGATATTATTCCATACCTTTAATAGCCGCCATTAAGGTGGCTAATTAATTTTTGTAAATTATTTAATTAATTTATTTTAATTAATTCTGAAATTCATTTTATTTTATTTATTTATTTATTTATTTTATTAATTCACCACTAAACACCTTCCCCTTTTGTAGATTCTTTCCTTTTGAATTTTCTTCTCTTTTTAATAGGCTCCTCCTCCCTCATTCATTCTTTGATCAATCTTTGGTGGAGAGAAGCCCGGTCTCTGAGAGTCATCTTGTTGAAGAAGAGTGTCCAACCTCCGAGCTGTCCGGTGACAGCGCGTCGATCTTCATCGAGGCCATTACAGCATAACTGATCCCGAGGTTAGATCCATTTTCTATTTCCCGTCATTTTTCCTAGATAAATATTATATTTAATCTTTACTTCGATTTCCTGATTAGAATTTAGGTCCCCAAAATCACAAAAATATCCACCACTCTTTGATCCGCGTCTGAAACCGATTTTTTCATCTCATCTCACGATCTCTCCGTTTCACGTTCTATTTCACACAACTTATCACCTCCGACCACGCACGGTGGCCGGAGACACAGATCTCTCTTTTGTCTCGCCAAGATCCATCCATGTTCACGTCATCCTAAGTTGTTAATAGATAAATAAAGAGAAATAAAAAATGTGTGTATTGCTTTATCTCTAATATTTGTTTTGTAGGAAAATTTAAAAAAAATAATAAAAATAATATATAAAAAAATTCATTCTCTATTTACAGATCTTTTTCTTAAAAAAATATATAAATAAAAAAAAAATTTCTGCTCATAGTTTATAGAAGAAAACAAAAAATGAAAAAAAATAAAAAAAAACACAGTAGATCGTCGCCAACCCCCTCGTGCAGGCGACGTCTACCACCGCGCGAGGTGCGACCTCAAGGCCGTTGCGCCGCCCAACCGCCGACTGCTCCAAACGCCTCCAAGCGCGGTGTGGCGTGCCCCAGGTCACGTAACTCTGTGCGCTGCATCGGCGTGCGAGGCGGCGACCCCCAGCCCGTGCCCTGCCGTGACTACGCCCAGTCGTGCCCCAGAACTCCATCACTGTCGTCCAGAGCCCTCCAACGCTGCCCCGCGATAGTGCTCGCGACCACTGTTGGACATGCGAGCCCACAACGAGCCATTATACAATAAATGTTATTGCAAATATCATTCCGGATCTGAAATGAAGAATAAATAATTTGCATAATAGGTCCCTTAGTACAATTAGGATTATGTACCATGACCATCTTGATGATCATATAGCTGTTGATTCAAATATTGAATCATAGAGGCTGGTGCTTGGATGAATATCTAATGAGTTAGATTGAGGACTCATCAAGCACCATCAAATGATTGTTAAGAGATGATCTCCAGGCTGAGAAGGAGATGGCAATCCTTTCTCTAAAGGTTGATATCTAACTAACCTCTTAATGCATGTCCTCTGCATAGGAATAGAGATTCGGAGGTGTCAGATTAGTTAGGTCAAAGAGTTGACTTAACGAGATCGAGATAACCAAAGTCTTATATCGTATGCTGTCATGATATAGGCATGCATCCTCTGACCAGAGACAGATGTGTTACTATATGTCTGAGTATGTACATTTGGAAGACCAATAGGTTGATGACCTAATCAAGCTCTATACACCGGCGCGTTGGTGTGCATGCAAGGGCATATGAGTAATACGATCTCTCAAAGGGATCATACAGGTTCACTACCAAACCAGAAGACATGAGCTCACTCATGAGATATTGGGAAGAATCAAATTCCGTGCGCACGGTTGTCTCGCTTTGGAAGCTTGACTAAATTTGTAGGTTTGATATATACTTTTGGAAAGTATATGATCAAGACCTAGGTATGATATATGCTTTTGGAAAGTATATGATCGATACCAACTCCCAATGATCAAAATTAGAAACTTACTGATAAAACCTTGAAGTAGACAGCATAAAGTTGATCTAATACTTCAGGTTTATTCTGAGTCTTCCAGTATGCAAGATGTACAAGTATTGGGAATACGTTAGGGTGATGTGATCATAAACGATTGTATAACCATGACGCTTCCATTCCTAGGGAGTGATGAAACGGGTCTGGATTTTAATGACTCCTCTTAGTAGAGAAGTAATATGATCTTGATCCAAATATTGGACATTGATCTGAATGTGATTCAGATGCAATGAGAAGATTAGATTTGCTGTCTTGATTTAATCAAGCATCTATGGGAGGTCCGAGATCTGGATTTGAGATGTAATCTCAATATCCAAGTCACTATACGTGGAACAATACAATCGCACTGTCCTTATCTCCAAGTATCGGCGGAGAAAGCGCATTATCCTTGAAAGAGTTCATGGATAATTTTGTTGTTGATATATGTATCCGAGCATCAAGAAAATGGATAATTAAATGTGATTTAATTATCATGATTAATATGAATTCGATTCATATTATAAGGAAGTTATCTTAGATAATTAAATGTGATTTGATTATCAAAGACGTGAATAATGTGAATGTGATTCATATTATTTGGGAACATAAGAATAGAGATCCAAGATGATTAAATGTGATTTAATTATCATGGATATGATTAATGTCAATAGCACTATCCATATTATTCATAATATATTATAAATGGGATTTATAATGTATTAGAGAGAGCTAATTATAATCTATATTTGTTGATTAATTATTGATGTGTATTGGATACACATTGTGTAATTAATTGAAAATATAAATTATATTTTGTTTTGAGTTGTGAATGTGATTCACAATTTTCCAATGTCAAGATTGCAATATTTCCAAAATTAATTGTGAATTATTTTTTGGTGAATAAATCCCAACAAAAGTTGTTGGAAATAAATAATGGAGAAATTCAAGGAGACATGCAATCTCATAGAAATCCATGAGATTGCCCCACTTGTAAGGTGGTGGGCGGCACCCAATTCCTATATGGAATGGGTGGTCGTCCCCCTTTGAATGTATATGGAGATGTAATCTCCATGTATATTCTCTCCTTATTTGTTGGTGTAATTTAGGATTGACTTATATTTGATTTTGTCAAATATATTTTAATCTAAATTAAATTACAAGTTGTTGGCTTTTACCAACAACAATCTTGACCATTGGATTGATATAAATCAATCTCGTCCATTGATTTTATATGTCTCATGGATTGAGATCCTCGGATCCCAAAATCCTATAAATAGAGAGGCATAACATGCTCTCTCTTTACACACACACATGTTATTGTAGCACATCTCTCTCTCTCTCTTCTCTTCCCACACGCCATCTATCTTCCTCTCATGGTCGTCCACCATGGATGTCCTAGAGAAGTTCTCCATCGCCGCAGCGTCGTCGTTATGTTGCCCGATCGTCTGCTCGTGGATCTCCGTCATGGGTTGTCAGGAAAGCTCGAACTCAATGAGCTCAACTCGGGCTCGGCTCATTAAGGGCTCGTGAGCCGGACTCGAAACCTTAACGAGCCCGAGCCCGAGTTGGGTTTTATGGCTCGTTAGCTTATCGAGTCGAGTTCGAGTTGGGCATTGTTCAACTCGGAAACTCGACTCGATAACTCATTTTCTCTCTTAATAAAAAATTAAAACATATATACCAAAACTTCCACATTGAGTTTGATTAAACTAGAGGTTAACATTTTTCAAGCCCAAAAAGCTACACAAAAGAGTATAAAAAATCAAAATAACAAATGTCATTTGTATAATTTAATGTATAAAATGGAATAATGACTCATTAAAAGGTTCATGAGCCTGCTCATTTTGAGGCTCATGAGCCAGCTCAGAAACTCACGACTCGATAAGAGGCTCGTGAGCCAGCTCATTTTGAGGCTCGTGAGCCAGCTCAGAAACTCGTGGCTCGATAAGAGGCTCGTGAGTCAACTCGAACTCGACGAGTTAGAGTTCGAGTAGGTGATCCAGGGCTCGATCCTTATCGAGCCCGAGTTAGAGCTTAGGTTTCTTATCGAGTTCGAGTCCGAGTTGAGGCCAACTCGGCTCGTTGAACTCGATAGACACCCCTATCTCTGTCTCCTTTGGCGTGCCTCGCTTGTGAAGAAGACGTCGGATCTCGTGTGTCTAGATCAGGAGATCCGCCGCTTGGATCATCAACATGGATTGCGAAAAGCACGCGGTTCATCCCCGCGCTCGCAAGTGTCTCCTCCGTCGGATTAGACTTGAGACAGGAGGTCTCTTCTTTTAGAGACTCGATCGCAACCACGCTTCAAGAGGTAATCCTATTACTTGTTTGTGGTTTAGACGAAACAATCCGAGAAGTGTTCTTGGATCATGTGGTTTTGTCGCATGAAATTTTTTTTAAATTCCGCTGCATCGAGCAACTAGTGCGACTAGTCGCTCCTCGTTGTATTCGATACGACGCTCACGCTTCCGTGATGCGCTTGAGGATCTAACCATTCCTTCAAGTAGTATCAGAGCCAGGTTGAAGGTTTTGGATACGATCCATAAAACCGAAGGCGACTTGGTTTCGTTAGAGTTGCGAAAGTTTTATCGCATTTCATTTTCGCATCTCTGTTTATTGTAAATTTTCGGCCCTGTTTAAATTGTTTAAACACAAAAATAACATTCGGATTTTGTTTCCCATTAAATAAGGAAACCATAGGATCTGAGTTTACGTAATTTGGATTCTGTTTGCTCTAGATATGGTCATTTTAATGAACATGTATTCATTGTTACGGGAACTGTGAATCTTAACGTAATTAAAAAGTTAGTTACTGTTTAGAAACGCCTTGAATGCAAATCACATAAGTTCTGTTATAAATCAAATTAGCAAACTTTGGAAACTTACTTTGCTTAATTTGGATTTAAATTGATTGAGATATGCTAATTTTAGTAAGTAGGGGTCACTGCTGAAATTACTTTCCTAATCAAAAACCATGTGATTGTCAATTAGTGAAATTAATTGTTAATTTCATGAAATAATTATGGAAAATATTTGAGAAATATTGGATTATGATTATTTCCTTAATTGACTTGGCCTCAACCAATAGATTGATTAGATTTGATCTAGATCAAAATTGGAAACACAATCATCAAACTCATTGCTTGAATAGGATTGGCAATTTGTCTAGCGAATTTCCTTATAATCAAAAATGTTTTGATTATTACTATATGGTATAATTTTAGTTGAAGAACCGATGATCATCTCAAGTACAAAATGATTGACTCGGCATTATTTTTCCCAAGGCGGATATGGTGTCTAGTCGGGGATCGATGGAGTAGCGGCTTGCAATGTATGCGGTCCGTCCCACTCCCGCGGGTACTGGCCATGATAGCGGGTAGGGAACGAATGATGCCTGAGAGATCATGATTTATTTTTCTAATTATTAAAATTTGAATTAATATGTATTTTGAGATAATACCATATATTCAAGTAAAATCAAGTTTGTTGATTGAATTGGATTGAAAATTAATTTAATATGATTAAGTTAATTATATCCATTTAAAAACACTATTATAATAGATGTGTTATTTCCCTTGGAAGAATTAATTATGTGAATATGATTCATGATAATTAATTAGAATTTGAATATGATATGGAGGATCACATAAGTGACATCCATGGTCTCCCGTCAAGGTGAAGGGTTCCGTCGCCAGGGATTGTATATAGGAGACGCCTGTCCGAAGCGACAGCTCCTATATGCAAGCGCATCTGGATCGGGCTCTTTGCTTCTTGAAAGAGTAATGTCGTATGCGTAGTGACCCCAATATCGGATCCTCATATTATTGGGGCAATATTGGATTGCGCATAGCGAGTTCTATTCCTGTTGACGGTTGGTTCAATTAATGATGGGTCGACATCACCTTAGGGGTGGTGGGCCCGGATGTTAAAGACCGAATTGGGAGATGCAAGTTAGACTTGCAAGGCGGAATGTGTTCCCGCTTCTTTTTATCGGAGTTGCATATTCTCATATTATTGGGATGTAATAAAGATAAGGAAGTAGATCCCAGATCTTGCTGAGATATAATGGTAAGTATATCTCTTACATTGAAAGTGATTAAGGGAATGAACTTTCAGTGTTGACAAGGCAAGATGACTTTGATATAAAAATTCCTAAATCAAAGTAAATTATATATTTATATATGTTTATGCAAATTTCTTATTTTAGATAATCCTTCTTTAATCCCACTCAATATTATACTCAATAATAGCCAGTAGAATATCATGGATTGGATCTATGATCCAGATATTGTACTTACAATTGGACACATAATGTATGTGGTTGCAATGTGCAAGTTTCCTCATAATAATGTGGAATGATAATTAAATACGATAATAGGACTAAAACCCTGGGGTTTGTATGTCTCTATAAGTCTTTATCTCATCGAATGTACTTTTGAAGTGACATGTCGATAATGATCGTAATTATTAAAAAATCCTTATAAAATTCTAAGAAGATGTTCTGGCATACATATGTGCTCTCGACATATGATCATGAATGACATGGTTCTCTGCATTATGCAGAATGGTGGCTCTATAGGAGATGATGTATTCAAATTATTTGAGTACCTACCTGAATCTAAGTTTTTTTAAGAGTTTAAATGGATGTAGATACGATGAGTGTCATCATTCTACTATCTATACTCTAGTCATTCATGAAGCCTCATAATATTCATATTGCATGAATTAAATGAAGCATGTACTCTTATATTGAAATTTTTGATTTGAACATAAGAGATCCTTGGTCTTGAGCAATGGTTGCTTATAGATAAAGGGAGCACAGTGGAAGCATGGGTTGGACCCAAGTAAGAAGTAGAGTCAAAGAGTTGACTGTACTTCTGTGACTTCCATATGACATCCAAAGAGTTGGATGAATGTCAATACTGCAATAAGTTGATGTGTTGATAGTATGACTATCAAATCTATCTAGAATCCTTAGAGAAGGAATCGGATAGTACATCAGATTAATCTACATATAATCATTGATATTGACTTACTTATTTGATAAGACAAAGTCTAATAATTGTATCTCAATCTTCTAATGACACTTGCAATTGGTTGTATCTGTATTAGAATATTAGAAATTTGATCTTAAGGTTTAATGGTCATCTATGTTGGAAGTGATGCAATTGTTGCAATAATTTCCATTGGATCAATAGACTTCATATTTTCAGTGGGAGCCCTTAGTCTTAGAGAATGTCTCTATGACCTAGATATTAGAATACACTCATTGTTTATTTCTGAATGTTGGATATAAACATGAATTATGTAATAAATCTATCATAAAGACCTATGATGGAGATATTACAGATAGTAATCTAAAATCTAGTGGATTCCACTAAATTAGAAAATTAGTGAATGGTTCATTAAGATTTCTAATACTGAAAATTAAACCTTTAAAGATCAATAGGAGAATAAAGATCATTTGTCAATGATCTTACATCATGTTTTGGACATATGTCTATTGATGAGATCAATGGACAAGTAAGAGATGAAACTTTAGAATTTCTAAAATTTCAATACTTGCATACTTATGAATATTGTATTCAAAGTAAAATGTCCAATACACCCTTCTTTGGGAAAGGTGTAAAATGTCAAGGTATTCAGGATCTCATACATATTGATGTATGTGAATCAACTATATCATAGTAAACATTATGGATATGTGATATCTATTGATGATTATGTATGATATGAGATTTCTTCTCTTCACCTAATAAACCTTTGAAATGTTCAAGGATTTCACAATTTTTGTTTAGAACCAAAGTTTGAAGGAAGATGAAATGAATTTGATCTAACCAATGTAGCTTGTACCTATTAGATGAATTCAAGTAATACCTTATGGAGATGTGAATATCATTCCTATCTCAATCCTCCTAATTAACCTTAACTCAATAGAGTTGTAGGGAGATATAATTGATCATGTGAGACATGATTTGATCAATGATTAATCTAAGCATAAATTATCTCTTAGTTTCCAGATATATATATGTGGTAGAGACTACATTATATATCCTTAATAAGGTTTCATGTAATTAAGCTGGAATCTGGCACTGGAAAAGTGCTACTTCATTAGGATAATAAAGGATGATATTGGATACCTACTTTATGACCTTGAGATTCTTAAAAGATCTCATCTTTGAGAATATGATTCTTATGAGATGACTCTCTTGAGAATCAAGATGAAAATGAAGTAAAGGAACTCATTTAATCTTGAGAATATAATGAGGCTCCTGAGATTGGAAACTAAATGGACAATTAAAGATGAAACATTAATACCTCTTCAAATAAGTTTGAAGATGGATTCCATGTGTCAGTTGAATCTGACAATGATCTGACTTCATGTGATGATGCGTCTGAAGATCATATCATGGAAAGATGGATGTTAGCAATAAAAGTCTAATGTAGACGTCATATACAAGTCTTATATATGGACCCTTGAGGATCCACCTATATGGGTAAAACCCATTAAGGTGTAAATGGATCTTCAAGAGAAAGAGGGAACTTGATGAGAAGGTAGAGACCTTCAAAGCACAGTTCATAGCCATGAGCTACGCACCGAAGAGAAGACATCGCTTGCGATGAGACTTGCCCTCCAGTGACCTTGCTTTAACCATTCAGAATATTGCTAACTATAGCTACACAACTTGACTATGACATCTTCATGATGTGAGTCAAGATTGCATTCCTCTATGAATACCTCTCTGAGGATATTCATATGAAGTAGCCCCAGGCTTCATGGTTGAGGAAAGCAAGGTGTGCAAGCTAAAGAACAACATCTTTAGACTCAAATAAGCTTCCTGTAGTAGGAATATAAGATTTGATGAAATTATAAATGTTATGATTTCAGATAAAATCTTGATGAACCATGTGAAGCTTAATGGGAGTTCCATTGTGTTCATCCTGCTAAATGTAAATATTATCCTAATCATTTGGAATGATCTACTGATGATAATAATAAGTATTTTATAATCTGGTTATCCCATACCTCGAGATATGATCTCAAGGATACCTTTTAGATCTTAGTTCTGAAGTTGTTCAGAAGTAAAGAGAAGAGGATATTGGGACCGTCACATTAAGATACCTCTTAAATCCAAGAAAGGCTTCCTTCCCTTAAGATATGGTGGTGACCTATCTAAAGGGATAGCACCTCAGAGAGTTGAGGAAGTGAATGCTAGAACTGCTTGCACTTGTGCATCAGTTATGAGAAGCTGAGTGTATGCTAGATGTGCAAAAGAGCCAGATGTCTGCCATGCAGTGGGAGTAGTAATCTGTTACTAATCCTACTATGGAATAAAACACTTGATTGTAGTAATAACAATATCTTCAAAGATGGTGAAACTTAGAGATAGTGATCTCAAAGTCTTATCCTCAAAAGTTTAAGACCTTGTAGTTAGTGATCTATAAGGGTCTTAAGTGTGGATACCTTAGGAGATAGAGATATCTAGAAATAAAGGTATTCTGATAAGGATTATGGGCATACTGGTTATAATAATTATCGAGCTAAAGTGTCAAGGACACTATAACAAAAATGAGTATTGGTTGCATAAGATGCAACATTTGCATTGGATGCGAGTACTGTTACTAAGGGATATGCAAGTGCCGTAAAAGGACTTGGTGTAGTCTCTTGGGAACAGAGTGATTGATCAGCTTACCTAGCTATTTTCTAAATAGCCTATGATTGTCACATGAGTGTGGGTTTAAATGATTATCCCATTAATGGCTCTTTGGGCTAGTGGGAGATTGTTGGACATGCGAGACCACGGCGACCCATTATGCAATAAATATTATTGCGAATATCATTCCCAGATCTGAAATGAAGAATAAATAATTTGCATAATAGGTCCCTTAGTACAATTAGGGTTATGTACCATGGCCATCTTGATGATCATACAGTTGTTGATTCAAATATTGAATCATAGAGGCTGGTGCTTGGATGAATATCTAAAGAGTTAGATTGAGGACTCATCAAGCACCATCAAATGATTGTTAAGAGATGATCTCTAGTCTGAGAAGGAGATGGCAATCCTTTCTCTAAAGGATGATATCTAACTGACCTCTTGATGCAGGTCCTCTGCATAGGAATAGAGATTCGGAGGTGTTAGATTAGTTAGGTCAAAGAGTTGACTTAACGAGATCGAGATAACCAAAGTCCTATATCTTATGCTATCATGATATAGGCACGCATCCTCTGACCAGAGACGGATGTGTTACTATATGTCTGAGTATGTACATATGGCAGACCAATAGGTTGATGACCTAATCAAGGTCTATACACAGGCATGCTGGTGTACATGCAAGGGCATATGAGTAATACAATCTCTCAAAGGGATCATACAGGTTCACTACTGAATCGGAAGACATGAGCTCACTCATGAGATATTGGGAAGAATCAAATTCAGTGCGCACGGTTGTCTCGCTTTGGAAGCTTGACTGAATTTGTAGGTTTGATATATACTTTTGGAAAGTATATGATCAAGACCTAGGTATGATATATGCTTTGGAAAGTATATGATCAATACCAACTCCCAATGATCAAAATGAGAAACTTACTTATAAAATCCTGAAGTAGACAGTATAAAGTTGTTCTAATACTTCAGGTTTATTCTGAGTCTTCCAGTATGCAAAATGTACAGGTATTGGGAATACCTTAAGGTGATGTGATCATAAACGATTGTATAACCATGATGCTTCCATTCCTAGGGAGTGATGAAACGGGTCTGATTTTAGTGACTCCTCTCAGTAGAGAAGTAATCTGATCTGGATTCAAATATTGGACATTGATCTGAATGTGATTCAGATGCAATGAGAAGATTAGATTTGTTGTCTTGATTTAATCAAGCATCTATGGGAGGCCCGAGATCTAGATTTGAGATGTAATCTCAATATCCAAGTCACTCTATGTGGAACAATACAATCGCCATGTCCTTATCTCCAAATATTTGAGAAACTTACTGATAAAACCCTGAAGTAGACAGTATAAAGTTGATCTAATACTTCAGGTTTATTCTGAGTCTTCTAGTATGCAAAATGTACAGGTATTGGGAATACCTTAGGGTGATGTAATCATAAACGATTGTATAACCATGACGCTTCCATTCCTAGGAAGTGATGAAACGGGTCTGGATTTTAGTGACTCCTCTCAGTAGAGAAGTAACCTGATCTTGATCCAAATATTGGACATTGATCTGAATGTGATTCAGATGCAATGAGAAGATTAGATTTGTTATCTTGATTTAATCAAGCATCTACGGGAGGCCCGAGATCTGGATTTGAGATGTAATCTCAATATCCAAGTCACTATACGTGGAACAATACAATCGCCATGTCCTTATCTCCAAGTATTCGTGGAGAAGCGCATTATCCTTGAAAGAGTTCATGGATAATTCTGTTGTTGATATATGTATCCGAGCATCGAGAAAATGGATCATTAAATGTGATTTAGTTATCATGATTAATATGAATTCGATTCATATTATAAGGAGAGTTATCTTAGATAATTAAATGTGATTTGATTATCAAAGATGTGAATAATGTGAATGTGATTCATATTATTTGGGAACATGAGAATAGAGATCCAAGATGATTAAATGTGATTTAATTATCATGGATATGATTAATGTGGATAGCACTATCCATATTATTCATAATATATTATAAATGTGATTTATAATGTATTAGAGAGAGCTAATTATAATTTATATTTGTTGATTAATTATTGATGTGTATTGGATACACAATGTGTAATTAATTGAAAATGCAAATTATATTTTATTTTGGGTTGTGAATGTGATTCACAATTTTCCAAATTCAAGATTGCAATATTCCCAAAATTAATTGTGAATTATTTTTGGTGAATAAATCCCAACAAAAGTTGTTGGAAATAAATAATGGAGAAATTCAAGGAGACATGCAATCTAATGGAAATCCATGAGATTGCCCCACATGGAAGGTGGTGGGCGGCACCCAATTCCTATATGGAATGGGTGGCCGTCCCCCTTGAATGTACATGGAGATGTAATCTCCATGTATATTCTCTCCTTATTTGTTGGTGTAATTTAGGATTGATTTATATTTGTTTTTATCAAATATATTTTAATCTAAATTAAATTACAAGTTGTTGGCTTTTACCAACAACAATCTTGACCATTGAATTAACATAAATCAATCTCATCCATTGATTTTATATGTCCCATGGATTGAGATCCATGGATCCCAAAACCCTTTAAATAGAGAGGCATACCATGCTCTCTCTTTACACACACATGCTATCGTAGCACATCTCTCTCTCTTCTCTTCCCACACGCCATTGACGAGTCCGGATTCCGCGATGTTAAGAAGTTGTTTTTATCTTGTTCATGAAAATAATAAAAGTGTCGTTCGTTGTAGGCGGCGATCGGAAACGGTCAAGAAAATAACCACACAAAATTTAATCAATTTTTAATCAAGCGGTTTTATGTTTATTTTACTTGGACAAGTCCCAAGGTCGATCACAAGGAGGCAAAGGAACAACCTAGATTAATGTCTATCCAATTTCGTGTTCGGTTTTTGAGGTGGTCTTTTTTTTGGAATTTTTAATGCAATAAGGGATGCAAGATGTGATTTTTTCCTATTTTAGGGACTAAAATACAAATTTCAATCAAATGATGTCTGAAAAATATGAAATTTGGTCACAATGTAAAATATGATGAAATGAGTGCATTGTAATTTTTTTGGAATTTTTGAATGCAATATGAATTTTTTATAAATTTTTAAATGCAAATAGAATGCTTTTCAATATTTAATTATAATAAATATTAGACCTACTTATTTTCGAGACCAAAATTATCTAAGCTCTATCACTGGGTGATGGATCTCAGAAAAATCCTAAACCTTGAAAATGCTAGATCTAGTACCTATTAAAATTTAAACACTGAAATATGCAAAATAAATTTTACAGGGCAAATGATGAATGTAAATGCAATTCTTTTTGGGCACAACATCAAGCAAAATTAACTCTACAATGTATGATTTTTGGAGAATTTTTAGACAACGGTTCATCAAATTAAAAATGAAGAGCATAAAATGGGTAAAGTTTGCAAATTTCCACCAAATAATTGATTGATAATGAACCATCAATCATAAAAATAACCATAATGTGTCAAAATGTAGAGAATTAAGTGTAGAAAAAAGTGCCAATTTTTTGATAAATAAAATGATGCAATGTAGGGGTCTAAGATTAATGGAGAACGCAGGGGTCTTTCTACAATAATTAAATAAACCAAATAAAAATAAATGTAGTGGGGGCTTGATTGTATTACCAATAGCTCTGGGGCCTCTGATGCAATTTTACCAAAGGTCATGTGCGATGCACGTGACCCCTGGTCGGCGGGGACTGGCGTGCAAAATGGCAGGAGGCCGGGGTCTTTTCTGCAAATTGCCAAAGTTCACGTGCCTCATGCGTGCTCTGATAGGCTTGGTGGAAGGTCTGGATCCGAACCACCACGTGTCGTGCTTCTGTGCCTCGGTTTTACCCGAGGCTACTGGCGTTGTAGTAGGCTCGGGTTTCAGGCTCGGGTCTTGTCTGGTATGTCGATGGCGAATAGATCCAAGGGCTGAGGGTTGCGATGCATCAACGGTTCAGATGTGTTGATGCTTGATGATCGGACAGTCTCCATTGGCCGACACACGGCCAGGGGACGTCGGGGGCTCGGCGGCGTTGAGGCAGAGGTGTCGACGGAGGTCGATGGCGGTCATGGACGATGGTCGGAGCAGCTGAGGAAGGCCGGTCGACGGAGCAGCTAAGGAAGGCCGGTCGAGGCAGAGTGGCTCTGTCAAAGAAGATGCCCGGAGCTTTGGGAAGAGATGCTCCTCCTCCTGTAGTGGACTATCTGGCGTTGAAGATTGCAACAGGGGGCTTTGAGCACCAGGTGGAGCTTGCGGCGGCCGAGGCGGAGAAACCCAGCGGAGGAGACGAAGATGGTGTCGATGATGGTAGAGCTTCGCGAGAAGCTCGGGGGTGCAACCGGAGAAGATGAAGTTGGAGATGTTCGGGGGTCGACGATGTGGTCGGCGCAAGGAAAGATGATCGAGAGGGCGATAGAGATGGAGATGGACGGGAAGAAAGAGGTGAGGCGGAGTGAAGGAGGAGGTACCTAGGGAACGAAGGGGCTCAACGGCGTAGGAGGGCAGGAGCTGGAGCAGTGCCTTGATAAGTTGCTGCGACGAGGGAGAAGGCCTCGGATCACGCCGGCGGAGGAGCACGGGCTGTCACTTCCGATGAGGGTCCTTGGGTCGAACGTCGGATGATCGGATCTCGTATGCGGTGAGGCTTTTAAATAGGAGAGCGGGGGGTAGTACTGTCGGCGGGGTCATTGCGAGAGAGGCAAGTGACTCGCGGGGGTTGGTTGGCCGGTGTGGAGTCTTCGGGGTGGTTGGCGAGCGAAGATTGTAGGGGCGGCGGTTGCGGAGAGAGGCGGAGAAGTCGGAGGGGGAGGCGCCAGAGGTTGAGGATGACACGCAGCGGCCATTCGATCGGCCACTGATCGAACGGTCATGGATGGGCCACGTGGCAAGGGCGTGAGAGGAGATGGGGCACGTGCGTCGCACGTTCCTCGTGGATGGGCCACGTGGCGGGGGCGTGAGAGGAGATGGGGCACGTGTGGAGCACGTGCCTGGGAGGCACGTGCGACGCACGTGCGTGGGTTTTTTTCATTTTTTTCATTTTTTTTATTTTTTTTAAAAATGATATTAAAAAGGGTGAAAAACCGTTAACACATGGCGGCCCCAGGGGCTGCCACATGTCAGCACCAGAAAAATTAAAAGAAAAAGAATTTGTAAAATCAAAAAGAAATAATAAACGACCTCGGATCGAAAATGTTCCTTCACAAAAAATGTTGTCTCGACGAGAGCTACGACTTTCATGAAGACATCAAAGCCAAAATCGGGCAAATGTAAAAAGTGAATTTTTGGGGTATCCTATGTACATAGAATACCTTGATTTTTGGGTTTTGTATTTTTTGTCATTTTTAAACAAGATAAAAATCAGGAAAAAAATATGAAAAAATCAAAGATAAATAAAAGACATATAAATCTATTTTTTTTGGATTTTTATTGATTAAGAAAATGTATACATAAAATACAGGTCAAAAACCGCTAAAATATACAATGTACAAAAGAGGCCCAAAACCCAACTTTCACATACGAGCTTCGATTCACTTGAACTTGGTCTTATTTTGAAGGTAATTAAATGTCCATTAGTTCAAAAGTGAGTAGGATCAAATCGGACACTGGATGGGGAAGATATGGGGCTTTTAGTCCGAAAATCCTGAAACTAGGGTTTGGGTTTTTGGTCCACTTATCAGGGTTGGTGATTTTTTTGTATTTTTTATTTGTTCTTGTTAGTGATAAGTACACAGTGGAGTGGTTTTGTATCATTCGGAGTTAGCATGAAGGAGTTAAAAATCCGGAAAATTAGGCTATTTACAGGTCAACTGTGGCTTGGATTTTTGGATTCTTATTTTGTGCAAAAATGATGGATAAAATGCCATTCTTATGAAAACATGCTTGGATGTTAATTATGCAGAATAAATGCAGAAATGTTGTTGATTTTAAGGGACTTGAGCTTAATTAATGAGACTTAGAGTGATGAATCCGAGATTCATCATCCCCCTATACTTAAATCATGATCGACCCTGAGCATCAAAAAGAAATGCCATGAGGTGAAATGAGATTGGGTTCCATACCAAGACCATGAGCTGAAGGTGAAAATGAAACTAAACTCGACCTTTGGATTAATAGTGTGGCAGAACTTCTGTGAGACTTAGAATTTTAAAATCAACAGCCCTCAAGTTCTACACATCATTGACACAGTTTTGGCTCAGAAGTCATCTTAGATAAATCCTCTTCTCAAAGTATACCCTATGAACATTGAATAACCGACTCATGTGTGTGAAGGGTTTTAGCTCTTCCCATTCAGAATGCCAGACTACCATGTTCCTCTCTCCTCCAGTAACTCATCCTCGGGGAGTCAGGTATTTCCTTCTAAGGTCTGTCACGATGTGTTCACAATCGAATTGAGGGAAAAGTTAGAAGAAGGGGAAAAGAACTGGAGGGTGGCCAGTGTAGTCACCTCTCCTTGTGAAGCTGGCCAGTGTAGCTGAATCTCCACCAAGATCTGCAAGTTTCTTGAAGCTTGGACCTTTTTGGTCAGATTTTATTTGGTAGTTGCTTCTTTGTATTTGGAATTTTTGGTGGTTCTGCTTGGATCTTGTATTGCCCCTACGGATATAGAATCTTTTTATTTCGTACATTTTTTGGGGTCTTAGAAAAAATTGTGCACAGCCGTCCATCCCTTTTCCGAAGCTTTATTTCAACCCGTACTCCGGTCTTTAGATTTCCACGCTACCAGAAAAGAGACTCACACAGTCTTCCAACATCCCGTTTTAGTTGAGCTAAGTGCATAGTGCGAGAGTACAAATTAATTCCCTATTCCAGAGTCGTACCCAGAATGAAGAGACCAGTTTAGACACTAAGAGTCAAACGCTGCACATTGTCATGTGGAACTTAAAGAATTAAGTCAAAAGACCTGAAGCTCTTAAAATCCTATTTCTTGGTGAAGTTCCTCTGAAAATTAGGTGGATTAAGGTCAAGTCCAGACCACTCTCAGTTTCTGCTCACAACTCGGTTCAGAACTCAATGACTTTTCACAGATGCAAATGCATGTGATGTTGGATGAAGTGCATGTGTGTGAAATGCAGATACATTTTTTTTATGCAAGGGATTTTTTTATGCAAAAAATGAAATAAGAAGCCTTTTTTTTCAAAAATTTTGGGCAAAGTTAGTGCTAGTAGAAAAACTTTTTCCTTTTTCTCTTTTTTTTTGTTTTTTTCAAATTAGTACCCACCCCGTAAATACATATAAACTTACGCGAAAGTATGAGATATGGGTAAAATATATACAAAGTATATATACATACCCCCCTATACTTAGCGAGTGATGTGTCCTCAGAGCACAAGAAGCGTAAAAAAGACATAGCTCGGGCTAAGCGTAAGAGAGTGAAAAAAATGAAAAGAAAAGAAAAAAATGAAGAGGTAGGGATATGTGAATGAGAGTATATTCAGATGGATGTCGGTTCCCCCTATACTTAGGCTCTGGTCAGCCTAAGTATAGAAAAAGGGTGGAAGTGGAGCGATCGGAAGGATGGTATGTACAGATGGCATCGGTCCCCCCCCCATACTTAGGCCTTGGCCTAAGTAGAGGAAGAAGCTGCACAAGGAGGCCGATGTGGTCGGGAGGGAGGGTGGGAATGATCAGATAAATCTTCAATGTCCTCGATCTGCGTGAAATAGATGACCTCAACTTGAACTGCTTTCTCTTTGGGCGATTCAATATATGGCTTCAGCATTTGTCCATTTACTGAGAAAGGTTGTGCATTATCTTTGAGTTCGGCAATATCCACGCTTCCATTGGTATGCACATCGATGACAATGTAGGGACCCGTCCATTTTGATTTTAGTTTCCCTTGAAAAATCTTCAACCAAGCATTAAACAACCACACTTTCTGCCCAGGAACAAAGGTTTTATCTCAAATGTGTCTATCATGCCATCTCTTGACCTTGTCCTTATAAATCACATTGTTGTCGTATGCCCGATTTCGGATTTCAATCAGTTCATTCAGATTTAAGTCTCGACATAGTTTCCCAAGGTGACAACTCCAATTCAACTTTTTGATCACCCATTTTGATTTGTGAATCAATTCTGCAGGTAGATGGCATGGCTTGCCATAGAACATCCTAAAAGGTGAGGTACCGAGTGGAGTCTTATAGGCTGTCCTATAGGCCCATAGAACTTGGTCCAACAGTTTCGACCAATTCTTCCTACCTGGACGAACCAATTTCTGAAGAATACCCTTCACCTCTCTATTAGAAACCTCTGCCAAGCCATTAGATTGTGGATGATATGGGTTGGCTATTCTGTGCTCAAATTTGTACTCCTTAGCCAAAGATCTTATTTCTATGTCCACAAAGTGGCTACCTCCATCAGAAATCAAAACTTTTGGGTATCCCGAACCTCGCAATGATATTATCTTTGATAAATTTACAGACAACTTTGCTATCTGCGGTTTGGTTGGAATAGCCTCTACCCATCTTGATAAATAGTCAACCGCTAATAAGATGTACTCAAATCCATTGCTGTTGGGAAAGGGACCCATAAAATCATTCCCCCATGCATCGAAAACATCATTGAAAATCATTGGTTGCATGGGCATTTCATCTCTATATCCCACAGTCCCTCCCATTCTTTGACAAATCGGGCATGACCGTACCAATTCATTAGCATCCTGAAATAAGGTCTGCTCCACATTGGAGTACCTTGTGCGCGGTTCTCTTTCCTGAATGGTGTCCTCCAGCCTCGAGAGAATGACAATGTGTGAGGACACTCTGATATTCCTCCTGAGGAATACATCTTCTCCAGACACAATCCGGTCCTTCATAGAAAAGGAAGGGATCGTCCCAATGGTATTTTCTCGAATCTGACTTCAATCGATCAATCATTCTCTTGGTCTAACCAAAGGGAACCTTCTTGGAGACAAGGTAGTTCACTATGTCGGAATACCATGGGGTTGAATCAATAACACAAACTGATTCATCTGGAAAGTCTCTTTAATTGGTCCAGTGTCAGGATAAATGTTTTGCTTGATTCGGGAAAGATGATCAGCGACAACATTCTTTATTCTAGGTTTATCCTTGATCTCCAAATTAAATTCCTGGATTAACAAGATCCATCTCAAAAGTCGTGCCTTGGCATCTTTCTTATCCATGAGATATCTAATTGCCGTGTGATATGTGAAAATTGTCACCTTGGAGCCCAATATGTATGATCTGAATTTTTCAAGGGCCCAAACAACCGCGAGCATTTCCTTTTCAGACACTGTATAATTTCTCTGTGCAGGATCCAACACTTTGCTCGTGTAGTGAATCGCATAAGGAATTCCATCTCTTCTTTGTCTGAGTACCGCTCCGACAGCAAAATCTGATGCATCAGTCATGATCTCAAAGGGAAGAGACCAGTCGGGAGCTTGTAATATTGGTGATTCACATATCTTCTTTTTCAGGAGCTCGAAGGCCTGTAGACATTTGTGATTCACAATAAACTCGGTGTCTTTTCCTAAGAGCTCAGTCAGTGGGCGGGCGATCTTTGAAAAATCTGGGATAAACCTTCGATAAAATCCAACATGCCCTAAGAATGACCTTACTGACTTGACGTTGGTTGGTGGCTCAAGTTTCTTGATCACATCCACCTTGGCAGGGTCAACCTCCATTTCCTTTTTGGAGATGACGTGCCCCAACACGATACCTTCAGTCACCATAAAGTGACTCTTCTCCCACGAGAGTACCAAATTAACCTCCCGGCATCTCTGGAGGACTCGGTCCAAGTGCGCTAAACATGTATCAAATGAATCATACGTGTGTAAAATGGCGGGAGGCCGGGGTCTTTTATGCAAATTGCCGAAGGTCACGTGCCTCCCGCGTGCTCAGATAGGCTTGGTGGAAGGTCTGGATTCGGACCACCACGTGTCGTGCTTCTGTGCCTCGGTTTGACCCGAGGCTACTGGCGTTGTAGTAGGCTCGGGTTTCAGGCTCAGGTCTTGTCTGGTCCGTCGATGGCGAATAGATCCAAGGGTTGAGGGATGCGAAGCATCAACAATTCAGATGCGTTGATGCTTGATGATCGGACAGTCTCCGTTGGCCGACACACAGCCAGGGGACGTCGGGGGCGTGGCGGCGTTGAGGCAGAGGTGTCGACGGAGGTCGATGGCGATCGTGGACGATGATTGGAGCAGCTGAGGAAGGTCGGTCGACGGAGCAGCTGAGGAAGGCCGGTCGAGGCGGAGGGGCTCTGTCGAAGAAGATGCCCGGAGCTTTGGGGAAGAGGTGCTCCTCCTCCTGTAGTGGACTATCTGGCGTTGAAGATTGCAACAGGAGGCTTTGAGCAGCAGGTGGAGCTTGCGGCGGCCGAGGCAGAGAGACCCGACAGAGGAGACGAAGATGGTGTCGATGACGGTAGAGCTTCGCGAGAAGCTCGGGGGTGCAACCGAAGAAGATGAAGTTGGAGATGTTCGGGGGTCAGCGATGTGGTCGGCGCAAGGAAAGATTATCGAGAGGGCGATAGAGATGTAGATGGACGGGAAGAAAGAGTGAGGCGGAGTGAAGGAGGAGGTACCTGGGGAACGAAGGGGCTCAACGGCGTAGGAGGGCCGGAGCTGGAGCAGCGCCTTGATAAGTTGCTGCGACGAGGGAGAAGGCCTCGGATCACGCCGGCGGAGGAGCATGGGCTGTCACTTCCAATGAGGGTCCTTGGGTCGAACGGCGGATGATCGGATCTTAAGTGCGGTGAGGCTTTTAAATAGGAGAGCGGGGGGTAGTACGGCCGGCGGGGTCGTTGCGAGAGAGGCGGGTGACTCGCGGGGGTTGGTTGGCCGGTGCGGAGTCTTCGGGGTGGCTGGCGAGCGAAGAAAGCCGGGGCGACGGTTGCGGAGAGAGGCGGAGAAGTCGGAGGGGGAGGTGCCATAGGTTGAGGATGATGTGCAGCGACCGTTCGATCGACCGCTGATCGAACGGTCGTGGATGGGCCACGTGGCGGGGGCGTGAGAGGAGATGGGGCACGTGCAGAGCACGTGCCTGGGAGCCACGTGCGACGCACGTGCGTGGGTTTTTTTTATTTTTTTTTGTTTTTTTAAAACAATATTAAAAAGGGCGAAAAACCGCTGACACGTGGCGGCCCCAGGGACTGCCACGTGTCAGCACCAGAAAAATCGAAAGAAAAAGAATTTGTAAAATCAAAAAGAAATAGTAAACGACCTCGGATCGAAAATGTTCCTTCACAAAAAATGCTCGTCTCGACGAGATCTACGACTTTCATGATGACATCAAAGCCAAAATCGATCAAATGTAAAAAGTGAATTTTTGGGGTATCCCATGTACAAAGAATACCTTGATTTTTGGGTTTTGTATTTTTTGTCATTTTTAAACAAGATAAAAATCCGGAAAAAATATGAAAAAATCAAAGATAAATAAAAGACATCTAAATCTAATTTTTTGGATTTTTATTGATTAAGAAAATGTATACATAAAATACAGGTCAAAAACCGCTAAAATATACAATGTACAAAAGAGGCCCAAAACCCAACTTTCACATACGAGCTCCGATTCACTTGAACTTGGTCTTGTTTTGAAGATAATTGAATGTGCATTAGTTCAAAAGTGAGTAGGATCAAATCGGACACTGGATGGGGAAGATATGGGGCTTTTAGTCCGAAAATCCTGAAACTAGGGTTTGGGTTTTTGGTCCACTTATCAGGGTTGATGATTTTTTTGTATTTTTTATTTGTTATTGTTAGTGATAAGTACACAGTGGAGATGGTTTTGTGTCATTCGGACTTAGCATGAAGGAGTTAAAAATCTGGGAAATTAGGCTATTTACAGGTCAACTGTGGCTTGGATTTTTGGCTTCTTATTTTGTGCAAAAATGATGGATAAAATGCCATTCTTATGAAAACATGCATGGATGCTAATTATGCAGAATAAATGCAGAAATGTTGTTGATTTTAAGAGACTTGAGCTTAATTAATGAGACTTAGAGTGATGAATCCGAGATTCATCAGCCATCTCTCTTCCTCTCATGGTCGTCCACCATCGATGTCCTAGAGAGGTTCTCCATCGCCGCAGCGTCGTCTTTATGTTGCTCGATCGTCTGCTCGTGGATCTTCGTCTCCTTCGGTGTGCCTCGCTCATGAAGAAGACGTCGGATCTCGTGTGTTGAGATCAGGAGATCCACTGCTTGAATCATCAACATGGATTGCGAGAAGCACACGGTTCATCCCCGCGCTCGCAAGCGTCTCCTCCGTCGGATCGGACTTGAGACAGGAGGTCTCTTCTTTTAGAGACTCGATCGCAACCATGCTTCAAGAGGTAATCCTATTACTTGTTTGTGGTTTAGACGAAACAATCCGAGAAGTGTTCTTGGATCATGTGGTATCGTCGCATGAAATTTTTTTTAAATTCCGTTGCATCGAGCAGCTAGTGCGACTAGTCGCTCCTCGTCGTATTCGATACGACGCTCATGCTTCTGTGATGCGCTTGAGGATCTAACCATATCCTTCAACCACCCCCACCGGCTCGCGACGCCCCGCTGCGCCTCCGTTGTGGCCCTGCAGCGAGCAGCGCCCCACCCGCCTCGCCAGGCTGCCCCACGCGCCCTTTCAGCCCTGCGAGGCTCCTCCGCCTCCATCTGCTCTGTGCGAGTGGCGCATCCACCGTGCCCCCCGGCGGAGCCCTCCATTGCCCACCTCGTCGCCAAAGTCCCACTACCTCAGTCGCGCCGGCCTCTTCCCCCTTGGGCGACGGCTCCCCCTATCTTGTGAAAAAAAATGAAGGACGAACCCTAGTGTTCAAGTTCGATTTAAAAAAAAGTTTGGAAAAATGCGTCAAAGTCCTTGGAGTTTTTTGAAATTGTAGAAGATCCCCCCTCTCCATAACATCACTGGGTAAATTGCATATTCCGCCCACATGATTATTTTTGTCATATATTTCATGCAGAAACTTTACATTATTGCACTTTAGTCCTTGTATTGTAGAACTTGAATTTATTGCTATTCTCATCAAAATAAATGTTTTTATTGTTCTAAAAATTCTCAAAAAATATTGTGTATGCTCCTGCTATGCCAGTGAACATTATATAAATTTTTTATCACATTTTGTTACTATTAATATTTTAAAAAATCAAAACCAATGTCTCTTTATCTACCCGAAATTAGAAAATTATAAAAATTCATCTAAAAATTCCAAAAAAATACTGTAGGTATATTTTCGTGTCTTTTAATTTCATTCCAATATTCGTGCATAGATCATTTACAAAAATCAAAAAAATTGTGAAAAATTGAAAATATGAAAAATAAATTAGAAAATTGTTGAAAAATCAAAAGAATCTGATTTCAGTCTTTGTGTGTAGATAATTATTTGTGCTTTAGCATAAAAATAAATTCCAGGAGTTTTGGCATTAAAGTATTTTAAGTTGCAAAATACTCTTGGTTGTGCATTATTTCCCTTAATTTCCATTATTTTATTTTTATAAAATCACAAAAACATAAGAGAAATTTTAAAAAATTACCAAAAATGTTTCAAAACTTGTTAAACACAAAAACATTTTTTCCATAATTTTCTAAGCATTTTTGGATATACTGAAAAATACAAAAAGAGTGTGGTGTTGTGTGTTAGTATCACTTGTGCTTTATTTAAAAAAATATTAAAAATTCAAAAACCACTAAAAATTTGTCTTGCAAATTTGACTACATAGTTTTCAAATCGTGCTCATTGTGTTCGACTCTGGTCGCTATACCTGGTAAATTGAATAGCGAAAACCGCTAACACTACATTTCATTGCTTGATATTTCTCTTAAGTTGTTAAAACATTTTTTTCTCGTTGACCGAATCGATTGGTTGAGAACAACGACATTGCTTAATTTAATCCATCTTAACCCTATCGAAATTCGCGTCATCAGAACCCAAAAGTCAACTCTTGCATCTTAACTCCATTTTAAATAAAACACATTTATTAGACGGACAAGTTGATTTTATGAACATTAAAAGTGAGTTTGGATAATTTTGAGTTTCTATGGCTGAGATACATGTCTATACATTTTTGTTTGCAGCTTTTTGTTCTGTGTATCCTGAGCACACTATGCATTTTTTATGTGAAATAAATTTTTTTATTTTCCCTGTATTTTTATGTACAACTTTCATATAGAGGATTTTGTTATTTGAAGTGTGTAAAATGGAAAATAAAATAGGGCCCAAAAAGTTATTTATTGATGAATAAAATTAATTTTCATTGTATTTTATGTACACTTCAATACTCTATCTCTCCCTACTTTATTACTTATCGCCTAAGTCAATATTGACCTGGTCTCGAGGTCTAGGGTCATTTAGTATCTTTGGCACTTCGTTTCTTTTTCTTTTGTTTTTCTTTATTCTTTTATTTTGAAATTGAATACATATTTGTATACAGTGTTTATTGTCAATTATTGGGTGCTATTTTGTATAAATTAATGTTATTTACATGCATTTCACTATGATTTAAGGCCAAAATGAATGAATAAAGGTGATGAAATGGAGATTCGCTGGTATACCATAAAAAGGGATCTATTAATTTCTTAGAAATAGCTCTCTGCCATCGTCTTACATAGTATGTTGGAGAGTAGTCAGCAAAGTGTACCCAAGTGTCTGTTGGTGCATGTATTATCCTTAACATCCTACTAGCAATCAAGCCATAATTCAGCCTCAATAGTTGTCTCTAAGCATAAAAATCAAGGAATATTTCCCTTTAGATAATTTTCAAGTAATTTTTTGTATCTAAGAATGGCCTTCTCCATTGCTCCTTCAGCTGGAGTAGGAGTAGACTCAGTGGAAGGATGGTAACTAGTTTCTCAAAAAGGCGAATGGAATCCTCAACCCTAGCATCCACAGGTCTGGATGCCTCAGGTCTCTCAACTTGTGCATTGAGCCTTTCCTCTAATGTCTGCTATCTTTGCTCATCTCTTGGAGCATTGCCATCATAGCGCTAATTGCCTAGACTTGTCTTGGTGTACCATGATCTTGGGATGAATCAAGGCTAAACGTTAGGTCCTATATCTTAGCATGATGTATATAAGGGACAATGACTTGTGAATGGTACTGCAGTCAATTATTAAGATCAAAGGATCTTAATACAATCTTAATTTCTGAATACTGCTCATAGTTATAAATTACTGAAAAATTACTGGAGAAACCGAGCTCTGGTAGCAAACTGTCACGACCTTGAATTTTGGGTCAATTGATCCTCCCATATCCAGATCTAGTTACTCAACAATAGTTAATTAAGCAATCATAGCTAACATTCAGAAATAGACTATAATTAAAATTACTAAGAAAAAATCATTCAACACTTTTTCATTCACAAAATAAAGTTACATAGTATATTGTCCCACTATGATCATTTACATGTATCTCATCTGAAAATGAAATGGACAAAAAGATTACCAACTACCTTATGGAGTAATGCTACTGTGGCTGGGTGGACGGCTATTGTCCATGTGATGACTCTCCAATGCCTGTTGGGTTTTTAGAAAATATAGGAAAGAAATGACCTAGTGCTTAACAAAGAAGAAAAGAAATATAGATCAAGCATGATACTTGAAAGGTTCGGCAAGCCAAATTATACAGTTGTTCCTTTATTCTATTTTATTTTAGTTCCTATCCATTCTAATCCACATCATGGATTAGTCATCTCCCCTCCACGGACCCCAAAGCTGTGGACATTTCGGGTTTGGGGATTGCGTTGATACTTGATGAGATCAAGGTGTTGCCCATCGCCTCAACTAATCCTTTAATCGACCATTGACAATATCTCTTTTATTAGTAATCCAGGGTCCTTATACCCTATCGCATGTTCAGTACAAATGTATACCATCCTCGAGGACCCGTTTGCTTAAAACCACATGCCATTTTCACCTTAATCTTTTTACCAGTTGCTTATTTCAGTTGGTATCGTATCTCAACCGCTAATCATACGACTACATGCCTCAAAATGGTATGACAACATCTTCCATCGTTCAACCCCACAATATTGGCACCATGTATCACGCGTTGCAAATCATTCATTCATTTCTTGTGTATTTATCATAAGATGGCAATCGTGTACCACCTAGGTAGGGTCACGCCAATAAGGGTTCATTCCGACAAACTTACAAGTTGCATTCCCGACCTCTAATTCTACTCCCATTCATCCTTAACGTAACACACAATCCTTTTTAGGATTCATTTCAATGCACATTAATTATCATGATGTAATTCCTCTGTTAAACCTTCGACTTGCTCATTCATCAAAAATTAGTATAGAGTTACATATGCATATATATTAATTTCTATGTATATATACTCATATTTATACTTATTTTAACTCCAAAACTCTAACTTACCCAAGCCAATGTCAATTCAATGATTAGTTATTATTTTAGTGGGAATCACAAAGTAACTTTTCATATTTTCTCAAAAATAGAAAAAAAATATGGAATTTCAACAATCTCATATGAAAACCTAACAACAAAAGGTAGGATTTCATTACCTAACTGAGCTCTCTTGCATATGTTGTTTTATCGTGATTCGTTTTCATAAAGGTGATCTACGGTACTGAAATGATCGAATTTCACTTATGTATCAAGAATGCGAAGAACATGCCAAGAATATAAAGAACATGAAAACGCTAAGAACATATTTTTCCTTGTAATTTCAGCAGAGCTTACTCTTATATGGGGTGATATTTCTAGGAAAATTTTACCAAAATTTCTCCTTATATCGGAACATAATTTTATGAAAATTTTGGTAGAGTTTCCTCTTATTACTGGGACATATTTCTAAAAAAATGAACAGATCCCTCTATAAAATCATCGAACGGAAAAACAGTAGTGAAACAGAAAGAATATATTAGAACTGCAAGCAATGGTCCATAGACATTCGCGCATCTTAGGTGAGTGAAGCATGTGATGAATCACCAGGTTTACTATCGGCCTAACAACTCGCACCTAAGTAGGGTGGTACACGTCTCCATTAAAACAATTATAAAATAGATAGAAAATTCATAATCGACAAGTCTCTTGTAAGGGTGAGTAAGTCATACGAAGAACTGCATGCTCACTGACGGTCGAGTCGCACACACCCTAGTAGGGCTATGCTCAGCTTTCTCCTCGAACCATAACACAAAATGAATTGGAAAGGAAGATGAATCTAAAACCTATCTCATGTTAGAGCTACTTACCTCCTACATGAAGCCAACTAGGAGGAGACCACAACATCCTCCTCATCATCCTCTTGGCAGCGCTTCACTGGTGCTCCTTCTCTGTCTCCCTCTCCTCCTCCCAACCTCTTGATCCTAGCCCTTAAGTTAGTGGTAGTAATGGAATCATAGAGAATGAGTGGGTAGGAGTGTTATTTATAGGCTTCAAAAAACCTCTAACCATAGTTAGTAAATCATGGTTTAACCCTTAATTGTGATTAGTGGTTCATGGTTTTATCCTATCGTTTTGATCGAGGCTTTTTCTGAAACTTAGGACTTATGTTAGAACTTTCCCCAAAGCTTCTTCGTTCAATGATGACACTTAATTAGCACTAATCATGATTAACTTTTGTTAATCATTATTATCTTTCAGTAATGCTTGATTAGTTTTTGCTAATGGTGATTAGTGGTAGTTAATTCATCATTAATGTCTTAATCACGATTTAATCTTAATGATGATGGTTAAGGGTTAATGATGTCTTAATCCTCCTGAAGCTTATGGAGAAAACCTTAAGCGCATCACAGAAGCATAAAGATCGCATCATATGCGATCAAGAGCAACTAGTCATACTAGTTGCACGGGCAGCGGAATTTAAATTTTTTAAGCGGATGAAACACTTCTTGAATTGTTTCATCAAGACCACAAACAAGTATTAGGTTTACCTCTTGAAGCGTGCTTGTGATCATGTCTCTAAACGAAGAGACCTCTCCAATCCGACATAGATCGCACTTACGGGCACGATGATCAAACGTGTGCTTCCCACAATCCACATTGATGATTAAAGCGGTGAATCTCCAGATCTCGACTCGCGAGATCCAACGTCTTCTTCATGAGCGAGGTGCACCGAAGGAGACAAAGATCCATGAGCGATCGAAGCGGCGGCACAACGACGTGGCGACGACGGCAATCCTCTCTACAATTAAGAGTGGACAACCACTCTAAGTAGAGAGAGAGGGCACATGTATAATGATGAGAGAGAGATGCTATTTAATTATCTTGTGTAAATGAGGAGCTAGTGTTGTCGCTTCTTTTATAATACTTTGGGAGTCCATGGATATCGATCTATGGAAAACACAAATCCATTGGTTGAGATTGATTTGTGTTTCTTTCAATGGCCATGATTTTATTGTAAAAAAATAACAATAATTATCTTAATTAAATTAAATATATTGAATAATTATCAATATAAATTAATTCAATCAAATAAGTGAGCATTAAAGGATTAGGAAAGAGAGAAATCTCCTTCCTAAAGAGGAGAGTGGGCGGCCACCAAGAAATAGGACTATGGTCCCCCCTCTTTCTATGGAAAGAGCTCCTCTCATTCCTATTATGTGAGATTACACATCTCACATAATCCTTTAATTATTTACAACAACTTTTATTGTAAATTATTTCACAAAAGTATTTGCTAATTAATTTGTAAAATTCCAATCATGCCATTGGAAATTTGTGAATCACATTCACAACTAGAAATAAAATGTAAATTACATTTTAAATTAATTGTCTAATGTGAATCCAATTCACATCAACATTTAAATTGTAAGTGTTAATTACTAATAGTTCTCTCTTATATAGTATAAATCACATTTATAAAATATATGAATAATATGGATAATGCTATCCACATTATTCCTATCCATAATAATTAAATCATGTTTAATTATGTAGGATCATCATTCTCATGCATCAAAATAATATGAATCAAATTCATACTATTCATGATAATTAAATCACATTTACCTATCCATTCTCAATGCGTGGATATACATTTTATCTATGAAATTATTCTTGACTCTTTCAAGAATAATGCCCTTTCTCCGCGGATACTTGGAGATAAGGACAGGACAGTTGTACGTTTCATGTATAGTGACTTGGATATTGAGATCATATCCCAAATCCAGATTAAGGGACCTCCCAAAGATGTTCGATTAAAATAAAGATGTAAATCTAATCTTCTCATTGAATCTGAATCATATTCAGATCAATGTCCAACATCTGGACTAAGATCATATTACTTCTCTATTGAGAGGAGTCGCTAAAATCAAGACATGTTTCATAACTCCCTCGGAATCGAAGCATCATGGTTATACAATCGTTTATGATCACATCACCCTCAGGTATTCCTAACACATGTACATCATGCATATTGGAAGACCTAGAATAAATTTGAAGTTTCAGATCTTATTTAGATTATCTCCTTTGGGAATTTATCATTAAGTTTAACATTTGATCATTGGGAGTTGGTATCGATCATATGCTTTCCAAAATCATATATCATACTTAGGTATTGATCATATACTTTTCAAAATTATATATCAAACCTACAAATTTAGTCGAGCTTCCAAAGCCGAGATGACCGTACACATAATTTGATCCCAACATCTCATGAGTGAGCTCATCTCTTCCGGTTCAGTAGTTGAACTTGTATGATCCCTTTGAGAGATCATATTACTCATATGCCCTCGTATGCACACTAGCTCATTGGTGTATAGACCTTGACTACCCCATCAACCAATCGATCTGCCAAATGTACATACTTAAACATATAGTAACACATCTGTCTCTGGTCAGAGGATGTGTGCCTATATCGTGATAGTATACGACATAAAACTTGGTTATCTCGATCTCATTGAGTCAACTCTTTGACATGACTTATCTAATACCTCTGAATCTCTATTCTTATGCAGAGGACATGCATCAAGAGGTGGGTTAGATATCAACCTTTAGAAAAAAGAATTGGCATCTTCTCAGGCTGGAGATCCTCTCTTAAAGATCATTTGACGGTGCTTGATGAGTCCTCAATCTAACTCTTTAGATATCATCCATGCACTAGCCTCAATGATTCAATATTTGAATCAAAAGATGTATAATCATTAAGATGGTAATGGTATATAACCCTAATTGTACTAAGGGACCTATTACACAAATTAATTGTTCTTCATTTTTGATAAGGGTATGAATTGCAATAACATTTATTGCATAATGGCCCGTCGTGGGCTCGCAGATCCAACAACCTCCCGCTAACCCAAAGAGCCATTAATGGGCTAATCTTTCAAACCACACTCATGTGTTAATCATAAGCTATTTAGAAAAATAACTTGGTAAGCTGATTAGTCACTCTATTCTCGAGAGAATATGCCAAGTCCTTTTACGGTACTTACACATATCCTAGTAACATTGCTCACATCCAATGCGAATGTTGCATCTTATGCAACAAATACTCAATTTTGTTAAAGTAGATATAGTGTCTTTGACACTACAACTCAATAATCATTATAACTAGTATGTAATTTCTATTATCCTTATCAAAATGCCCTTATTGTCAGAGATCTCTATATCCTAAGACTAAGACATAGTCTTAAGTCTTGTAAGGCATATGCAATTAAGACCTTTTAGATATAAGTCTTAAGTTCTTGAAGATAAGACTATCTCAAAAAATATTATCATCGTTGAAGGTGTTTTTATTACTGCAATCAATTGTTTCATCTCCATGGTAGGAATAGTAATGGTATACTTCTCCCATTGCATGGCAGACGTTTGACTTTTGTACACATCCAGCATACAACAGACTTCACATAACCGATGCACAAAGGAACGAAGTTTTTAGCATTCACTTCCTCAACTCTTTGAGGTGTCATCCCTTCAGATAGATCACTATCATATCTTAAGGTAAGAAAGCCTTCCTTGGGGTTTTCCAAAAATAGAACATGTCCAAGGTGTACTACTAATGTGACGATCCTAATACCCTCTTCTCTTTGCTTATGAACATTTTCAGAACTAAGATATAAGAGGCATCCTTGAGATCATATCTCAATCTATGGAATAACTAGATTATAAAAGACTTATTATCATCCTTATATCATTCCAAATGATTAGGATTTTATCTATATTTACCATGATGAACACAATGGCACTCCCACTGAGCTTCGCATGGTTCATCAAGATTTTATCTGAAATCATAACATTTATAATTCCATCAAATTTAATGTTCCAACTACAAGAAGTTTATTTGATTCCATAGATGGAGTTCCTTAAGCTTGCACACCTTGCAGTTCTCATCCATGAAGCCATGGGGCTACTTCAGATGAATATCCATGTTGAGGTATTCATTGAGAAATGTAATCTTGACTTCCATCCTACAGATTGCCATAGTCAAGTTGTGTAGCTACAGTTAGCAATGTTCAGTTGGGTTTAAGCATGGTCGTTGAAAGAGAAAGTCTCATCGTAAGTGATGTCTTCTCTTCATGTGTATCTTGTGGATATGAGTCGTGCTCTAAAGGTCTCTACCTTTCTCATCATTTATACCTAATGGGTCTTATCCTTATAGGTGGATCCTCGAGGGTCCATATACAACAATTGTATATGAAGTCTACTTTAGACTTTATTGCTAACATCCATCTTTCCATGTTATGATCCTCAGAAGCTTCATCATATGAAGTCAGATCATTGTCAGACTTATTTGACACATGGAATCCATCCTCAAACTAATTTGAATAGGTATGAGTATTTCATCTTTAATTGTCCTTTTAGTTTCCGACTTCAGGAGCCTCATTATTTTCTCAAGATCTAATGAGTTCCTTTACTTCATTTTCATCTTGATTCTCAAGAATGACATCCTCTAAGAATTACATTCTTTGATATGAAATTTTTTAAGAATCTCAAGGTCATAAAGTAGGTATCCAATACCATCCTTTATATTCCTAATGAAGTAGCACTCTTTGGTGCTAGATTCTAGCTTACTTGCATCCATGACATGGTTATGGATCAAGCAACCCTAAATCCTCAAGTGTCCAACAATAGGCAAGATTCCAAACCATAGCTTATGAGATTTTGGGGGTTTAGATTTACATGGAATCTTATTAAGGATATATATTACAGTCTCTACTACATATATACATGGAAACTAAGAGGTGGTTATGCTAAGATTCATCATTGATCAAATCATGTCACACATGATCCAATTGTATCTCCCTACAATTATATTGAGTTTAGGTGTATTAGGAGGAGTGAGATAGGAATGGCATTCCTTTCTCCATAAGGTGTTCCTTGAATTTATCTAATAGGTACATGCTACCATGGTTAGATCAAATTCATTTCATCTTCCTTTAAACTTCGGTTCTAACCTAAAAATTATGAAATCTCTGATCATTTCAAAGATTTCTATTGTGAAGGGAAGAAATCGCATATCACAAAATTCATTAATTGATATCGCATATCATTAATGTTAATTATGATATAGATGATCCACATACTCAATATGTATGAGATCTTGAATACCTTGGCATCTTACACCATTCTTAGAGAAGGGTATATCGAACATTTTACTTTTGAATATCACAAGTATGTAAGATTTGAAATTTCAGACAATCTAAAGTTTCATCTCTTACTAGTCTATTGATCTCATCAGTAGACATTTGTCCAAGGCTTGATGCCAGATCATTGTTAAATGATCGTCATCCTCCTATTGATTATTTTAAGATTTAATTTCCAATATTAGAAATGTTAATGAACCATTCATTAATCTTCTAATTTAATAGAACTCTCTAGATGTTATATTACTATATGAAATATATCCATCATAGCTCTTTACGATAGGTCTACTCCATAATTCATGTTTATTTACAACATCTAGAAATAAACAATGAGTGTATTTTAATATCTAGGTCATAGAAATATTCTCTAAGACTAAGGGTTGTCCCACTGAAAATATATAGTCTATCTATCTAATGGAGATTGTTGCAACAATTGCATCAACATCCATGTAGAAGACTATTAAACCTTAAGATCGAATTTTCTAGTCTTCTAAAACATATGCAACCAATTGCAAGTGTTATTAGAAGAATGAAATACAATTTTTAGACTTTGATCTTGTATAACAAGCAAGTCAATTTCAATGATTATATGTAGATATATAATATGTTGATGCACTATCTGATTCTTCTTTAAGGATCCTAGATAGTCTAGATAGTCATGCTATCAGTGCATCAGCTTGTTGTAGTACTGGCATTCAACCAACTCTTTGGATGCCATATGTGTGAAAATTATAGAAGTACAATCAACTCTTTGACTTTCCATCTCATTTGGGTTAGACCCATGCTTTCATTATGCTTCCTTCATTTATAAACAACCATTTCTTAAGATAAAGGATCGCTTATGTCAAATTCAAAAGATTTCAATATAAGAGTATTTCAACATATATACATGCTTCATTCAATTCATACAATATGAATATTATGAACCTTCATGAATGACTAGACTATAGATAGTAGAATGATGACACTCATCATATCTACATCCATCTTAACTCTTAAAGACTTTTGTTCAGGCCGGTACTCAAATATTTTGAGTACATCATCTCTTATTGAGCCACCATTTTGCATGATGTAGTGAACCATTTCATTCATGATTAATGAGAGCGCATATGTCTTCCAAAATGTCTTCTTGTATTTTATAAGGATTTTCGATAATTACAATCATCATCGATATGATAATTTCAAAGCACATTCGATGAGAGATCAAGACTATAAAGACATACAAATTTAAGGTTGTTGTCTTATTATCTATTTAATTATTATTCCTCATTATTATGACGAAACTTGAGCATTGCAAGTATATACATTATGTGTCCAACTGCAAGTACAATATCTTGATCATAGATCCAGTCCATGATATTGTACTGGTAATTATTGAGTATAATTTTGAGTGGATTTAATGTAGGTTATCTGAAATAAGATAATTTTCATAAATAATTCCTTAACTTTGATTTAGGATTTTTATATCAAAGTTGACATGCCTTGTCAACTCTGAAAGTTCATTCCCTTATTCATTTTCAAAATAAGAGATATACTTACCATTATATCTCAAGCAAGATCAGGGATCTCCTTCTTATCTTTGTTGCATCCCAATAATATGAGAACTTGTAACTCGGATAAAATGAAGCGGGAACTCATTCTGCCTTGCAAGTCCAACTTCCATTTTGCAATTCGGTCTTTAACATATGGTCCCACAACCCCTAAGGCGGTGTTGACCCATACTTAATTGAATCAACCGTCAACAGGAATAGCAGTCGATATGCACAATCCAATATCGCTCCAATAATATGAAGACTCGGTATTGGGGTCATTACGCATATGACATTACTCTTTCGAGAAGCAAAGAGTCATATCCATGTGCGCTTGTATGTAGGAGTTGTCACTTCGGACAGGTGTCTCCTCCGTACAATCCATGGTGAAGGAACCCTTCGCCTTGACGGGAGACTATGGATTTCACTTATGTGATCCTCCATATCATGTTCAAATTTTAATTAATTATTCTGAATCATATTCACATAATTAATTCTTCTAAGGTAATTACAACCCTATTCATAATAAAGTATTTATTTTAATTAGATCTAATTAATTGAATCACATTAAATTGATTATAAATCAAATCAATCAACCAATAAACAATCTTGATTATTACTTAAAGGATGGTCTATTCTCAAAAAAAATTCAAATTTTAATAATTAAAAAAATACGTCATGGTCATTTCAAGCATTATCCTTTCCTTACCCGTTGACATGGCTAGTACGCACAGGATGTGGGACAGACCGTTCACGAAGCAACATGCTACCCCAACGATTCCTGACTAGACGTCGTATTTGTCTCAGGTCCGGATAATGTCATTGATCATTTTGTATTTGGGATAATATCTGGTCTTACAACCAAAATTATATCATATAATATTTATCAAAATCATTTTGATTAATATTATAAAGTGATTTGCTAAACAAATCCCCAATCCTATTCAAGTAACAATGTTGTGCATGTAAAGATTGTCCTACAACTATTGTAGGATAAATTAGGGATTTCATGAAACTTGCATTCAATGGCATATGATGATTAATTAAGTATTTTCATAATTATTAAGCATCATAATTAGTCGAGGTAAATTCATAATTTTCATGATTTCTATTGAGATATAAACACATTGAGTAAAGAGATTTGAGGATCTAATCATCTTCCAACCCATATCCACTAAATAGGAAATATCTAGGGCAAATGGAGTCAAAATCATACGAAATAAATTTGAGAGATTTGTTGGTTTGATTCTCTACTTAATTCAAGTTTTTATTTCATGTTTCATTATGGGAAAACAATAAGCAAAATTGATTTCTTACAGATCCGTGAATACATACCAAAACAACTTTCATTGCGGGTATTCTTCGAATCATTTTTATGCACTTTAATACCAACATTGGCTTAATATTTTTGGGACATATTTAGAAATTCTAAATAAATTTTAATAATCAAAAAATACTTCCAAAATAGTGCACAAAGAGTAGGTTTTATTTTAACAACAAACCGATTTGAATCTTGCATCCAATGCAAAAACAATTATTCCCGCAGATCCAAAATATGAACCTTGATCGCCTAGGGTTTTGGATCATATCCAAGACCTCAACTTGGATCTTATAACACTTGATGGTTATGGAGAAAATCTTAAGATCATCATGGAAGCGTGAATATCGCATCATACGCGATCGAGAGCGACTAGACGTACTAATTGCTCGGGGTAGCATAATTTAAAATTTTTAAGTGGATGAAACTACATGATCCAAGAAAACTTCTTGATTCATTTCATCAATACCAAAAATAAGTATTACGTTTATCTCTTGAAGTGTGCTTGCGATCATGTCTCTAAACTAAGAGACCTCTTATCAAGTCTGCGTAGATCGCACTTGCAGGTGTGACGATAAATCGCGTACTTCTAGCAATCCACGTTGATGATCCATGCTTTGAATCTCCTGATCTTGTCTCACAAGATTCGGCATATTCTTCACGAGCGAGGTGCACCAAAGGAGATAGAGATCCATAAGCAGTCGAAGTGACGGCAAAATGGCATGGCGACGATGGCAATCCTCTCTAGGGTTTAGAATGGACGACCACTCTAAGGAGAGAGAAAGAGAGAGGACACCAGTATAATGATGAGAAAGAGAGAGAGAGAGAGAGAGAGAGATGTTGTTCAATTGTTGTGTTTAAAATGAAGATCTAGGGTTGCCTCTTCTTTTATAATATTTTGGAGTCCATGGATCTCAATCCATGGAAAACACAAATCCAATGGTTGAGATTGATTTGTGTTTCTTTCAGTGGACATGATTTTATGGTAAAAATACAACAACAATTAATTTAATTTAATTTATTTAATAATTATCAATATAAATTAAGTCAGTCAAATCAATGAGAATTAAAGGATTAGGAAAGAGAGCAAGCTCCTTCCTAAAGAGGAGGGTAGACGGTCACCAAGAAATAGGACTATGGTGGTCCTCCCCCCTCTTTCTATGGAAAGAGCTCCTCTCATTCATATCATGTGAGATTACACATCTCACGCAATCCTTTGATTATTTACAACAATTTTTTATAAATTATTTCACAAAAATAATTCCAAATTAATTTGTGAAATTTCAATCATGCCATTGAAAATTTGTGAATCACATTCACAATCCAAAATAAAATGCAAATTACATTTTCAATTAATTGTTCAATGTGAATCCAATTCACATCAACATTTAAATTGTAAATGTTATTTACAAATAACTCTCTCTTATATAATATAAATTACATTTGCAATATATATAAATAATATGGATAATACTATCCACGTTATTCATATCCGTAATAATTAAATCAAATTTAATTATGTAGGATCATCATTCTCATGCATCAAAATAATATGAATCATATTCACATTATTCATGATAATTAAATCACTTTTAATTATCCATTTCTCAATGCTTGTATATACATTTTATCTATAAATTATTCTTGAACTCCTTCAAGACTAATGCGCTTTCTCCACTGATACTTGGAGATAAGGATAGGGCGATTGTACGTTCCATGTATAGTGACTTCGATATTGAGACCATATCTCAAATCCAGATCAAGGGGACCTCCCAAAGATGTTTGATTAAATCAAAGTCATAAATCTAATCTTCTCATCTGAATCGTATTTAGATCAATTTTCAACATTTGGACTAAGATCGGATTACTTCTCTATTGAGAGGAGTCACTAAAATCCATACTTGTTCCATCACTCCTTCGGAATGAAGCATCATGGTTATGCAATAGTTTATGATCACATCACCCTCAACTATTCCTAACACATTTACATCATGCATACTGGAAGACCTAGAATAAACCTGAAGTTTTAGATCTTATTTAGATTGTCTCCTTCAGGTTTTTATCATTAAGTTTCTCATTTGATCATTGGGAGTTGGCATCGATCATATACTTTCCAAAAGAATATATCATACCCCAATATTGATCATATACTTTCCAAAAGCATATATCAAACCTACAAATCCAGTCAAGCTTCCAATGCAAGATGATCATGCACAGAATTTGATCCCAATATCTCATGAGTGAGCCCATGTCTTCCGGTTCAGTAATTGAACATGTATGATCCCTTTGAGAGATCATATTACTCATATGCCCTCATATGCACTCCAGATTCTCGATGCATAAACCTTACTAGGACCAACATATCGGTCTGCCAAATGTACATACTTAAACATATAGTAACACATATGTCTTCAATAAGAGGATGTGTGTCTATATCGTGATAGTATACAACATAAGACTTGGTTATCTCGATATCATTAAGCCAACTCTTTGACCTAACTTATCTAACACCTCTGAATCTCTATTACTATGCAGAGGACCTGCATCAAGAGGCTGGTTAGATATCAGCCTTTAGAGAAAAGAATTACCATCTTCTTCTCAGGTCGGAGATCCTCTCTTAATAATCGATTGATGATGTGTGATGAGTCCTCAATCTAACTCTTTAGATATCATCCAAGCACCAACCTCTATGATTCAACATTTGAATCAACAGCTATATGATCATTAAGATGGCCATGGTACATAATCTAATTGTACTAAGGGACCTATTACGTAAATTAATTATTCTTCATTTCAGATCAGGGAATGAATTGCAATAACATTTATTGAATAATGGTTAGTCGTGGGCTCGCATGTCCAACACCTCCTTCTTCTTTTCTCACAAAATCATAACAATTGAAACGAAGTCCAATTCAAATGAAATAAATTACGTTGGTTTTCTCTTGACAGGGTCGGATCTTATGACACGAGATCTGAGAGATGACCATGTTCAAAGCTTTACAGATGAAATGCAAGAAAAAAGAGAAGCGGACCTAGGGGATCACCTTGCTTCACTCCGATGGTTGACCATATATGATTGTCTCCAATATATAATCTAGTGGCTTGAGCATATAGAAACTCCACCCATGAAGAAATAGATGGCCATCTAATCCTAACTTCATAGAGCATCAAAGATCTATCTATCATGTTGAAAGCATTAGAGACATCCTTTGTAAGCATAGAGAGAGAGAGACTTGTTATCATGAAGCTTGCTCAAAATCCTGTTGGTGTAGTGTAAGATGGCTTCTACTCTGATGAATCTATGATTTATCAATCTAGAAGTTGAAAATAGAGCTTTGTTCCCGAGTAATTAGCTACATTTCTTCCTTTATTTTGCATTATTCTCATTCATACATCTAAAATTAATGCATGCATTTTAGCATGCATATTTGCATTAAATAAGAAGCCAAATTCCCTTATAAATATCACCTGTATATTCACCTTATTTTTTCTATTTTATATATTTTTTATTTAACTCAGAATTGAATAAAATCAACTCTATAGTGTATATATTACTAACACTGATAAAGAAAAAATATCAAAAAAAATATTAACTTGTGAAATTGACCAATAAAACCCAAACCCTAGTTTAAGACTAAGAACATTAAACGTGAATATCTCTCTCATACAGTCTCTTATAGACCCCTACTTGCTTTTGAATTAATGTACATTCAATTACATTCAAAATAAGACCAAATTCAAAAGAATCAGAGTCCATATGTGAAACTCAAGTTTTAGGCCCCAATTGTATATTGTACTTATTGACCAAACTACCCTTTATTTTATCTTTTTATTTTATTAATTATTAAAAATCTAAAAAAATAGTTTAAGTTGTAAATATTTGTTTTATATTTTCTCTAATTTTATTTGATTTTTTATTTAAAAATGACAAAAAATCTGCAAAAGACAAAAATGTGATATTTTATACCTGTAATGTACCCCCAAAAATACTTTTTGTAACGATGACTTTTTTTAGTTTTGATCCTTCATAAAAGTTGTAGATCTCGTCGAAACGAGCAACTTTTGTGTTGACCACTTTTTTATTTGAACCCTTTTGTTCTTTCTTTTTATTTTTCTTATGATTTAATTTTCGATTTTTCTGGGAGCGACACGTGGCAGCTCCTGGAGCTTCCATATGCCAACCCTCATTTTTTATTTATTTATTTTCATAATTTTATTTATTTATTGTTTAAATTATTATTTATTTTATTTATTTATTTTATTTATTTATTTTTATTTTTACCCTGCGCCACGTAGCCGCCCCCACGCGTGCCACGTGGCACCTCCAACCTCCCTCCTCTTCACCCGGTCACGTGCCTAGCACGTGACCCCCCCCCCCCACTCTCCTCTGCCTTTCTCTCCCTTCCCTCACATTCCTGACCGCTGACCTGCCTCCTGTGGCGGCATGAGGCCCACCCCCCTTCATCTCCACGTACCACTCGCTCTCCATCTCTCTCTCCTCCCTTGCTTTGCACGCGATTTCGCTAACCGATCTATCCCCCCCCCTCAACCATGATATCCTCCCAACTACCATTGCTCTCTCCCTCTTCTCTCTCTCTCTCTCTCTCTCTCTCTCTCTCGATGCCATCGCTCCACGCTGCGCCAACTGCCTCCGGCCAATCTACACCCCACGGTCGCGATCACCTCCCGCACTCCCATCTCTCCATGTCTCCCAGCCTCACCCCCAGCGGCCCTAAACCGTCATCCATCCTTTAGTGAGAGCAAGCCACTAGCCTCAACGTCATCGATGACAGCAACGCATGTTCCAATGATACCTACAACGGTAGATCTTCAAGGGTGTGATCCAAGGAGGACTCGTGCTCCTTGTTGCAGCTTCACCCAAAGCTTGCCCAGCTCGACGTCGGCCATAGTCTTGAGCAATGATTGGGGGCTCAACCGCGAGCCCCATCACAGGTCAACACCCCCTTCCAGGTAAAACTTCTTCTCCTCCCTCTGCTCTTTTATCTCTTCCTCTTCCTTCTCCCACCTCTTGTGTCTTCTCTTTCATTTCTCCTTCACAGGTTCACCAAATCACCCTCTGCCTTCGCCTCGCTCCATCCACTGCATTCCGCCACACTCCGTGCATCCCTCCACCCTCGTTGTGACCGCACCCGCAGCCTCTACCTCGGGACACACGCCGCATTTCCTCTTCCCCTGACCACCACCATCACCGATCCACTGCGGCCGCTCTGCCCACAAATGAGCCCGCCAACCGCCCTCACCATCGACGCACTCAACCGCTTGCTGCGCTCGTCTTGCCATCACCTCAACCTTTCTTCACGGCAACGACATCAGCACAGCCTCCGTTGGATCCCCGGTGAGATAGCCATCAACACCACCTTCGAAATACTGACCCCTTCACCACGCAACACCCCCATGCGATCGCATGTGCTCCGCCTCCTCTACTAGCAGTGCAGCCACCGCATCTTGCCTTTGGTAGCCACTCTCGCCCTTGACATCTGGACGAGCAACTCCACCTTAAGCAGCTTCGTGTGGTCGCCTCAACCGCTGCCCTCGCCTGCGCCACTCCAACGCACCATGCGAAGCAGCTACGCTCCTTGCTCTAGGAAGCCCCTCGGCCTCGTCGCCTCGCCTCGCGTGCCCGCACCGTCGGGCTTGTGTTTCCCACTCTGACTTCCCTCCTTCGTGTGGCTGCCATGACATCGCCACTTGCATCCTCCACCTGGGTTCTACCACGTGAAGGAACTCGCCTAGCAGAGATTTCACCACAACTTCCAGAAGACAGCCAACCCTCCTCGGCTCGCGTGCCTGACCCCATTCCCACTCACATGTGAGGCACGTGGGCAAGGGATAGTTTCCACACCATTCCAGCGCCAAGCATTGGCAAACATGCCACGCCCCCGGTAGCACGTGAGGCGCACGTGAATATTGGGAAAATTGTGAAATTTCCCCTGCACATTCAGATTATTGCATGGATACCCCCACCAGCAAGACGCACATGTCGCGCAACCACTTGGAAATTTGCATAAGCATCCTCTAGCGTATGGTCATTGAATATTTACCTACTTTTATTTTATTTTATTTGCTGTCTGTAATTGCATTTAGGACCCTGTGTTTGCATGTTTATTTGAGCACACATTTCACATCATTTTCTTTTTCCAAAAATAGCATGTTGTAGAGCAACTTATTTTCTATATAATGAGTATTTATTTACATTTTTGAGATCAGTGAATTATTTATTATAATTAATTTGGTAAAAACTTGCATAGTTTACCTATTTTATACTCTGAAATTGATATTGAATCGAGTTGGCCTTAGACGTGCGTCGAGCAGCCACCAGAAATCGGGCTTGAAGCTCTCGCCTTACCAACGAGCCGACTGCTGAGGGCTGTTGGTCACGACTACTACCAAAAAGTTCACATGTTATTCACTGATATAAAAAATCCAAAAAATACATTAGATTACTTAGTTGTTTTCTATGTTATGTCCAAAAATCACATTATTTGCATGCATGGTTTTCTCTAAATAAATCATTTTATGATTGGACTAATTGATTTTAATAGATTGTACACTCAATATTTTTAGGGTTTATAATTTTTCTTGGATAGATCACAATTAGATACATCTAGGACAATTTTATTTTCTGAAATAACTTGGTTTGTTATTTATTAAAATTAATTAACTACTAACCACATTCATTGCATTATTTAATTCATAATTAATTCATATTGCATCAAAATATTTCAAAACAAGTATAGTAGTTTTCATCATATTTCACTTTCTGGCCAAGTTCAAGGATTTTCAAACTTATTTTGATCGTAAATTGTATTTTAGTCTCCAAACTTCGCTAAAACTGCATTTTACTCATTAATTGCATTTAAAAATATAAAAAAATACTCTCTAAAAACCTGATTCTAAATCGACTATAGGCCCCCCTAAGTTCGACCTTGGGCTTGCCCAAGTAAAAAAAATTGACCGCTTGCTTTTAATTGACACATTAATTTAGTGGTTTTTTATTAATATGAAATTGTCCGACAGCAACGAAAAATCAACGTTAATTCCACCAAATTAGTGAGGGCTTTCGAGGGTTTGTCAGATGGCACCGTTGTCGGGGAGCCACGGCTTAGGATATTTTTTAGGATATCTAGATTTTAGATTTTCCACCCCAGGGTAGTTTGATGTAACGGCCCCGTTTCCCGGGCCGTCGGATCCTCCCATATCCGGATCTGGTTACTCAACAATAATTTATTCAGCAATCACAACTAGCATTCAGAAACATACTGCAAATAAAAATACTCGGAAGAAAGTATTTCAACACTTTTCTATTCACAAAATAAAGTTCAGATGATACACTGTCCCACTATAACCATTACATGTACATCAGCTTTGAAAGGAAAATATATAAAAGATTACTAACTACCTTGAAGAGTAAAGCTACTGTGACTGGCTGGATGTCTAGTATGTAAGCCGGATGAATTTTTAAAGTCCTTGCGATGGCTCACAGATACCTGTTGGGTTTTCCATAGATCATAGGATAAAATTAGCGAATGCTAAGTAACAAAGAAGAGGAAAAGCAAACAAATTGTGTAATTTTTCAAAACTTGATATCACAAAAATTTCATTCCTTTTCATTAATTTACGTCCTATTCCTTTCTATTCCACATCAGGGATTAGTCCAGGGGAACCCCACCATTCTTGGACTCCGAAGCTGTGGACACTTCGGGATTGGAGATTGTGTTGATCTTGGTAAGCTTATGCCGCCGTACGTCGCCTCAACCAATCCTCCAATACTACCCTCACAATTTCTTTTTCTTTTATTAAACAGGGTCTCAACCCTCAGCCTGGAAAAACAAAAGAGCACACCGTCCTCGAGGACTCGGTTGCTTAAAACCTCAGGCTAACATTTAATCATATAACCTAGCGGCTTTAAATACATGTTATCGTGACCCAGCCGCTATTGAACCACCCATGCCTCCACATGGCACGAGCACATCTTCTGTCGTTCCAAACCGAATATATTGGCTCCCGGTACCACGCGTTGCAAAACATTCAATTTGTGCGCACTTATCATAACAGGGCAACCGTGTACCACCTAGGTAGGGAAACGCCAATACGGGTTCCTTCCGACAACCTACAGGTTGCATGCCCGACCTGTAGTACTACTCCCAGTCATCCTTATCGTGACACATAATCCTTTTCAGGACCCAACTCAAATCACACCAATTCACATGATGTAATTCTTTCGTCAAGTCTTTGATTTGCATAAACCGCAATACTTAGTATCGACTCACATATATATTATTCATAACCATATGTATACTCCTATTTATGCCTATTTTAACTCCCAAACCCTAACTTTCAGAGCCAACGCATCAACTTGATGCGTAAATCTTATTTTAGTGGGAATCACAAAGCAATTCTTCAGACTTTTTCAAAAATAACCAAAATTAGGGTTCTTCATAGCAAAGAACATAAAATCAAGAATTTCAATAATTTCGTATGAAAACCCAGCAGCAAAAGGAAGGATTTCGTTACCTAATCGAGCTCTCTCTCGTGTATGCAAGACTTTATCGAGTTTCGTTTTTAGAAAGGCTATTTTAAGGCTCCTGAAAAGATCGAATTTCATTTTTCGTATCAAAACGCTAAGAACATGTTAAGAACGCGAAGAACGAACGAAGAACGTGAAGAACACGAAGAACGTTAAGAACATAATTTCTCTTAAAATTTCGGCAGAGTTTCCCCTTATATCGGGACATATTTCTCGAAAAATTTCGGCAGAGTTTCCCCTTATATCGGGACATATTTCTCGGAAAATTTCGGCAGAGTTTCCCCTTATATCGGGACATATTTCAAAATAAAAACGAAAAGAGTTTCCTCTATAAAATCAATCGAGAGGAAAATAACAACGAAACTAAAAGAATATACTCAACAACAAGAGATGAAGAACCGGTAGACACCACACATCTTAGGTGAGTGAACGTGTGATGAATCACAGGGTCACTGACGTGCATAGCCGCCCGATTCTAAATAGGGTATTACACAGATTTCTCCATCAAAATAACTATAAAAGCATAAAGCGAAGAATAGAAACATAAACGATGGAGAATCGGTAGACACCACGCGTCTTAGATGAGTGAACGTGTGACGAATTACAGGGTCACTGACGTGCATAGCCGCCCGCACCTAAGTAGGGTGTTACACAGATTTCTCCTCGAACCACAACAGGAAAACGAATCGAAAAGAAATATGAATCAAAAACAAAACTTGGAAAAACAAGAGTATGAATTGAAAGCCTAGCTTACGAAGCAACTAAGAGAGGATCATACATTTCTTCTCCTCGTTCTCCCGGCAGTGCTTCGCTAGCGCTCCTCCCTTGCCTCCCACTCCTCCTCCCAACCTCTCGACCCTAGCCCTTGGGGTGGTGGTGGTAGTGGAAGTTGTAGAGAATGAATGGGTAGGGGGGTCTATTTATAGGCCCCGGAAAACCACTAACCATGGTTAGAAAACCATGGTTTAGACCTTAACCATGGTTTAGCGGCCCATGGTTTTGGCCCATGGTTTTAGCCAAAACTTATCCCAAACTTGGAGCTTAAGTTAGAACATTCTAGAGGATTCTAGATTTGCTAATGACGCTTAATTAACACTAGTCGTGATTAACTTTCACTAATCGCGATTTAACTTTCGCGGCTTACGCTTATCTTTTGTTAACTATTGATTGGTATTTACTAATGATCATTAGCGGCTTTCAATCGTCATTAATTTCTTTAATCATGTTTAATTAGTCTTAATAACAGTCATTATGGATTAATGACTTCTCTTTCTTCGGAAAATCATAACAATTCGAAAAGAAGTCTGATTCACACGAAATAAATTTCGTTGGTTTTCTCTTGACGAGCCGGATCTTATTATATAGGATCCGAGATATGCCAAGTTCACGGCTTTACAATTATAACAACCTTAAAGGAAGTCTCGTCCTCGAGACTAGAAATGCATGCATAACAACCTTAAAGAGGATTGAAACTATAACAACTTTATAGAGAATGAACATCATGTCATTTAAAATGAACATATACATAATACATAATGTTATCATTCAAACAAGTACGGGTTTTTCTCTCTCATTTCCGCCTCAAGTTCCCATGTGGCTTCTTCAAACTCTTGGTGTCGCCACAATACTTTAACTAGAGGCACCTCTTTGTTTCTCAACTTCTTGATATCCCTTTCAAGTATTTGCATAGGTATCTCTTGGTATGTCAAGTCTGGCTCAACATGTAAATCATCATAACTTATCTTATGCTCTGGATCTCTAATGTACTTTCTCAGATTTGATACATGAAATACATCATGTATTGCCGAAAGATGTAGAGGAAGTGCAAGTCTATAGGCAACTTTTCCAATTCGTTGAAGAATTTCAAAGGGGCCCACGAACCTGGGTGCTAACTTCTCATGCAAGCCAAACCTCTGGACACCCTTCATAGGTGATATTTTGAGAAATACAAAGTCACCTACCTTAAATTCAAGGTCTCTTCGCCTGGTATCACTATAACTTTTCTGGTGACTCTGGGCAATTAATAGTCTTTTTCTAGCAAGTTCTACAGCTTCCTGTGTCTCCTGAAGTCTATCTGAATCATAAAGGTTCTTTATTCCGACCTCTTGCCAACACAAAGGAGTAGTACACCTTCGTCCATATAGTGCTTCAAATGGTGCCATGCCAATACTTGTATGGTAACTATTATTGTAGGTGAATTCTGCAAGAGGTAAATGTTTAATCCGTGATCCCTTCCATTCTAAGGCATATGCTCGTAGCATATCCTCTAGTGTCTGAATCGTATGTTCTGACTGACCATCTGTTTATGGATGATATGATGTACTCAAGCATAGTTGTGTACCTAAGGCTTTCATGAAGTTCTCCCAATAGTGTGAGGTGAATCGTGAATCTCGATCAGAAACTACTTCCTTCGGGATACCATGGAGGCGAATCACATGTGTAATATATAACTCAGCCAGCTGGTCTGGAGTGAAAGATAAGCTTATCGGAATGAAGTGTGCTACCTTTGTCAGGCGATCTATTATAACCCATGTACTATCTTTACTACCAGTCGTCTGAGGTAAGCCAGTAACGAAATCCATGGAAATGCTTTCCCATTTCCATTCAGGTATAGGGAGGGGTTGCAATAATCCTGGTGACTTTTGGTGTGAAGCCTTTACCTGTTGGCAAGTGAAACATGAATTCACAAACTCAGCAACATCTTTCTTCATTCCCGACCACCAAAAGTATGAATGAAGATCCTTATACATCTTCGTAATTCGTGGATGAATAGATAATCTAGAACAATGAGCTTCATGTAAAATGTCTTTCCTCAATTCAGGTATGTCTGGTACACAAGCTCTGTGATGGTTATATAGTAACCCATCTTGTATCTGGAATCCCTCTATCTCATTCTTCTTAAGTTGTTGTTTCAAGTCTTTAAGGACTAGATCATCCTCCTGTCCTTTCTTTATTTTATCCCATATCTCTGGTTTGTATCGATGAGGAATAGTTATAGTATCAGCACTACTATCAAATGGTTTCCATTCGCTTAACGTTGATAGTAAACCCCAGAAGTGGATAGCACTCACTAACCCAGGTGAATAAGTTCTTCTGCTAAGTGCATATGCTACGACGTTCCCCTTACCAGGGTGGTAGGAGATAGTGCAATCATAATCTTTCAACAACTCTAGCCACCGTCTCTGTCTCATATTGAGCTCCTTTTGATCAAATAGATATTTCAAGCTTTTATGACCGGTGAAAATTTCAAAAGTAATACCATACAGGTAGTGTCTCCATATCTTTAAAGCGAAAACTACGGCAGCTAATTCAAGGTCATGTGTTAGGTAGTTCTTCTCATGTGTCCTGAGCTGTCGTGATGCATATGCAACTACCTTACCATGTTGCATAAGAACCGCCCCAAGTCCTTCTTTAGATGCGTCAGTGTACACTGTAAACCCTTCACTCCCAGAGGGTAGAGTAAGGATGGGTGCAGATGTTAGGCATTCTTTCAGTGTCTGAAAACTAGCTTCACATGTATCAGACCATAAGAATGGGACCTCCTTTTGAGTTAATCTAGTCATTGGCAATGCTATCCGTGAAAAGTCCTTCACGAATCTTTTATAATATCCAGCTAAATCCAGAAAAGATCGTATTTCTGTGACAGTCTTCGGGCGTTCCCAACTCATCACCGTACTAACCTTTGTAGGATCAACTGATATACCTTCCCCAGAAATAACATGGCCTAAGAAAGATACTTGAGATAGCCAGAAGTCACATTTGCTATATTTAGCGTACAGTTTGTTCTTCCTTAGAGTTTCAAGTGCCCGCCTGAGATGGTGTTCATGCAGATACTTATCCTTGGAGTAAATAAGCACATCATCAATAAATACTACTACAAAGTGATCTAAGAACTCCTTGAATACTCTATTCATGAGATCCATGAAGGCTGTTGGAGCATTTGTTAGTCCAAAAGGCATAACTAAGAATTCATAATGTCCGTATCTAGTTCGAAAAGCTGTCTTGGGAATATTTGTATCTTTAATTTTCAACTGATGGTATCCAGATCTTAAATCAATCTTGGAATATACAGTTGAACCTTGTAACTGATCAAAGAGATCATCTATTCTTGGCAGAGGATACTTGTTCTTTATTGTCCTCTTGTTTAGTTGTCTATAGTCAATGCACAACCGCATCGACCCATCCTTTTTCCTAACAAATAAGACAGGTGCACCCCATGGTGAAGTACTAGGACGAATGAATCCTTTATCTAACAGTTCTTGCAATTGTACCTTTAACTCTCGTAACTCAGCTGGTGCCATCCTATACGGAGGGATAGAGATAGGCTGAGTATCAGGTATGAGAGAGATTTCAAATTCAATCTCTCGCTCAAGTGGTAATCCAGGTAGTTCCTCTGGAAATACATCAGGAAACTCGCACACTATAGGCACATCTTCTATCATTCTTTCTGACCCTGATGTAGTGGATACATAAGCTAAATAACCTTGGCAACCTTGCTCTAACAACTGTTGTGCCTTCAATGTAGAGATATATTTGATATTATTATTGGATGTCTTTCCAATGAACTGGAACTCTATCGAGTTAGGAAGGTGGAATGTTACTGTCTTCTGGAAACAGTCAAGACATGCTTGATGCCTTTCTAACCAATCCATTCCTAGTATAAGATCAAAGTCCTCCATTTCGATTACTAGTAGTGAAACAGGTAACTGATGTCCTGCTATCAGTATTATACAACTATCCAGGATTTCTCGGATTATAAATACTTGTCCTCCTAGTCCCTTGATCAGATAGGACTGTTGTATTTCTATTGGTATCTTACCCAAAGTGGGTACTAACCGTCGAGCAATAAATGAATGTGAAGCACCAGAATCAAATAAGGCATGTACTGAAAAGCCATGAATAGTAACGGTACCTCGTATGACTGTGCCTGAATTGTAGGCTTGTTCTTCAGTAATTGCATTGAGCTGGCCATTAGGAATAGGCAAGCTAGAACCAGCAACACTTTGTGGTGGTTGTTGTGTAGGAGACGCTCCTTGTGAGCCTCGACCTCTACCATGTATTCCTTCATATGTTGCTCCATTGCTCAAGGTGGATGCTATACTATTAATTGGGGTTGATTTAAATCCTGAACCTCTTAACTTCGGACAATCTTTCTTGATGTGGCCTTCCTGATGACAGTAAAAACACACACGTGCTCCTGTTTGAGCTGAAGATCCAGCCACAGAGGTGCTAGCTCCTGCTGCTGAGTCGCGAGGATATAGTGGAGGTCTAGAGAAACCCCTTCTTCCTGATAATTCCTGACCCAAGGTCTGTGGTGAGCTTATATTGGAACCGGCTGGATGATAGCGACGATCTCTACGATTATAATGTGCCTTGCTTTTGGATGGTCCACCATCAAAGTGGAAACTTCTTCTTTTGGCGGTTTTCATCCCTCTCCATCTCAATACGAGAGGCGATGTCCATTGCTTCATCTACAGTTGTGGCTCTAAAACCAGCAAGCTTTTCTCGTAGATCTCCCTGAAGACCGCTAACAAATTTGGTAAGACACTCTTGTGGTGAAGCTTCTAGAGCTGGTGAGTACCGTAGTAGCTCAGTAAAGTGGATATGATAATCCCGTACAGTCTTAGAACCCTGATTGAGAGAAGCCAACTCTCTCCTCTTTAATTCTTCCCAATGAGAGGGACAGAAGTGAGCTCGGAACCTCTCTTCGAAGATATCCCATGGAACAGGGTCTGCTAACTTCTTGGAAATTGCTCTCCACCATCGTCTTGCATAGTCTGCTAAGGAGTAATCAGCAAAGTGCACCCAGGTATCTGTTGGTGTGTGTATTATTCTCAACATCCTACTGACGTCATCAAGCCATAATTCAGCCTCCGCAGGTGTCTCTACACCTTTGAATCGAGGAATTTTTCCCTTTCAGTAATTATCTAGTAATGTTTGGTGTCTAAGGAGGGCCTTCTCCATTACTCCTTCAACCGAGGTAGGAACAGACTCAGTTGAAGGATGGTAACTAGATTCTTCCTCAGAAAGATGAACAGAACCTTCAATCCTAGCATCCACAGGCTTAGATGCCTCGGGTCTCTCAGCATGTGCATTGAGCCTCTCCTCCAATGCTTGTTGCCTTTGCCCCATGTCTTGGAGCATTGCCATCATAGCCGCTAATTGTCTAGATATGTCTTGGTCTGCCATGATCTTGGGATGAGTCAAGGTCAAAGGTCAGATCCTATATGTCTTAGCATGATGTACATAAGGGACAATGACTTGTGAATGGTACTGCAGTCATTTATTAAGATCAAAGGATCTTAATACAACCTTAGTTTCTGAATACCGCTCATAGTTATTAATTACTAAATAAATTACTGGAGTAACCTGGCTCTGATACCAATGTAACGACCCCGTTTTCCGGGCCGTCGGATCCTCCCATATCCGGATCTGGTTACTCAGCAATAATTTATTCAGCAATCACAACTAGCATTCAGAAACATACTGCAAATAAAAATACTCGGAAGAAAGTATTTCAACACTTTTTAACTCCCAAACCCTAACTTTCAGAGCCAACGCATCAATTTGATGCGTAAATCTTATTTTAGTGGGAATCACAAAGCAATTCTTCAGACTTTTTCAAAAATAACCAAAATTAGGGTTCTTCATAGCAAAGAACATAAAATCAAGAATTTCAATAATTTCGTATGAAAACCCAACAGCAAAAGGAAGGATTTCGTTACCTAATCGAGCTCTCTCTCGTGTATGCAAGGCTTTATCGAGTTTCGTTTTCAGAAAGGTTATTTTAAGGCTCCTGAAAAGATCGAATTTCATTTTTCGTATCAAAACGCTAAGAACATGTTAAGAACACGAAGAACGCGAAGAACACGAAGAACGTCAATAACATATTTTCTCTTAAAATTTCGGCAGAGTTTCCCCTTATATCGGGACATATTTCTCGAAACATTTCGGCAGAATTTCCCCTTATATCGGGACATATTTCTCGGAAAATTTCGGCAGAATTTCCCCTTATATCGGGACATATTTCAAAATAAAAACGAAAAGAGTTTCCTCTATAAAATCAATCGAGAGGAAAATAACAACGAAACTGAAAGAATATACTCAACAACAAGAGATGAAGAACCGGTAGACACCACACATCTTAGGTGAGTGAACGTGTGACGAATCACAGGGTCACTGACGTGCATAGTCGCCCGCACCTAAATAGGGTATTACACAGATTTCTCCTTCAAAATAACTATAAAAGCATAAAGCGAAGAATAGAAACATAAACGATGGAGAATCGGTAGACACCACGTGTCTTAGATGAGTGAACGTGTGACGAATCACAGGGTCACTGACGTGCATAGCCGCCCGCACCTAAGTAGGGTGTTACACAGATTTCTCCTCGAACCACAACAGGAAAACGAATCGAAAAGAAATATGAATCAAAAACAAAACTTGGAAGAACAAGAGTATGAATTGAAAGCCTAGCTTACGAAGCAACTAAGAGAGGATCATATCTTTCTTCTCCTCGTTCTCCCGGCAGCGCTTCGCTAGCGCTCCTCCCTCGCCTCCCACTCCTCCTCCCAACCTCTCGACCCTAGCCCTTGGGGTGGTGGTGGTAGTGGAAGTTGTAGAGAATGAATGGGTAGGGGGGTCTATTTATAGGCCCCAGAAAACCACTAACCATGGTTAGAAAACCATGGTTTAGACCTTAACCATGGTTTAGCGACCCATGGTTTTGGCCCATGGTTTTAGCCAAAACTTATCCCAAACTTGGAGCCTAAGTTAGAACATTCAAAAGGATTCTAGATTTGCTAATGACGCTTAATTAACACTAATCATGATTAACTTTCACTAATCGTGATTTAACTTTCGTGGCTTACGTTTATCTTTTGTTAACTATTGATTGGTGTTTACTAATGATCATTAGCGGCTTTCAATCGTCATTAATTTCTTTAATCATGTTTAATTAGTCTTAAAAACAGTCATTATGGATTAATGACTTCTCTTTCTTCAGAAAATCATAACAATTCGAAAAGAAGTCTGATTCACACGAAATAAATTTCGTTGGTTTTCTCTTGACGAGCCGGATCTTATTATATAGGATCCGAGATATGCCAAGTTCAAGGCTTTACATTTGACCCCCGGTTTTTCTTGTCTATATTTCTCTATTTATTTTTCTGCATTTATTTACTTATTTTTTTATTTTATTGAGTCTGTCTCTCTGACCATTATGTTATTTTTTTGTGTGATGGATCCAACGCGATGGAGCAGTCGCTTAGGCGGCCGAGCATCTCAAGAGCATTGGGCGCCGCGATTTCGGGGAAAATAGCCGACTGAAAGATTCGCATAAATTTAAGATCGAGTCGAGTCATGAGACCGTGCAGAGTCCTTAGTATTTTATTTTTATGCATTTATTTTATTTTGTGAATATTACACATTTCCAGCAGATTCCGTTTAGAATCTCGTGTTTGTACTCGGACTTGGACATTATTTTGTGGTGTGTCGAGACATGTTTCACTCTCCGGTGAGGGTGTGGTTCGACTTGAGTGGTGAAATTAGGATAGGCACACGATAGTTTAAATTCAAATTTATATATGACACTCGTAGTTTAGGCCACACATCTTAGAAGATTCACCATCTTCTAAAGATCCTTAATGAGACGCACATAAACACGTACTACTTATCCAAATTAAACTCAATTCTTCCCTGCTAATAGTATATTGTTTAGATGTGATTTTCTCGATCTGCATGCATTTAGTGTAAATTTAAAAATTCGATTTTGCATAACACATGGAGAGTGCAGGGAGTCATTGTAAGTATACCTTCTTTTGATCATGCATCATCCTTTCACGTTTGCATTCTGATTTATAATTCCTTCCTTGTTTTACAACTTAGGATTTAAAAGAAAATTGGGACTGAACGATAGACGTGCTTTGTTGTGTTTATATTAAATTTCAGGTGACAACCTAACTCTAAAATTGGGGCTGAATTGAGCAGGTTGATTAAACAAATTGGAATAAAAAGAACTTTGTTTTACTGGTGCATAAAGACCTCATTGTCTGAATTTACTTACAAGTGAGAGAGAGAGAGACGACACTAGGATAGAGCTAAGCCAAGATTTTAATATAGACTACTGCTTCTACAATAACGATTAGCTACTTCTCACTGAAAATCTACGGGTAGCCGGTAAATGGTTTGGATTTCCTTAGCATAGTGGGTGGTTTAGAGGACATCGTGTAAGGCTTCGTACTCAAGTAACGGGTAGCTGTATTTTTACGGTCTGTACTTACTCCCATACTGGCTGAAAGTGGGTGCACCTAGTTGTAAGAATCGGGTGAGTCTATAGGAAAAATACATGCACCTAACAGCTCATTAACTCTTTCAAAGATTGCATTTAGCACCAACTAAAACTGATAAGATAATTCGGCTGAACCTTTATGGCCCTCACACGCGAAGTTGGTGAATTCGGTGTTATGCATTGCATTTTTATTGTGAGTATTCTCTACACATTCAAGTACACCGTAGAACTAGTGCCTCATTGAATATCATGCTTCAATCGGTTTTTTTACCATCGAAGATGACTGATTGGGGGGATATTTATTCAGACTTCTTGAATCACTCGTTGAATACTCCAAGAAGTATGTCTTCAACGGTCCAATCACAACTTGGACCAACCTGGATTCATGACCCTATTGAGTAAAGAATCACTCACTCTCGGGATAGTCACTTGCAAACCATTCCCTTCTCTCCTCCCATCTCACTGACGAAGACCTTTGCCTCGGTGAGAATATCTTCATTCCAGAATCCACTTCTCATCAAGACCACATTGTTAAAATAGGTCCTAAAGAAGATTCCAGTAAAATGCTGCCGAAAAAGAAAGAAGAGGAAGAAGAACACCGTGAGGACCTCATGAGAATGATACTAGCCAGACTAACTGCATCTGAGAAGCAACATGTTGGGGTCGAACCACCAAAGGATGCGGCGTACAACCCCGGACAGTACAGAATTTGGAATTATTTGAGTTCGACCGAACTTGAAGTCGATTTTGAGTTAAAGCTGTAGTTCTTGAACTTGCTGCCACATTTCGATGGGAATGCTTCTGAGGAGACATAAGCATTCCTAAGGGACTTTGAGCTCGTCTGTGCTAACCTTTGACGTCCTCGGGTTATCTAGGATTATAATACGCTCACAGTCCTTCCATTTGCCTTGGGTGGCAAAGCCGACTACTAGGTAAAGAATCTGAGAATTACAGTCAACACTAATGCCCAGTTCAAGGGCCTTTTTCGGAAGAAGTTCTACCCCCTAAATAGAACTACAATGATGAGAATACGCATCACTAGCTTTTCCCAGCTACCCCATGAAGCATTTTGTGACGCCTGAGAGAGGTATAAGGACATCCTACAGAAATGTCCTTGTCATGGTCTAGATGACAACATATTGGTCCAGACATTCTTCATTGGTCTCAATCCTGAGATGTGGGGTTTAGTGAGCGTTGTCTATGGAGGCAGCTACACTTCACGTGGAGCAGATACCATCTGGAGGGTATTCAAGCAGATGGCTGAGACTAGTCGCTCACAGATCGCAAGCAGGATATAGACACAGTCCCCTAGTTCACTCTAATCTGGAGGGGGCAAATCAGTTGAAGTTGATCTCTCTCAGGACGTGATCCCTAGCATGGGACTCCTGGCAGATAAGCTTACAGTAGTCAAGAGGATTGACAGAAGGATTGATGAGTTAGACCGAAGCGTCTCCAAAATTCCCAAACAGATGAAGGAGTTGACTGAGAAGGACCCTGCCAGGCAGAGAAGTACGTAGGACCGACAGACTTACCAGTGTCCCCCGACCTTTCACAACACGACATTCACCTCCGCACCACCTCCTTCACAGCAGAGCCCTACATTTCAACCACCCCAGCAGCAACAGTAGCAGTACCAGCAGTATGGCTGACAGGGCCAATACTAGGCGGACCAGCAAGGCCAGCAATTTCAACAGATACCCCAGCACCAGCACCAGCAGAGGTAGTTCCCCGACCAGTAGGGCTAGTCTTCGTGTTCTTCTTCTTAGTCTTTTCCACTTTCCTTCTTTGTCTAGTCCCACAGACTCACAATTCTAGCAGATACTCGACACACTTTGTTCCTATCAGAACGAAATTCATGACTTACGGGTGGATGTCAACCGCCTGTCCAGATGGAGAGACGAGTAGTCTGCACCCTCTACCTAGATCCTAGCCTAAGTTCAGGCTAACCCTAATAGCCTGAACCGTTCTAGTTCTCAGCAAGCACCTTGGTCAGGTATACTATTCAGCATCTCTTAAATCTGGACATGAGATTCTTTCGTGTGACAAGGCTAACCATATGCCACTTAGGAGCGGAAGGACCTTTACCGTACCTGACCGGGCAAGGGACACGAGGAGGGGCCTCTTTGAAGATCTACCTGAGGAGTCTTCAGAGGATGATGAGGAGAGGCATCACATTCAGGGGCCCCATCAACAACATCCGAGGATTCTTTCTCAGGGAGCCGACAAGAGAAGGAGAGTACCAATGCAGCATCAGCAACATGAAGATATCTATGATTCTATGGAGGACCTTGCACCTTCGTTTGTGGCGGATACCACTACAGCTTATTTTCCACAACCTATAGTAGATAGTTTTGATTTCAATCCCATGTTGCATCAAAAAGATTCACGTATGGAGAACTTTGTTTCCGTTAATTCCAAAAATGGTCTTTCAGTTCATGATTAAGATTCTTCATCCTATGTTTCCATTGCCTCAATCCCTTTCCCATGTGCTCTTACGGGAGGAAAGCGCATCAAAAAGATTCAGAAAGATGACCCCGATATGGCACAGTTTTGTAAAGAGAATATCATAGTCAAGGTGTCATTTGATGAGTATGTGGCTAACCATCCTGCATTTCAGAAATACTTTAAGGTGAGATGCACACCTACTAGGGTTAGCAGGAAGAAATCGAACCAATATGTGAAGACTCATGTCTTGTCAATAGCCACAACCTATTGTCTCAAAAATTGGCAATTACCAAGGAAAAGGAGAGACATGGGTGCTCACTACGTGGAGAGTCGTATCGATGACATTGTGTTTGCACGTGCTCTCTTGGATAACGGTTCTTCAATCAACTTACTTCCCTTAGCATTATATCAGAAATTGGAGTTGGGACCACTTCGCAAATCCTGAGCTTTACTCTAATTCGCAAATCGTTCAATGAAAAGACCTAAGGGAGAGGTAAAGAACGTCTTTATCTTGATTGAGGGGCAGAACTATAAGGTTGAATTTATAGTCTTAGACATGGAGACCCCCAATCATTGGAGAGAATCTCATATCATTCTCGAGCAGCCCTTCCTTAGGACGGTGGGCGCAGATTTTGACTATGGTACAGGAATGATGAAGTTTCGTTCTCCAAAAGAAGATGTGAACCTTGAGATGAAGCATACAGACAAAACGGCAGCGATCCGATTCAGAGAGTAGCACATAGTACTCATCTTCAGAGGCAGATTGCAGAATGATCAGCACCATTGGGATTTGGAGACAGGTTCCTTCAGGACAGTGTGAGACCCTTTCGTCTGGAAAGGACATAGTGCATGATGCAATTTGCCAGGTGTTGCTTGATCTTGTGAGAGATGCATCTACTTATTCCCATGATGACGTAGATATACATCAGGATCTGTCGGTTCCATCCCCTTCGAAACAATCATGGGATATAGATGATGAGTCCAACATGGTTATGGTCGAATTACCACGTTTCTTTAGTGATCCGACTCCCGATATTTCTGAGTTGGTGGCGAGTACTACACAGCTTCATCCACCTCCATACAGCACGCAGCCAGATTCAGTTCAGCCAGATATGTTTGATGACACCACATTGCTAGAACTGAAGTCACTTCCTCCTACATTGAAGTATGCATTTCTTGCAGGACCCAAGGAGAGATATCATGTTATCATTAGTTCATACTTGACTTTAGAATAGGAGTCTAGGTTGTAAAAGGTCTTAGACAGGAACCGCAAAGCAATAGGCTGCACAGTGTCGGATCTCGTGGGGATCAACCCCACTCTCTACCCGCACCGCACCACATTTTTACTTAGAATAATATGAGACCTTCCCGTGAGTTCCAGAGGAGACTTAACCCTAATTTACGGGAAGTAGTGAAGAATGAGATTCAGAAATGGTGCAAGGCAGGGTTTATATACCCTATTTCTGACTCCAAATGGGTGGCCCCACTTCATGTTGTTTCAAAGATATCGGGAATTCAGATGGTCACCAACGAGGAGGGGGTAGAGATCACGACATGAGTACCCACATTATGGCATGTATGTGTCGACTACAGGTACTTGAATGTCGCAACCAAGAAAGACCACTTTCCCTTTCCATTCATCGATCAGATCTTGGAGAGACTCGTAGGAAAAACGTTCTTCTGTTTTCTTGACGATATTCAGGCTACAACCAGGTAGCCATAGCCCCTGATGACTAGGAAAAGATCACATTCACATGTCCATTTGGTACGTACGCGTACAGGGGCATGCCATTAAGGCTCTGCAATGCCCCAGGAACTTTTCAGTGGTACATGATCGCCGTATTTGCCAAGATGATGGGAGATTTCCTGGAAGTGTTCATGGATGACTTCTCGGTGCTTGGTGATTCCTTTGATACATGTTCGGCATACTTGGACCAAGTCCTCAAGTGGTGTAGGGAGGTGAATCTGGTACTCTTCTGGAAAAAGAGTCACTTTATGGTGACAGAGGGTATCATGTTGGGGCATATCATCTCCAAAAGGGGAATGGAGGTTGACCCTACAAGGTAAAGGTGATAAAGAAACTCGATCCACCTACCAACGTGAAGTCAATGAGGTCATTTCTAGGACATGCTGGATTTTATAGGAGATTTATTCTGGATTTTTTGAAAATTGCCCGCCCATTGACTGAGCTCTTAGGGAAAGACACAGAGTTCATTGTAGATCACAAGTGTCTTGAGGGCTTTGAGCTCTTGAAGATGAAGATTTGTGCCTCACCTATCATACAAGCTCCTAATTGGTCTCTTCCCTTTGAGATCACGACTGATGCTTCAGATTTCGCGATAGGAGCTGTGTTAGGACAACAGTGAGAGGAGATCCCGTTTGCGATCCACTACGCGAGCAAAGTATTAGATCCTACACAGAACAACTACATCATGACTGAAAAGAAAATGCCCGTTGTAGTATGGGCCCTCGAGAAGTTCAGGTCGCATGTTTTGGGCTCTAAGGTGACAATCTACACTGATCACACAGTCATTCAATACTTAATGGAAAAGGACGTGAAGGCATGTATTCTTAGGTGGATTTTACTCCTCCGGGAGTTTGATTTGGAGATAAAAGGTAAACCTGGAGTGAAGAATGTTGTGGTTGATCACCTTTCTTGGATTGAGCTTAAGGATTTTCCTGATTTTGAGCACATTAGAGAGACCTTTCCAGACGAGTTAATTTGTGTTATTGACTCACTCCCATTGTATGCCAACATGGTGAACTTTCTTGTCTCCAAGCAAGTTCCCCAACGTTGGAGTAGGAGCAGCATTGACCGACTGAAGTCGGATTCGAGGAGATACCATTGGGACAACCCGTTCCTTTTTGTGAAAGGTCGGATTGTGTTTGGAGAAGGTGTATCTCTCAGGAGGAATACTAGAGTGTCCTCACGTATTGTCATTCTCTTGAGGCTGGAGGACACTATTCGGGAAAGAGAACTGCTCATAAGGTACTCCAATGCGGATTGTATTGGCCGACCCTATTCAAAGATGCTATTGACTTTGTACGATCGTGCCTGATTTGTCAAAGGTTGGGAGGGACTGTTACTCAGAGAGATGAGATGCTCATGTAGCTTATGATCATTTGCGATGTTTTTTATGCATGGGGCACATATTTTATGGGTCCCTTTCCCAACAGCCAAGGACACAAGTACATATTGTTGGCAGCTAACTATTTTTCTAGGTGGGTGGAGGATATCCCAACCCGAACCGCAGACAGTAGGACTATCTGTAAGTTTGTGAGAGATCATATTATTGCCAAGTTTGGGGTACCAAAAGTTTTGATATCATATGGGGGTAGCCACTTCGTGAACCGTTATGTGAAACCTCTAGCCAAGGACTATGGGTTTGAGCACAGAGTCACTAGTCCTTACCACACACAGACTAATGACGTCGCGGAGGTTTCGAACAGAGAGGTGAAGAGTATTTTGCAGAAGTTGGTTCATCCCGATCGGAAGAACTGGTCCTAGCTCTTGGACCAAGTTCTGTGGGCCTATAGGACAGCCTACAAGACACCATTGGGCACTTCACCATTCAGAATGATCTATGGCAAGCCATGCCATTTGCCCGCAGAGCTGATTCACAAATCTGAATGGGCCAATTAAGAAAATTAATTGGAGGTGTCACCTAGAAAAGCTTTGTCGAAACTTGAACTTGAACGAGCTCGTGGAAATCTGAAACAGGGCATATGACAACAGTTTGATTTATAAGGACAAAGTAAAAAGATGGCATGATCAGCACATTAGGTGCAAAGACTTTGTCCCTGGGCAAGATATGGTTGTTTAATGTCAGGTTGAAGATGTTCCACGAGAAGCTCAAATCTAAGTGGACGGATCCCTTTGTTGTTAAGAAAGTGCACGGGAATGGAAGTGTAGAGATAGATAATCCCACGGATGATGCACAATCCCATGTGGTGAATGGACAACTGTTGAAGCATTTTGTAGATTCTAAGGAGCAGTTAGTCCAAGTCGAGGTCATCAACTTCATGCAAAGTGAGCACAGAGCTACATCATATTACTCGTCATGAAGATGCAGCATCAAGATTCAGCAGTTTCGAAGATTCATACACTCTTGTACATTCTCCCTTTTATATATATTCTCCAGATCTCATCGATTCTCACACCCACTCCTATCCTAGACTTAGGCTGACCAAAGCCTAAGTATAGGGGGACCGTATATATACATATATATATATATATATGATTTAATGGGGCTGCCTCCTGGGGGCAGCAAACATGGCTGCCCTGCCCCCTTATTTCGATGTTTTTTTTTTTGAAAAATATCGCTATGTATATTCATCCCTATATCCCTCCTATATGTCATTCGAATTTCGTCAGAAACAGAGACTCCTACGGCCTCCATCGAGATGGTGTCGACTTAAAAAATCATGTTACCGTTAGAAAATGACTGTCTGGATGGAGGCCATAGGAGTCTCTGTTTCTAACGAAATTCGAATGGCATATAGGAGGGATATAGGGATGAATATACATGGCAATATTTCGATGGGAATGCTTCTGAGGAGACATAAGCATTCCTAAGGGACTTCGTGCTCGTATGTGCTAACCTTTGACATCCTCGGGTTATCGAGGATTATATTAGGCTCACAGTCCTTCCATTTGCCTTGGGTGGCAAAGTTGACTACTAGGTGAAGAATCTGAGAATTACAGTCAACACCAATGCCCAGTTCAAGGGCCTTTTTCTGAAGAAGTTCTACCCCCTAAATAGAACTAAAATGATGAGAACACGCATCACTAGCTTTTCCCAGCTATCCCATGAAGCATTTTGACGCCTGAGAGAGGTATAAGGACATTCTACAAAAATGTCCTTATCATGGTCCAGATGACAACATATTGGTCCAGTCATTCTTCACTGGTCTCAACCCTGAGATGTGGGGTTTAGTGAGCGTTGTCTATGGAGGCAGCTACACTTCACGTAGAGCAGATACCATCTGGAGGGTATTCGAGCAGATGGCTGAGACTAGTCGCTCACAGGTCGCCAGCAGGGCATAGACACAGTCCCCTAGTTCACTCTCATCTGGAGGAGGGAAATCAGTTGAAGTCGATCTCTCTCATGACGTGATCCCTAGCATGGGACTCCTGGTAGATAAGCTTGCAGTAGTCAAGAGGATTGACAGAAGGATTGATGAGTTAGACCGAAGCGTCTCCAAAATTCCCAGACAGATGAAGGAGTTGACTGAGAAGGACCCTGCCAGGGAGGGAAGTACGTAGGACCGACAGACTTACCAGTGTCCCCTGACCTTTCACAACACGACATTCACCTCCGGACCACCTCCTTCACAGCAGAGCCCTACATTTCAGCCACCCCAGCAGCAACAGTAGCAGTACCAGCAGTATAGCTGACAGGGCAATACTAGGCGGACCAGCAAGGCCAGCAATTTCAACGGATACCCCAGCACCAGCACCAGCAGAGGTAGTTCCCCGACCAGTAGGGCTAGTCTTCGTGTTCTTCTTCTTAGTCTTTTCCACTTCCTTCTTTGTCTAGTCCCACAGACACACGTTCTAGCATATACTCGACACACTTTGTTCCTATCAGAACGAAATTCATTACTTACGGGTGGATGTCAACCGCCTGTCCAGATGGAGAGACGAGTGGTTTGCACCCTCTACCTTGATCCCAACCTAAGTTCTGGCTAACCCTAATAGCCTGAACCGTTCTAGTTCTCAGCAAGCACCTTGGTCAGGTATACTATTCAGCATCTCTTAGATCTGAACATGAGATTCTTTCGTGTGACAAGGCTAACCATATGCCAGTTAGGAGCGGAAGGACCTTTACCGTACCTGACCGGGCGAGGGACACGCGGAGGGGCCTCTTTGAAGATCTACCTGAGGAGTCTTCAGAGGACGAGGAGGAGAGGCATCACATTCAGTGGCCCAATCAACAACATCCGAGGATCCTTTCTCAGGGAGCCGTGAAGAGAAAGAGAGTACCAATGCAGCATCAGCAACATGAAGATATCTAGGATTCTATGGAGGACCTTGCACCTTCGGTTGTGGCAGATACCACTACAGCTTATTTTCTACAACCTATAGTAGATAGTTTTGATTTCAATCCCATGTTGCATCAAAAAGATTCACGTATGGAGAACGTTGTTTCCGTTAGTTCCAAAAATGATCTTTCAGTTCATGATTAAGATTCTTCATCCGATGTTTCCCTTGCCTCAATCCCTTTCCCATGTGCTCTTACAAGAGGAAAGCGCATCAAAAAGATTCAGAAAGATGACCCCGATATGGCACGGTTTTGTAAAGAGAATATCATAGTCAATGTGTCATTTGATGAGTATGTGGCTAACCATCCTGCATTTCAGAAATACTTTAAGGTGAGATGCATACCTACTGGGGTTAGCAGGAAGAAACCGAACCAATATGTGAAGACTCATGTCTTGTCAATAGCCACAACCTATTGTCTCAAAAATCGGCAATTACCAAGGAAAAAGAGAGACGTGGGTGCTCACTACGTGGAGAGTTGTATCGATGACATTGTGTTTGCACGTGCTCTCTTGGATAACGGTTCTTCAATCAACTTACTTCCCTTAGCAATATATCAGAAATTGGAGTTGGGACCACTTCGCAAATCCTGAGCTTTACTCTAATTCGCAAATCGTTCAATGAAAAGACCTAAGGGAGAGGTAAAGAACGTCTTTATCTTGATTGAGGGGCAGAACTATAAGGTTGACTTTATAGTCTTAGACATGGAGACCCCCAATCATTGGAGAGAATCTCATATCATTCTCGAGCGGCCCTTCCTTAGGACGGTGGGTGCAACTTTTGACTATGGTACAGGAATGATGAAGTTTCGTTCTCCAAAAGAAGATGTGAACCTTGAGATGAAGCATACATACAAAATGGCAGCGATCCGATTCAGAGAGTAGCACATAGTACTCATCTTCAGACGCAGATTGCAGAATGATCAGCACCATTGGGATTTGGAGATAGGTTCCTTCAGGACAGAGTGAGACCCTTTCATCTGGAAAGGACATAGTGCATGATGCAATTTACCAGGTGTTGCCTGATCTTGTGAGAGATGCATCTACTTATTCCCATGATGACGTAGATATCCATCAGGATCTGTCGGTTCCATCCCCTTCGAAACAATCATGGGATATAGATGATGAGTCCAACATGATTTTGGTCGAATTACCACGTTTCTTCAGTGATCCGAATCCCGATATTTCTGAGTTGGTGGCGAGTACTACACAACTTCATCCACCTCCATGCAGCATGCAGCCAGATTCAGTTCAGCCAGATCTGTTTAATGACACCACATTGCCAGAACTGAAGTCACTTCCTCCTACATTGAAGTATGCATTTCTTGCGGGACCCAAGGAGAGATATCATGTTATCATTAGTTCATACTTGACTTTAGAATAGGAGTCTAGGTTGTAAAAGGTCTTAGACAGGAACCGCAAAGCAATAGGTTGCACAGTGTCGGATCTCGTGGGGATCAACCCCACTCTCTACCCGCACCGCACCACATTTTTACTTAGAATAATATGAGACCTTCCCGTGAGTTCCAGAGGAGACTTAACCCCAATTTACGGGAAGTAGTGAAGAATGAGATTCAGAAATGGTGCAAGGCAGGGTTTATATACCATATTTCTGACTCCAAATGGGTGGCCCCACTTCATGCTGTCTCAAAGATGTCGGGAATTCAGATGGTCACCAACGAGGAGAGGGTAGAGATCATGACATGAGTACCCACATTATGGCATGTCTGTGTTGACTACAGGTGCTTGAATATCACGACCAAGAAAGACCACTTTCCCTTTCCATTCATCGATCAGATCTTGGAGAGACTCGCACGGAAAATGTTCTTTTGTTTTCTTGACGGTACTCAGGCTACAACCAGGTAGCCATAGCCCCTGATGACCAGGAAAAGATCACATTCACATGTCCATTTGGCACGTACGCGTTCAGGGGCATGCCATTCAGGCTCTGCAATGCCCCGGGAACTTTTCAGTGGTACATGATCGCCATATTTGCCAAGATGATGGGAGATTTCCTGGAAGTGTTCATGGATGACTTCTCGGTGCATGGTGATTCCTTGGTACATGTTTGGCGTACTTGGACCAAGTCCTCAAGTAGTGTAGGGAGGTGAATCTGGTACTCTCCTGGAAAAAGAGTCACTTTATGGTGACAGAGGGTATCATGTTGGGGCATGTCATCTCCAAAAGGGGAATGGAGGTTGACCCTACAAGGTAGAGGTGATAAAGAAACTCGATCCACCTACCAACGTGAAGTCAATTAGGTCATTTCTAGGGCATGTTGGATTTTATAGGAGATTTATTCTGGATTTTTCGAAAATTGTCCGCCCCCTGACTGAGCTCTTAGGGAAAGACACAGAGTTCATTGTAGATCACAAGTGTCTTGAGGGCTTTGAGCTCTTGAAGATGAAGATTTGTGCCTCACCTATCATACAAGCTCCTAATTGGTCTCTCCCCTTTGAGATCATGACTGATGCTTCAGATTTCGCAATAGGAGTTGTGTTAAGACAACAGTGAGAGGAGATCCCGTTTGCGATCCACTACGCGAGCAAAGTATTAGACCCTACACAGAACAACTACATTGTGACTGAAAAGAAAATGCATGTTGTCGTATGGGCCCTCGAGAAGTTCAGGTCGCATGCTTTGGGCTCTAAGTTGACAATCTACACTGATCACACAGTCATTCGGTACTTAATGGAAAAGAAGGGCGTGAAGGCGTGTATTCTTAGGTGGATTTTACTCCTCCGGGAGTTTGATTTAGAGATAAAAGGTAAACCTGGAGTGAAGAATGTTGTGGTTGATCACCTTTCTCGGATTGAGCTTAAGAATTCTCCTGATTGTGAGCACATTAGAGAGACCTTTCCAGATGAGTTAATTTGTGTTATTGACTCACTCCCATGGTATGCCAACATGGTGAGCTTTCTTGTCTCCAAGCAAGTTCCCAACGTTGGAGTAGGAGCAGCATTGACCGACTGAAGTCGGATTCGAGGAGATACCATTGGGACAGCCCGTTCCTTTTTTTGAAGGGTCGGATTGTGTTTGGAGAAGGTATATCTCTCAGGAGGAATACTAGAGTGTCCTCGCATATTGTCATTCTCTTGAGGCTGGAGGACACTATTCGGGAAAAAGAACCGCTCACAAGGTACTCCAATGCGAATTGTATTGGCCGACCCTATTCAAAGATGCTATTGACTTTGTACGATCGTGCCCGATTTGTCAAAGGTTGGGAGGGAATGTTACTCAGAGAGATGAGATGCTCATGTAGCTTATGATCATTTGTGAGTTTTTTATGCATGGGGCACATATTTTATGGGTCCCTTTCCCAACAGCCAAGGACACGAGTACATATTGTTGGCAGTTAACTATTTTTCTAGGTGGGTGGAGGCTATCCCAACCTGAATCGCAGACAGTAGGACTATCTGTAAGTTTGTGAGAGATCATATTATTGCCAGGTTCGGGGTACCAAAAGTTTTGATATCATATGGGGGTAGCCACTTCGTAAATCGATATGTGAAACCTCTAGCCAAGGACTATGGGTTTGAGCACAGAGTCACTAGTCCTTACCACACACAGACTAATGACATCGCAGAGGTTTCGAATAGAGAGGTGAAGAGTATTTTGCAGAAGTTGGTTCGTCCCGATAGGAAGAACTGGTCCCAGCTCTTGGACCAAGTTCTGTGGGTCTATAGGACAGCTTACAAGACATCATTGGGCAATTCACCATTCAGAATGATCTATGGCAAGCCACGCCATTTGCCCGCAGAGCTGATTCACAAATCTGAATGGGTCAATTAAGAAAATTAATTGGAGTTGTCACCTAGGAAAGCTTTGTTGAAACTTGAACTTGAACGAGCTCGTGGAAATCTGAAATAGGGCATATGACAACAGTTTGATTTATAAGGACAAAGTAAAAAGTGGGCATGATCGGCACATTAGTGCAAAGACTTTGTCCCTGGGCAAGATATGGTTGTTTAATGTCAGGTTGAAGATGTTCCACGAGAAGCTCAAATCTAAGTGGACGGGTCCCTTTGTTGTTAAGAAAGTGCACGAGAATGGAAGTGTAGAGATAGATAATCCCACAGATGATGCACAATCTCATGTGGTGAATGGACAACTGTTGAAGCATTTTGTAGATTCTAAGGAGCAGTTAGTCCAAGTCGAGGTCATCAACTTCATGCAAAGTGAGCACATAGCAGATACATCATATTACTCTTCATGAAGATGCAGCATTAAGATTCAGCAGTTTCGAAGATTCATACACTCTTGTACATTCTCCCTTTTATATATATTCTCCAAATCTCATCGATTCTCACACCCACTCCTGTCCTAGACTTAGGCTGACCAAAGCCTAAGTATAGGGGGGACCGTATATATATATATATATATATATATATATATATATATAGGGTGCACTTGAATTGAGGTGGCACCTTTCCTTGATTATGGAAAGGTGCCATCTTAAGCCGTTGGATGATGTGTGTACGAATGAGATTGAAACCACTAGGTGGTTTTCGTGCCAACTAACATTCCTATTATGGTGGTGGATTAAATTATTACTAATTTGGTAAATTACACGTCATTGATCATTCTATATTTAGGTATATATCGAGTGATGTACAGAATTTTCCAGAAATATCGGATGAAATAAATGTCCATATTTTGAAATAACTGTTAACAATTTACAAATGCTTGTGATATTTTACAATTCCGTGTTATAAATTACAAACGCGTAGCCACTGGTATTCGCAAAAAAGTCCAAATCTGACGAAAATTCGTATTTTTTGTGTAGATGTGTTTCCTAAAATATAAGATGCTTTTATTATGTGCTAATAAATTGATATGCACGTGGAAAAAACTCCTAAAATGATGGGATTTTGTTACAACTATATTTCCTAATATACGAAGATTTTTATGTAGCTGTATTTCCTAAAATATAGGGTGCAATTAGACGTGGTGAACATTCCTTTTGTAAAGTTCATTGGATTTATTTTGAAAATAATCATCCAACATTATTTGGAAGCAATGTTTGTAAAATACAACAATTTTTTTGTAAATTTCGTTATCTTTTTTCTAAACTGCATTTATTTATTTTGAAATTTTTTGTAGTCTCTTTTGAGATTATTTTTTTAGAGCAATGTTTGTAAACTGTGATACTTTTTCGTAAAATCTGTTTCTGTTTTGTAAAATTCATGTGATGTTTATAAAATAGATTGCTTATTATTAACGTATAGATTGCTTTATATGTCCATCCAACATGTTTTCCAATGTCGTGGGTCCATCAAAACTCGTCATCCATTGTAAATTTTGTATATATTTTGTAAAATCCACGCTCACATTGTAAAATTGATATGCTGATCTGCAAAATAAAAAACGAATCAGTAATATTCAATCAGACGCAAGGAAATAACTGTAATAAAATGTCAGACAATTGTATAATAACTTAGTTAAATATAAAAAATACTTTACAATTGTAAAATATGTTAATGAAATGATGTAGCTATGTACCACGAGTCTTTATTTTGAGTGAGTGTTGGTTATGCGTTTGAATAAACGTAAAACTTTGTAAACATAATGTAAAATAAAGTAAACAAAACTGAAATATGTCATATTTATTTAACATGGATAGCACATAAACGCAAAATTTTGTGAAAAATGTAGCAAAGATATTCAGATTGATCCAAAAAATGTATATATCAGGAACAAGTATAACAGAAATGAAAGAATTGAAGTAGCGCAAATGAAACTAAAAATAACATATTTTTTAAATGAAATACATATCCAGATATCAAATCATAAACGAAACAAAAGAATGCATTTATAATGATCTTGATATCCACATTCATTCATTAATATCTAAATACAAAAACATTACGCGACATATAACGAATGACAAAAACGAATCAGATCAATTGAAATGAATCAGGACTGATTCAGAATCATTTTTTAATCAAAAAACATGATAGAAACAAAAAATATGAATGATTTCGTAAAAAATGATATGTACCTCTATAATATGAAAGATCAAGCGGAGATGTTGGGTGTGTCATCGATGCTTCAGCAAAGAAACGGGAACATCTCGTCGAGGTTGATGAAGAAGAGAGGGGGGAGGACCCTCGTCGAGTTTTGTTTTGAAAATTCGAATAATTAATAGCCATGATGTGATAGTTTCTATATTTAGAAAATTCAATTCGAGTAATTAATAATCAACGGGATAATGACGTAACCAAATGGCATATTCGATTTTTTTTCTAAAAATGGAGATTTGAAATTTTTTTGATGGTGGTTTTGGATTTAATTTAGTGGTTTTGTTAACCACCGTTGATCAAAATCGGATGGCTCTTAAGAGGTGTCGCACCATACTCATGGTAAGGTGGCACCTCAATTCAAGTTTTTCCTATATATATATATATACATATATATGATTTAATGGGGTTGCCCCCTGGGGGCAGCAAACATGACTGCCCTGCCCCCTTATTTCGGTGTTTTTTTATTTTTTTCAAAAGATATTGCTATGTATATTCATCCATATATCCCTCCTATATGTCATTCGAATTTCATCAGAAACAAAGACTCCTACGGCCTCCATCGAGATGGTGTCGATTTAAAAGATCATGTTACCGTTAGAAAATGACTGTCTGGATGGAGGCCGTAGGAGTCTCTGTTTCTGACGAAATTCGAATGGCTTATAGGAGGGATATAGGGATGAATATATATGGCAATATTTTTTGAAAAAAATAAAAAAAACACCGAAAATGGCGTGGGGGCAGCCATGTTGGTTGCCCCAAGGGGGCATCGCCATTAACCTCATATATATATATATATATATATATATATATATTCTCATACATTTCTCCTCCCGACCTCGACCGCCCCATTTTTTATCTTCTTCTAAACTGAAGCTGACCCGAGCCTAAATATAGGGGGTGGGTCGACTTCTATACTTTTTGTTATTTTAACTCTCCTGCGCTTAGCACGATCTATGTCTTTTCCTCGCTTCTCATGCTCTGAGGACATAGCACATGTTAAGTATAGGGGAGCATGTATATATTACATATATACTTCACCCATAGCTCGTACTTTTGCATATTTTTGTATATATTATGCAATAATTACAGAGTGGGTTAAATTGGTAAAAAAACTTTTTATGTAAAATACATGTATACTTATATAGTATGTATATTGTATAATTTGTATAACACTTATATAAGTTTGTACAATCCTTGTAAATTAATACTTTTGTAAAATTTGTTGTAAAATAGGAGGCATAAAAAAAGGGCTTCTTATTTACCCTTGCATATCATCCTTGCATTCATCAAAAATAATGTGTCTTGCACTTCATTCATATACATTGCATGTCAACTACATTTCATTTGCATATCTAGCATATGCAAAGTGAAAAGTTAGTGGGTTCTGAACCAAGTTATGAATAGAAGTCGAGGATGGATTTGATTTAACCTCAATCTACCTAATTTCAAGGAATCTTATAGGAAATAGAGTTAAAAAAATTTTCAAGTCGAGCGACCTAATTCTTTGAGTCCACAAGACTATGTTCACATGTCATCTTGATTAGTATAAGTAGAATATTTCATGCACATGCACGATAGAAGACCTGACTTGGACAAGCACCATACATGTAGCTCTTCATTGATGAGGTGATAAGGAGGTAAAATCCTTTGGCTTGGAGTAGCACATGGGTGGAAACATCCATCCTCCTCTAGGGAGGGTAGTGCATCTCAACCTAGTCTAGTGGTGTTGACGTCTAACGACGGGATGTTTTGGGTTGCAATAAAGCTTCAAAAGAAGGATAGTCTATTAGCTCAAGAAGAAAAACACTTGATGTACATGTTGCACCTTGTATATAGTTCAAAAAAAACTCCAAAAAATGGGACATGCCTGATTGAAAATAAAATGCCTGCCTGAGTGTGTATTTGCAAGGCATATGCTTCAAAGTCTCATGTCAAGGAAGTCTGCAGCTGGAGACCTGGATACACTGGTCAAGATCCCGATATGTGACTACACTGGTCACAATCCATTCTCTTCTCTACCCTCTCTTCTTGAGCTGGTTGCACTTGAACTTAGAAGGGAATACCCCGCTCCTCGAGGAAAGAGTTGCTAGATCGGGGAATTAGAGTTACCTTGTTAGAGGAGGATGTTTCTTTGCTAATTCTGATGTGGAGAGTTATATTTCACTTACACAGTACAAGTAAAATTCATAGTCATCAAAATTTGTGTATGAGGACTTGTTCTGACCTGACTGTTGAGGTGACATGAATAGAGACTTGTGGAAATTAAATATCGTTAGGTCTTAAATTCAATTTCCAAGAAGGTTCCACCACATTATTAATCCAAAAGGTTGAGTCGATCTCCATTTTCACCTTTTGTGCATGACCCTTGGTATGGAACCCAAAATCATTTCACTTTTGCATTTCATTTTAGTTGTTCGGGGACGAGCAAGGTTTAAGTATAAGGGTTGATGAATATGTGATTCATCACTCTAAAACTTGAAAATAGAGCTTTGTTCCCTAGTAATTAGCTACATTTCTCCCTTTATTTTGCATTATCCTCATTCATACATCTAGAATTAATGCATGCATTTTAGCATGCATATTTCTATTAAATAAGAAGCTAAATTCCTATGTAAATATCACATGTATATTCACCTTATTTTTTCCTCGTTTATTTATTTTTATTTAACTCAGAATTGAATAAAATTAACTCTATAGTATATATATTATAAACACTTGTAAAGAAAAAATATCAAAAAAATACTCTTATAAAATTGACCAATGAAACCCAAACCCTAGTTTGAGACTAAGAACCTTAAAATGTGAATATTTCTCTCATATAGTCTCCTATGGGACTACTCTTACTTTGGAATAAATGTACATAATTACCTTCAAAATAAGATCAAATTCAAAAGAATCGGAGTCCATATGTGAAACTTGGGTTTTGGGTCCCTATTGCATATTGTACTTATTGACCAAACTACCCTTTATTTTATCTTTTTATTTTCTTAACTATTAAAAATTCAAAAAAAAATTAACTGTAAATATTTGTTTTTTATATTTTCTCTAATTTTATTTGATTTTTCTCTTATTTAAAAATGACAAAAAATCTGCAAAAGAAAAAAATGCAGTATTATATACCTATATTGTACCCCCAAAAATACTTTTTGTACGGATGACATCTTTTGATTTTCAGTCCTTCACAAAAAGTTGTAGATCTCGTCGAGATGAGCAATTTCGTGTTGACCACATTTTGATTTGAACCCTTTTGTTCTTTCTTTTTAATTTTTCTTTTGATTTAATTATCGATTTTTCTAGGAGCGACATGTGGCAGCTCCTGGAGCTGCCACATATCGCCCTTATTTTTATTTATTTATTTATTTTCATAGTTTTATTTATTTGATTTATTTTATTTATTTATTGTTTCATATATTATTTATTATATTTATTTATCTTTATTATTATTATTATTACTTTTATTTTGATATTATTTTTACCCCCCGCCACGTGGCCACCCTTGCGCGCGCCACGTGGCGCCTCCAGCCTCCCTCCTCTTCGCTCGATCACGTGCCTAGCACATGACCACCCCCCTCTCTCCTCTGCCTTTCTCTCGCTTCCCTTGCACGCCCAACCATCGCCCTGCCTCCTGCAGCAGCATGCGGCCCAACCCACTTCATCTCCCCACGTCTCTCGCTCTCCATCTCTCTCTCCGCCCCTGCTTTGTGTGTGATTTTGCCAACCGATCCACCCCCTTCTCCTCAACCACTATCATCGCTCTCTCCCTCTTCTCTCTCTCGATGTCATCGCTCCACACCGCGCCAGCCGTCTCCGGTCAATCCATAGCCCACGTCCGCAATCGCCTCCCGCACTCCCATCTCCCCACGTCCTCTGGCCTCTCCCCCAACAACCCTTTAAAGGGTTGCTCCTCCTCAAAAAACTTCCATCCGTCCTTTAGTGAGAGCAAGCCACCAGCCTCAACGTCGTTGGTGACAGCGACGTGAGTTCCATTGAGAGCGACGACGATCGATCTTCAAGGGTGTGATCCAAGGAGGACTTGTGCTCCTTGTTGCAGCTTCACCCGAAGCCTGCCCAGCTTGACGTCAGCCAACGTCTTGAGCGACGATTGGGGGCTCAACCGCGAGCCCCATCACAGGTCAACCCCACCTTCCAGATAGAACTTCTCCTTCTCCTCCCTCTCCTCTTTTCTCTCTTTTTCTTCCTTCTTCGTCCTCGTGCGTCTTCTTCTTCTCTTTCATTTCTCCTTCATTGGTTCATCAACTCACCCTCTACCCTCGCCACGCTCCATCCACCGCCTTCCTCCACACTTCGTGCATCCCTCCACCCTCGCTGTGACCGCCCCCACCGCCTCTACCTCAGGACACACACCGCATTTACTCTTCCCTGGACCACCACCATCACTGGTCCACCACGGCTGCTCCACCCGCAAGCGAGCCCGCTAACCACCCCTCACCATCGACGCACTCGACCGCTTGTTGCGCTCCTCTCGCCATCGTCTCAGCCTTTCTTCATGGCACCGACATTAACACAGCCTCCACTGTGGCCCCAGTGAGAGAGCCATCAACATCACCTTCGACATACGGACCCCTTCACCACGCAGCACCCTCGTGTGACCGCCTGCGCTCCGCCTCCTCTGCAAGCAGTGCAGCCACCGCACCTCACCTCTAGCCACCACCCTCGCCCTCAACACCTGGACGAGCAACTCCACCTTGAGCAGCTTTGCGCGGCCACCTTGACCGTCATCCTTACCCATGCCACTCCAACGCACCACGTGAAGCAGCTACACTCCTCGCTCCAGGCAGCCTGTCGGCCTCGTCACCTCGCCTCGCATGCCCGGACCGTTAGGCGTGTGTCATCCACTCCGACTTCCCTCCTTCGTACAGTCGCCACGACATCGCCACATGCATCCTCCGCTTGGGTTCTACCGCGTGAAGGAACTCTCCCATCTGAGATTTAACCACATCTTCCAGAAGATGGCTGCCCTCCTCGACCTGTGTGCCTGACCCTATTCCCCCCTGACGTGTGAGGTACGTGGGCAGAGGGATAGTTTGCTGCCACGCGCTTCTAGCGCCAGGAATTGGCACCCCCCCCCCCCCCGATAGCACGTGAGGCGCACATGCTTATTGGAAAATTTATGAAATTTCCCCTGCACATTCAGACTATTGCATGAACGCCCCCACCAGCAAGATGCACGTGGCGTACAACCCCCTTGGAAATTTGCATAAGTGCCTTCTGGCGTAATGGTAATTGCATCTTCACCTTTTATTATTTTTAAAAAAATAGCATGTTGTAAAGCAACTTATTTTCTATCTAATGAGTATTTATTTATATTTTTATGGTTAGTGAATTATTTATTATAATTAATTTGGTGAAAACATGCATAATTTGCCTATTTTATGCTCTGAAATTTATATTTAATTATTTTCTTATCCAAAAAATATATTAGATAAAAATAACTATTTTCTATATTATGCCCAAAAATCACATTATTTGCGCGCATGATTTTCTATGAATAAATCATTTTGTGATTGGACTAATTGATTTTTAATAGACTGTAAATCAACATTTTTAGGGTTTACATTTTTTCCTGGATATATCATCATTAGATACATCTGGAATAATTTTATTTCTTGAGAATAATTTGGTTTGATATTTATTAAAATTAATTAACTGCTAATCACTATCCTTACATTATTTAATTCATAATTAATTCATATTGCATCAGAAATTCGAAAAAAAATATATAGTAGTTTAATTTCATCATATTTCACCTTTTGGCCAAGTTTGAGGATTTTCGAACTTAATTTGATCGTAAATTGCATTTTAATCCACGAACTTTGCTAAAATTGCATTTCACTCATTAATTGCATTTAAAAATACAAAAAAAATACATCTCTGAAAACCTAATTCTAGATCGACCTCAAATCAACCTAAGGAGACAGTGGCCTCCTTGAGTTTGACCTTGGGCTTGCCCAAGTAAACAAAATTCGACCGCTTGCTTTTAATTGGCATATTAATTAAGTGTTTTTTATTAATCCGAAATTGCCCGACTGCAAAGAAAAATCAATGTTAACCCCACCAAATTAGCGAGGGCTTTCGAGGGTTTGTCATACTCCTACGGATACACCAACTCTAAATTTAAAGTCATTGAGATTCTTAGTCATATCTTTGCCCACCCATGTCATAACAACTTTGGATACAAGACGCTTTCAGATAGTGCCCATAGAAATAGGGCGTGTGACATTGTCAGGTTTGAGTAGTGAAGTAAGAGGTGTAGAGGCTACAAAATCATCCAAACTCAAGGGGTAACTCCCACCTAGCCATAAATTAACCACCATGGTGATAGCATGTAGGAAATCAATGGCAATTGCAGACCCCTCCCCACAAAGGGCATCTAAAATATATCGAGCTCTCATGCCATCTCTAACATACATTGTCCATTTAAGGAAAGATTTGATAGACAGTAAAATATAATATGCATCGACTATAAGAAGAGTCTTTAATATCAAGATATCTGGCATGGAAGGAGGCGGCTTATACGTATGTTTAGCCTCTAAGGCTTTCAAGGTGTCTTCATTATAAGGAGTCACTCCTAAAGAGTACAAAACCTTTATGATTGTTGTGAAGTGCTCATCTGACACTTTACGAAGGCATTGTCGGATGTTGGAGTTTTGATATTTATTCTCTTCAAAGGAGTTATTATGTCTATGACACGAAGACCCAAATATATCGCATTTCAAAATATCACCCACTACTTGGTGAAACCGTCTGTATTACCCCAAGGGGTGAGTGAGCTTAGAATAAGACATTGTTGCAAAAAACTTTATATTGTCAGATCGTCTATCATGTCTCATGAATACATGTAGGGTGCAGTGATGAAGAAATAGCAATATCACCCAAGCAGGTATAGATCACGGCCCAGCAATAACTTGGTACAGAATTGTCTACAGAGCCTGAGAGAAAGCAAGACGAAAGCTGGGAGGAATGCTCTTAATTACGGTGATAAGAGCTTTGAAAATACGATCAAAGAGCGTAGCTTCGACAACCAACCCATCTGTGACATCAAATACAACAGGTAGGACAATTTCAAGATGTTGATAATGTGCCCCTGAACCACCCTGATGTCATCTGTATGTCGAACAAGACCGTTGTCATGATGGCAAGCACGACTCACAGCTTGTATCATCAAGCACATCCTCTACATCCACTAATCAAGGGCCGCCAAGGTCCATTCTAAAGCAAGATATAGATCATGATTATTCTTGATGGCATCCCGTAAAACAGTAGCATGATGGTCGCTGGAAAGATGTACCCTCTTGATATGAGAGATTAAGCATGTAAAACATTTGTTCCCATCACCACTATTTGGGAAAAAGTGAAAATTCCAAAATGAGCACAACACGCCACAAGTTCGACACGAGACACACAAGGCCTCTGTAGAACTTGAGGCCGTCTCACTGGGAGAAGGGAGCATCTCTCCGACAGGGGCCTCTGTAGAATAGGAGTCTGTCTCGAACAGGGAGAATGGAGAAGACTCGAACGAGCGGAGTTGGAGCCGACGAGGAGGCGCGGCAGTCGACATGAGTGGAGTGGAAGGGGGATGGTGGGGTCATGTTGCAAGGGATTATCTTTACTATCACTGCAAACTAATCGGATATGTATCCACGGACATGATGGCAAACGCAATCGTCCCAGGATTCCTCGGCCTGACAGCACTGGACGCAAATGAGGTCGTGGGGGCGACGTCGAATGTGTTGGCATATTTGGTGGAAACGACAAGGAAGCGACACGGGGAGGCGAGAAGGGATGCAAAACTGGTGATCTACACCCTATCATTGGTGTCACGCAATGCAAGGGCGACGCTAGAAGCATGGGTGGTGGGGGCACTTATGGAGGCGATGGAGGAGAGGCCTCTAGCGACGATGACGAGCGTGGTGGCGACGGCGAAGGGGAGGAGGGGGTGGGAGGGGGAGGGGCTGGAGGTAGTGGAGGCGACAAGGAGGTGGGAGGAGAGGGGGAGGCAGGAGGAGGCGGCAAAGGTTTTGATGGTGGTGGCAAGGGCGGGGAGGGGGAGACGAGGGAGGTGGGTGCAGAGTGCAGGGATTGAGCCAGGGATAGTCACATGCATAGTTACACACATACAAGTGTGGGTGCACAACTAGATATATGTATCCGCGATATATAAATATATATGTATTGTGTCTTTGGGTTTTATTATTCAAATTTTATGTACTTAGGGGTTTTAATATTTTAAGGTATTTTGTCTAGTTTATCAATTTTTAGGGATTTAACAGAAAGGTGTTCTGGCTTTTTTTCATTTCTCTGAATATAGTATACTAGATCCAGTTGTATTTATATGATATTATTTCGATATGTTTTGAACATTCATTGATATTAAAGCCATATTGTGAACTTGGCAACAATACACTGACTAAGAACCCTGTACGAAAAATAGATCATGTTGCCTCAATTGGCCCTCTATCCAGCGGAAGTTTTGGCAGTACTGCGAACAAATCCCACTTAATTCAAACATAGAATTGAGGTCTTGATCCATCTTATTTTCGCGCATCAGATCGTATTCAATCATATCAGGAAAATAAGCTATGGGATTAAATTTGCATGATCCTTTATACAAATCAAAATCTTGGCATAAGAAGCCGCAAATCATACAAAAATGCGGCAGAGGATCAAGTCCAAGCATAGATGCAGATTACCACGGCCAAAGAAGTTAACAAACCTGACTGCATCTGTTCCTGCCTATCATGTATGCTGCTTTGCACGGTAATTCCTGTACAAGTCTGTTGACTTGAAATAGCGGAGAGGATTCCTTCTGTGTGGTCTTTTTTCTGTGAGAAAAACTACAGTTTCTGAACTTGCACTTTGTAAGACTTCTTGCGCAGTATTAAATGAAGAATTCGCACCTAGGTTGTCATATGTATACCTTTCATACTTTATCCAATAGAACAAAAAAATCAGGGACTTTCAACAGGTTCATATGTACAGAAGAGCCGGATCGGATGCTGATGCAGAGGCTTCGATGGCCATCACCTAGAAGCAAGCGTATATCGATCAATAATTTCAAGGATAATTGATGACAGAAAACAATTACAGAGCTTTACAAACTAATTGCAAGTCATCTTTGTATCTCTTCTTCAGTCGGTGATTGTTATAGTCATGTTTTCATTGATTAGGTTTGTCAAAAAGGTTGAGTTAATGATGGATATACATCCATCAAGAACATGTCTGCGTGTTTTTGTTGTTCTGTGGCTCGTCCAACCTTACCAAAAAAGCTAATATAATATGAAGTAATCCAGGGTGTACATGTCATCAATTGCCAACAGATGCACAAAATCATTCAGTAATTGAACTATAATATATCCAACCAATGGATTGGAAGAAGGTGACCACACTCCTGAAGGCCTCATAATTAATGATTAATTTCCGCACACATACCGCAAGTGACATTGGCTAGGACAGAACACTTCTTTCACGCCAACCTGGCATGCTCCCAGCAATCCTCTCATTTTGGTAGTTTGATGTTCAGAATATTACTTTGCTATGGCATACTGTCCTAGTTGAGCTTGAATGCTTTTAGATTTAAAAACAGTGATTTTTTAAAATAACCCTCCAAACTCTCTTCTTTCTTGCACTTCCCGTTATCCATGGTTGATGGTATCATTTTCAACCCCTTGGGATTGCTGACTTGTAAACAACAGAAATACAACATAGGCGTATGTGTAAAACATCATTAATTGAAGGAGGCAAACATGTAATTTCTAGGAAATGAGCAAGAATTGTAAACGGAAATACGATGTAGGCATGTGTAAAACAGCATTAGTTTAAGGAGGTCAACATGTAATTTCTAAACTTGAGGTATACACACAACAAACTAATGATTCATGGATGCCCGTGTAAATAACCCAAAGGATTAACTTAATATGCAGTGGTAGCCGTCTCCCCTAAATAAACGTCAGTGATGTGTTTGAGTGGCAGGAATCAACCATAAGAATGTGCATTTTAGAAAAGGACAGTACTTGAACAACATAAAAATAATCGGCATACATGCGGAAATAATTCAGAGTTTGTAAGATGAAAAGTGACGGGGATATTGTAAAGCAATATATATAAAGGACTGTCAGGCAATAAACTGCACTTACCTCCGCCTGGCATTGTCAATATCCAATTCTGTTCTTGAGATGGGTTTAGATCTGATCAGTGAAATAGGTGAAAGGGTAGGTGAAGCAATTCCACATGTCACATCTGAACTGTGAACCTCTGATAGTCTGCTAGCAGATGATAGGCCGGGCTTTGGGGAACTAGAAGGTATAGAAAAACTACGAGCTATGGTGCCTGGAGGTGTTGGCAATGGGGAAGCCTTAAGTGGTGAGACCGATCGCAATTTTCTCATTGTAGAATTTTCTGGACTTCTAGGCACCAAAGGGGCAGAGTATCCAATTAAACCAGATGGTCGTGCTGACCTTGATGAAGGTGAAGGAGGTCGTGGAAGCTCATGGAGCTCGCTTATCTTAGGAGATGGTGCGGGAGGAAGTGAAGAACCTAGGATTGGTTTCCAATATGAAGGCTGGTGTGTTGAACCATGCATCGACACGGTAGGACTAATGGAGGGATACTCCGTCAACGGTGATGAGAAACGAGGCTTACTTGACCAAGCTTTACTTGTCAAGGGACCAGAGAAAGCATGCCTTTTGATCTTTTTTGTATTAGGATTTACATCCGAAGTAAAACTAGGCAAAGAAAGATGCTCAGATAAAGGTGGGGGTATTTGTGTGGGTTCCTTGTTCTCTTTAAGAACTGATTGTCTGCCTGATGAGAAGGCAGATACAGATGTCTGTTCACCTCCTGATCTTGTCATATTCTTGTCAGGATGCAATGGGGATGAGTACCACATCTGCCTTGGATTCAGACCAGAACTTGCTAACCTAATCACAGAGACTTCATCAGATGCCACCAACTTCGAACTTTTAGAATCAGATGGTGTAGGCAGCACGTAAGAGTGGATTCTGGAATGCTGAAATTCCTTCATTTTCTCTGGGTGACCCATCTTCTTGTCTGGGTAGATCGGTGCAGAGTAGCTGCCAGGTCTGGGCAACCTATTAAAAGAGAACTGAGGAGGTTGTTTTTTATCCATGTATTCCTGAAAAAGTAAATCAAGATGACATCATGACACAATCATTTGCCGACATAACCCTTAAAGGCAGGGTGCATGAGGATTATAAAATAATCTATAAAATTGAATGATATACAATAAAAAAATTGGCAACATTTTTTAGGAAGAAAATTGGCAACAGTGGGACACATGATTCATTTACAGGGCTTGGAACTCGCGGCTGTGCCCAACGTCGTCCTCCATCACCCCTTCTTGACATCCTCCTAAAAGTATCTGGTGGCATCGACGAGTTCAAGGTCAATGAGAAGGGCCTGACACTAAGATGAGGGACCCATACCAGTGTAATAAATTCATTTTGAACCAGACTTTAGTTTGAATAAACTATGCTTTGGTTTATCTAATAGGCGTGAAAGTAACGGAAGGGGACAACTATTAGTTGTTAGAATAGGTAAGGGAACAAGTGTTATTGCAAAAACTTGGAAGGGCACAAGTTTAAAGTCCCTTCATGTTAACCTTCGTACAATGGAGATTGTGAAGGACACATATATATCCACCAAAGTTTAGCCACTAACAGTATGACACTATTCAATACTTACCCTCTTACCACAATTGATTTTTTTAACCATGAATTCGCAAAACTAAGTACCCGATTAATACTACACAATGGTGAAAAGTCGATATCCGGTATTTAGCCTGGCGGGTCAATTAACCAAATTTAAACCATTTTCAGGCATTATGTATTTTTAACTTATTTTAAAATAAAAAGTATGTTTACTGCATATCTTATATTCATACGTATATGGTCTGCATTTATCTAGAATTTTAATCGAAATATTGTGCATCTCATTTTTAATTTACATCTAAAAAATTCCGAATAATCCAAAAAGAAAATAACAATGTATTTTTCCATTAATCAACCGGCTCAGTCGGACCGATTGGAGCTACTCCATGTAATCATCCCCCTCGCACTGTATAGTCGGATTGACTGGTTGTCTGACTATTGCAACACCAATACTCCATGACTTTTATTCGAAGTCATCAAAATTGTCCACTAAAGATGTTTTTTTAGGAATGTCTACTAAAGATGTTGTGGCTCCAAAAACCTCCCTCCACCAGAAAACGGTACCGCATATTGCAATAAGGGGATAAAATTTGGTTGTCCTGTAAAAGATCTGTACCCAAAAAAACTAAGGCCGGTTTCGGCCAACATATACGTGACCAGCCAAAATGAAATTTTGGCCACCAAATATTCGCCGACATTTCGGTCATATCGGTCAGCAGCCTTTCTATCAGCAACCGTAAACCCTTAAATATAGGATGTTTTGTGTTGATTTCGGTCACTTGTTGAAACCGAAATTTGATCAAATTTCAATCGAATTTCGACGAAATTTGATGCCAAGCAAAAAACAAGTCTTTTTTACATACCCGGAAAGACTAGATGAAAAAGATATTCTTCGTAAAAAAAAGTGCGACTATGGTCAGCATCGTCAATAATTTTTCGATTCAAGGCATCAATGGGCCGGTTTTCAATCCTTTTGGTAAGGATAGACGAGGAAAAACAAAGAAAGCAACTGTAGCACGTCTACCCATGACTTTGCAGCATTGTTAGAAACTAAAAGTCGTTGCTGGAGAGGCTAGAAAAGAGGCTTCTGGCAGGACAGAAAATGTTTTCAAAAGGTAGCTGGGTGGTTACCCATTGTAGAGATATTTCGATTTTTCTATGTTCTGTTATTTTATATCTTTATATTCATCTTATGTAATTTACTCATAGGTATCTCCTCTATATAAGAGAGCCTAGGGTTCTCAGGAAACAACTCTCTTATTTTTCCCAACATGGTATCAGAGCGTCGGTCCTAGACCGAAGCTCGCGTACCCGAAACCCTAACCCTAGCCCAACCTCCTGCCCTCTCGTGTGTCGCCCCTCCGTGCCGCCCCTCCGTGCACCGCCCCCTCCACGTGCCGCCCCTCCGTGTGCCGCCAGCCCTCCAGTCGGCCTCCAATGCTACAGAGCCTCTCCAGCCAGCCTCCAGCACCGTCGGGCCTCTCCAGCTGGCCCTCCCCGCCTCTGCCACTGTTGTTGGCCTTCTCCCGAGGCTGCCTCTCTAGCCGCTACTGCGTGGTGCAGTCTCCGTCGCCGACGTCGACCCCCTCTGTTTAATTGAGGGATTTGGGTGCATAAGTCTACATATGAATTCAAATTTACGTATATCTATGTAGACATTCACTCTTTGGTCTACAAAATCCTAGTTTTCTACATCTGACAATATGTCTGAGAACAAAGAATCAGATGTACCTGCCACAGGCGCTCTAAGAGGTCCAGCGCCTATTATCAAAATGAACGGGACAAACTATGAGCTTTGGGCTATGCAGTTTATGAGCCTTATGAAGTCAAATGGTAAGAAACACATTCTTATCAAGGAGCTGGTGGAGAAAACTGGGGTAAACACGTCGTGGGAGATGGACGATGCATATGCCAAAGTGTGACATCCTGGTACATTGAGGATTGAGATCGTCAATAATGTGTTACATTAGGCTACTGTTAAGGCGATGTTTGACATCCTCGCAGCAACATATTCTCAAGCAAGGAACGAGACGAAGATCCTTCAACTCCAGCATGACATATTCACTATCAAGCAGAACGGACGCCCTCTTCATTAATTGTATACATCCTTGCTTGGGATGTTTGAGAAGCTGCACAGTTTCATGCCTTTAATGGCGACTACAGAGCAGTAGAAGACATATAGGAATGCTACCATGGTTGGGGTATTCCTAGCAGCCCTTGACCTTGAATATGATGATGCTCGCTCCCAAATGCTAGCGGATGCCACTATTCCTCCCATGTAGGAAGCTTTTCGCAGGCTCAGCAGGATTAATGTTCTGTCCACAGCCACTAGCCAGACTTCTTCGGCTATGGAAACCTCCAGAGGAAGAGGAGGCTCTTCGTCTTTTCGCGGGCGCGGACCTCGTGGTAGAGGAGGCCGCATTCGTCATCCATGCACGTACTGTCACCATCCAAGACATACCGAGGAAACATGCTATTCCAAGCATCGTTGTCCGGCTTCAGCCCGTGTAGCAGAGCAGGTTGAGTCTTCAGCTGCTCACGCTTCTGATCAGAGGCTTGATGACCTCGTAGCTAGACCGTGGGATATCATGCCTCATGCTTCTTCACCATCTCCAGGAAGCCATTCAGATGTAGCCATCATCTGCCAGAGATCATGTCACAGATCTGAGATTACTAAATGGATTATGGATTCTGGAGCAACACACCATTTATGCGGGGACAGAGATCAGCTTGCAGCACATAGACAGTTCCACCAGGGAGAAACGTTGTGATTGCAGATGGGACTCATTCCCAATCACCAGACAGGGGGAGATTTGTTTGACGCCTTCGATGTGTCTGCAGAATGTGTTACATGATCATGATTTCTCTATGAATCTATCATCCATTAGTCAGATCACAATGGATTTGTACTGTAGAGCTATTTTTGACCCATCGTCTCTTGTTTTTCAGGACATTCTTATGGGTAGAGTGATTGGTGTTGCCGTGAGCAGGGTTGTCTTTATCGCATGGTCCGAACTCCCTATGTTGACGTATTTTCTTATGCAACAGGACCAGTTTCTCCTTATACCTGGCATCTATGCTTTGGTCACCTTCCTCTCTAGAAGATGTGTCATGTGTTGCCGCAAATTTCACCAGGTTCTTCCTTCCAGTGCGAGACGTATCAGTTGGGAAAGCATCATCGGTTTGCTTTTCCTAGTCATCAAAGTCGGAGCAGTAGCTCCCTTTTTGAGTTATTTCATGTTGACATTTGGGGTCCAAGTTGTGTTCCTGATCACCAGGGACACCGGTTTTATCTTATTGTTGTTGATGATTTTTCTTGTTTGTCATGGGTATTTTTATTGAAAAATAAATCTGAAGCAGGGGATATGATCAAAACTTTTATCAATGAAGTGCAGGATGTTTTCTCTACCTCTGTAAAATTTGTGCGGAATGATGATGCTTTGGAATTCTATACTCGTGCTCTATCCCATTTTCTTTCATCCCATGGACTTATTCATCAAACATCTTGTGCTTACACTTCTCAACAGAATGGTGTTGCAGAGAGAAAACATCGTCACGCAGAAGAGATGCGTGCTTTACGGTCTCGTGGCACATGGAGCTTGGTTAATGCTCCTCCTGACACATCCATTGTTAGCTGCAAGTGGGTATTCACAGTTAAATATCATGCAGATGGCAGTCTAGATCGGTACAAGGCACGACTTGTTGCGAGAGGTTTCACACAAACCTATGGCATGGACTATATAGATACATTTTCTCCAGTGGCTCGTCACTCTACTCTTCGCATTCTTTTATCGGTTGTTGTGGTACGTGACTGGACTATATCTCAACTTGATGTCAAGAATGCCTTCTTGTATGGAGATCTGTAGGAGGAAGTCTACATGCAGCAGCCACCAGGGTTCACTGCTGAGGGGGAGAAGCATATGGTCTGTAGACTTCACAAGGCGATTTATGGCCTTAAGCAGAGCCCAAGGGCATGGTTCCAGAAGCTTTCCCATCTAATTGAACGACAGGGGTTCAAAAGATCAAATGCAGATCACTCGTTGTTCATTCAGAAGACTTCTACATGTACGGTTGTCATCATGGTTTATGTTGATGACATTCTGGTTACAGGAGATGATGTTCAGGGAGTAGAGAGGGCAAAAGCATTCCTGGGCCGTCAGTTTGTCACGAAGGATCTTGGTACCCTGAGATACTTTCTGGGGTTGGAATTTGCTAGGAATGCACAGGGCCTACTGATGATCCAAAGAAAATACATTACAGATTTTTTGATTGAAATAGGCATGGTTGGATGTAGACCATCAAGTACTCCTATGGATCCGAGCATGAAGTTGTATGACAATGATACTGCAGAAGTAGACAAGAGGAGATATAGAGAGATGGTGGGTAAGCTCCTTTATATCACCATAACTCGACCTGATATTGCTTTTACAGTAAGCCGGGTGGGTCAATTTATGGAGCAGCCAAGACAAGTTCATATGGATGCCATATACATGATACTGAGGTATCTGAAGTCTTCTCCAGGCTCAAGGTTGCTATTTCGAAAGAGCACGGATTTATCTATTTCAGCATGTGCAGATGCAGATTATGCAGGGCGCCCTAAAGATCGAAAGTCTACTTCAGGATTTGCCGTTTTTGTTGGGAGCTCTCCGGTTTCTTGGAAAAGCAAGAAGCAAACTGTTGTGGCAAGATCCAGTGTTGAATCTGAATATAGGGCCATGGCGCAAGCAAGCATGGAGATGATGTGGGTTCGAGCTGTGCTAGAAGATCTACATATAGTTGTACCTTTACCCATGCAGCTTCAGTGTGATAATCAAGCAGCATTGTTTATTGCCAACAATCCAGCATTTCATGAAAGAACAAAGAATATCGAAGTGGACTGCCACTACACGAGAGACATGATCCAGAGAGGCTTGATATCTACTTCTCACGTTAGCTCAGAGGATCAGACTGCTGAGATATTTACCAAGCCGCTGCTCAGAGGACCCTTCCAGAGATGTTCTTCCAAGTTGAGCATGATAGACATCTATGCTCCACCTTGAGGGGGAGTGTAGAGAATTATGTTATGACGTTATGTACCTCTTCTTAATTTCTGTTTAGTTTCTGGACTCTTATGTATTTTACCCATGGAGTCTCTCTCTATATAAGAGAGCCTAGGGTTCCTTGGAATAATAGATTACTTCCTTTTCTCCAACAATCTTGTGCTTACACTTCTCAACAGAATGGTGTTGCAGAGAGAAAACATCATCATCTACTCGGTGTCACTCGGACTCTTCTCATTCAGAGTCGTGCCCCACATTCGTTTTGGGGTAATACAATTCTTACGACATGTTATTTGGTGAATCGCATGCCATCATCTGTCTTGAGTGAGAAAATTCCTTTCTCTATGGCTTTCCCTGAGAAGGAGTTGTTCTCACTTACTCCTCGTGTGTTTGGCTATGTTGCTTTTGTTCACCAGTTGATTCCATGTCTTAACGAGCTCTCTCCTAGAACTGTCAAATGTGTGTTTATTGGGTACTCCAGGATCCCAAAGGGATACTGGATCCATTACGCAGGAAATACTATATCAGTGATGATGTCAAATTTTTGAGTCTGTGATGTATTTTTCTCCTACAGGTGACAGGTTGGCTTCATCAGACTCTGATGATGAGGTTTACATGTCACCCCCTCCTATGAGTCAGTCACCTCCTCCTATGCATGTGGTTCCACCACCGCCACCACCACCACCTCCTCCACCCCCTCCTACTACCCAGTCGCACGTGTCCATTGTTCAACCATTACCAAATCCTATACCTGTCGGACTACTTCTTCTCATGGTCATCTCGCCCGTCATCCAGCATGCCCCAGGTTTGTTATGATAACATGATTTCTAATGATGGGTCTGGGAATATATCTGTACAAGAATCATTGCAGGAGAATAGGCCACAGATGGAGGAGTTTCCCAATGACCTGGATATACCTATTGTTGTTCGGAAGCAGAAGCAGTCTTGTGCTTCCTACCCTCTTGCCTCTCAAGTCTCCTTTCATCGTCTGACAGGGGAATTTCATATATTTGCAGTGGTTCTATCTATCGTGGACATTCCACGAAATTATCAGGAGGCCTTGAAGGATAGTTGTTGGTGCTTGGCTATGGAGGAAGAAATGGTTGCTTTGCAATCACATGGTACCTAGATTTTGGTGCCTGCTCCTCCTGGGGCATCTGGTGTCAGTTGCAAATGGGCGTTTATTGGTAAACATCATGCATATGGCAATCGTGATCGCTACAAGGCAAGATTAGTGGCACGAGGATTTACTCAAACCTACGGCATGGATTATTTGGACATGTTCTCTCCAGTTGCTTGTCACTCTACTATGTATGTCCTACTTTCAGTAGCAGTGGTACAAAATTGGCCATTGTTTCAGTTAGATGTTAAAAATATATTTATATATAAAGATCTACAGGAGGAAGTTTACATGCAGCAGCCTCCGAGAATTTCTGTTGAGGGGGGAGTGTCAGCAGGTTTGTAGACTCCATAAGGCAATATATGGCCTTAAGCAAAGTCCAAGGCGTGGTCTCAGAAGCTATTGGATCTTATTGAAAGGCAGAGGTTCAAGAGGTAAATGCAGACCATTCACTCTTTGTGCGGAGAACACCTAGAGGTGCAGTTGTCATTATGGTCTATGTTGATGATATACTTGTTACAGGAGATGGTGTGCAGGGGATCAAGATGGTAAAAGAATTTCTGGGTTGTCAGTTTATTACCAAAGATCTTGGTACCCTAAGGTATTTCTTAGGGTTGGAATTTGCTAGGAATGCGCAGGGTCTTATGCTTACCCAAAGGAAGTATGTTACAGACATGCTTGTTGAGACAGGCATGATTGGGTGTCGATCATCTACTACTTCTATGGATCCTAGCATGAAGTTATATGATGATGATGATACAAATGAGGCCGACAGAAGGAGATATAGAGAGACGGTGGGAAAGCTCCTCTATATTCTATTACTAGACCCGGTATCTCCTTTGTTGTAAGTCAGGTGAGTCAGTTCATGGAGCAGCCCCGACAGGTTCTTATAGATGTTATATATATGATTTTGAGATATCTAAAATCTTTTCCAGGTGCATGATTATTATTCAGAAAAGGAGCAACTTTTTCAGTATATGCATGTGTCGATGCAGACTATGCATGGTGTCCTAAGGATAGAGTGTGTACTTTAGGCTTCGTTGTATTTGTTGGCAGTTCTCTTGTTTCTTGGAAAAACAAGAAACAAACTGCGGTGGCTAGATCATGTGCCGAATCTAAGTATAGGGCTATGGCTCAAGCAAGCACGGAAATGATGTGGATTCGAGCAGTGTTAGCAGATTTGCATATAAATGCACATCTACACATGCAGTTGCAATGTGATAATCAGGCTGTCTTATTTGTTGCGAATAATCATGCATTCCATGAAAGAACGAAGCATATTGAGATAGACTGCCATTATACTAGAGATATGATTCAGAATGGTTTGATTTCTACCTCTCATGTCAGTTCAGGAGAGCAAATGGTAGATATCTTTACCATGACATTACTCAAGGGGCCATTTCAAAAGTGTTCGTACAAGCTGAGCATGATTGATATCTATGCTCCATGATCCATCTTGAGGGGGAGTGTAAAGATATTTCTATGTTCCTATGTACCTTTTCTGTTATTTTATTTCTTTATGTTCATCTTATGTAATTTACCCATAGGTCTCTCTTCTATATAAGAGAGCCTAGGGTTCTCAGGAATAAACAAGTCTTATTTTTCCCAACACCCATGATACGTGATATATACTCTGCCACAATGAGCTTCTTCCTACAAGTTCTGGTCAGATTATTATGCAGGTTATGGCACCTCATTTGTTGCATACTCGATGCTATATAAAAACTCCCTGGCATATGCACATCTTTGATGTCCTCAACGGAGACTGGTGTACAAGATCGGTGAGCCAAGACTTTTATAAGAGACAAGGTTAGTGAATTTTTACTTGATGTATTTTTCTAACGATTGCATCATTTAAAAGGGTTGGACGCAGTAGTATAGATTATTGTATCCGTCTCTTTTTAAAATGTAAATGGGCTATTGAGAGAAGATGGCTTTGGATCGAGGTACGACGATGTTTACCTTCTAGAGAGAGACGGGGGGAATGGTTTGGATCGTAAGAGGGCTCCCGATGGTGAAGTTCCAACGATATATATTTCCCCTTCTTATGGGAGATTTATATAGGGCATACCCCTCACACCATACGTTGTGCTCCTTCATGCCCATGTGGTTAGGGGTCTCTAGGAGATCCAACCTTGCGCAACTTTCGGAGCATTTTGACTAATGTTGTAAAAGTCGCTCGACTGATCCGACTAGTCTAGTCAGTGGGATGGTTGCCCGAGTATCAACTAATTTCGACTAGGCCCACTAGTCAACTGATTTTGCTTGGAGATACCATATTTTTATATTCACTTTTTCTAAAAGAAAACCTATTTTAATACGCTCAATGTTTTATTTAAATTCAATTACTTCTTTTAATTCATTATTATCGTTCAAAAAAGGTACAAATCTATGTAAATATACAAGAATATATGTTTAGAAATGACTTATATATTTAAAATAATTAAAAAAGTCATAGTTGATTAAAGCCCGACTAAATCCTATTTGTCGTGCGATTGCCGATTAATCCTTAGTCAGTGACCCGATCAATCGAGTACTGACTACCGACTTTTGTAACCTTGATTTTGACCACTCGATCATTCTGCAATACCTGATCAAACATCTCCCACTTGACTGAAGTGATCACAGTTTTTACACTCCTATTCGTGTAGTGTATAGAGATATCTGCAGTGAGGTATATTATTCACGAAAACATCTTCCTTGACTCATGCATTCCTGAGTTCGATCAAACCAACATGTTTGACATCTATACATGTCGTTATTTCCATGGTTAGAGAATCGGCTCAAATATCACTTGTTGGTATATAGGCTTCTGTAATCTCTTATTTTGCGACTATATCTTGTATATAGTGATATTGGATCTCAATGTGCTTTCCTTTAGAACCATTAGCTCTACTATAGATTAAGCTTATTGCAAGTTGATTATCACAATACATTTCAATTGGTCCTTTGACCAATTTCATGCTTAAGTTTTCCAGAAAGTGTTTAGTCCCAGTCCCCTTTAAGTGGTGGCCATTCTACATGACATGATTCTGCTTCTTGTGTATGTCTAGATACACATCCATGTTTCTTGCTACCCCAAAAACGGTTTCCCGACAAACATGAAAAGCTAATCTGATGTATATTTCCTATTATATGTAATATGCATCAAAATCGTACTATCTCAAGTGATTTGGCTTGATACACCAATTTCAATTGTACAATTCCTTGTAAATATCAAAAAATATTCTTTACAACTTCTCAATGTCTTGGTCTAGGATTACATTGATATCTACTAACTAGGCTAACTGGATAAGCTAAGTCGGGTAGAGTACACATCATTGCATACATCAAACTTCCGACCATTTGTGCATATAGAACTTCGAAAGGTTTTTTCCCCTTTCTAGAACATTAACTCTTACTGAGTCTCTTTCCAATCACAAGTGATGTACAAGCTAGAGTGTCACTCTGCATTCCAAATCTCATCAATACAGTACGCACCTTGTAATTTGAATTCCTAGAACATAGGATGCTTCGTACATGTCATTCATCTCAAATTCATTGCTCAAGTTCTCTTTAATTTCATTAAGCATTCATATGTCATTACCCGCAAGTAGAATGTCATCTACGTACAATGATATGGTAGCAAACTTGATCCCACTCGTCATGACATATACACAATTATCCAACTTATTTGCAACAAAGCTGGATTGGATAATTTTCTCATGAAATTTGAGGTACCACTACCGTGAAAACTCTATATGTTGATTTTCCCAGACACCGATTGATAGGTGTGGATGGATCGGATAATATGACATGAATAGCTGCAAATAATAAATTCAAACAAGCACAGTGTTATATAGCATTTTTAATCACAAGATAAGCAATCAATCTACAAGTGTATAGGTATTTAACATGAAAACTCTCCTACGTAAAACCACGACCAAAGTCCCCAGACTAGAGCTTTCAACCTTACCTACATGGGTCTTTTACTAACATGAGTTGCTTATGTGGGCAACCTAACCGTATTACAACAAGTTGTTCTGCCCAACATGCAACCATATTATAGTTAAGTAAAAAACCTAATAATCTCGATATTAAAGTAAATATGCAAAGAATAATATGAGGCAAAATTGAAACGATCTTACAAAGTGAGGAGTGTGCTTGTAATAAATGATTACAGAGCTTCAAAATTGTAAGCATGAAGAACGGGGTAGAAAATAGCTCTTCAATCTTCCCTCTCAGAGTATCGAGTGGAAAGCAAAGAGAAAAGAACTTGTTGTATGTTGAACAAGTGAGGTATGGGGTCCTATTTATAGGTCTAAAATCCTCATGGTTGTTGGCTTTGACCATTTGACTTTGATTTTCATGTTAAAGAGTCAAGCTAATCGGTCAACCATTCTGACCTGATCGATTACACCTGATCGATCAACATTATTTTCCGATCGATCATTTTTTGAATAATAATGGCTATACTTTGATCGAACAATTTTGATAGCTGATCGACCATCTTCTAATTCTGATTGATAATCTAAGTCCACATGATCGATCATTTGATTCTGATTGATCACACTTTGTATCATGATCGATCATATTCCATTTTAGGAAGATTTTTGAAGGCTTGAGCTTCCTCCTGATCCAGTAGCTTTCCTGTCCTTGACCTGGCTACAAGCTTTACACATAGGTTTTGTTATCATCAAAATATACAAACTCATGCACTAACAATATCCCTCTTATGCATGAACTAACAATATCAAGCCATATAATGACTTACTTAAATTATAAACCATTTTCTCCTTACCTTCTGCCTGAAATCCAGTAAGTTATCGCATATATATATCCTCCTTTAATTCTCCATACAAGAATGTTGTCTTCACATCCATTTAGAATAATTCCAAATCCATGCATGTATGCGAATATAGCTAAGATCATCCATATCGATGCAAACTTCGCAATCGAAGAGTAGGTTTCTTGAAAGTCTATTCCAGCTCGGTACTAATCTTGCTTTGTATTTAGCAACAGTACCATCAACTTGGTACTTTTCCTAATACATGCTTACATCATATGCATTGTCTACCCTCTGATAAATCACATGCACCGTTTCGCTCAATCGATTCCAACTCATCCCTCATGGCAGTCATCCATGATTCAGACTCTTCGAAGTCATAGCTTCGTCAAAAGATATGGGATCCATACAATCCACTACATCCTTATCTATAGTTTAACACGATGCCTCACATCCATAGCGATAATCTCCCATCCATGTATATTCCCATTTTTGGAGATGACCCAACTCAAGTTTTCTGCTATTACAAATTTCATATGACGTTAATTCTATAGACTTGGTGGGAATCCTATTCTTTATGTAGTTAGCGATCAAAACTATTTCTCCCCAAAAAATTTTTGTGAGACCTAAGTGTGACAATATACACCTGACTACACTCATTAATGTTATATCCTTTTTTCAGCTACACCATTTTGTTGTGGTGTGTAAGGCATAGTAGTTTGCCTATAAATACTTGCTTGAATGCAATACTCCTCAAATTCCTTTGAGGTATATCTCCACCTCTATCAGTCCTTAGAGTCTTAATTGGTTTTCCAAAAATTTGTTTACTTATGTCTTGTATCTCATAAATGTTTCAATGGTTTCTATCTTTCTTTATAAAAGAAGACATAAGAGAACCTCAGTCATCAATGAATGTCAAGAAGTATTTCTTATTTCTACTTGTATTGACACTCAAAGTTCTATCTGAATGGATTAAGCATAATAATTCCTCTGATCGAGTTCATGTCGAGAAGGGTTTTCTCGAGATTTTTCCGGTCAGGCAACGTTCATAGAGCAATGTCCTTGCACCCATAATCTTATACAGAAGATCAAATTTAATCATTTGATCCATTTTCAAATTTCATGGATGATCAATCTCATGTGCCATAAATCATAATCAAAAAAATAATACATAGAGTACTTGAAAATCGCATTCATTGATTTATTTGACGTTACGTGAAGACTGAATAGGTCATGCTCAGGTACAAAATTTTCTATGGCATAAACCTTCTTATTCTTCCCTATACATAGACGCTTGTTATAAAAACAAATTTCAAAATCTTTCTTGACAGAGCAGAACTGGAACAGAAATGAGGTTCTGACATATTCCCGGATAGTACTTCCTAAAGTACCATTATAGCTCAGGTCAAGCTCGTATGTCCCAATACCTTTGATATCCAAGTAGTTATTGTTCTCCATGAAGAACCTATGTTCTTTTTCAACTCCTTGAAATCCACTAGCTCCTTCTTCATCTTGGCAATGTGGCAGGTTGCACCAGATTCAATCCACCACCCGTCACAATCCGTGACTGCAGAGTTGCACTCCTCGACAGCCATGAATTCAATTTTCTTCTTGCTTTTATTCTCAAGGGCTTTAGAATTTATCGGCTTCTTCTTGTTGGGGCAACTGACTTTGAAGTGATCATATTTGTTGCAACCATAGCACAAGCTACATGGGTATTTCCAAATTTTCCCTTGAAATTCATCTTGGAGGGTACTAGTTTTCTCTTTGTGTGCATCACATTAGTTTCTCTTCATCCTCTACCTCAAAGATCTCGACTTTCGATCTTTTCTTCGAGAGCTCCTACTCAATTGTCAATTGTATAGGTATGTCGGCCACACTCTTGATATTGTCGTTCATCCTCAGAGATGAGGCAACCATGTTGAAAGACAGTAAGCTTCCTAGAATGGTTGTTATCTGCATCCTCTCTGAAATTGCGCATTCAGCAGATGTTATGTCCTTGACCATCACGATCATCTTGTTTATGTGTTTGAGGATGCTTTCAGATTCCTTCATTCTACATTAGTTATTCTTGTGTAGAAGAAGCCAGACACTCACTTCATATTTTGAGTGGTACTTGTCTTTCATCGCGGTCTAAGATCGTATGTTGATTTACAGGTCTCGAAGATCCAAATCAGATTCAACTCCATGTGAGTCAGCATGAAACTCCTAACCCTATCTGTTTTTGATGCAGACGGAGATATCAGTTTTCTTTCATTGTTCCCTAGATCTCATTTCCTCCCTTGTTGGATTTTCAGATGAGGTAGGGCATGCTTTGTCTATAATTGAGTGTATGTTATCGTGTAGCAGGTAAAGTAGATCTTTCTACTCCGTAGTTTGTAATTATTAAGGTACTCAATTTTCCCTACATCGATGGCAATCATTTTGCTTGTCATTCTGGATCCAACAACAGTTTTTCTTGTCATTCTGGATCCAATGAGATAAAAGTAAATAGGAAATAAGAGAATGTCATTTAAGAGGAATAAGCAAGGTACATGTTTTGATGTGTTGGCTATAGAGTATAGACAAAAGATTAAAAGGCAATTGTGTTTTTAATAACAAAATTAGCAGCCCAATTATAATCAATAAAAGATTCCCTTTTTTCACTACAAGGAATCACAACAAGCAATGACATTAAAAATTAATTGTGGATATTTAATAACAAGTAGCAAGCAAACAATCAATAATGTTGATATAAGTTTATGCGAATTTCGTTTAGTGGCATATAACTAAGGTCAATAGTTAGAAAACTTAGCAATACTATCCTCAACAAGAAGATTGATATAGCTATTTTTTAAATTAAGGATATAGAACAAAACAATAAACTTAAGTTAAAAAACTTCTACTTTTAATAGTTACGAACATGTCAAAAAAAATGCAGGCACTTCCTCTTCCATTCAAAGAAGTGGTTGGTCAAGGGTATCAATTAATTAAGAACTAAACAAACTACGTCTTTTAACGGATGGCAATGCTCTCACTATACACACTTTTTATAGCAATAACAAGCAACAAAAAAAAGTGCCTAAGGTAGATTTCAAGACCCCCCCCCCCGCTTTGTTAAAGATACTCCCCCTCTTTCAACTCAGATTAAAAAAATGTAACAAATTTCTTTTTACAACTTAAAAATATTCAACAAGAAAATAAAGACAACATTACTTCCACTTTTTAATAACAAGGACAAAAACAGTGATTAAAAAAACGTGACTTTTAAGTAAGGTGAATCTTAAGGTTAAAGCCAACCAACAAAAAACGAAAGGGTTAATGGTGAATGTTTCTGTAAAAGTTCCCTTCCTCTAAAAACGCGGGGCCAAAAGCCAAGCAATAAATAAATAAATAAAAGTTACTGTATGAAGCATAGGGTTTTACTAGAGTTTGAAGAGTAGCGACGGCAGCAACCGGAAAAGGTGACCGCGGCAGCAACTATGGGAGATCTCGAGTGTCATCAAGGATGCAAGCCGGCCGTTTAAACTCATTCGGCCTTCGACCGCATCGATTACCTTTAATCGGCTATGTAAATGGTCAGACCGCTTAAACGGGTGTAATCGGCCATTTACACGACATTTAAGCGGCCGTGTTTTGCATTAGGGTATACATAAACCCCCTTTGACCTAATTCATTTAAAACCATGAGGATGAAGATGAAGCACCGATGTTGTTTGATGAAGCATTGATGTTGTTTGATGACGACTCTGATGAAGAATGGCATTGGTTTCATTTAGTTTTTGATGAAGAAATGTGATGCCTTTCTATGTACTGTTATCCAAGACTTTTTGGAACATTGCTATGCATTGTAGTTTGTAATTGTTTATGTTGCATGTGTTGGCATTTCGTTGTGGAATCTACTTGATTATGCTATCTACTTTGACATGTCACATTTGGATGAAGAAGTCATTGAACTTGACAATATCTGATCAATGTTGTGAATATGTGATTATATTTTTATAGTTCATTTATACTTTTTTTATTAATTATATATATGTAATATTTTTTATTAATTTAAAAATGTAAAACCGTATAGACTGTTAATTTCCATTTAAAACTCCTGCATACCGTTTAATCAGTAATCAGTGACCCTACGAACTGTATACTGCATATCGTTTTTGCAACCTTGAGTGTCATCAATAATGATCGAGGTTGTGTCAAGCAAGATGGTTGGGACTCACGCTCAATATGGCTATGATACCACTTTTGGATCGAGGTAAGCGACCGTTTACAATCTAGAGAGAGAGAGAGAGCAAGAGAGATATATGGGAGTGGTTTGGATTGGAAGGGGGCTCCCGATGGCGAGGTTCCTATGATACATCTTTGCCTTCCGTATGGGAGGTTTATATAGGACGTAGCCCTCACAACGTCTGCCTCCTTCCTTCACGCCCATGCGATTAGGGTCTGTGAGACCCGGCCTCACACAACCACCAGCGACGGTTTGACCACTTGGTCATTCCACAAGACCTGATCTAACAGACGGTATGATGATCATGGCTCTAACAAAGGATTGCAGAACGATTTGGACTCTATGCACTCCAAATATGAAAATGTAGGAAGGAAAATTCCTCAAGGCAACAGGTGTGTTTCTGTAGAGGTGGTCTGAATTTAGATTTCTGTACTTGATGGAAAGGAAAAACGAACAGAATATACCTGAAAAATAAGCACCAATTGGAGAAATATTTTATTGAAAGTATGAATACACTAATTTACGTATAACTTGCACATGACCAATTACTAAATAAGGTAAATTACAAAAAATGACCTCAACCATGCATCGATAATAAAAGGCATCATTTTTCAATTGTGACAAATAGGGGCCTGAACTTTCAACTTAAGGGTTTAACATAGACATTGTAAGGGTCGTTGAAGTTTATAGAGGCGTGTATTTGAAACGAAAACATAAGATCAGGCCCCTCTTTGTTACCATTGAAAAATGAAGTCCCTAATTGGAAATTGAGTCATAGTTGGAGTTCTTTCATGTAATTTACCCTACTAAATATTAATAGGTCAGTGCTAAATACTGAAATGTGGGTTCCGGAGAGTTCAGAATTACCTTTATTGCTTCGGAATTTAAGACTGGAGTGAAAAAATTATCCCTCTCGTCCAACTACATAAACAAAATAATTGGTCAGATATAATTTGCATATTCTTAACCAAACCCGCTCTAACGGCTACCTAATTACATCTATCAAGTATGTTAACCAATGCTGATAAGTAAATGCATTCAAAACTTATTCCAGATACTCTCTCCTAAGAATTCCCTACATTATAACAAGTAATAACAATGAGAGAGCACAAAAACAGTTCACTACCATATATCGAAACCTGAGTTCCAAAAGTTAAGAACTACCTTTATTGTTTCTGAATTGAAAACTGGTGTGAAAGAATTCTCCCTCTGGTCCAACTACATAAACAAAATAATTGGTCAGATAAAATTGGCGTGTTCTTAATCAAATCCGCTGTAACAGACACGTAATTTTACATCCATCAAGTATGTAACCAATCCCAATAAGTCCTCATGGCTTGACTGTCAAGGTTCTAAATACAGGGATATCATCACACAAAAATTTGAAACTAAGTGATACATGACATAGATGTTGCATATTATTAACCAAAATCAATTATAAGTGAGGTGGATCGGACCAGATTCCTACTTGCAACAAGTTTGCGATACTTTCATCTGACAGATCCCTTTACTGTCCCACAAGTTGAAAGATTGCTATTATGCTAATATTTGAAAAGCTTGCAGAAACCTAAAATACTCAAGTTCTTATAATCCATTTTAAGTCATACTTTCTTCACTCGTTTGTTTACAACAGATCAATATAAATCATGTGTTTTCCCACCAAAAAAACTGTCATATTCTTCAAATTATTAGATGGCATTTTTCTAATTACAGATCCGTTCTTTACTTGTGAAGATATTTTATCCATAGAAACTGTGATAATTTACAACCCAAGAGGATCATTAAAAGGGGTACCACAAGATCTCTCATAATGTCTAATTCACCCATCAACTGTGAGACGTTGGGTTCACTCCTTCATTACAACCTTGTTGCCATCAAGCAATCAAGCATTTAAACCTGTTTTAACATTGCAATTAAGTGATGGCAAAGTGGTTCAAGTATTGTAGACAACAGACAGGATCAGTACGATACACCCGTCTACTCCTACCAAAACACCATGTGAAAGCACCAAACCATCCTAATACAATTTCACTGTGCTTTCCCATGATGATCAAACGTTACAAAGATTTCTCGAACCATGATATATACAAATTGCCATCAGCAGGAGTGCCTAAGATCAGACAATCTGGTCAGCATCCTTTTGTGGATGAACACCATCAGGGATAAACTCTCTTAAAATGAGATAACTAATTCTCGACTAAGAGACTATGCTTTCATTTGATTGATTCTTTTCCGACACACAAGTTGGAAGAACGTGCAATATTTGGAAGACATTCAGGAACTTATGATATTCAAACTCTTACAAGTCATTTAAAATCACAATTTAGCGATCCAATTTAGTACAATAAATCAATAAAAAATTGAAGTGATTTTTCACGATAAAAATTAGTGTTTATTCTAATTCACAGAGCCATTCATTACTTGTGAAGATTCTGAATCCATAAAAACCGAGACAAATTATTGCCCAGAAGGTTCATCAAAAGGTGGGGCATAGAACTTCATAATGTTTTATTACTCATCAGCTATGATACCATGGATTCACCCATTAACTGTGATCGTGTTACCATCAAGCAATCAGGTACTTGCACTCACTTTTACATAGCAAAATAGTAATGGTAAAGAGGATGTAGACAACATATTCAAACTCTTACAAGTCATTTAAATCACAATTTAGCGATCCAATTTAGTACAATAAATCAATAAAAAATTGAAGTGATTTTCCACTATAAAAATGAGTGTTTATTCTAATTCACAGAGCCATTCATTACTTGTGAAGATTCTGAATCCATAAAAACCGAGACAAATTATTGCCCAGAAGGTTCATCAAAAGGTGGGGCGTAAAACTTCATAATGTTTTATTACTCATCAGCTATGATACCATGGATTCACCCATTAACTGTGATCGTGTTACCATCAAGCAATCGGGTATTTGCACTCACTTTTACATAGCAAAATAGTAATGGTAAAGAGGATGTAGACAACATATAGAAACATCATGATACACCCCTCCACCCTAGCCAAAACTCCACATGAAAGCAATAAGCCTTCCTAATGCAACTTCAATGTGCTCTACCATAATGATCCTTTTGCTCCGCAGACTTCACGCCTAAGGACGTGAACATATTACCAGCCCCCAGAGTGCTTAATATCAAACAACCTGGTCAGCATCATTTTGTGGATGAAGACCATCAGTAAAAAACTATAGCTTTAAAATTAGATTAATTTTCCACTAAGAACGGATAAATGTTCATTGTAGAGCAATGAGCTAAGAACATTTAATTAAGAGCTTTGTTACAAACTATATGTCTTCTCCAGAATTTTAGACATGCAGCTTCTTCACCTAGAAGCCCGCATAGGCAATAAAGAACTTTGCCGAATAAGCAATAGGCAGAGAAGTATGAAAAGGACCATGCAAAAATTCCAGTGCAAGATAAGAAGAAGCAACTCAGCCAATTCACAGAATAAAGCAAACAAAGTTCAGGATTTTCTAATAATGAAATGTATATACGGCTAACATGTGGTGCAGATGCAATTTACATTTGCACAAATGGGTCTAAACAAAAAAGATAACTACAAATCATTTTACATTTTAACTCTGTTTGAAATAAGTTAAAGCATTGACACTAAGCACACAATCCTACTCCAATCCAGAGCACATATGGTATGGATCAGGGCAGATATTCATTAATTTTATTGTTAGAAAATAGGAAGCGGAAGCGAAAACATGGAAAAAGATAAAGAACAATAATAACAGCGGGATTTACACGGAACCCTACTCCCTATGGAGTGGGATGAAATCACGGGAGAATGCCTCGGAGGGCTGGTGTGTCTATTGCACTTTCTCTCAATGGATACAGGAAGTCTGGGGCTCCTTATATAGCCTCCACAGAGCCTCCAAGTCCCACCATTGGTAGATGTGGGACTAAACACATGGATGGGGTAAATGGATCCTGGAGGGATCCATTTACCCATCTCCCTCATATATGACGCATACAACTTATACTCCAACACTCCCCCTCAAGCTGGAGCATGCAATGCTCAGCTTGGACAAACAGAAAGAAACTCAACTCATGCTACAGGACACTACGGACAATATCAACCCAACGCGCACAACTGTTGTTGTCGAGGACGTTGCTTCTCATGCCGTGCTAGTGAGGAGGACGAACGGGCTGGAGTGTGAGTCTATTGAATCTCCTCATCGGAGAGCATGTGCTCTGAACTGCGCCTGTCAGAGTCACTGCAACTGGAAATGAGGCTCCTTGTCGGATTACTCTGGCCCACCACAACATGTGGACAACTGCTCCATCTCTGAAAAGGGTCGAACTGGAAAAGGCCGTGGAAGTGCAATCCTCGTCAGAGTCCACAGTCGTTGGAGAATGGAGTCTGACAGAAGTCTCCTCGTCGGAGAACAGGGTCTCTCCCATCTGGCTTATAGAATGGTACTCTACTCTGGAGTACCTATGATACCACATGAAAACCCTTGTCAACATAGCATAGGGAATGGTCCTCTACTCTGAAGTCCCTTTGGCTCACATGAAAACTCCAGCCGAACAACAAGAAGAAAGATGGGGACCACTACAAAAGATGGCAAACATCTGCTCATCTAAAAAGAAGACCGCATCTATGTGCGTGTCTGAAACTGGAGACTCGAAATCATTCGTCGAGTATGAATGTCTGAACTATAGAGTCTGGAAATCTGGCTGGTCTGACGAATCTGAAATCTGGAAAATATAAATAGACCTGTAACTCTATATATACTCCCCCTTTCTCCCATACTTGTCGGAAAACATGGACATCGACCAAGTTGGGAGAAGACAATGATGGGAAAATAACATGAATAACATTTGGTCATTTCTTTTTTCCCTTTTTCTTGCGGCTCTTTCTTTTTTTTGCAAATTACGTACGGCTTTTTTTATATACACGTTTTTTTTTCTTTTTCTTTTCTTTTTTATAACAAAATAAATTTGGCCCAACTATGCCCAAAGATGCCTCAGCCCAATTGAGCTTTACAAAACATAGCTCTTTCTCTCTCTTGTTTTTGTATTTTTTACTCCCCCTCCTTTCTTTTCTCTTTTTCTTTACTGCTCCTTTCTTTTTTAAAAAATAACATTCGGCCTCACTGGGCCCAAATATTGCAACATACACCCCCCTTTTTTAATACAGACAGCCCACTTTGGGCTTTAACTCCACTCCCTTTTTATTTTAGGTTCCCAGTGGAACCCTAATCTTTCTCGCCCACCCCCGATGGGGGTCTCTCAATGGCGTCGCTGCTGGAGGATGGAGCTTCATCGCCTGGACCAAGAGAGGCTGGGTGGTGTGTTGATAACGCGAAGGTTACAGGTTCGGACCTGCTTGGGTGCGCGATCTGGAGCAGCCAGCTGCTTCGCGAGGGAGGAGGATGCCTCCGCCTAGAGGTATCGAGCGCGGCAACTGTCGCCTGGAGGATCACGTGTTGGGAAGCACTACCGCCTGGGCGTGCGATTGAGCGTCGTCGTCGCCTGGGCGCGCGATTTGAGCGCCGCCGCCGAGGATCGGCAGGACCTGCGGCGAGGTTGGTGGAGATGGGGTACCGCATGCGCCACGCCCTGGAGATGGCACTAGTTGTCGCCGCCAAGAGCCATGCTTAGCCGCCGTACCTCGGAGGGAGGGCGTAGGGAGTCGATCTGCGGAGGGACTTGTGCGAGGGGCTTCGCACCGCCAACCTGTGCACATGAGCGCATGAAGGCGAGGGAGGAGAGGAGGCTTGCGCGCGCGCGAGGAAGTAGCGCCTGGGGTTGCGGCTCTTGCCGCTAGAAGGTTGTCGAACGAAGCTCCTTGCGATGGAGTCGCAATGGGACTTCGCACAGCCTGGTTGGGGCTGGCGGCCTGTGCGCATGCGCACGATGCCGCCTGTGCTGGTGCGCGAGGCCTGCGCGCAAGGTAGCAGACGTGGAGCATGAACACTATTTTCACAAACCATAGATCTAGGGTTTCAAAAAAAAAACTAGAGATCTTCAAGAATTTATACAATTGTATCTCTAATAAAAATAACAAATCATGAAATCCTCAAGAATCGACCCTCTGATACCATGTTAGCAAATAGGAAGCGGAAGCGAAAACATGGAAAAAGATAAAGAACAATAAGAATAGTGGGATTTACGTGGAACCCTACTCCTTAAGGAGCGGGATGAAAACACGGGAGAATGCCTCAGAGGGTTGGTGTGTCTATTGCACTTTCTCTCAATGGATACAGGAGGTCTGGGGCTCCTTATATATCCCCACAGAGCCTCCAAGTCCCACCACTGGTAGATGTGGGACTAAACACATGGATGGGGTAAATGTTCCTGGAGGGATCTATTTACCCATCTCTCTCATATATGACGCGTACAACTTATACTCCAACAATGGCAACGCAATTTCTACCGCTAGAGCCAACCTTTTTATACGAGCACATGCAGTGACATCTAGTGCAAAACAATTCTTTAAATAGAAATAGACATTTTAATAAATAAAATAACATAATATTTATCCTATTAATCTCTTATGATATCTCGTAAAAGCACGTTGTTAAGATTTTACTCCACTAGAATTATAAGGTTCCTTATCTTTGTAAAAGATGACAACTTTGAAATAGCAGAAAGATGAATTCATGCACGTATAAAATACTTAAAGGACAGAGCGAGCTGGCAAGAGAAAGGAACATTAAGTAGTTGTCACCTCCATTGAGATCTGAGAAGCTGAATCAACTTTTGGACCATGTCCAGTTTGTTCGTAGTCAAAACTTACTTCACTATCATCATTGGTATAGCTATAATCATCTCCATCCTCACTTTCATCATCCTCAAGTTCACTGAACTGATAATCAATACACTTTTGCTCGGCAATTAGCTTAGCATGAGGTTCCACAGCTTCAAGAGCCCTGCTTCCCTTTCGAAAGAAATTCAGCTGCTTGCAACGTGAATGACAAAATAGAACTTGTTCAGTTAATGGAACCAGAAATAGATATAGTATAATCTTTTTTACTTTGAAAGAACATGAGTGAACAACCTGTGCAGCATGATGTCGAGTTGCCTGTGTTAAAAGACTTCTGGACTGACCTTGCTTCAGGATTTCAGACGGAAGACAAACAGAGATGCCTCCTCCTCATAATTAACTTGAGCTTCTTTCAACTGTTGAGATAAATCAGACCTTCTTTAAGGTTTTTCAATTTACTTTTTTCTTTATGGGTGGCAAGCACAGAGTCAAGAATCGCCCTGAATAAGACATGAAAGTCAATTTAAATGATACAAAACCAGAACAGAAATATAGTTAAGTATACTTGCCTCTTCTCATCACAATTCCGCTTCATGTCCTGCAAGAGCAAATTAATATTCATTTAGCATTCTCTTTTTGCAAAATGGCAACCAATGTTAAATGAAGAAAGAATGTGATGTCATGATTTCTCACACCACGATAGCTGAATTACTAAACAAGCATTCTAAAACCTCTATTAACAGGATTAAACATAGTAATATGGAAAATGTCAGAATATAGGTTCATCGTTATATGACATCAATATGAATAAGATTTCATCATTTGAACCCATTATACAGTGTTTAATACTGAACCATATCTTGCACCTATTGTTGATGAGAGATCAGATAACCACATGAGATAAGCACGAGATAGAGGCGCAAAAACCCTGGGCTTGGATGCAGGCCCAAATATTCAGAGGCAATACTCTTGGACCAATGTCCGGAATCAGGTATGCAGATTCAAAGGAAACCTAGGCAGAAGTACATTCACTTTAAACAAAAGATTTTTTACTTCTGGAAGGATCGACCCCTCAAATTCTAGGCCAAGCAGACCAGATTAGTGTGACTTTGATCTTTAGCATGCAATGCACACCGCCCATGTGGGACAGACCTCTAGAGTTACAGGTGCCCTGGAAGGTTGAACCATGAAGGTACCATAGTAGGGACATCCATGCCAATGTCCTCAAACCCAGGCAGTGTGGTGCAGCCCTTTTCTAATAGCAATACATTTGCCATTAACTTAGTCCAAAGATAACTGACAGAACACCAAAACCATTCCCCAGGAGCATGACTCCAGCCCATGCTAAGGAGGCATGATGCAATCAGGGCTAGTTTGGAAATTGCAATAATATTTGACGACTAGGATAACCTAATACCCCTTAAATAACATGGGTTTTCTCGAACCAACTGACTACTTGAAGGCCTATTTGTAGTTTTCCTCTCTTCTCCATTTCATAGCTGACCCCCGAAGAGTCGCACTCTTCTTTCCCCATATGACCTCAATTCCGCTCATGCGAAGCGGGAGATGACTAACGGCAGGAGGATGTAGCAGAGGGGTCAAAGGGAAGGTCGGAGGGGCCTTATCGCATCGTTTACCAGCGCACCCACGTTGGAACCCCACTCGTACCTATAAGAGCCACCATCTAACATCTGATTCCGAGTCCTTCATTCCGAATATATAGGCGTCATCATTTGACTAGGGTCAGGACTGGTACTTTCGTAATATATATAAGGGGCTGGTAATTGAAGTAGATGATTTGAGGAACAATTGGCGTTTCCAACAAATCAAACTACACTCTCAACTCAACAGTTGTTGTCTGAAACACTATAACAGCACAGACAATAGATGCCTTTAGAACGGGTAGTCATGCTATTGCTAGAAAGACCCCCAAGCGGCGGATTCATAGGGTGACTTATATATTGATGAATAGACTAAATTGCGAAGAAAATCTAAAGAAAATCCACGTGTTCTTCCCCATGAGATAGTGGTGGTATAAGAGCACTTACTTCTTCACCTATCCCCCATGTGCCCACCTCCCTCCCAAAGAGAATAGAGAGAACCCCAAACCCATGCCTTGATAGCACAACTCCAACCCGGGCCAGGGAAGCACAACTCTCTCACGTTTGGTTTGGCAACAAAACCTAAAAGACTTGGGTGTGTATCTTCTCAGTGTGTCAATTATTTTTTCTTAAAAAAAAAGAAATAACACCTGAAAATAGGTGCCAAATCCTATTTGACAACTAGGGATAACCAAATCCCTTGAAACATGGGTTTTCTCAACCTCTCAATCCCTGTGAATTCAGGAAAAGAAACCATGAAGTCTTCTCATGAGATAGTGGAGAGTAAGAATATCCTCACCTACCCCTCGTGTACCCCACCTCCCCCCGCAAGTACTTCCTCCACCCACCTTTATGCCATCCTCCCCTCATCAACTTGTTGAAGTGATAACAAAACGAACCTGGAGCTTCCTTCTACCTGAGTTCCTCCCTCGTTCTCGCATCCACTCCTCCGCCATCCCCTCCCTCGTCCTCGTTGTTCGTGTACGCAATCTTCAAGTATGTATGCTACAAGCATCGACCCACCATACATCCTTGGATGGAAGACATCGATGCCATGGTCAATTATCAACTCTATATAAATGCCCACATCCATATCACACGGGATAGCGATCACACATTCACACTCATACTGGAAGTCAAGGTCATCCTCTGCCTCCTTGAGGAGCCTTGCAAACATTGGATGTCTCAAGTGGTTTTTCAACACTACACTTTTCCTTCTTCAACGTCGATGATATAGCATCATTCTCTTGATTGGTATTGTGGCATCAAATTTCCCAAAATTCAGCCGAATTTCGATCAAATTTCGATTTCGGTGGGTGATCGAAATTCGGACGAAATGGCCTATATCGGCTGAAATTTGGGAGCCCTATTTCAAAAAAACGACCGAAATGACCGAAATTTTCGGATCGAATTTCGATCGAAATTTCGTCGGTCAATCACCGAACGAAATCGAAATCCAACATTTAAGGCCTAGGATTGTATACTCCTTTGCGTAAAATAGCAATTGGAAGATGCTCGCGTAGGAGGTCACCAACTCTAACTTAGTTGTCACATTAAGAAATGCAAATTTTCAGTAACTTCAACAACAACAACAACCAAAGCCTTTTCCCACAATTAAGCAAGGCCGGCTATATGGATTTTTTGCCTCCATTTAGATCTATTTTGGATCATTCTCGGGGTTAAACCAAATACTAAGATCCCTTTAAATAGTTTCATTCCAATACTTTGTGGGCCTTCATCGCCCTCTTTTACCAGCTCATCATCCCACATCTCACATCTTCTAACTGGTGCATCAACCGACCTCTCTAGTAATTGGTCGAACCATCTTAAGCAGTTTCCTTTCTCTTATCCTCTATCGAAGCTATACCAATTTTCCTTCTGATGCATCATTTCGACTCGATCTTTTCGTGTATGAACTCACATCCCACCTTAACATTTTCATTTCTGCTATTGTCATCTCTGCACATGTCTATGGTTCAGAGGCAAAATTTTAGTAACTTCAATTTAGAAAAAAATCTTCCGCAAGCAACATATTTTTCATGCATGCATATATGTATACCATAGAGGCCTTTTCTGAATCCGTTTAGGATAAATTTTTTTAGTGAAAGGAAAGTAACAATAATGAAAGTGAATACTACTTTTCTCGTTGACTACCCTATAAATGTTCGTGGAAAAAGAGGTAGAATAAGAAACTCTTAATTAAACGTAATGCTTCATTGAAAAAGCATTTCTTTGTGTATGTTAATGATATATCGCATGTTTGCATTGCATTTGTTGTCTATGAATGATGAGTGTTAGAAAATAGTGAAAGGGGAAGCGAAATTGATAATCAGAACATAAGAACAAAAATATAAACATGGAACACCATGATTTTACATGGAACCCTACTCCCTGAGGAGCAGGATAAAACCATGGGGGAAGCCCTCAAAGGGGCAGATAATCTGTCGCTTTTTCTCATTGGATACAGGAGGTTGGGGCTCCTTATATAGCCTCCACAGAGCCTCCATGTCCAACCACTGGTAAATGTGTGACTAAACATATGGATGGGGTAAATGGATCCTGGAGAGATCCATTTACCCTCCTACAACTCATATGACGCACAACCAAATACTCCGACACTCCCCCTCAAGTTGGAGCATGCAATGCTTAGCTTGGACAAACAGAAAGAAACTCAACTCACAATACATGACACTACAGACAACATCAACTCACGCGCACAGCTGCTGCTGTCAAGGACGTTGTTCTCATGCCGTGCAGGTGAGGAGGACGAACGGGCTGGAGTGTGAGTCAACTGAATCTCCTCGTCAGAGAGCATGTGCTATGTACTGAGCCTGTCAGAGTCACTGCAATTGAAATGAGCCCGCCACAATAATGTGGACAATTGTTCCATCTCTGAAAAGGGTCGAACTGAAAAGGCTGGGGAAGTGCAATCCTCGTCGGAGTCTACGTCGCTGGAGAATGGAGTCTGAAATAGTCTCCTCGTCGGAGAACTGGGTCTCTCCCATCTGGCACAGAGAATGGTACTCTATTCTGGAGTACCGATGATACCACATGAAACCCTTGCCAACATGGCATAGGGAATGATCCTCTACTCTGGAGTCCCTATGGCTCACATGAAAACTCTAGTCGAAACAACAAGAATAATGGGGACCACAACAAAAGATGGCATACATGTGCTCATCTGAAAAGACCGCATCCATGTGCGTGTCGGAAACTGGAGACTCGGAAACGATCCTCGGGTCTGAACTATAGAGTCTGGAATACCATATCTGGAGAATAGACCTGTGACTCTACACAATACTCCCCCTTTCCCTCCCATACTTGTCGAAAAATATTGATGGCGACCAAGTTGGGAGAAGACAAGAAAAGTGGGGAAAACATGAATCATTCTCAAAAATTTCTTGCGGCTTTTCTTCATCATTTTTTATAAGCCATCCATTTTTTTAATAACCGCCTTGATTTTTTTAAGTCGTTCAATTTTTTATCAGCTTTTCAGCTAGTTTTTTTTCAACTAGTGTACGGCTTTTCAAATGTACTCGTCTTTTCTCGAAACATTTTTTTAACTTGAATCTCGGCCCAAACAGGGGTCCAATCTCTCTCTCTTTCATTTTTTTAATGTAACTCACCGTCCAAACACTTGGGCCCATAGATATACTCTCCCCCTCCCCTCCCTTTTTTTCTCTTTCTAAACATACGACCAAACTGGCCAATCTACAGCTGAATTTTTTTAACGAATAGGGGCTCGCACGGCTAAGGGTTCCCAATTGGAACCCCATCGAACCCCTGCCGCCCTCGATGGGGGTCATCTGCTCTCATTGTCACAGCCCCCCATGGAGGGCTTCTGTCTGGGTCGTACGTAGAGATCGCCGCCACCCAAAGATTCTATCGCTCCTGCAGCCGTACGCGGAGATGCGCGCGCCATCACAGGACGGGAAGGAGGCAGACGAGGAGAGGCGCCGCCAGCGAGTTTCGAGGGCGTGATTTGCGATGCCTGCACGTGGATCGAACGCACGCAGGGGGAGAGACTTGAAGGGCGTGCCGCCTGGGAGAAGCAACACAGGAGGCTCCGCCTACGCAGCATCGCCGCGCGAGGCCTAGGGATCCTACTACGCGAGGGTTGCCTGGAGCGCCGCCTGCGCGAGGGCGATGGCGAGATCTGGGGATGCGCGAGGGCGCATCGCGTGGAGAGGTGGTGATGGTCACGGTCGTTGGGGGATGCACGCGCCGCCGTCAGCGCGCTCGAGCTTCGGGACCTCCATACGATGCCGCAGGATCTGGGAGCGAGAGGAGACAACGCCGAGTCTCCTGCAGCGCTGCTTCAGCGCAGATCTGTTGTGTGTGGGCTCCAGATCGCCGCAGAGCGACTTCAGCGCGAGCCAACATCAAACAAGGTTCCAAGAAAGGAACCCCCAATCTGCACCATCGCATGGACAAAGGCTCCAGGAAGGCTTCATCATTGCCTGGATACGAGACGATTAGGGTTTGAAACCCTAGAACTCGATGTGATCTTGAATGAAACATTTCACACAAATCGTCAATGAACAAACTTCAAGAACAGAAATTTCAAAGATGAATCTCGACCAAAAATAAAGATTAAAATCCTCGAGAATCGACCTGCTCTGATACCATGTTAGAAAATAGAGAAGCGGAAGCGAAATTGATAATCAGAGCATAAGAACAGAAATATAAACATGGAACACCATGAATTTAGTGGAACCCTACTCTCTAAGGAGAGGGATGAAACCAAGGGAGAAGCCCTCAAAGGCACAGATATTCTATTGCTTTTTCTCATTGGATACAGGAGGTGTGTGGCTTCTTATATAGCCTCCACAGAACCTCCAAGTCGCACCACTGATAGATGTGGGACTAAACATATGGATGGGGTAAATGGATCCTGGAGAGATCCATTTACCCTCCTACAACTCATACGACGCACAACCAAATACTCCAACAATGAGGAATGGAAAAAATCATCGAATCTCCTTTACTATGTTTGTTGTAGAATTCCTTCTCCTTAAAGCATGACTCATTAGATGTTAATCAATTTTTAAACTCTTTTTTGAGTTTGATAATCGTTGATGAACACTTGTTTAGTACATAAGCAATAACATAGCATGTTTTAATATTATCAACTAGACAACTAATTCCTAATTCCCTTCGAATTATGCTTTCAAATCCAACCAATTTAACCATTCAAAATTAGGATAGTGATATTTCTACACTTCTAACACAAGTTAATATATATTTATCAGCAAGAGTCTAAAGCGTGTATTGTCACATCTTCTAACAAAGAAAGTTTACTAGAAAGAACATAACTTAACTCCATGCATACTAATTAACATCAAAAAGTTACTCTAGTTTCCAAACTAGCCCTCAAGGATCTCAAAACTTTAGTATAGGAGAAGCTCTCACACTTAGTCTAAATTTGAATCTTATTGAGGTCCTCGAACCTTGAGGTTCGGCCAACCCTATCCCAGTTGGTCCATATCCCCTACAAAGGAAAACCCCACAACTATATGCCTCGCTAAAGGATTGATAATGACACTCCTAACAGGTGTCAGCCCCCTGCAAAACCCTTAGGCTTCCTACCTCAAGACGTCAAAATATGGGACGTCTTGGCCTACAATTAATGCAAAGCCTTCGCATATGTGCCCACAAATAGCACTCAAAGCATGCACAAAAGGAAGGGCAATTCACAGCCAATTATCTTGAACGCATGCCACCTCCAGTTATAATACCTCTTAAAAACCAGAAAAAGACCACAATGTAGGCAGCTCCCATGCAAGGTAAGGAGTGATGCTTGAAAATACAATCCTAAAACTAAAATGGCTAAATTTCATTTAAACCATAGCAAACAACATTTATTATATTGTCCTGTCCAGCCTCTTTTCTCTCTCCCCTCCATTCCTATAAAGGGTGAAAGAAATCAAGTGGATTGTGAATGTCTCAGAATCCCATGATACAACCACAGTGCACTCAGGGGCATCATTTCCCCTAGATGTACTCTTTCTGAGGAGGAACCTGGTAATTCTTCAGTTTTCTATGTATTGAATGGCATGTAGTCCCATACCAACATCTCCACTTCTCACCACTATACGGACCCCACCCTACGGAGGACCATTGGCAATCAACGGTAGCTAAAGAGAATGCTTTTTAAGTACAGAATATTTTTCTCAAAATATAGGGATGCACGTTCAAGTATGTCATACAAGCGCCCAAGGTTGGATCCCCACCAACTACATTTGGGTCCCCCCGTTTGACATGGTAAAGGGTTGATCATGGCTTTAGTCCAGGACAATGGAGGTTACACTGGATATCCATTTATGCCTTACAGAAGGCATCGGAATTCGATTAATACAAATAATCCCAGAGGCAATCACACATTATGGCATCTTTATTGCTTAACCAGCAACATGTAAGTTATCTTCCACAAGGTTGCAGAAAGCGGCAGTCGGTACTCAGTCGGCGGGGTCACCAACTAAGGATTAATCGGCAGTCGGGAGACTAATCGGATTTAGTCGGTCATTAGTCGATTTTGAGTTTTTTTTAATTATTTTAAATATATAAATAAATTTTTATACACATATTCTTGTATATTAACATAGATTTGTAGATTTTCTATACTATCATAATGAAACAAAAGAAGTAATTGGTTTAAATATAACATTAAGCATATTAGTATAAGTTTGCTTATAAAAAAAGCAAAAAACTAAAAAAAAACTCGATGTAAAAGTCGGCCGTTTAGTCGGGTTGACCGACTAGGCCTAGTCGAGTCAGCTACCCCCCCCCCCCCCCGACGACTAGTCGGCCGACTTTTACAAGCTTGATCTTCCATTACGAACAGACTACCTTTTGATTTTCAGGATTCTGAAGGCTGAAAATAGTGAAAAACCATGGCAAGTATTATAAAAATGTTGAACAAGTGACAATTTATACATGCTGTGATTCTTTCTTTCTTTTTTGCATTTAGTTGAAATTCAATTGCATGAGTTTATGCTGCTGGAGACACCTGAGAGTAGATTTATCAATGACTGTCTAAACTGGTGCAATTAAGAAGTTCATTGAGAGCCAGAGCACAAACCTCAACTGTTCGAAGTTCATTGAGAAGTGATTCTGATGGGAGTAGTTATGGTTCGAGATATATTTGCTCTCTACAGAATAACAGAGAAAAACAATGTTATTTTTATGGAAATCAGACGAATTTGTTGCTGATATTGCAAAAAAAACTCACATAATTATCAACAAGCTTCTGAAGTTCAAACTGGACTTTCCCAATCATCAATAAAACCCTGCCTGCACGAGAGATAGAAAAAGGAATACATGATGGAACATTTTTCCTAAAGGAAGGATATGATCTTACAAACAAGTCTCAGATTCTTAAGCGATAACACAAGTTCCATGTCTACTGTTGTATCTAAAAATACATATAATCCATTAGCTAACCAAGATACAATAGAAGAAAGTGTAAGGAATATGTAATATGGAATATTCCTAGAGTTTGCTGTGAGTTGTTGATACTACGAGAATTTGTTGTTAGTGGTCCCAATGGTTTGGGAAGTATATAAATAATAACAGAAGGGCTGGGATCAGGAGGTCTTTTTTATCACTGCTTTCCCTATTTTCCCATCTGATCTCTTCATTTCTCCCATTCTCTCTTTTCCCCTTTGATTCCTTAGCTTCAACGATCACGGTGAGTGAAAACCAGAGCTCGGAGATCCTAGGCTGCCAATGGTCTTCTTCCAGGGATTGAGCATTCAAGGAAGAAGAAACTTATCAATTGTGTCTGAGCCCTCTCCGAGCACAAAATCAATGAGGATGTCGCCGGACGATCTCGAATCCATCAAGTGCTTGTGATTGATACGATCAATATCTGAATGGCTGAAATCAAAGTTGAAGAACCAATTTTTCCTTCTAAATTCGGGTGATTCTTCAACAGGAGGATCCGCACAAGGTATGCCAAAACACAAATGGTTAGAGTTTCTACATTTTATGGATCTACAGAAGCTCATGGAATGGCAATATAAGGCTGAATAATATATTAGTTTTATAATTTCCCGATTCCCAAAAGGTTTCTCCGCTTCATTCCATCTGGAAGGAGAAGCTCTTCAATGGTTCTGGTGGTACACTAAGAATGGTTAAAAGAAATCGTGGGAGTCTCTCCTTGGCGGTATGGAGTCTCGTTTTGGTAATTTGTCCTATGATGATCCTCATGGCGTCTTAAGTAAGCTGCGGCAAACAGCTTCTGTTTTAGAGTATCAATGAGAATTTGAACGATTATCCAATAAGTTGGATGGGATTACTATAGCACATTTATTGGGAACATTTCTCAGTGGGCTTAAACTTGAAATTGAATACGAGGTTCGGATGCTCAAACCCTCCTCTTGGGATGAAGCAACTGAGTTGGCACGATTGCAGGAAGCAAAATTGAAAGCACGATATCGTGATAAAGGACCTTTTGCAAGTGATAATCAGAAAGGATTGTTGCCTTTACCCACTCGACCCTCACCTACTGTTCGTCATATTATATATTAAGGGGCTCGCACATACAAGCTGCTCTTCCTTACTCGCAGTAACCTAAGAGTGGGGTTCCCGGGCTTCTAAGCGAACTATCAATTCCAGCCCGTTTCGGAGAAGTAGAGTCGAGTAGGCAAGAGAAACCGAGAGGGCAACCCGGCGAGGAGGGAAGAAGTTAAACGGGTCCGCAGCAAGAGTGAGTAGTGTAGTAGTTTCCCAGGGTACGGGATACGAGATGGAGCGAGATGGTGCTTTCACAATCACAGTATGAGGGGCGTCTTAAGAAGGGATTACGTTTTAAGTGCGGTGATACATGGGCAAAGGACCACCGTTGTAAATCTGTATTTGAGGTACATATTGTACCTGATGATGAAGAAATATTTTTGGATGCTAGTGTAGAGCCATTGCAAATGTCCATCAATGATGAAAAAGTCCCTGAAATTTCTAATCACGCCATTATTGGGAAAGTAGGTCCTAATACTATGCGAGTTCTTGACAAAGTGGAGGGAGTTGCTGATCGTATACCTGTTGCTTCTGAGAGCATGGATAATTTCATGGAGCCTCGACTTGTCGATAAGTTGGGACTATCATTAAATAATGATCCTTCCTTTCAAGTCATGATAGCTAGTGGTCAACAAAGGAAGTGCATGGGACTTTGCACCCATGTTCATGTTGTTCTTCATAATTCTATGGTGCTCGATTTTTATATACTGCATTCCGGTGGCTGCGAAAGCGTTTTGGGTGTTAGTTGGATGGAGTTGATGGGTACTATCCACTGGAATTTTAAGGAGTGTGTTATGTACTTCAACTATCAAGGCCATGAATATCAATTGAACGACATTTCTACTAACCCTATCATAATGGTTACAGCTAATCAAGCTAATAAGGAGCTCTAATATGTCAAAAGTGCTTTTATGAATCACCTCCAAGCAGCTAATGTCATCACTTCCGAGTGAATCCAATCAGTTGGCAAGGGTTTTTCTGATGCCCTGTTGAAATCCTTAGTTCAAACTTATAGTTCTATTTGTCAAACTCCAGTGGGACTTCCCCAATTCGTAGCTACGACCATCGTATTATTGACAAATGAGAACATCACGGTATTTTCAGCCTCATACAGACATTCTCTTGCACAGAAAGATATAATTGAAGACACAGTTCATCTCGCCTTGAAGGAAGGATTAATTCGACCAAGCAATAGCTCTTTTGCCATCACTGCCAGTGTTGGTAAAGAAACGTGATGGCACTTGGCGAATGTGCATTGACTATCGAGTTCTTAATGATTATATTATCAAGGATAAGTATCATATTCCCCTCACTGATGATCTTCTCGATGAACTACATGGTGCTAAAGTGTTATCTGAACTGGATCTTAGATCTGGCTATCACCATATTCGAATGAATGCTGCTGATATTCCAAAAACTGCATTTAAAACACACAAAGACCATTATGAGTACTTAGTAGCCCTTCGGCCTTACTAATGCACCAACCACCTTTCAGAACTTGATTAATGATCTTTTTAAACCATATTTACGAAAGTTCATTCTTATATTTTTTTGATGATATTTTAGTCTACAGTATCAGCATGCCTCAACACCTTCTGCATATGGAACTTGTCTTTCAAATTTTCCAACAGAACAGGGCTTACGCTAAGAGAAAAGGGAACCTACATCATGATGTAGGTAAGTTACCTACACCCGCCCATTTTCCCTCCACTTTATTTTTTTTGAAGTAAAGCCTAGGGGGTTTAGATCACTATATATCACTATGTTGTCATTCAAATTTCAACTTAATTTGAGACTTCTATCCCCTTCATCAAGATTGCCAAATTTCAACGCTCGGAATTGTTGAAATCGACCCCTCCATATGGACATGTCCATATGGACATGTTAGGAATCTTTGTTTTTCACGAAATTTGACTCACAAATTTTACCTAATATTCTAAGTAAATGCCCCATGGATTCATTTTATGCAGTACTCGTATCTAATTGGAAGAAAATTTATAATAAGCCCTTTGTTTCCATTTACAACAAAAGATTCATACCCGGGCACAACAGAAATGGCTTGACAAATTATTGGGGTATGATTTTTGTCTGGAATACAAGTTGGGGAAGTCTAATGCACCATTCAGCAGCTGATGCTCTTTCACGAAAACCACCATTACTTTAGTTTTTTTCTATTTCACAACCAGTGTCCGATTGGTGGGAACAATTGAAGTCTCTCTATGCTACCAACTCGCATATGTCTACTATGCTTTCTAAATGGAGTGCATGCGAACTTGACCCAGCACTATATTCTTGCAAGTATGTGATTCTATATTATAAAAATCATGTTCTTTATTCTCAATGCCCTTTAGTTCCATCCATTATCAAGGAAACGCACAATACGCCTTCCACTGGGCATTCAGGTTATCGTAAAATGTTGCATAGAGTTCAACATTTTTTTTCTTGGCCAAAAGTGAATTTTAATATTAAAGCCTATATCCATACGTGTGATATATTGCAACGATGTAAATATGATACATATGTCCCCGGTGGCTTTTTGCAGCCATTACCCATTCCATCACAAGTTTGGGAAGAGGTTTCGATGGATTTCAATGATGGTCTTCCACCGTGGGATCTAAATCATCTCTTATGGTTGTTGTGGACTGGCTGTCAAAATATTTACATTTAATCGCTATGCAACATCCTTGCAGTGCCTCAGTGACTGCAGCTTTTTTTGATAGTGTGCTTAAGCTCCACGGGTTGATTAAAGCATAAAAACCCAGTCTTTACAAGGCAATTTTGGAGAGAATTATTTCTTTTATAGAGGGTTCAATTAAAGCTTAGGTTTGTTTACCACCCGCAAACCAATGGATAAACAGATGTTACTAATCGTTGTATAGAGACATATTTGCAGTGCTTCTGTTACCAACAAAAACAATGGGTCAAATGGCTCCCCATGGCTGAATATTGGTTCAATACAACTTGACATTCCTCTACAGGAATTATCCATTTGAGGCAGTATATGGTTATCCCCATCCTACCCCATTCTTGTATGTTTCAGGAACAACAGATGTACATTCAGTTGAAGATCAATTACGTAAAAGAGATTTGATCCTGGCATACTTGAAAGTCCATTTGCAATGGGCACAACAACAAATGAAGTTGCAAGCTGATAAGCATAGAAAGGAGCGTGAATTTCAAGTGGGGGATTGGGTTTACTCGAAAATGCAACCTTATCGACAAGTTTCACTGATTTTCAATTTAAACCTCAAACTTTCGGTGTGCATTTATGGCCTTTTCAGGTCCTTAAGTGCTTCGGTCTCGTTGCTTATAAGCTTGATTTACCACAAGGTTCTAAGGTGCATCATATTTTCCATGTCTCTTAGTTGAAGAAACAAAATGGGAATCAACACGTGCATACTTTCCCATTACCTTATACATTTCAATAAGCCACCAAAGTTCCATACAAACTTTTATCAAGGTGGATGGTAAAGTGGAAGTAGAGGAGGCGATGGCTTTTATATACTAGTTGGAGATGTAGTCAGGACTCGACGATCCGATGCACAAACGCCATAACAAGGCTATTACCCAACTCTTGATTGAATGGCAGGGGTGCCCTCTGGAAGACGCTTCCTGGATTGACTATGATGAGTTTACGTCATTTTACCCGGATTTCAACCTTGAGGACAAGGTTGTTTTAGGAGAAGGGGGTAGTTGATAAGGAATATATAATATTCCTAGAGTTTGTTGTGGGTTGTTCATACTACTAGAATTTGTTGTTAGTGGCCCCAGTGGTATGGGAAGTATATAAATAATAGCAGAAGGGCTGGAGGAGGCCTTTTTTGATTCTCGCTTCCCTATTTTCTCATCTAATCTATTCTTTCTTCTCCTCATGTTCTCTCTTTTCCCCCTTTGAGTCCTTAGCTCTAGCAATCACGGTGAGTGGAACCAAAGCTCGGAGATCCCAGGCTGCCAACGATCTTCTTCCAAGAATTGAGCATTCGAAGAAGAAAAAACTATCACTGGTGTTATAAAGCTCCCTCCGTGGAGGGTCCAGGGAAGGGTTAGCCATTTAGAGACTAGTATGATGCAGACCCACGGTTCCCCCACAATAAAACGGTCAACCTAGTGCTATAGGTCTCCTGCTATGGAGGGTCCAGGGAAAGGTTAGACACTTTAAGAATACTATGCTTGGTCCCTAATAATAGATCAAAATCAAGTAAGAATAACAAGGTCCCAAATTTCCCATTTAACCAAACTTGTAAAAAAATCAATAACTTAGGCAACAACTTGGACTTTCTTTGTTTCATTGCAACAACCCAAAACATGAGAACCCCAAAAAAATTGATGCTCAAAGTAAATGTTAGTAATCTTGATTGCAATATCAGTAGTGCTATTTGACAAAGTAATATAATATTATTATCACAAACTCTTTAAGGATGCCATAAAATCTTCAAAAAAATGGAAGTTGTTAAATGTCTAGTAAAAACTGAATTCCTACGATACATGAGAAGCAAGTACATAGCTAGCATCCTGCTACGTAGGTGAAAACTCCTCGAGTGCAAGTTGGGCTAAATGTCATAAACAAACTTTTAATTGTTGATGCTTATAAAAATAGTAGTCTTTCAAGAAATAGATTGGAATAGAAAAGAAACCAAGCCACGCACTCCCTAATTATAATAGACATGCATATGATGCAGTTCTAAATTGCAAAGTAGCTAAAGATAAGGCATACTTACCACTTTCTTCATCATCATTCAAGGCAGTTTTCTGAAGTAGACAAAACCCCAGCTCTTTCAAGGCTTCTGAAAATTCTGAGCAATGGGTAGTTGTGAGTCTTTAATAAATAGGGTAGTCTTATAAGATGAAGAACAACAAGAATTTGCAGGGAAGGGAAACTTTTGCAAGGAGGTTGTTCCTTGTTGTGATAGATTGATTGACGTTAGTTCTCATGTAAAAGAAATGGAATGCATTGAATTTTCACATAGACAAATAATGATGAATCCATCTAATTACTGGCATGGAGGTATGTCTTTCTATGGAAACAAAATTTCTGTGCAATGCATATGATTTCGGTAGAAGAATGAAGACATATCGAATAGCTGGGAATTGCAGCTAAAAGAGGCTAAGCAACACTAGTATGATAGATTTTAGCTACATCCAGTATCAAAATTCATCGACCTTTTTTTTGGCACATAATACATCAATACTAGTATGGTGACAAGAACTACACAGAAACGTAGAGGTGGTATAAAGATGCCGACTTCCAGAATTACAAATTTCACTATATGTAAACAGTGATCACAGATGGAGTACATCTACTAAGAAAAATACCATAAGCACTGTTGGCGGTAGCAGCGGCCGCGGAAAGCAAGTTATCGTAGCAGTCCTTCATGTCCAGCATATCCTGTAATAGCCAAAACTTTCAAATCCAAAACATGAATACCCAGAATATCATCAAAACCGAAATTACAGTTCTACCCAATCAAATTATCGAATATTAGCTCAACACTACAGCATCCCTGAGATATCAATCGTAAAAGGAACGGTGTCAAAATTAATCATCCTACATTAAAACAGAATACTCAATTGTAAAAGCTTCCAACACTGAATCAAACAATCGTGCCACGAAGAACTATCATATCTTTTCCTCCCAAAATACACCAAAAAGAATAGACCTTCTCCGGATTATACCTGCGACGCCTGCTCGAGCTCGTCGACCTGAGCGAGGGAATCCCGCCTCCTTTTCTCCTTGGGGTCGTCCCTGTGGTGAATGGCCGCCAACTTCTGCAGCTTCTTCAGAGACGACTTCATGGATTTCTAGCGGCGAAGAACGCTCCTTTTTTCCCCGCTGCTCGATCAGTCCCGCGCGCAGGTGGATGGAAACCCTAGAAATCGGGATGGCGCTGTGGGATCCGCGGAGGAGGAGGAGGAAAATGTCGAAGTGCCCTCAGGTTTCCGATTCGGTGATATGTTTGGAGATGTTTCTGGTCAAAGATTCAAAGGGAAGGTGGGGAATGCAATGTGGACGGGGGAGGGGAAAATCCACTTCGCATGGACGTGTCCGTTTGTTTCATGCGCATGTCTAAATTGGCGCATACGTCACGTGTCGTCATCTGATGTAATATCTTTTGCTTCTCCTCTTCCTCCCCTCCCAGTGATTTTAGAGCTCGTTTAACGAGAGATATCGTCTCCTTGTGATTTTTAGAGCCCAATCTTATGATATAAATACTCAAAATATGATAGCATTATCAATTATATCTATGACTACATTGTTATATCATTCTTACAGACGAAATCTAAATCAAAAAAATGATGGATAAGAATTACTTTTTTCAGATTGCACCTTTTTCATTATCTCATCCAAATAAGCCCTTAGACGAAATAATGGTGTGAATATAATATTGAAATTTTACACACATAATTCTCAATATTTTCATAGTTGCAGGTTGAATCTTCCATAACCGTGCATTACATGTAGTGTCGTTCCTACATTTTGTGGGCCCTATTTAAAAGAAAAAAGAGGTTCTTACAAAAAAATAATAAGAGCAAATTATCCTGAGTGTGTTTGTCTATTATTCGGGAATAATTGGCTCTTGTATAATCTCATTAAATTTTTAATTTTAACATTGAGTAGTTCATTGAAAATTCAAATTTATAAAGGCTCATTTTAAGATGAGTTGTTTCACCAAAAAAATGATTCTATAAGGGCCCACTATACGATTTTATTATAAACTAAAAACCGGATCACATGTAAAGTTGGACCCTAGGTAATTACACTTCAAAACTATGCTCGCGTTCCATTGAAAAATGAGTGACGGTCGTAAACTTGGACCAAAATACTTTGCCTGTGGAGAATGATCCCCACTTGGTTAACCACTTGCAACGGTCAAAAAAATTAGTTGTTGGTTATGCGTCTCTCCATTCCAAGTGATTTTATATTAAGAGGATGACACAATCCTCAACATGTACACAATCTAGGTACAAAACACAACATATCACAATTCTTTCATGTGCAAAAGGTACCCATTTTTTTATTTACCCGTTATTAAAGATATTACAGTTGTTTGCTATTACATATTCTCATGGTTACCTATATGAGCTCAAGATATAATGGAATTAATATTAAATGTAGAATGCTTTTGTGGAGTTGCAGATATTGTGGAAACCTCTGGAAAGCTATGGGATAAAGGTGTAACATTATTCACTTGTCATCTCAAAACTTGCGACTTCTTCCAATGGACAGATGATGAATCTAGTAATATTAATCATCATTATTCTTATCAATTAATCATATGTCTTAATTCCTTCAACTATAACAATTAATTAATTCATTTAATACTTAACATCTTATAATTTAATAAGAATAATTAGTGTATATAATAAATATGTATTTGTGTGTTTAAAGTTCTATATTATCTTTCGTGATCCTCTTTATTAAAAATCCCATAAAAATAGAATAATATCATATATATAATATATTGTATATTATTCATTATATAAAAATACACAAAAAAGTAACAAAACAAACAAAAGAAGTATTTTTATTTATTAAAAATACTTGCAAAAATAATAAGTATGTAAATATTATGTTTTCTAAAAGGTGTGGCTCTTGAAAAGATACACAACTTTCATGTTGAACACTTTCTAATTTGATACCTTTTACTATTTTATTTATATTTTACAAGTTTTGATTCATTTCTTATGAGCTGCCCACCAGGCCGGCTCTTTATTCAGCTCCGCTCATCATTTGGGTCATCTAATCATTTGATCATACGGCTATGTTTTGTCCATTTCCACCTACATATGGGCAGCTTGATCATTTGATCAAAGTGACGGTCGCTTGTCCCCACACGCCCTGGTTGTCCTTCTCCTTCAGCAATTGCCCTTGCGAAGAGTTGCAACTCTTCGTAGGGACAACTTCCCCAATTTTCTAATCGGCTGACCGCTTGTTCTCTTCTCCTGATTTTGGTGCTTAAAGTGAGCACGTTCCTTCCTCATACATGCCCCAACCTCAATTGCCATCATGTCCCTCACCTGAGCTCTAGGGAGGTGGTTGAAACCACCTCCATATAACCACTTGGAGAGGGAATAAAATCCCATCTCCAACCAACTACATAGGCATCCGCCATTCACATGAGAACCACTCCGAGCTTTGCCCTCCCTTCAATGACAGTGAAAGAGAGCGGGTGTGAGCGACGACCAAGCCCAGTTCTCAGGCGAGATCCACAACATTTGAGTCGTGTCATAGCCTCCATTCATGGTTGCTCGAGCTTTATCCTTTAGCCTAGGATATCAAGCGAAGACCTGGAGCTTTGAAGCTCCAAACCTCTGCACGTGATCCTTCTTCTTCATCTTTATCGTCGATTCCCAAGTAAGCATCCTTCTTCTTCTTTCTTCCTTCTTCGTTTCTCCCTTTTCTCTGCACGATCATAAAATCCATCTCCTTTTGTTTTATCGCATGTACACCTTTGCGGCTTCATCACCATCCTTTTGCACATCATAGATCTCACTTTCCATCTCTAGATCACTCCATCTCCCTCGATCCCCCTTCTTCATCTGCAAGGTAGATAACCCATCAGGGCTCCATCTCCTCCACGTGATTAAGCCCTCCATTCACTCCAGTTACCCACACAAAATAGCCCATCTCGCGTTGGATATTGTGATTTAACTTATGGATACCAAGAATCTAGTGATTGGTCAGAATTTAGACTGATCTCCGATCAAGATTTCTTCCTCCGATGAGCTCACATTGACCAGAGAATCCATCCATTCTCGAAGCATCATCGACCACTTAGCTTCTTCACGAACCTTCGAGGAAGGTTCCCTGATCCTCAACGCAGGCGCAGACCAGAGGAGGAGTGAGAGCTTACACATCGGAGCTCTGCCAAAGCACCTCCATTTGCAGAGGAGAAGGAGGATCCCAAGAGGTACATGCAACTTAATATTGCCTCAATTGTCAATCCAGATCAATCACAGTACCAGACTCGAGCCACCCATCCTCGGTCCCACTCGACCTACGCCGAAGCACAAGAGAGTGCCACGTCGCCAAGCATCCAGGCACCACCCGAGCATGTGATTCACGCCCCCTCATGTGCAATTCATGGGAGTTTTGTATCTAACCCCTATAGAGTCTCCTGAATTGTATTCATACCCCCCACGTGTGGATATTTTACAAGATAAGGCTATCGGCTTATTTTATTTACATTTAAGTCCTTATTTTGACATATATGTGATATTTATTTGTATTTATAATTAATGTTAGTTTGCAACAATGCCCATATGTTAAACCTCTAATATCTTGAGATTTATAAATCCAAATGAAGTGATTTATGTTCCATTTTAAAGATCTTTTCAAGTTCTTGAATATGATGCATTCATTTATTTATGATTAGTCAGTGAATTATTATCAAAAATCATGAGAGCTACCTTACTTAACATTGATTAAATTCATCATAGTTTTTCCTCTTAGATCAGTTAATTACATTGTCGATACCCTGATTTGCTAAATGTATATAGGAATTGTTTAGGTGGACAATTAGGCCCTGATTAAATTCTTAAAATATATTAAGTGAAGTGAGAACTCTTTTTATTGTAAGTGAACTGCTTAATAAGATAAAATTGGAGCTTCACATTGATGATGAATTCGGATCAACTATTGTTTGATTAAATACTATGTTTGAGCTTTAGATTTAGAGGTATTGTTAGTGTGTTTTGTTGTGTTACATTTTATTTATTTTATTGCTCTACATTTTGAAGCATATCATTAACCTGACTTGCATTATATAAACAAATAAAAATGCATGCACTCAACTTTTTCTATTTTAACCTTGTCACTTAACCTGGGTATTTAGAGTGTAATTAGATAAATTAGGATCTCATGTCATTTTATTCTACCATGGACATATCTAGGTTAAATTAAACAATCGCTCTTCACTAAGATTTATTAGCTTGGTTCTGATTAGTTGTTAACCGACCATATTACAATGAGACCTAATTAGATTAGCTGGATAATGATCAATCAGATGGACCAGTTGTCGGGGATAAGTCTACATTAGTTTATTTAATTAGATGCAGATACTTAATTAGAATAATTTTAGTGAAATATAGGTAAGTGCTCTTCGTGTTAACTGTTGTTAGCATTGTTGATTTGTTGCTTTTGTTGCAATTATTCTCATGTATGTTTATGTAATTTAATTAGCTAATTATCTCTTTAAGAATTCCAACCATAATTGTATTGTGGTAGGGCATGTGAAGTCCAGGAGATCAAGTTACGTTAGGCGAGAAGCAAGGAGCTCTAGTTGAGAGAGTCCACAACCAACTAACTAGTTGAGGAGATAATTTAACTAGACATTATCGTTAAGTTAGCTGTGTTGTAATAAATTTTGTTATAATTAATTTGTAAATTTTTTGCCATCTATAACTTCTCTTGTTTGAGAGCTCATGTGTGTAAATAAGGATTTTATTAACTTTTGTATATGTCGAAACATGTTTCATCCTCACAAAAGGTTTGGCTCGACTTAAATGATCGAACTTAAGACCAAACACATGGCTATTAGAGCTCTTAAATAGGTCAAATTATTTGTGCCCAGCCAAGATTAGGTCACACTTGTTATTAAATATTCACTAATTACATGCACATAAATATGTTCTATTTATCTCAAATTGAATATGCTTTTTCCCACTAATAAAACTCCTGTTTACATGTGTTTTCATTGACTTGCATGCTATAGATTAGCATTTAAAATTGCAGTTATACATCCACATGGAGAGTGCTGGGAATATGTAAGTATTCTTAAACATTAGCATGCATCATTGATTTTTTGCTTTGTATTCATCTGCTCTCGATTCCTTAAACCTATTTTACCAGGTGTTTGTTCACTTGGGGGTCCTTGCAGTTTTCTTCACCTTCTCACTTTATTTCTCCCTGTTTTTCTCTTTATTTTTATTTGTTTCCCGATGTTTTGAGTTTTCCACCTTTGTTTCTATTTGTTTTGTGTGCATGCCACCCCTAGATTTTAGGAATGCTTGTATAGGTAATTAGGTCCAAACCCTAATAAGAATCATGGTCTATAGTCTTCTACATTTGGATTAGTCAAATTAATAAATATTACCTATTTATACTTGAATCCATGCACCGAGAGAGGCTCGAGGTGTCTCCAAGACCGAACTCTCAGATTCATTTCTGAATAATTAACATGTGGTCCTTCACGACTAATAACAGTTAATGCTTAGAGCGATTTTGTCGATTGCATACCAAATGGAGAGAGCTGGGAAGCACTGTAAGTCCTCAAAATCTGCACGCATCATTAGATTCTGTGATGAGATTTCCATCATTGAATTGACTTGTACGACCTTTTCACTATCTCCCTTTGATTTTGAGCACATAGGACTTAAACGAAAATTCACAAAATCATAGGTATTTATATGCAAAATATCCAAAAAAGTTAAAACTCCAAAAAAAACTAAAACAAGGGGACTGCTAAATAAACTTTGACCTTAATTAAAATATATAATGGAATGCATTGTTTGGGGTTCATAAAAGCCCTCATTGTCTTCAGGTACCTTAGGAGGGGACCAAAACCCCTCCCATGAGAGAGGCGTGACTCGCTATGGATTAGATCACAAAACCTAATCTGTAACTGCCTTGGGTATCACCTGGATTTTCGAGGTATTGGTGCTTCTATCGTACGTGGACGAGTAGGACCTGGTCAACGATGATGTTATCGCCTTGTGTAGAACGTCGACCTTGTCTAAAGTATTGAGCTTAGGCCATGCCCTCATGGGTATGTCTTTCTCATCATCTTGCGTCCGAGTAGGACCTGATTCCGTTGCGAGCAGTGTCCGAAGTAGTGGTTTGACCTTTCAGCTTCCTCTCTCTCATTCTTTGGCTGAGTAGGGATCCAAGAAGGGTTACAAGGGCCTCAAAAAGTGCAAACTATAGGTTACAAAGGAGGAGGACAAATACATGATGATTTTCCGGCAGTACTCTCGCTCCTATAGGGTTAGTGTCTAAGGACTTGCTGAATGATATGCCTGAAATAATGACTCTAAAAATGAACAGATAAAAATAGTCGATCCCTTACACCTTCACATGTATAGAGTTGGTGAACCTAATTTTGTATTGTGTATTGTATGGATCTAAATTATGGTTCAAAGATCAAGTTCCACACACTTGCACATATTTTGTCTTATGTGTTTCCTCTTTGACCCCATGCTCATTTCGAGCCTTTCTACTATTTTACATTCCTTTTATTCCTCTTTGACCATCGTATCCTTCCTCCCGCATCGATACTTCTTTTCCTCTATGATGTTGATCCATGGATGGTCTAGTCGGGACTCTTCCAACACCAACATCGATTCCATGGACTCACCATCGCCAATAATTTGAGGTGATTCCCTAGAACCCGTTCGAACCTTGCGAACTTCTCTCCAAACTCCTTATATTCTTTCCACCCTCTTTCTATTTCTTAATTAACGGGACCACTCTTTTCCCATGTTCTCTCGTTGTGAATGGAGGTCGATTTCAGTCCACATCTTTTACTCCATTCACAACTATCCGAGATTGACCCTAATCTCAGATTCATCACTTCAACTGGTATTCAGTTTCACAGTTGGACTGATTGGGATTCCTCTTGCATTGCATATAGAAGCCAGTCTTGGATCCCAGTCTAGTGTTCATTTCATCCGACTTGGACCTTGAGATGGCTCCTCTCAGTGGAAAAGGGAAAGGATTGGGACAACAACCTCCACAGATGGAGTAGGGCTCGGCACTAGCTCAGAACCAAGTGAATACTCAGTTGTTGGCTTCCATCCAAGCCATCCAGCAGCAGCTCACTGAGTAGGCACTAGCCCAGACTGCATTTCAAGACATGTTGAATGATTTGAGAATAGACCCAGAGGAGGAGGAGTGGAAGAAATACACCATGATGACTGAGAGGAAGAACAAGGACATGAGGTTCCTACGCTCATGCTTAAAAAGACTTATAATCATAGAGACAACCAAATGATCGAGTGGATTTGAATCCCCTAGTGCATACTCATTTTGAGCTCAAGACACAAATCCTTGCTTTGCTTCTCACATTTCATGGGAACACTAATGAGGAACCGTACCTTCACTTGTAGCAGTTCACCCACATCTGTGGAATAACACGCTATCCTAACGTTTTATTAGGTGTAGTCAAGATGATCGTATTTCCCTTCAGTCTCCAAGATAAGGCCCTATACTGGGTCAACCATTTGGGGAAGGTCGTGACGGTCTAGGAGGATCTCAAGTCCGCATTCCTCCACAAGTTTTACCCTCTCGGTCAACTCATCCAGATGCGAGCCTGGATTAGCAGCTTCTCCGAGGCTACCCATGAGTCTATTCATGAAGCATGAGAGAGATTCAAAGATCTGCATAAGAAATGCCTCCACCATGATATCCTGAAGACCATCTTGGTCCAACACTTTTTTGGGGGCTTGACTACATAAAGTTAGAGGCTAGTTGATGCAGCTTGTGGTGGATCACACGTTAACAAGGATGGAGATGTTGTTTGGCAGATATTTGAGGTGATGGTCGAAGGAGAGGCCTCCCTTTCTTAATCCCAAGCATACCAGATGCAACCTCAGATCCTCCACAAGCATGTTCATATGACAGCATCCCAGTAAGCAGATAGAGATGAAAGTTCCAACCTCAGTATCATCGGAGGCATCTGTCCAAGGTTGATATCATCGACAATCGATCATAGGATCTAAAAAATTAGCAGTGATCGAACAAAGAACACAGAATCTGGACATGTTGGATCAGATCAACAGGCAACCGGAGTTTCTGGTGAGTACTGTCAGTGCTTTCCAGTCGACGACCCCATCGTCCGAAACTCTTGCTGAGAAGATAGAAGAGTAGCCCATGCATCATCAACCTCAACCCAGTCCACGATAAGTGGTCCAGCACGTGTATTACGTGCATACCCCCGACCATGCATCGCAACAATAATAGTTGTGGTTTACCAACCAAAATTCCAGTCTCCTTATGATCCATTCCGTCCTTCACTGCCTCTCATTCAAGAGGTGAATGGAGTATGGCCTAATGACACACAGTTGGTCTGTCCACGCGGACCTCAGCAGGGCCAACCTGCAAATTCTCATCCATTCCCTCAGCACCAAGGAGGGAGATTTGACTAGTCCTCGCAACCTCAGTAACACCAATCTCTATAATATCACAATAATTGGGGACATAACCAACAATATCAACAGCTGGAGTTCCGCCAACACCAACCGTATCATCCATACGTAGCTGAACCTCACAAACAGTATCCCTCTCCTCACTACCCAAATCATTATCAGCTTCCTCCACCTCAGCAACAATATCAACAACACCCATCTCAACCTCCAAACCATCAGCCACAGTGTGGTCAGCACGCTGAACCTTCTGAGGTGGTTCTTGTAAACTCGTGCCTCGATTGCTTGGCCCAGTTGGTCAAGGGCTTAATAGAGAGATGCAGAAGCTGGACGACTTGACATTCATTAAAACTCCAATTCCTACTCAGGTCGAATTCAACCCTAATAACATTAAGTGAAAAGAGCAGGTAGAATGTGAAATCTCGTATGTACATGTAGAGTCATATGATTGTGATTTTGTTTTGTCTAATGTTGTTATTCTCAGGAGTGGTAGGACATTGCCTCCGTCTGCCACTATCAGAAGGAAGAATAAAGCTTCATATGGTGAATCATCGTCTTCTACATCAACCATGCTAGCTGCAAGTTCATGTGAGGAAGAAGGAGGAGCCACGCTAGCTACCAGCTACCATTTACAACAAAAAGCACAAAATTTCAGAAAAAGGAAAAAGACCAAAAAAATGATCATAGTCGAAGTGAAGCCACACCAGCCATGGAGGAGCAAGCTCCAACAACCGATCCAACGCCAACCAACACAGCAGAGACCACAGTTTTTGGATGTCCACCCTCTGCTCCAGATTGTACACCTTTTTGCAATCTAGTTGTACAAAATGTTGTGAACATGAATATTGACGTAAATAAGAACAGTACTTTTGATTTCAGTTCTGTACATATTCCTTTTCTTGATGCAATAAAAAAATCCAAAAAAATGCAAAATAAAAAAAATACATTATCTCAATTAGGTGTTGCGGAGATTATTAAAAACTTGGATATTGAATTACCTTTGTGAAAGCCATGGAATATATGCATGTTGTGAAGAAGGGCTTGAAGGAAGCATGCATGAACAAGCATCGATCAAACCACAATAACAAATGCCAGCTAGTTGAATAGCATGTCCTCACCATGGCTACAGTCGTAACAATTAGCAATCTCCCAGAAAAGAAGCCAAACAAAGGGGCACCTTTAATCAGATGCAAGATTTTTGACCAGAACTTCGAGCGAACCCTTTTTAATAGCGGTTCTTCAGTCAACCTCATGCCTTCCTCATTACTCACAGAATTTAGGCTGGAACCGCTCAAGCTAACACACATGATCCTTAAGTTCACCGATCGATCAATCAAGCGACCCCGAGGTATGTTGGAGGACGTTGTCGCAATAGTGCATGACATGTAATTTATTGTTGATTTTGTGGTCCTTGATATAGGCTCTACTGCACTATTACTCCAAGCCCCAATTATTCTTGGCCATCCATTCATTGAATGACAAAGGTAGTAGTTGACTATGGGTCTGGGAAGATCACATTTTGCTTGAGCAACAATAAAGTAACATTGGATATGGTCAGCGAACCAAAGGTCTTGTCTTGTGAAGGTCAAGCAGAACCGTCTGAAGCAGACTGTGACTTTATTACAGAAATCAAGGATGCAGAATTTTCTTTGAATGACACATGAGTTCAAGAAATCCTCTCTCCAGAGGAGGACCTGGAAAGCACAATCGATACATGCTCCAATGTCAACTAGGAGATAGATTCTTATTTGTTGATGAGCATTTTTTATTCAGAGGACTGATAATCTCGAAATCCGATGCGGTTATGTCGACTCACAAGGCGAGTCAACAGTCGGTGTTTGACCACACAAATTCCGAAATTAATCAACAATTAACCCACACTAAGATCAATGATTAGAAATAAATGTGGAGTTAAAATTTATTTTTAACTCTGCACAAATGGTGTATAGTGTCAAGTATGCAGAGAGTTCGAACACAGGGAGCAAGCAGTGTAGCTCGAGCAAATGTATGCAAGTGTGTGTGTGTGTGAAGTGTCTACACTAAGCAAGCAAACAAAAGAAATGTTTTTGTGGGTTTTTAAATTTTTAATAATTTTTTTAATTTAATTTTTTTAATTTTGTATTTGATTTTTGATTTTCTGATTTTTATATTTTATATTTTATATTTTTATATTTTCTTTTTCAATATTGGAAAGTAAAGACAATATAATAAAAGGCTAGGTAAAATATTAATAAAAATGCACAAAAATACTCAAAAATCCAGAAATAAAATGTTTTTGGTATTTTTAAAATTTTCTACTGTTTTTGTGATTTTTTTGGGGTTTTTTCAAGGTGTTTTTGATATTTTTAATTACTGAAATAGAGGAAAACAGTGGAAATAAGGCTGGCTGTGAATAAAATGTAATTTAAAAATAGCAACCAGTACTAAAAATATTTCACACTATTTTTCTAATAAAGAGAATAGAATGAGGATTAAACAGAACCTGAGTTTATAATTTTTGGAGTTTTCTTTGATTTTCTATATTTTTTTGAAGTTTTTGAGTGTTTTTAAATTTTTAGTGTTTTTCTTTTGAGATTTTTAATGATTTTTGGACTGACACTAAAATAGGGTAAAATAGACACTAGGTGAATTTTTGGGAATTTTTGGAGGTATTTTGATATTTTTTTGGTATTTTCTAATGTAGACAGTACACAAAAAGGCTGTTTTTGATTTTTAATAAATAGGAAAATAAAATAAAATCAAAAACTAAATAGGTGGCGTGAAAGCACACGTGTCCAGGAACCTAAGTCTATTTTTGTGGAATTTTTGGAGTTAAAATGATATTTCAACTAAATACGACAAGCATCCAAATAATAAACAGGCCTGGCAGGGGTATATATGCAATATTCAACACTTCCAGGGGCATACATGCAATTTTCCACAAAAAATATACACTATATATTTAATTTCTAGAACCAAAAATGCAAATACAAAAGCCGCCAGGGCACGCCAACAATTTACCCACCAGGGCGCGTGACTTGCACGCGCCTAGGAAGGACCAAAATGTAATATAACAAAAACCTGGGGGCCTACTTGCAAAATATCCAAAATGTTTACACGTAATATGCAAATTTCAGTACTAAAACAAAATAAGTAAACAACCGAGGGTAGCCTCGCAAAATGCCCACCCCCTCACGTGAACTAGTCACGTGAGGTGACGTGGCGAGGGGGCTATTTGTAAATACAGGAAAGTTCTGGGCCTAAACGTAAATATTACAAAACTAACAACGTTACAGATGAATGCTTGAGTCGCTAATATAAAATACAAAAACAAGTTGGGTTTATAGTGCAAAATACCCAACTTAGGCGCGAGCGGACGGTGGATCTGACTTGACTTATACACGTGTCGCGCGCCTGTGCTGCGATGCCGCTTCGCGATCGAGGGCTCGGATTAGATGATCGAAAGGAGATGGACGGTCCTGGGCCCTTCCCATCCGACGGCTGCTGTACTCCTGGAAGAACAAGGCTGATCGAACGGCTTGGAGGAGTCGACGAAGAACAGGGATGAACCCGCCGCGAGGCGAGTTTCCCAGGTCGAGATCAGGCTCCCCCGCCGTGAGTTGATGCTCCAAAATGCCTGGGAAGCTTCCTGGGACGTCCGTCTAGCTCGTGACGGTGTCAAAATGGAGGGAGAGACGCCGGTGCGCCGCCACGACGTGGGTGTACAGGGACTGCTCCAGGTAGCTCGGCGAAAGATCAAAAGGGGCTTCAGACACGTTAGGGCACGTCCGCACCTGCGCAAAAAGGTTAAGGAAGTCGAGGGCAAAGTGCCTCGACCTCCAGAGGGCTCTCACAAAGACTAATCAGTGATTTTCGATGCTCGCCGGAGCAAACTCCGGCGAGGTGGGTCGATTGAGCAAATCGACTGAAGAGGGGCGATGATTTATGTTCCTACATGAAGCTAAGGCTACAACGGATGAAATGAAGGAGAAAATGGAAGGGGTGAACAGCCTCAATGGCCGGAGCCAGAGGGAAAATACCTCTACGGCAAGGCTCGCCGGAGGTGTGGAACACGCCCAGATCAGTTGACGATCCGCCGCCTTGAAGCAAGGAACCAGGAGCTGTCACCTCCAGGTGCTCGAGCACGACCAAAAGGGGGGTAGATCTGTGTGGAATGCGGTTCGATTTTCAAATTAGGTCAAGGGCAAGGTTTTAAGGGGTTGACGAAGGGGTGGAAAGAACGAGGTATCGTGGGAGCTGCAGTGATCCACGACCCAAGGTGACGCTTGGGCGTGAATCCTTGATGCACGAGCTATGAAAGTCGTGAAGATTGCATCGCGTTTTAGTGTAAGGGTTTACCTCGAAAAAAGGATGAAGAAGGGGGGTCAAACTTGGTCTGACAAGCCGCAGGGGGTAGGTCAGACTGTTGACCTTGGTCAACAGTCCTGGCCTCCTGGTTGGTCCACGTGGACCAACCAGGAAAACCCCTGGAAAAATATGTTATTAATTTAATTTAAAATACTAAATGGCCGAATTAATAAAAAATGTTTAGAATTTTATGAAGTATTTTATTCTGATTTTTATTTATTTTTATGACTTATAGTTTTACAAGTTACCTTTTTAACCCTATATAGGTATAATACCTATGTATTTTGATATTTTATTTTATTTTATGTATTCTTAATCTTATTATTTTTATTTAGTAGTTTATAAAATTATAACATACTTTTATATACTTAAATATATTTTTATTTTATTTTTCTGAGTTGTTTTGTGTGTTTAATAAAATACAAGTGTATTGTATATAGGTATAAGTATATGCAGTATACCTATGTATCCTTGATACATGTATTTTTATTTTTATTTTTCTTTGCATTTTATTTCAATTTTAATGCACATATACAGTATAAGTAATATTTACAAAAATTATAAAAATATAAAAATGAATAAATAATGAATAAAGAATAAATTGAATATTGTATTCAGTACAAGTATACAATAGGTGTCCAAAACTCAACTTTCAGACCGTAGCTCCGCCAAATGCGAGACCACTGCCATTGGATAGATTATTTTATTCTATATACAATTAAAGGTGAGTTTGATGCATTTGGAGTTGTCGTTTGTGAGATACGGGTCTGGGAAGTTGGGATTTTGGATTCTTATTCAGACCAGAACTTTTTGTCTGTACATTCTTTTTCTGTGAAATCAATTTTGTCTTTTTCTTTATGAAATTATCTACAACTTTCATGTACAAAGTTTCTTTATTTGATGTGTAAAAAGTGGAGCCAAAAATAGGTCCTAAAATGAATAAAGAATGAATAAGATGTATAGGTCTTTTCTCTATATTTCTGACCTTATCTCCCCTACTTTCTTCCTTGTCGACCTATTCATCAAGATGCCTAGGTCTCGGGGGTTTTGGGTCATAAAATATTTACAATATTTTATTCTTTTTCTTTTCTTTATTTATTCTATAATTTTGGCCTTAATTACAGTAATTTACACACTGTTTAGATGCACATGCATGAATGCTAAGATGCTTGATTTAAGGCTAGTTACAGGCATTTGCTAGGGTTTTTGGTGCCAAAATGATAGAATAAAGATGATGAAATATGGATTCATCAAGGACTCCTGCTAATACAAGCATAATGAATTCATTGATGATTTATTTGGCACATTGTCAGTTGAGCCACAAGTGATCGAGGTGAGCTGGACCTCCAAAATTATGGCAGATCATCCACCTACCAGTTCAGTTTCTGAAGTGACTGAAAGCATGCTAGATCAGAATCATAGTTAAAGCCACTTCTGGTAGGCCTCAAGTATGCTTTCCTTCCGGGTGCAGAAAATATGTATCCATCATCATCAAAAGTAGGCCGACCCCGGATCAGGAATCTCGAATGCTCGAGGTTCTAGAGAAAAACCTCAATGCACTTGTTGGCACATATCAGAGTCCTGCGAGATAAATCATGCTCCGTGTTCACACCACATCTATTTGGAAGATGATGCCAAGTTGTCCCAAGATTTTCAGATAAGACTGAACCCTAACTTGCGGGATGTCGTCATGAAGGAAATCATGAAATGGTATGATGCAGGCTTCATTTATTCCATCTCCGACTCAAAATGGGTGGGACCATTTCATGTAGTTCCAAAGAAATCTGGGCTCATCGTGGTTACAAATGAAAGAGGAGAGGAGATTTCTCTCAGGTACCAACATCTTAGCATGTGTGTTGATTACCGCCACCTCAGTGCTGCAACAAAGAAGGTCCACTTCACCTTGCCATTTATGGATCAAGTTCTGGAAAGATTGCCCAGCAAGGAGTTCTTCTGCTTTTTGGATGGGTATTCTTGGTACAACCAGTGGCAATCACCCTGGAGGACCAAGAGAAGACTACCTTCATTTTCCCATTCGACACCTATGCTTTTAGGAGAATGCCCTTTGTTTGTGCAATGCACCTGCCGCAATCCAGAGATGCATGCTTGCAGTTTTCGCCGATATGGTTGGTAGTTTTCTCGAGGTGTCATGGATGACCTCTCCGTCTATGGTGATAGCTTTGATTCCTATCTTGATCACCTAGATAGAGTACTTTAGAAATGCTAAGAAGTCAATCTCATACTATCTTGGGGAAAGAACCACTTTATGGTCACTAAAGGGATTGCGCTAGGCCACGTCATTTCCAAGCATGGCTTGGAAGTCGACCCATCAAAGATGGATGTTATTACCAATATCGAGCCACCTCAGAATGTTAGAAATATGAGGTCATTCATGGGGTATGTGTTTTTCTATAGATGATTCATCAAAAATTTCAGCCGCGTCGCCCGACCTCTAACTGAATTACTATGCAAGGAGATCGAGTTTAATGTTGATCGGCAAGTTCTCCTTTCATTCAATCAGCTGACGGAGCTAATCACTCAAGCTCCCATCCTACAACCACCAGATTGGTCTCTACCCTTTGAGATCATGATTGATGCATCAGATTTTGCAATTGAGACTGTGTTAAGATAATGGAAAAACAAAGTGCCCTATGACATTCACTTCGTTAGCAAAGATATTAGACGAAGCACAATGAAACTATACTGTTACAGAGAAAGAGTTGCTGGACGTGGTTTTCTCCCTTGAGAACTTCAGATCCTATCTGCTTGGATCTAAAGTTACCCTTTATACCGACCACTTTGTTATCCGGTATCTACATCAGAAGAAGGATGCAAAGCCAAGATTGATCAGATGGATCCTTTTCCTCCAGGAGTTCGACATGGAAATCAAAGATAACCTGGAGTTCAAAATATAGTAGCAGGTCACCTCTCCAGAATTGAACATCAAGAGTTTCCACTGAGCAGTGCACCCATCATAGACACCTTTCGTGACGAGTCAATTCTTGATGTGGCTGCTTTCCCTTGGTATGCCAATATTGTGAACTACCTCGTCTCGGGTGTAGTCCCACAAGATTGGATGAATATCAAGAAGGACAATTTCTTGTCCACAATTCATTTCTACCATTGGGAAGACCCACTCTTATTCATGGAAGGAGCGAATTGTATTTGGAATCGGTGTATCCCTCAAGAGAAGCATCATAGTATCCTCTAGCATTGTCACTCGCTCGAATATGGTGGACACCACTCTAGAGACAGAATGTCAGTGAAAGTATTGCAACGTGGCCTCTGGTGGCCCACACTATTCAAGGATGCAGCAGGATATGTCAAAGGCTACACTGACTATCAGAAAATGGGAGGAACCCTCACAGTTAAAGACTCGATGCCCATGAAATTCATTCATATTTCAGATGTATTCGACGCTTGAGGTATCGATTTCATGGGGCCCTTTCCCAACAGTCACGGATTTGATTACATCATTCTTGCCGTTGATTATGTGAGTCGTTGGGTTGAAGCTATTCCTGCCCTAGCCGCTGATAGTCATACAGTTTGTCGATTTCTAAGAGAGAACATCATTTTAAATTTCGGGATACCAAAAATTCTGATATCAGAAAGAGGTAGTCACTTCATAAAAAAGAGGTCAAGAAATTAATGAAGGAGCATGACATCGGGCATCGAGTCGCTCCTTATCATCCTCAGACCAATGGCATGGCAGAGCTATCGGGCAAAGAAATCAAGACAATCTTGCAGAAACTTGTGAGACAGGATAGAAAGAACTAATCCCAACTCTTGGACTCCATTCTTTGGGCATAGAGGACTGACTGCCTACAAGTCCCCCTTGGGCATGTCACCCTATCATCTATATGGAAAGGCGTACCATCTCCCCGTCAAGCTAATTCATAAATCATTATGGGCAGTCAACATTTGCAATTTGGACTCACAAAAATGTGGTCAACAAAGAAAAGTGGATCTGAACAGACTCCTGGAATTCCGAGACTAAGCATTTGATAACAGCTTGATGCACAAGAAGAAGGTTAAACGTTGGCACGACCGGCACATCAGACGAAAGACCCTCTCAAAAGGGAAAAATTATTGTTATTTGACGCAAAGTTAAAGATATTCACGATAAAATTAAAGAGTAAATGGACAGAGCCATTCAGAGTGAAAGAAGTGTGTGACAATGGAAGTATTTTGATATCAGAGTTGTCATCTGACTCACAATCGTTCGTCATCAATGGCTAGTTACTTAAGTCGTACCTTGAGCATGACACTTTCTTGGCCGTTGTCGACTCAGTTCAAGTGATCTTCGATGGTGCATCCTCTTCAACTATGACAACATCAAAAGATTAAGATAATTCTCCTCTAAAACTCTTTCTTTAGTTTTCTTCTTTTCTTCTGTTATTTTCTTTTGTTCATCTTTCTTTTGCTTCTTTCTTTCATCCATATTAGTCATCACCGCTATACTTATGATATTCTTCATCCTAAGTATAAGGGGTATAAGTGAGTCCCATTATTCATTCTTTCATCCTCACCCGTCTCATCTCTTGTTGATATTCCAGTTTATAATTAGGGATATTTTACCCTAAGTGTAGGGGGATACAAGATGAGTCACTGATCTATTCATTCCCACCCTTGACCTTCTCTGCATGAAGAATATAGTCTTATACTTACGATTACTTGATCCTAAGTATAGGGGAGACGATCGACTTCTCATTCATTGATTCTTTCTTCTTTAGTCACTGTAGTATATGCTCTTCCATACATAGTACGAGTTATGTCTATTCTTTTCTCTTCGATCTATGAGGACATATCTCAAGCTAAGTATAGGGGGGCATATATATGCTGTATATACTTTAACCATAACTCGTACTTTCGTATTTTCAATGAGTATGGCTAAAATACAATTAATTAATTGTAAAGAATATACTTGTATAAAATTCATTAAAATTCCTTGTATATACTGATTAACAAATCAGGTAAAAATATTTTATAAAATTTTCAAAAAATGTTTGGAAAATTTCTTTGAAAAATGGTTGGAAAATTTCTTTGAAAAGTCTTTTGAAAACTATTTGGATTTTTTTGTAAAATGTTTTCATGCTTTGTAAAAATATTTTGTTTGTAAAAATTTCTTTTCTTTTTGTGAATAAAATATTTTGAAAATCTATTTACAAATGGTTTGGAAAATGGTTACAAAAATATTTTGAAAAATCTATACATACTGTTTGAAAAATCTCTGCAAAATGATTTTCTATTTTGTAAGTATTTGTAAAAATTATTTGTCAATTTATTTTGTAAAATAAAGTTTTTAAAATGTTTGCAAAAATATTTTCAAATTATTTTGAGACTTAGATATACAATTAAAGTAAATAAGATTCTTCTGAATAACCAATTGGTGTAAATCTTAAATCCCAACTCCTGTAAATACCAAAGAAGCACCCTCGTGTAATTATCCACACATATTTCTTTTCCTGAAACCTTTTTTTGAAAAATCCCAGAAAATGCAAAATCTTTTTCAAAACTGCATAAAAAATTGCAAAATTTTTTCAAAAATCCATAAAAAGTTCAAAACCAGAAAATTGCATTACAAAAATATTTTCCTTGCATTGTATATAGCATTTGCATTTTTCAGATTGATGATGATAATTGAACAAGTATAAATAAAATTTGAAGATTGGAGCTTGGTTGGATCTTAAATCTACTTAATCACATGAACCTTACGTGAACTGGAATTGAGGCACTTCAGGTCTGCTGGACTTAATTCTTTGAGAGCACGAGACTTAGTTCAATGTCATCTTGACTGCCTAAGTAAAATATTTCAGAACAGATGCACGATTCTCGTTGATAATGACCTGGCTTGCACACCTTCACCTTACACTTTGCTCAGCTCAGTTGAAGTGGTAGAGGGATGGATTTGTCAGCATGTGACACAAAGTAGTGGAAACATCAAAAGTTACATATCTATGGTCATTGTATCCCAACCCGATCCAGTAGCCATGAGGCCTAATGACAGAAGTTGTGGGTTACAATAATGCTTCAAAAGAGGGTTAGTCTACTGCTCAAGAGGAAACAATCCTTATGTAAATGCGGCTATATATAGTACTCAAAAAATACAACAAAAACTCCAAAAAAGTGGACATGCTTGAATGAAAATAAAATGCATGCCAGAGTATGTATACATATGTATAGTCCAATAAGCAAGCTTGAGCCTCAAAGTCATATTCATGTGAGCCTGTAGCAGGATGACTTAGTTACACTTGTCAAGAATCCTAGGATAGGTAGCTATATTGGCTACTGTTTATTCTTCTCTCCACCTCCTCTTCTTGAGCCTGTTGTACTTGAACTTAGAAGGGAATACCCCGCTTCTCGAGGAAAAAGTTGTTGGATTGGAGAATTAGGATCATTATGTTGGATAATACTATTAGGATCATTATGTTCGAGAAAACTAACTTTTATTGCTTTGACCGAGGAGAGATGCATATCACACACAATGTCCAAGATAGATTCATAGTCATAAGGGTTTGCATATGAGTTGACTTATTCTTACCTGGATATTGAGAAGACTTGAACATGGTTTTGTGACTCTCAGAGGCTATTGTTTTTCAAATCCATTTCCCAATAAGGTTTTGACCCAACTTAATATCCAAAGGTCCGATTAAGCTCCAAACTTTGATTTTGTAAAGACAAGTTTGGAAGTTAAAATCAATCCAAGTTCTTTCTTTTTCTTTACTTTATTTTCTTTTCTACACTGATAGGTATAAGTGTTTGCTAGGGACTAGCATGGGCAAGTATGGGGGGGTGATGAATCTCCATTTCATTACCTTTATTCTTTCATTTTGGCCTTCATTCCCTAGCTAAATGCATGTAAATATCATTATTTTGCCTAAATTAATATTTATTATTTATTGTATGAATATTGTATAAAATACATTATTTAAAGATAAAATAAAATAATAAAGAAAAGAAAAGAAATAAAATGCCAAAGGTATCTTATGACCCTAAACTCTGAGACCTAGGCATCATGATGACTAGGTCGACAAGGAATAAAATAGGGGGATATTAGGGTAAAAACACAATAAAACCCTAATTATTTACTCTTCAATAATGCATTTTTGGGGACCTATTTTACTCTTTATTATTTGTACCTCAAACCAATAAAATTTGTACATGAAAGTTGGAGATAAAAATGGGAAGAAAAATATAAAATTGATTTCACACAAAAATAGTATACAATGTACATTCTACACTCAGAATAAAAGGCCAAAGCCGAAACTTCCTAGATCCATATCTTATCCATATAAACTCAAAATGCATCAAAATCACCTTTAACTTTATATAATTTTTTATTAGTTGTTTAATGAAGGTTTCATTTAGCTTATAGTTAATATGTAAATGTTAGGTTTTGGACCTGTATCGCACGATATATATATGAATAAAATATTCATATTATTTATTCTTTATATTTTTATATTTTTTTATAATTTTATAAATGATATTTGTAGTATATGTACGTATTTAGAATACAACAAAACCATTGAAAATAAACTAAAATAAATAAGTGTATAAAATATATAGATGAATTGCCTATACTTATACCTATATAATAAATACATTTAATTATTTATGTGTACAAATAACATCTGAAAAATACAATAAAGATATATTTGTGTGCATCTAAATAAGATATAAATATATAAATTTAGTATATAAAATAATAAGATCTAAAATCAAAATCAAAATAAAATATGTATTATATGTAAATATACCTCTAATTATACTTGTGACTAATAACTTGTAATAAACAACCTCATAAAAATAAATAAAAATGGGAATAAAATACTATAGAAAATAATAAAATTTTTTATTTTATAACCTAAAATTACTTAATTCATTTGATAATAATTATCTGGTTGGTCACTTGGACCAACCAGATTCGTTCATTTGTCGACCCAAATCAACTGGTCCTTTGGCGCCTCTGACCTTTGTCAGAACCTCAAGTCGCCCGCTTCTCTCCATTTCCCATAACAATATAATGATCACTCGCCTTGAGCCTTGAACGAAATTTACAGACTGGATCTCCATGATTCACGCGTGATACTTAGATCCCATCTATCTCCTCTGTATCGTCCATGAATCGATTCGCAAGATATGCCATATTCAACCTATAAATATTTCCCTCCAACCACCTTCATCGATTTGGTCTCTTTTCAAGACCTAATTCCCTCTACCCTCGGCCAAGTGTGACACCTGGTGACAGTAGGCAATTCCCATGTGATGGTGGAGTGGAGAACAGAGGAGAGAAGGCAACCCATGATGATGCTTCGACGTCGTCCTGTTCCTTGGCGTACAAGGCAAGTTTGAGCAATACCCTTTACATTCCTAGGTAGATTTAGTTCATTCTTTTCAATTCCACATTTTTATTTTAAGTTTTAATTAATGTTTTAGCTTAGATTAGATTAGGTTAATTAAGTTCGTCGGAGCTCTAGAACTCCGGCTACCTCTGTCCCGCCGTGTACACCCTGTTCTGACCTCATCTAATCACTTCGCTACTTAGCCCCATCGCTTCTCCATCTATTCAATCCATGTGAACACCTAGATCGACCGTCGATCTGGAGATTGAGGTCCAAATCTATCACCTTCGTAGGAACTCCATGCCTCCGCCCATTCCGCTCCCATTTCATGCCTAATCGGGTCGAGGCAGTTTGCCCTCTACATGGTTTTCTCTCTGTCCAGGTATCGAGATGAACGGGGCCCTGTAAGGGCCAAATAGACCTTGCGTTTCTCCTCCAGGTGCTCCAGGTCTCACCAGAGATCCGAGCCTTGATTGTAGGTCCTCAAACCATGTTGAAGATCCCCACAACTGCAGACCACCCTCTAAAGCAATTCCCCATCTTAGCAGCTCGATCCAGTTCTTGGCGATGAAGATTCGAAGGAGGAAGGAGCTCTAGGGTTAAGTTCTTCATATGTTCTTCGTGACCCTTCTCAGTCGTTTGATCAAAACCCTCTGCCCTGGCAAGTAGCTACTGTCAGATGTGTAGAGCCTCAACCGTTAGATCTTCCCTAAAGATCTATTCCTAGTCGTGCCTTCGAACCATCATCATGCCACCTCGTGCTGCCACGCATCAAGTTGAAAATCCACAACCGCATGATTTGCGCAAGTATTGGGTAAACTTCATATATACCCCTTGTATTTTTGTATATTAATATTAAATATTAAAATTTCAGTCTGAAATGTAAATAAATATGGGTATTTTGCATGGAGGCCCTTCCATTTTATGTATTTTCATATGTGTCCATGCTAGCTTACCTCACGTGCCCCCACGTGTGGTGGGCATTTTACAATCAAACCCATACATTTTTTGTATTTGTAATTAGTCCAAAAATTTGTATATTTAATATTATTTTTTGTGTAAAAAATGTAAAGAGGACCTGGAGTTTTTGTATATTATATTTATGCCCCTATCTGACAGGTATAATATAAATACTCATGGAAAAATTGCAAACATACCCTTGGATTTTGTTTCAGGGTTCGTAAATGTATCGAAACTTATTTTTATTAGTAAATTGGTCCCTGGCAGCTCATTCATTTTTGTGCACAATTATCAACCATGCTCCAAAAATTATGTAAAAATAGGATATTGTGCCTGGTATGCTCTTTGGCACTATATATTTAGTTTTGAATTTTATGCAAATTTACTATTTACTAAAAATAAAAAGAGCACATTTTATAGATGTTTGCTTTAAAAAATACCTAAAAATTATAAATCATTCTTGAAAAATTCTAAAAAATATTTTATTTATTTTAGTAATTTATAGCTTCAGACCAAAAATCCCTAAAAATAGAAAAAGGAAATCACTAAAAATTAAAAAGCTCCAAAATATTTATAAAAATTATAAAAAACTTTTAAAAATCCAAAAAAATTCATTTCTATTTTTGGATTTTCTTTTCATTATATTTTACTTATTAAAATAACTTTGGAAAATTTTAACTGTATTTAGTATTTTTAAATTCCAAAACATACAACCTATTTATTATGTCCTTAATTTTGTATATTTTGGACTTTAGAAATACCTAATAATTAGAAAAAATACATGAAAAATCTAAAAAATAGCTGAAAAAATATAAAAAACTAAAGGCATTTTATTTTTTAATTTTGCTTATTTTTAACTATATTTATACTCAGATTACCCAATATTACCTTATATTCATATATATATATATATATAGTTTATATTATTATAAATACCTTATAAAAATTTAAAACCCCCCAAAAATATATAATATATAAAAGGGATATACTTCTTACTATTTTTATAATTTTTCAGTACTTACTATTATATTATACATATAAATATATACACTATCTTCTATATATATACTCTAATATGTATATTTATATAATATTATATAATATTTAAATTAAAAAAGAATTAAAAATTATAAAGTCAAAAAAATATAAAACAAAAAAAAACAAAAAATCAAATAAAAATTTAAAAAACCAAAATCTGACACAAAAGGACTAAAAGGACACTTGTGCACATAATTCATTTTGATTAGAAATAATTATTAGGTTACTTTGTTTGCTCTCTGTGGTTCGGCCCCTACATGCTTACACATGATACACCTTTGTTTGTAGAGTAAAATAAATTGTACTTCACATTTTTGTCATTCATTGATTATTAATATGTTGGGGGTTCTTGTTGATTGAGCAAGATTCTTGCATGCAATCGTTTCGATGACTATTGATCTGCCTTGTGGATTGACATGACCCTCACTGGATATGTCCTTCACTCTATCAATAAATTTATGAGAAGGTCCTTGGACTTCTCTATTTTTTTAAAACTGCATGCCTTAGGTTTCTTTATTTGCAGAATAGTCCATGTGCTTTGTAATTAATTGTGTGTTTTGTTTTTAATTGTATTACTTAGCTAATTAATCGAAAAATCTTAGGAAAATTATTTTAAATACCTCACATTATATTGTATCACATATATTTTTGTTAAGGTATTTATTATTATTCTCCTAATTAAAAATTGCAAAACTATCTATATTTTACTATTTTTACTTGAAAATACATAAAAATTAAAATATAGCTTTAAAAATCACCAAAAAATTAGGGTAAGTGTATTTTACTATATTTATCACATAACCAAAATTCATAAAAAACAAACAGTAAGCTTAAAATTTGCAAAATACGAAAAACCTTCAAAATCATACACAATTTGTAGGAAAATAATAAAAATATGTTCTAAAGCTTGAAATTTTCTTTGTTTTATTTTCTATATAGGAAAAATCATTTTGGACCCTTTTCGAGTTGATAGATATTTTTAAGCACTTTTGATGTTCTTGTATTTTCTATTTATTTTATTTTATGTATTTTAATTTCTAAAATCAATAAAAATCTTAAAAAGATACCCTAAAAAACCATAAATATAGAAAAATATAAAAATACAAAATTATTTAATTTTATGTATTTTTACTTTACTTACTATATTTGATAAATTTAAAAATACTCCATTTTTTACATCTCTTTATATATCTCTCTTTCTCAGACACACACACATATCTTATTATATATATTATAAATTTGTTATTATATTTTATTAATTAAAAAAATATTTGAAAAATTAAAAATCAAATAAAAATCATAAAAAAATAAAAAAATCATTAAAAATACATAAAACTCTAATTGGCTGCGAAACTGACATTCTTGTGCTTGATTCCTTGAGTTGGGTTTCATTTTTGTAGTCTACCCCTATTTGCTCCCGCAGACGACACTCTACCTACTTGCCCGTACATATTTCATGTAGAATTAAATAAATTTCATCAGTTACACACGCATAATCAATTTCACATACACATCGGTGGGTTTTGGTTATTGATTGATCTAGTTGATTGACATTCGAGAGCTGAGAGAGGTACCCATACATCGAATGCCGGATCCGACTTGTGGGACACCGCAGGCCCTCCAAGATCGGATGTTAGGATCCGTTCGACCAGTTTCATCAATTGGCGCCATAACCTAGGAGCAAGGTCGGGTGATAAATCCGTGAACCACCCTCTTAATTCAATCAAATTAACGATTAAATATGTGCTCGTTCATTGCATTCAGACAAAATCGGATCGAATAAAAAACCACTTAATTACTTTTCCAATTACAAGCAAGCGGTCAACTTTTTTTACTTGGACAAGCTCAAGGTCGAACTCAGGGAGGCATCTTTCTCCTTAGGTTAGTTTAAAGTCAATCTGGAGATTAGGTTTTCAAAGAGGCTTTTTTGTGTATTTTTAAATGCAATACATGATTGAAATGCAATTTTGAATAAGTTAAGGGACTAAAATGTAAACTACATTCAAACAATGTTAAAAAATTCTCAAACTTGGCTTAGACTACTATACGTTTTTGGAATTTTTTAATGAAAATGAATTATCTATAAATAAAACATGTAGACTAGGTGATTTTCGCAAAGTTAATTTTAATAAATAGCAAACCAATTTATTTTCAGGAAATGAAATTATCTTAGATGAGCTATGTGAGAGGAATCCGGGAAAATGATTAGATCTAAAAAATGTTTGTTTTATGACCTATTAAAAATAAATTACTTGAATCACCAATTAATTTATTCTGACCTCGATGCGTGCAAATGTGATGAAATTTGGGCAGAAAGTAGAAAATACTAAACTCTAGCAAGTACGATTTGTTCGCAATTTTTAGAACACAAATTAATTTAATACCAATTCCAGAATAAATATTGGGTAAAATATGCAATATTTTACCAAATTAATTCCCTTAAATAATCCATTGCTCACAAAAATGTAACATTTTTTCACAATGATAGAGCATATGTTGTTCTACAATGAGCAATTTTCATAATAATAAAATGGGGATAAATGAGAGTTCAAATTGACATGCAATACATGGCTCTAAATGTAATTACAGAAATAAATAAACATGATGACAGAACAATTATGCAATTACCTATATGCTTGAGGGCATTTATGAAATTGTCCCAGGACGCGTTTCCTGCAAGCGGGGGTTACGAGTGTGAATTACGAAATCTAGAGGTGCGTGAGCACAAATTTCACCAAAGAGCACATGCGACGCATGTGCTCTGCTGGAGCTGGAGGGCGTTTGTGTGATTGCTGAAGATGAAGGGGTATGGGAACAATATCTCCGAGTTGTCACGAGCGGCGCTCTTGACGTCCAAGCAGCGGGCCTTCTTTGTGATTTGATGTCTCTACGAGGGGACATCTGCAATATTCCCAACCTCACATGCTTTGCACGTGAGGTAAGGATTAGAGAAGGATGGCATGCTCCTCGAGGCGGGTCGTACGGAGGCCGAGCGACGATGAAGCGACATTGTTGGCAGTCTCCACCTTCATCGACACACGGCGCGAGGTGGAGGAGCAGGGGCTGGCTGAAGCCGATGACGAAGGTGGCGCGGGCTGAGGTGCGTAGCTGTGACGTGGCCTGCAGGTGGAGGCATGCCTGGGCTACTACTCGTGGAGGTGCAACGCAGAGAGGCGGGTGAGATCTGTGGTGAACGATCCCCTCCAGGAGACCCATGCTCAGAGATTGTGCGGTTCTAGTGGTTGGTCGTCGACAGCTCCACAGTCGAGGTGGATGCGAGGGAGATCTCAGCCATTGGACTGGTGGCGGTGTGGCTCGAAGGCGGAAGCGGAGCTGCAGGTGCTCTGGTGGAGGGTGGTCCTGCGTAGAGCCCGAGACGAAGCGCATACCGGTCGACACACAATCGGGACTCGACACGGATGGCACTGGCAACGCTCGGTGTCAAGGTTGACGGAGGAAAGAGCTCTGCTCACATCCTGCTGTTGTGTGGTTTGATGGCATTAGTGCTTACGTCGGAGAGGAAAGGCGGAGGTCCCGGTCGAGATACGACCGGACGCTAGAGCGCGGAGCCTATAGAAGCACCTGCGGATGGGGTCGAACCATGATAGGGGTGGCGGCTGAACCGTGTGGATGGTGAGAGTGGAGGTTGAAGATAGTAGGAAGGGGCGATTGGAATCGGTGATGCAAGAACGAAAGGTTGACGGCGTGCTCTTTGTGTGCAATGGATCAGGGATGGAGTTGCGAAGTAGGGGTAAAGGAGGAGAAATAGGGGAATACGAGAAAAGCAGAGGATAGAGGAAGAGAGAAAGAATATACCTGCAGATGGGGTCGAACGCCTAGGGAGAAACTCGCCGAGGGAGCTTCGATCGTCGCTCAAGAGCACGACAATGCTCGAGCTTAAGTAGGAAGGCAGCTGTGGCAAGACCTGGAGAGCTCTTGGTTCTCGCCTAGAGCGTGAGGTGTCTTCGCTCGACCGGAGTAAACCCCGTTGTCACCGATGCTGCTCTAGAAGCTCTCCCTCTCTTCGTCTAAGGAATGGCAGATGATGAGAAATGAAGAGAAGAAGTGAATAAAAATAAATGAAGGGAAGAATGAGGAGTTGGTGACTTGGAGTGGGGAACAAGTAAAGGGAGAAGAAGTAAAAGGGGGAACAAATAAATAAACTAAGCACGCTACTAAAAATAATGAAGGGAAAAGAAATAAAAATAGGAAAAAAGTAAATATAAATTGATAATTAATTTAAAAAATAAATATAATAAATAAAGTAAATAAAATAATTAAAAAAATAAAAAATAAAATAAAATACGGAATTAATAAACTAAAAAAATAGGTGACACATGGTGGCTCCAGGAACTGCCACGCGTCATTCCCAGAAAAATCGAGAAATTAAATATAAAGAAAAATAAAAAAGAAATAACAAAAGAGGTCAAATCAAAATAAGTCATATATACAAAGTGTATTTTTGGGTGGTATATTATAGGTATAAAATATCGCATTTTTATATTTTGTAATTTTTTTCATTTTTAAATAAGAGAAAAATAAAAATAAAGTTAGAGAAAATATGAAAGAAACATTTAAAGCTTATCTTATTTTTAAAGATTTTTAATGATTAAGAAAATAAAAAGATAAAATGAAGGGTATTTTATTCAATATGTACAATATACAATAGGGGCCCAAAATCCAAGTTTCACATACGATCTCTGTTTTTTATGAAATTGATCTTGTTTTGAAGGTCTTTGAATGTATATCACTTTAAAATTGAGTAGACCTAAATCAGACACTGTATGAGAGAGATATGTGCATTTTAAGGTTAATCTCAAACTAGGGCTCGGGTTTTATTAGTCAATTTTACAAGTTAGTATTTTTTGATATTTTTTCTTTATTAGTGTTAGTAATATATACATTATGGAGTTGCTTTTATTGGATTTGGAATTAGTATAAAATAAATACAAATAGGAGAAATATGATAATATACATGTGATTATGTACAAGTGAATTTGGCTTCTTATTTAATGCAAATATAAATGCTAAAATGCACATATTATTTACACATGCATGGATGATAATAATGCAGAATAAATGGGAAAATGCAGGTAATTACTCGGGAACGAAGCTCTATTTTCATCTTTTAGAGTGATGAATCACAGATTCATCAACCCCCTATACTTAAACCTTGCTCATCCCCGAGCAACTAAAATAAATGCAAGAGTGAAATGATTTTCGGTTCCATATCAATGTCATGAAGAAAAGGTGAAAATGGAGCTTGACTCGACCTTTGGATTAATAATGTGACGAAACCTTATTGGGAATTGAATTTAACATCTAACAACCTCTAAGTTCTACAGGTCTTTTATTCAGGTCGCCTCAACAGTCAGGTCAGAACAAATCCTCATACGCAAATTCTGATGATTATGAATCTTACCTGTACTGTGTAAGTGAAATATAACTCTCCACATCAGAAATGGCAAAGAAACATCCTCCTCTAACAAGGTAACTCTAATTCCCTGGTCTAGCAACTCTATCTTCGAGGAGCAGGGTATTCCCTTCTAAGTTCAAGTGCGACCAGCTTAAGAAGAGGAGGTGGAGAGAAGAATGGACGGTAGCCAGTGTAGCTACCTATGCTAGGATGCTTGACTAGTGTAGCCAAGTCTTCCAGCTGCAAGCTTACAAAAACTTTGAAGCTCTTCTTATTTTTCTATACTTGTATATACACTCCGGCAGGCATTTTACTTTTCAATCAGGCCTGCCCACTTTTGGAGATTCTGCATTTTCCTTCCTTTTTTTCTTTTTTTGACATATATACAAGGTGTAACATGCACATAAGGAGTTTTTCTTCTTAAGCTAGTAGACTATCCCTCTTTTGAAGCTTTTTTCCAACCCACAACATCCCTTCATTAGACGTCAACGCCACTAGACTAGGTTGAAATGCACTACCCTCCCTAGAGGAGGACGGATGTTTCCACCCATGTGCTACTCCAAGCTAAAGGATTCTACCTCACCACCTCATCGATGAAGAGCTACGTACATGGTGCTTGTCCAAGTTAGGTCACCATCTAAAAGAATCTTGCGTGTGTACGAAATATTCTACTTAGACCAATCAAGATGACATGCGAACATAGACTTGTGGACTCTAAGAATCAAGTCACTTGACCTGAAAAATGTTAACTCTAGTTTCTATAAGGTTCCTATCCTATGAAATTAGGTAGATTAAGGCCAAATCAAATCCAACCTTGACATCTATTCATAACTTGGTTCAAAACCCACTAACTTTTCACTTTGCATATGCTAGATATGCAGATGAGATGCAGATGCCATGCTATATAGATGAATGAAGTGCAAGACTCTTTTTTTGAATGCAAGGATGATGTGCAGAGTAACTAAGAAGCCTATTTTTTTGGTATACCTCATATTTTACAAAATTTACAAGAATTTTATAAGTATTATACAAATTATATAACGGTTATACAATATACATATTATATAAGTATACATGTATTTTACAAAAAATTGTGTTCTTCAATTCTTACCCACCCTGTAATTATTGCATAATATATACAAAAATACGTGAAATTACGAACTATGGGTAAAGTATATATGTAATATATGCACAACCCCTATACTTAGCATGTGCTATGTCCTCAGAGCACGAGAAGTGAGGAAAAAGAGATAGCTCATGCTAAGCGTTGGAGAGCTAAAATAAAATTTATAGAACTCATCCCTCCCCCCTATACTTAGGTTCTGGCATCCTAAGTGCAGAAGAAGATAAAAAATGGGGCGGAAGAGGTTAAGACGGTAATTGGATGAGTATATATACATGATGGGCATCGATCCCCTCTATACTTAGGCTCAGGTCAGCCTAAGTATAGAACAAGAATGGGTATGAGAACCGATGAGATCTGGAGAATGTACGGAAAATAATGAAGAGACTCAGGTCACTCTCCCCCCTATACTTAGGATCTGGTCATCCTAAGTATAGCCATAAAATGAAACGATATGGAGCCGGGGCGAGTGGTTTGAATCCCTAGGGAGGGAGGGAAAGAAAATATACAAGGAGGAGTGAGAATATACAAGGATCAAGAATGTTTGTGACAAACCTTATTGCGAGAGCAAGGAGGTGGATAATATACATATGTATCACTGTCGGAATCGTCCTCAGATGAATAATATTGAGGTGTAGGGATTGTCCAACAAGGGTCGACACACGGATGATTGCTTAGAAATGGCTTAAGAACAACCGAGCTGAGCTCACTCATATAAACCACCTCATCCAGACCCGATGAGGATTCCTTCGAAAATTCCTTCTCCAGAATGGTGAAGGAAACTTTCTAAGTCGGTTTTCTAGAACCTGAATCATTGAGAGGGAGTGGAGCGCGATGTATCTTGAGGGGTTTAGGGGAACACCTTGAGGAATCAATTCTCGACTTCCTCTCACTAGATAACTGATTAATGGACGGAGTAACTGTATTTTTGGGTGGGGTCAATTTAGTTCTGGTTATCTGCTTTAAATGTCCGGGATGTGGTGCAGTACTGACCATGGGTTCCTCATCAGACGAGTAACCATATAGATTGTAATATTCCCGAAAGATCATCGCACGTCTCAGGAAGGTGCTAGTGATCTCAGTTGGCTTGACATTATTAGTCACATATGTCGAATCATCGAAACGGTCAAGACAATCAACAAAAATCATGTCTGACTCAATGATAGCTTCAAGTTGTGAGTCTTTTGTTGAAGCTGACATAGTGGTGGTGATGCAAGTAGTGGGAGTCATGGATGTGTAGGGAGTCTCTAAACCAACGGTCAACTCGATAGTCGGTATCTCAGGTGTAGTAGAGAGGTAGGACTCATCTACCTCTCGATGGTCACGACTGTCAGTAGCTTTGTCGGTCACCTTAGAGTAGAGTGTGTCAAGAATGGGTAAGGTTGAAGTGCTCCCAATGCTGTAAAATCGATTTCCCGAGTCTCGCAAATCTATAGTCACCTTAGCCATGGCTAAGAATGGCTTCCAGAGAATAATAGAAGACTGGGTAAACTCCCCTTGGTGCTCAATGTCAATGACCGTGAAGTCTACCTAGAGTAGAGCACCTTGGAAACTAATGATGACTGAAATGGTTCCTCTTGACCATTTGATAGATCGATCAGCCAGCTAAACGATCTCTCTCGACTTTCTGATTGGCCTGAGTTTGATCTTGTCAAAAACAGAGGCCGGGTGGATATTTATCAGAGAGTCATCACCGATTCTTGCATGGGTAAAGGCAGTGTCTTTGATTTCACATTCAACCCTGGGCAACCTCTTCACTCTGCGACTCTTGGTCTTTCTCCCCATCACCAAGGAGGTGGCCATACACACTATGTGTCTCTCAGTCCTTGTCCCCTTATTGCCCGACCTCTTAGGAATCAATTTACTTCCCACAAATCGTTTGAGGTCGGGGAAGTGATCTATGGACTTTATTAAGGGAAGACTAAAAATCAATTCTTCATTGAGTGCTTCCTTTAGGGCAGGATCTAATTTTTTAGGTCTTTTTCATTTTCTATTTTTATGAGATTTTCTGGTTTTTCATTTTTTTGATCTTTTTGATATTTTCAATTTTTTGGTGTTTTTGATGGTCAATTGGTCAGACTCTGGATTGGAGGGTAAGTGGTTAGTAGAAGAGGAAGGAAGAATAGACTCCCGCTGTACAGAGTGTGTTGGTTCCCTAATGTCCGCTCGATTTTCAACATCAAATCCACTTATTTCATTTTCCACTTTAATACCCAAGCTGGCAGAAATTGAGTGTAATATGTCAGTGACATCTCTCAACTTGGCACCAAATGATTCATTTTTCATGATAAGTCGAGAATTGTCATCCTCCAAAAAGTCATCGTGACAAGTCATGGGAGAAGTCTGCTCAATTGAAGGATATTGCTAAGAATTTGGGGTCTCATACTCAACATACCTTGACTCCGACATGTAATGCTAGGTCGAGTATGGACCATCTGAATGGCAAATATTGGTCAGAGCCTCATATGATGGAGTCAATAAAGAGGGGGCTCGTAGATTGAATTCATGAGTCCAATCCTGTGAATGTATAGGCTCTCCGAATGTGTAGGCTCTCCGAATGTGTGGTCAATGTAGGCTTGATTACTAGGATCAATCAAGATAGGAAGATCATAAGGTGCATGCCTCTCCATTCGGTATGTTCGATCAACCATGTCATGCCCTAAGGTCAAGTCGGGATGTGTGAATTGTTGTTTGGTCCCTACTTGAGGTGAGAATGAGGTATGTGGTGGCACACAATTCTGCCATTTTTCTGTCTCAGCAGTAGCTTGCTCTTCAAACGATTCCTTGATTCCAGCAAGCGTTCGACTATAAGGTGAACCAACCCAGGGTGGAAGTGGATCCGGGGTGTAAGAAGGTGGGATAGGTGAGAAATACGAAGAAGTGGGGAAGTCGGTCGAAGGTCTGGCTTCATAATCGGGTCGAGGTGGAACCGACCATGGGTAAGGCTCTCTCGCGGATGGTGGAGGATACCTGGAAGAAGGAGAATGTGAAGATGAACAGTATATGGTTGAGGAAGAGTGACCAGAGAGGTCAGGGTATGGGGACCAATATCCTGACATCTTCGAGAGATGAATGTAAGTGGATGGCGATTGAGAAACGTGCAATTGCACAGAAGGATACACATATGGATAGACACAAAAACAAATACAAGAGCAAACCCTAGTTATACGGTGCACACAAATGTGCGGAGTAAACTCATACAATACAAACACAATACAAAACCCTCAAATTCACCAACTCAATAGGTGATGGCCGTAAAGGTTCGGCCGAATTATCTTGTCAGTTTTAGTTGGTGATAAATGCAAGTCTGAAAGATTAACGAGCTGTTTGGTACATGTATTTCCCTAAATACTATCCCAATTCTCACGAAACCCACTTTCAACTAGTATAGGAGAAAGTACGGACCATATAAATACGGCTACTCGTTTCTCGAGGATAAAGCCTTATAAGCCATCCTCTAAAACTCCCACTCTGCTAAGGAAATACGGATCGTTTACTGGCTACCCTTAGATCCTTACTGAAAAGTGACTAATCGTTTTGAAACAGTAGTCTATACGAAAATCCTGGCTTTGGCTCTATCCTAGTGTCGTCTCTCTCTCACTTGCAAGTAAATCATACAATGGGGGTTTATGCACTTGTAAAACAAGGTTTAATTTTAGTCATTTTTTGGTCTGATTCAATTAGTAGTCCCGATTTTAAAGATTAGTTATCACTTTAGTTAATCCACACAAGCGATCACGTCTATCGTCCAGTCCCAATTCCTTTATCCTAAGTTAGAAAAACCGAGAGAGGAAATCAGAAATAGCCGATGCGATTGAGAAAACTATGATGAATGCTTGTGTAAGAAGACTTAGTGCCTCCAGCTCTCTACAATGAAGGATGCAATATTGAATTGAAATTTTACACTATATGAAATGCAGACGAGAAAACCGTTCCTTGACAAGCAGTTCTATTAGCGAGTGATGAACAAATTAATTTTGACTAATAGCTCCACGATCTAAGTGCATCTCGTTAAATGTGATGTGTGGTCCTAGATTTTACGAGCACAAGTAATAAGATAAATGCTCTAAGAGATGCAAGTGTAGGTCCTAATCTACGTCAATCAACCACACGACCACGAAGGGTCCAATGTCAAGGGTCCCGATACACACGCGAGATTCCAAACGGAATCCGCTGTAAATATGCAATTATTATAAATTAATTAAAAAAAAGGAAAATCTCTCTTCTCAAGACTTCTTGGCATCTCAACAACCGACTCAATCCACGAATCGTAGGCTCTGATGCACTTCGAGATGCGTCGACTTCAAGAAAGATGCTCCAAGTCCACCGGGCCCTCGCACAAAAAGATAAAAGTTATGTTAGAGAGAGATACCAAAATATACAAAAAAATAAATAAAGAAATAATTGAAAAAAAGAAGCAAAAAATAGAATAATTACAAAGTAGTTTGGGGGTCAGACTACCCGAGGGAATGGATCTAAAATGATCCTAAACCATTTGCCTCTCCTGCAACGACGCCATTTGATAAACCCATGAACCTCCCTCTTAATCCAGTCGAATTAACGATTAAATATGTGTTCGTTCGTTGTAGTCGGGCAAAATCGGATCAAATAAAAAACCACTTAATTAATTTTCCAATTACAAGCAAGCGGTCAAAATTTTTTTACTTGGGCAAGCTCAAGGTCAAATTCAGGGAGGCAACTTTCTCCTGAGGTTAGTTTAAAGCCGATTTGGAGATTAGGTTTTCAAAGAGGTTTTTTGTGTATTTTAAATGCAATAAATGATTGACATGTAATTGTGACTAAGTTGAGGGACTAAAATGTAAACTACATTCAAACAATGTCCAAAAATTCTCAAACTTTATAGGAATGTTAAAAATGATGGAATTAGACTACTGTAATTATTTTGGAATTTTTCAACAAAAAATGAATTATATATGAATACTATATGCAAACTAGGTGATTTTTGTAAAGTTAATTTTAATAAATAGCAAACCAATTTGTTTTCAGGAAATAAAATTCTCCTAGATGAGTCTATGTGAGAGGGATCCGGGAAAATTATTAGATCTCAAAAATGATTGATTCATGACCTACTACAAATAAATTATTTGAATCACTGATTAATTTATTCTGACCTCGATATGCGTGCAAATGCGATGAAATTTGGAAACAAAGTAGAAAACACTAAACTCCAGCTACTACGATTTTTTCACAATTTTTAGAGCACATATTAATTTAATATTAATTTCAGAATAAATATTGGGTAAAATATGCTATATTTTACCAAATTAATTCTATTAAATAAACCACGGCTCATAAAATGTAACAATTCTTCATAGTAATAGAGCATATGTTGTTCTACAATGAGAGAGTTTCATAATAATAAAATGATGATAAATGAGAGTTCAAATTAACATGCAAACACAAGGTTCTTAATGCAATTACATAAATAAATAAACATGTTGATATGGACGGTAATGCAATTACCTATATGCCTGATGGCGTTTATGCAATTGTCCTAGGAAGACACGTGCTCCTCACGTGTTTCTCGGAAGCAGGGGTTGCGGGCGCGAATCGGGAAATCTAGCGGGGCGTGAGCGCAAATTTCACCAAAGTGCACGTGCCACACACTTGTTCTGCTGGAGCTGGAGGGCATTTGTGTGATTGCTAAATATGGAGGGGTATGTGAGCAATATCTCAGGGTTCTCACGTGCGGCACTCGTGACGCCCAACCAGGGGGCCTTCTTTGTGATTTCATGGCTCTACGAGGGGAACCTCACGTGCTTTGCATGTAAGGTAAGGATTAGAGGAGGATGGTGTGCTGCTCGAGGCGGGTCGTGCAGAGGCCGAGCGACGATGAAGCGACGTCGTTGGAGGTCTCCACCTCCGTCGACACACGACGTAGGGTGGAGGAGCGGGGTCTGGCTGAAGCCGATGACGAAGGCAGCGCGGGCTGAGGTGTGTAGCTGCGTCGTGACCTATAGGTGGAGGAGCACCTGTGGTACTGCTCATGGAGGTGCGACACAGAGTGGCGGGTAATGTCGGTGGCGAAGCAATCCCCTCCAGGAGACACAGGCCGAGGCGCGTAGCTGCAACGTGGCCTGCTGGTGGAGGCGCTCCCATGGTACTGCTCATAGAGGTGCAATGCAGAGAGGAAGGTGAGGTCGGTGGTGAAGCGATCCCTTCCAGGCGACACACACCCAGGGATTGTGCGGTTCCAGTGGCTGGTCGTTGACAGCTCCGTAGTCGAGGTGGATGCGAGGGAGATCTCGACCGCTGGACGGGTGGCGGTTTGGCTCGAAGGTGGAAGCGGAGCCACAGGTGCTCTGGTGGAGGGTGGTTAGGGATGCAAATGGACGGATATAGATACAGATATAAGCATTACCATATCCTTATCCATTTTTGAATACAAATATGGGTGCAGATACAGATATTGACGGATAATAAAACTATCTTACCATATCCTTAAAAAACGGATATGGATATAAAAGGGATATTGATCGCATATGAGTAATGTTAGAAATACTCTATAGAATCGACTTAAATATATATGAATTGGATGGAAACACATGATATAAATTTACTAAATGTGCTTATATCGTAAAAACTATACAAATATGGTAAAAAGGGTATAGAATCATATTATATAGAGTTAAATAAATTTATGACTATATTTATATACGAAAAGAGATATAAATTATATATGAATCAAACTCACTTCCATAATACTCTAAATTAAATTATCTTTCAAATGGCGGTGGTTCCATATTTTTTGGAGTTACGGTTGAAAAGTCAGTTTTCTGGGGTGTTTTGTGTAGTTTTACCACGTACATATTTGTATATTTACTCATATTTATTTTTATATACATAATGTACATAATTGTAAATATTATTTTCATTAAAAATAAAAAATATAAATAAAAAAATTAAAAAAAGATATAAAAATTATTTCCTTATTTGCACATGTGTATATTGTATTATATGTACATAATATTTATATACAACTAATTACTTATGTAAAAATCACCAAAAAAATAAAATACCTCACGTTAATTAATTAATTTAATTTAATTACGAAAATTGTATTTAGATTTAACTTTTAATTCATTATTTGATTTTATAACATACTTGTACATAATATTTGATTCCATACCTTTAATGGCCACCATTAAGGTGGCTAATTGATTTCCATAAATTATTTAAATTATTTAATTTATTTATTTCTGAAATTCGTTTTTATTTAATTATTTAATTTATTTATTTAATTTATTTATTTAAATAACCACTAATTACTTTCCTTCTTTGTATATATTTTCCTTTTTTATTACTTCTTCTTCTTCTTTTTATTGGGCTCCCTCTCCCTCATTTCCTCTTGATCAATCTTTGGATAGAGGAGCTCGATCTCCGAGAGCTTCTCGTCGTAGAAGGTGCCCAACCTCTGATTCGGTCGGTGACAGCGATTCGATCTTCGTCGAGTCCATCACGGTGTGTCCAATCCTGAGGTGAGATCCAACTTTATTTTCATCATTTTTCCTAGATAATTTTAGATTTAATGTCTATGTAGATATCATGATAAAAATTTAGGGATGTAAATCACAAAAATATCCATCGTACTTGTCTGATCTAACACTGATTTTCCACGCCACATCTCGACTTCTCCACGTTCTTTTCTACCTCACACGACCTATCACCTCCGGTCATGCACGGTGACTAGAGCCATGGACCCATTCCATCATATCGCAAGATCCATCCATTCACCCCTCCTATTTTGTATATAAATAAAAAACATGTAATTGTTTTTCTTGTTCATCTCACATTCGTTTTTGTAGGAAAAATTTAAAAAATAATTGTTTTTGTCTCTAACATTTGTTTTTACAGGAAAAATAAAAAAAATTAATTTTCTTTTCTCTCTAATCTTTTTTTCAGGAAAATTTTTAAAAAAATAACAAATAAAAAATTAAAAAAAGGTTTTTTATTTGTATTTCTGATTACAGTAAATAAAAACAAAAAATATAAAAAAATTAGCAGGTCACGGCCGATCGGTGCTCCACAGCTGCCCAGCGCGCGGCGGCTCCCCGCCACCATCTACGCCCGGTCTCCACGGCCTACGCCAACGAGCAACTGATTAACTGAGAATTACAGGGGCCTAAATGTCTCACACAAGGCGGAGACAAAGTCACTACGGCGACCCTCGGTAATCCCCGATTAAACCAATAATTAACCCACGACAATTAAATCAAGCAATGAAAGTAAATGTGGAGTTAAAATTTATTATAACTCTACAATAAGTGTGTATAGTGCAAGTATGTGTAGAGTGTCGAACTCAGGGAGCAAGCAAGATAGATCAGGCACTGATGCTAAAAAATGTGATAGTGTGATCAAATGCCTACAAACATGCAAATTTTTGTGGGTTTTAAATTTTTTATTTTTTTATTTTAAATTTTAAATTTTTGTATTTTGATTTTTAATTTCTGTTTTTGTATATACTTTTTATATTTTATATTTTTTTCAATAATGGAGTAAATATACAATAAAGGAAAAAAGGGTATAATATATAGAGTAAAATAGGAAAAATGGGCAAAAATCAGGAAATGATGTATTCTTGGGCTTTTTATAATTTTATGATGTTTTTGTGATTTTTCTAAATTTTTCCTAATTTTTTTGGTATTTTTAAAGTTAAAAATACTTAAAATAGTGTAGAAAATAAAAGGCTGGGACAAAAATGGAGAAATAAAATAACAGACAGTGACAAAAATTCTCCAAACTAATTTTAAATAAGGATAATAAATCAAGGAAAATTCTGAGACATAGATTATATTTTTACGATTTTTGTAGATTTTTTAAGATTTTTAGAGTTTTATTATTTTTAGGGTTTTTACTTTGAATTTTTTAGTGATTTTTGGATAGAAGTTAAAAGATACTGAAATCCACCAACGGTAATTTTTTTACGAATTTTTAAAGGGGTTTTACTATTTTTTGGTATTTTCTAATGTAAACAGTAGCAAAAATGCATATTTTTGAACTTTTATAAATATAAAAATGCAATAAAAATACAATATAAAAATATGACGAGAAAGAGCAACTAAACATGAGCTTAACTTGATTTTTTGGTGATTTTTAGAAATTTATAGACACAAGAAATAATTAGAAACAACATAAAGAAAATACACTGCTGATAGGGGTATAAATGCAAATATCCAAAAGTTCAGGGGCCAACATGCAATTTTCCACAGAATTTGTAACTAACAAATTAATTTCCAGGATCAAATTCCAATATCAAAACCCACAAGGGTACGCCTACAAGATTCCCAACCCAGCACGTGATATACACGTGCCTGGGAAGGACCTAAATGCAATATACAAAAATCCCAGGGGCTGACATGCAAAATATCCAAAAATATTACACGTAATAGAAAATTTCCTGGACTAAAGTGAAATAAACAAACCCCAGGGGGACCTATGCAAAATACCCACCACCCCACATGCACAGATCACGTGAGGTGACGTGGACAGGACCTAAGTGCAAATAAATTAAGTGCGGGGGTCTAAATGCAAATAATACAAAATATTACAACGACAAATGAAAGTTTAAATACTAATAATTAAATAGACAAAATGGCAGGGGCTTAGGTGCAAAATACCCCTCGTTGCGCACTGATGGACGGTGGCGATGAATCCACTTGACGCGTGGCGCGCACTGGACGACTGATACCGCTTCGGCGATGAGTGGACACGATTAGATCTCCGGCTGACGAACAACGGCTGCGAATGAGGAGGATCCAACGGTCGCTGTGTAATCTGGAGAGAAGGCCTGATCGAACGACAGAGAGGAGAGCTCCAAGAACAGGGAAGAACACCAGCGAGGGTGAGCTTCCCCGAGCTAGAACTCGGTCCTCCGGCGATCTGGAAGCGTGCGGAAAGGCCTAGGCTCCTCCTGTGGTCCTCAGCTTGCTCCTTGTGGCTCCAAAAGACCTCGGTGACGGCCGAGGCTCTCGCTAGGAGGCGGCGGAGATGGTGAGCTCTAGGAACCTCCGGCGAGAGCACAAAACGAGCCTCAGGCTCTCGTTAAGTCCCAAAGACCTGCAGAAGAGTGTGAGAGGGTCCAGGGCAAAGTGCCTAGACCCCACGGGGGTGGAATAGCGGCGAGGAGTGGCGACGCGAAGTGAAGTCGGAGCGAGCTCCGGCGAGGGATCTGATTGGTTGATCAAATAGATGGAAGTCGAATCTAAGGGTGGCTACACGTTCCTAGGACTACAGGGAAGATGAGGGGGGAGAAATGAGGGGGAAAGGGTGTATACCTCGATGGTCGGAACCAGAGGTTGGACCTCAACGGCGAAGGATATAGCCGGGGGTGGTGGAGCCTCCTCGGACGTCGCTCGACCAGCCTGATGCTCTGTGAAGGAAGCTGTCACCTTCCTTGAGCTATTGGGCACGAAAACGGGAGCTAAACCTGGGATTGAGGGGTTACAAATTCGAAAGAAGTGGAGGGTGTCCATTTGAAGGGTTGACGAACGGCTAAGAAGATCGAGGGAGATCGCTCGAATTGCAGATCCAACCCTCGAGGCGATCATAGGGCGTGAAAGAGCGATGAACGAGGCACAAAAGTCGTGAAGAGACTATCATGAGATGGTGCAAGGATTGACCTCGAAAAATTCGTGAAATGGGACAAAAAACGAGTTCTGACAGAGCTACAGGAGCTAGGGTCAGAGAGTTGACCCGCCTGTCAACTCTCCAGACCTCTACGTGGACCAACTAGGAAAACTCATTTGTAAATTCAATTAAAAATAGAAAACGAATTAATTAATTTTTGGTTATTAAATAAAAAATATTTGTTATTTTATAAGGTATTTTAATATGATTTTTAATTATTTTTATGAGGTATAAAATACAAGTTGCCTTTTTAGGTCTATATAGGTATATATCTATATATTCTAATATTTTATTTTTATTTTGTGTATTTGATTTATTTATTTTTTTTATTATTTTATAAATTTATAAAATACTTTTATACACTTGAATATATTTTTATTTTATTTTTCTGAAGTATTTTGTACACTTAATAAAATAAAAGTAGTAATTATATAGGTATGTTTATAGGTATTATACCTATGTAATATATATACAAGTATTTTATTTTGTGTTTTCTTTGAGTTTTTATTCTGATTTTAATACACACATTTATTATAAATAATATTTACAAAATTATAAAAATATAAGATTATAAAAAGAATGAATAATAAATAAATTGAATATTTTAATCTATACAAGTATACAATAGGGGTCTAAAACTCAGCTTTCAAACCGTAGCTCAGCCAAATGCGAAACCACCGCCATTAAATAGCCCATTTAAAATATATACAATTAAAGGTGATTTTGATAGATTTTGAGTTTTTATTAGGGAGATACAGGGCTGGGAAGTTGGGATTCTGGAATTTATTCAGGCCATAACTTTTTATATGTACATTATTTTTGTGTGAAATCAATTTTGTATTTTTCTATATTTAATTATCTACATCTTTCATGTATAAAGCTTCTTTATTTGAGGTATAAAAAGTGGAAACAAAAAAGATCCCAAAATGAATAAAGAATAAATCAAAATGAAAGAGATTTTATTGGTATTGAGGCCCTTATCTCCCCCTACTTTATTCCTGGTCGACCTAGTCATTGGGATGCCTAGATCTCGGGGTTTCGAGTCATAAAATATTTACAATATTTTATTCTTTTTCTTTTTCTTTTCTTTATTATATAATTTTAGCTTTAAAAACTGTATTTTATACATTATTTACACACACATGCGTGAATGCTAAGATGCACTAATTAAGGGTATTATATGCATTTGCCATGGTTTTTGAGGCCAAAATGATAGAATAAAGACGATAAAATGTGGATTCATCATCCTTATATACGTTGCCTTTGCTAGTCCCTAGCAAATACTTATGCAATAAGTGCAGAAAAGAAAAACAAAGAAAAGAAAAAGACGAAAGATGGAATAAGTTTAAGTATCAAACTTGTCTTCACAAAATCAAAGTTTGGAGCTTAAGTCCGACCTTTGGATTTTTAGTACGGGCGAGACCTTAATGAGAACCGGATTTGAAATCCAACTACCTTCGAAAATCCCAAAACTCTGCTCAAGTCTCCTCAATAGTCAGGTCAGAAATATCTCAACTCATACGCAAACCCTTACGACTATGAATCTGACTCGTACAGTATAAGTGATTGTGGCTCTCCCCAACTAGAATGACAAAGAGCCTGACTTCTCCAGTATGACAACCCAATGATTCCCCAATCCAATAACTCCTTCCTCGAGGAGCGGGGTATTCCCTTCTAAGTTCAAGTGGCAACCAACTCAAGAGGAGGGGGTGAAGAGAAGAATGGACGGTAGCCAGTGTAGCTACCTATCCTAGGATGCAATACCCGTGTAGTCAAGTCATCCACATGCAGGCTCACATGATATGACTTTGGAACTCAAGCTTGCTTATTGGCTATACAACATATTCACATACTTTGCAAGCATTTTATTTTTGTACAGGCCTGTCCATGTTTTTTTTGAAATACTATTTACAGCAGCATTTACATAGGGAGTTTTTCCTCTTGAGCCAGTAGACTATCCCTCTTTTGAAGCTTTATTGCAACCCACACTCTCCTGTCTTTAGAATTCCTCATCACTGGACAGGTTGGGGTGCACTTCCCTCCCTAGAGGAGGACAAATGTTTCCACTTGTGTACGTCCCATACCGGCAAATCCAATCACCTAACCACTCCAACTGAGTTGAGCCAAGTGAAAGGTGCAGGTGTCCAAGTTAGGTCATTATCAACAAGAGTCGTGCATGTGCTCCGAAATACTCTACTTAGGCAGTCAAGAATCCATTGAACAAAGTCTCGTGATCCTCAAAGAATTAAGTCAACTAGACCTGAAGTACCTCAATTCCAATTCCTATAAGGTTCCTGTTATTAGGTAGATTTTAAGGTCCAATCAATCTCCAATCTCCGGATTTTACTTAGACTTGTTCAAATGTCAAACTCAATCCGAAAAATGCTAATGCTATGCAGAATGCAGAAAATATTTTTGTGATGCAATTTTATAAGATTTTGAACCTTTTTATGGATTTTTGAAAAGATGATGCATATGCATTTTTTGGTATTTTTCAAGAAGATTTTTCAAATGTTTTTGGTATTTTAGTTTTGCAAATGTTTTTGGAATATTTGAAAACAAAGATTTTGGCTAAAAGCTAGGTACAACTATTTACATGGGGATGTTTCTTATACTTACAAGAAGTGGATTTTAAGAATTTACAAGGGGAAGTGATCAATTTTATAGATATATATATATAGTGAATACTGGGTGTGATGTATGTATTCCTCAAACTTATTTGAAAAGGATTTTACAAACAATTTTGAAAAACTATAGTCCAAAGTAATTTTACAAACATTTTTACAAGGGAAAAATGGGCATGCCCCCTAGGGGCAGCCAACATGGCCGCCCCCACCTCATTTTTTGCAAATTTTTTTATTTTTTTGGAAAAATATCACCATGTATATTCATCCCTATGTTCCTCCTATATAGTATTCAAATTTCGTCAGAAACAGAGACTCCTACGGCCTCCATCCGGACATCATTTTTCTAACGGTCGCAGGATTTTTTAAATCGACCCTGTCTGGATGGAGGCCGTAGGAGTATAGGAGGGATATAGAGATGAATATACATGATGATAGTTTTCAAAAAAAATAAAAAAATTTGCCCAAAAATGGGGCGGGCAGCCATGTTGGCTGCCCCCAGGGGGCAACCCCATCAACCCCTTTTTACAAACATGTACACATATTTGAAAATCATTTTGCAAAGGTTTTCCAAACATTATATATAGATTTTTCGAATATTTTTGCAACCATTTTTCAAGTCATTTGCAAATCATTTTTCAAATATTTTATTTCATACAAAGAAAATAAAATTTTCAAAACAAACATTTTTACGAAGGTTGAAAACATGTAACAAAACTTTTTCCAAATAGTTTTCAAAAGATTTTCACAAGGTTTTTCAAACTATTTTTCAAATATTTTGCAAAAAACATTTTCACCTGATTTATTAATCAGTAAGTACAAAAAGAATTTAAGGAATAATAGCATCTTTTTATTAAGGGTTTTTAGTGAATTTTAAAGAATTATTAGCCATATTTATTAGGAAAATACGAAAGTACGAGTTATGGCTAAAGTATATACGTAGTATATACGACCCCCTATACTTAGCTTGAGCTATGTCCTCATAGATCACAGAGAAAAGAGAAGACATAACTCGTACTGAGTATAGGAAAAATCTAAAGAATAAATGAATGGAGAAATGAATGAGCGAATGAACAAAACAATGAGAAGTTGACCGTCCCCCCTATACTTTGGATCAAAAATCCTAAGTATAACAGACTGTACACAAAGCAGGGAGGGTCGAGGGTGGGAATGAACAGATTGTACTCAGATTGTCTCCCCCTATACTTAGGGTAAAATATCCCTAAGTATAGATAAGAAGAGGAGACAATGGAGATGATCAAAGAATAGAAGAAACTCGGGATGCACACCCCCTATACTTAGGACAAAGTGCGTCCTAAGTATAGAAGACTGTCAACAAGGGGCACCACCTTTTTGATACAAAAAGAAAATAGAAAAGGAAAAGAAGAAAAGAAGAAAAGAATAGATCACAGCTCAGTGTGTGTACCCCCTATACTTAGGACAAAGCATGTCCTAAGTATAGCAAAATCATAAGATGGCAACGGGGTAGAAGACATAACGGAAGAATGAAAGAATGATATGGACAGATGGATCTATACAACGGAAAATAGAAGTGATAACCATGTATGAGATGCAAATGATATGAGTCAAAGAGCACATCTCATACCAGAAGAATGGGGGCAACGTTAACGGTCGACAGATCATGATCTAAATATAGCTTCAGGCGCTGACCGTTAACACGAAAGATAGAGGAAGATGACAGCTCGGATATATCAATACCACCATTGTGATGTACCTTCCTGACCACATACAGACCTTTCCACTCACTCTGCAATTTCCCTGGAAATAATTTCAGCCTGGAATCAAACAACCATACACGCTGATCGGGCTCAAACTGTTTATGGATGATATGGGAACCGTGCCATGTCTTCACTTTTTTCTTATACTGTAGGCTGCTAGAAAAGGCTGTATCTCTCAACTCCTCCAGGGCTGCCAACTCTGCTTTCCTCTGTTCTCCTATACTCTCGGGATCTAACATCAACTCTGTAACTGCCCATAGTGACTTGTGCTTGATCTCCACTAGCAAATGGCACGGCTTGCCATAGACGAGACAAAAGGGAGATGTCCCTAATGGAGTCTTGAAGGAAGTCTGATATGCCCACAAGATCGAGTCCAAAAGCTATGACCAATCCTTTTGTCTGGGCGGACAACCTTCTGTATGATAGTCTTGATCTCCCTGTCCGAAACTTCAGCAAGACCATTAGTCTGAGGGTGATATGGCGTGACAATACGATGGTCAATGCTGAACTCGTCTACAAGGGCCTTTACCTTGTCGTTAATAAAGTGAGACCCGCTGTCTGAAATCAGAACTCTAGGTACCCCGAACCGTGAAATGATATTTTTCCTCAAAAAGCAACACACGGTCTTAGCATCTGCGGCTCGGGCGGGGATGGCCTCAACCCAACGACTCACATAATCCACAACGAGCAGAATGTACTCAAACCCCTGACTCTTAAGAAATGGGCTCACGAAATCAATCCCCCATGCATAAAAAACCTCACAAAAGTGAATGGACTGCATGGGCATCATGTCTCTCTGTCCGCAAGTACCCATCTTCTGACAGTCAGTACATCTCTTCACAAACTCATCTGAATCCTTGAAGAGAGTAGGCCACCAAAGGTCGGATTGGAGCACCTTCTGTGCTGTCCATCTCCCAGAATGATGTCCTCCTGCCTCAAGCTTATGACAGTAGGTGAGGACGCTATGCTGCTCTTCTTGAGGAATGCACCTCCTCCAGATGCTATCCCCTCCTTTATGATAAAGGACAGGATCCTCTCAATGGTAAAACTTGGCCTTCGCAAGGAAAGTCTCAAGTTTTTGCCTGGGCCAACCTTGTGGAATCGTCTTAGCAACAAGATAGTTCACCATATCAGCGTACCATAGGAGCGAGGTGATAGACAAGATCGCCTCATCTGGAAACGTCTCTATGATAGGTGCGCTGGGCTCAGATTCCTCAAGATTCTTTAAGCGGGAGAGATGATCCACCACCACATTCTTAACTCCAGGCTTATCCTTAATCTCAATGTCAAACTCCTGGATCAGAAGGATCCATCTGGTAAGGCGAGCTTTGGCATCCTTCTTGGGCATAAGGTACCGGATGGCGGTGTGATCTGTAAAGATAGTCACTATAGATCTGAGAATATATGATCGGTACTTATCCAAAGTAAAGACTATAGCTAGCATCTCCTTCTCACTCACAGTGTAGTTCCGCTGAGTGGCATCCAAAGTCCGGCTAGCGTAGCGAATGGCATACGGCAATCCATCCCTCCTCTGTTCAAGCATAGCCCCAACGGCAAAATCAGAAGCATCCGTCATGATCTCAAATGGGAGAGACCAATCGGGTGGCTGAAGGACAGGAGCCATGACAACCATATTCTTGAGATTCTCAAAGGACGCAAGACACTTATCATCTACAATGAACTTGGTGTCTTTCGTCAGCAAATCAGTGAGCGGTCGGGCAATACGACTGAAGTCCTGAATGAACCGTCGGTAGAAATCAACATGCCCCAGAAAAGACCACAATTGACGTAGATTGGACGGTGGATTGAGTTTTCTAATGATATCCACCTTGGCCGGATCGACCTCCATGCCCCTGTTGGAGATGATATGACCGAGGACCGTCCCTTGAGTCACCATGAAGTGACTCTTCTCCCAAGACAAGACAAGGTTGACCTCTATGCAATGCTGAAGCACATGGTCTAGGCAATCAAGACAAGCATCAAACCCATCACCATAGACCGAGAAGTCATCCATGAAGACCTCTAAATAGTCACCCACTATGTCCGAGAAAATGGACAACATGCACCTTTGGAATGTCGCGGGGGCGTTACACAATCCAAAGGGCATCCGTCTAAAAGCATACGTCCCAAACGGACAGGTGAATGTCATTTTCTCCTGGTCTTCGGGCGCAATGGCCACTTGATTGTAACCGGAGTACCCGTCCAGAAAATAATAGTGACTCTTCCCAGCTAGCCTTTCGATAATCTGATCAATAAATGGTAGTGGGAAATGATCCTTCTTGGTGGCCTCATTCAATCGTCTGTAGTCCAGACAGACCCTCCAAGAAGTGGGTAACCGGGTAGCTATCTTCTCTCCAGACTCACTCACCATTGTAGTGATACCCATCTTCTTGGGCACCACATGTAATGGACTAACCCACTTGGAGTCAGAGATGGAGTAGATAAAATCGACGCTCTACCACTTTAATATCTCCTTCATGACCACATCTCGAAGATTCGGGTTTAGCCGTCGCTGGAACTCACGCGAGGGATTAGCGTCCTCCTCAAGATAGACGTGGTGGGAGTATAGAGCCAGACTAATCCCCTGGAGATCAGCTATACTCCATCCTATCGCCTTGCGGTTTCTTTCAAGAACCTCCATCAGTCGAGATTCTTGCTCTCTAGTCAAACCTGTTGAGATAATGTCTGGGTACATATCTGGCTCACCTACAAGGAATCTATACTTCAGCGACCGCACCAAGGGCTTCAATTCTGGACAACTTGGAGGCAGCAGATCTGGCTTCTGATATGTCTGTGTGAAGGCTGCCAGGTCTGCATGAGAGAACTCTCGCTGTGCATGAAAATTTGACGAAGGGAACCCTACTGAATTATCTATGAGCTGTACTGGCTCGCACTCCGTCCTAGCTATCGGCTCAGAAGGAATCAAACACGGAAAATAGTCATTAAAATCATCCCAATCGATATCTGAATCCGAGGGATCTGAACTAGAAGAACAAGAATGCAATTCTGCTTCACCGCTCATCACATAACTGTCAGCCTCAAAGGTGTCCTCGTCCAGGGGTGTGCTCTCCAAGCTCTCAATTTCCATAAGCTGTAAATACGATGAATCTGCAGGAAAGACGAGGGCTTGTGCTACTGGATCTGTCCAAATGGATTCATCATCTGTCATCACAAAATCATACTCCTGGTGGACGTCTCTCTCATCTTCTGTCATCTAATCGGTATCACTGGACTGCTCTGAGCATGCTGATTCTCTCACTCCGGTCTCGTCGATCGTCTCTATTTGTATACTCTCACCCTTTACGCGAAAGCACACCTTCCCACTATCATGGTCGGTCATTGCCTTGGTAGGGGCCAAGAATGGACGTCTGAGTATAATGGGGGTATCTGTTATCGACTCAGGGATCTCCATGTCCACTACAACAAAGTCCACGGGGAATTTCAGGCCTGAATGGTAACGTCCACGTCTCTTAACAACCCCTTCGGCCTCTTAATCGACCTATCAGCAAACTGAAGGACTATCCTTCTCCGAAGAAGAGGACCAAACTCGAACTGGTCGAGTAAGGTTGCCGGAAGGAGGTTGATAGAAGAGTCGCTATCTAATAGAGTACGATCAAATCGCTGCTCCTGAATCTCGCATCTGACATAGGGAGCTCCTGCATCAGGTCTCTTGGCTGGCAATCTGTTCTGAATGGCAAAGCAAGTAGAACGGGTGAGCACATGGATTTCATCTCTGCGGTTCCTCCTCTTCCTGCGGACTGTAGTCTTCTCTCTCAAGCTCTTTTGGAACAGGGGGATGTGCTCAAGTGCCTCCTGTAGAGTCAGCCGGATATGGAATCTATCAATCATATGGTTGCTGAACTCTACTTGTTGAGTCTTTTTTGGATTTTCTTTTTTATTTCCTTTTGCCAAGTGGAGTGCTTGAGGAAAGGGGATGGTAGGGACCTCCTCAGATGGAGGACTAGGAACAGGTTCCTGTGCCTGTGAAGGAATGGAATCCATACAATGATCATCATGCAACACATATGGACTTGAAGTGGATACGAAAACCTTTCCTTTATTCATATTTTTTGGTCTTTTTCTTGTTACCATAGTCCTGAGATACAAAAGGTGGCAACACAATATGTGGGAGCTCAACAAAAGTAGAAGTGGTGGCCTCAGTACCACCAACGGCATCTGTCTTCGCGGCATCAGCACCGCGCTCTGGCTCTGCATCAAGTAAAATGGTGGCCTCAGCACCACTGTCTGCATCTGGTATCACGACGGCCTCAGCACCATCATCTGGATCTCCATCATTGGTGGCATCAGCACCACCGTCATCAACATCATCATCAACAGCATCAGCACCGCTTCTCTCCTCATCTGGCGCTCCTGATTCAGCGTGTGGATGTCGCTCAGATGAGGCGCCGCCGGCTGGCATCCTACCACTCCTAGTAGTCACAAAATCAACATCATACAAAGAAGACATGTCACTCAAATAATCACTAGGAGAGGTATCCTCTGTAAACTGTACCTTCTCAGACTTCCTCTTCAGATTGTTTGGATTAGGCTCGATCTGTGCAGGTATGGCGGCCTTGTCCTTGATGATATCCCTCATCTCTTGCCGGAACTCATCCCTTTCCCGCCGAAAGGATGCCTGTTGTTCAGAGAGCAAGCGGGCGAGGTCATCTAGAGCTGGATTCTCAAAGGCAGGTGCCTGAGAACCGGAAGTGTTCCCCTGCTGGAAATGAGGCTGCTGCTGGTAGTGGGGAGGGGGCTGGGAGTATGTCTGGTGAGGCTGCTGACGCTGCCTCCACTGCTGTCCCTGATAGACGGGACGAGGACCCTGCTGATACTGTTGGTGGGCATACTGGGACTGCTGCTGCTGCTGGCTGTTCTGATGGCCCTGAGCTGGAGACTGCTGCTGGGATGAGGTGCCACCAGTGGTCCAACGGAATCTGAGGTGATCGTGACGAATCCCGGGCTGTTGTGGGTACCGCTCGTACCATATCCCATTGACTTCCATCAATGGTTCCTGCTCAACGGTGGGTGGAAGAACTGCCAGTGGCTGATCCGGCTGATAGACCACGATCTGAGTGTCTTGAGATGGTGGCGACAAAGAGTAGTGCTGTAGCTGCTGGACCAGCTCTGCCTGGATGTGATGGACCTGGCGGTACGTGGCAGAGGGCTGGGTGGAGCTGCTACTGCTGGGATCAGTCCGTGACCTAGGAGGCTGCTGAGTAGATGTCTGTGCCTCCTGGATGCAAAGAATCTACATCTTCAGGTCACTCATGATCTTCATCAAAAGGTCCATCTGGGCAAGACCTTGACTCTGCTTCTTCTCAAGAATCTCTATGCGGTCCAGCTTCTTTGAAATGATCCCCATGTCAGGAGCAGTGGATTCAGCCTAAGCTGCAGCTGCTGACGGAGTGTGTGTACTAGCATCGATGCGTGCAATCCTCTGGTATCTAACTGCTTGTGGTGGGAGCTTCGGCTGTGTGTAGACGCGGGCTTGGGCCATGACGGTGGAGTTCTCTACCATTCCCTCATAGATCTCCCAAACTGCGTCTTCTCCCTTGGAGAAGTAAGATCCACCACAAGGAGGCATTAACAAGCCCCTGGAGCTCCGGTGTCAGCCCAGAAAAGAAGATCTGAACTAAGTTGGGCTTGGATATATCGTGATGTCACCGGTCAATGAGCTCTCTGAATCGATCCCAAGCCTCATAGAATTGCTCATTCGGGATCATGGTGAAATTGCTGATCATAGCTCGTGCTGCGTTCGTCTGGCCGAGTGGATAGTACTTGTTCAAGTACTCGGTCCGGAGCTGTGCCCAAGACGTGACGTACCTCCCAAGGTGCTTCAGTCAATAGACTGCTCTGTCAGCCAATGAGAATAGTAATGAAATCATTTTGATCGTGTCCTCGTCCACCAGTCTATCGTGGACAATGCTGCAAATCATCTCAAACTTCTGCAGATGGAGATGAGGCTCCTCGGTGGCTAGCCCGTGAAACTTGGGCAATAACTGAATGGTCTGCGGGCGAAGCTCAAAGTTCCCAACAATGGAAGGAAGCTGAATCCATCGGTGAGTGAGGGTTGCGGCTAGGTTGTGCAACTGCCTCATGGTCATCGGCGGTGGCCTTTCGTGGTTAGGTTCTCCTCCTCCGCCTGCCGCTTCTGGTATATCTCCTTCACCGCCCTCAGGTCTGTTGTCTCTTCCTTCTCGCATCTGCGCTATCTCCCTCATGAGGTCACCCATGAATACTCCATGTTCTCTGATCTGTATCTGCATGGTCTCCAGGGATGCTAACAGTGAGTTATTGATGGCATCTTGGTCATATAGGAATGGTGGTGGTCTTTGCTCATCTGGGTGTTCCTCTCTGCCATCCATATCTTGGGTTTCTGCAAAGGCAAAAGAACCCATCTCAGGTGCTGTCAAATGTTCTGAGCTCTGTGCTGCACTAAAGTCTGACACCACTGGACTGATGGAAGAAGAAGGGTGGTCGAGGGGGAACAGGGTGGATGTAAACTCAAGCTCGAAGAGTGGGTATGTACTCCCCGAAGCCGACCTAGATGAATAGGAAGGAGTGCTCGATAGCGGTGCCACTAAACATGGCCTAAGGGATCTCCTTCCCATCATTTTGATCGTGGAAAAAGGGCGGATGGGATTTGGAATGCAAACAAGATGTGAATACAAACCCCCAATTCACCTACGCTACTCTGGAGCTGATGGTCGTGAAGGTTTGGTCGTTTATCTTGTCAATTTTAGCTAGGTGATCAATCATTCTATCAGAGCAATTAAGCGAGCTGTTGGGAACCCAACTCTCCTAGCTGACTGTCCCAATCCCAAATGAGATCTTTCCCAGCCAGTAGGAGTTGCGGACCGTTTACCGGCTACCCGATCAACCCCGTCTGTTATGGACGTCGCGGTCTACTTTTCCAGTTACCAGAGAGATCCTCACTGGAGAACGACTCACCAAGACCAGTAGTCAACTAAGATTTCGGGCGTGGCTCTATCTTAGTGTTCGGGTCGCTCTCTCGCTGCAGATAAATCAACCAATGAGGGGGTTACTCTACCCAAGACAAATTTTTTGAAAGAATGAGGTGAGTTTTATGGTCAAGTTTGCATTAGCAGTCCCAATTTTATGATTTTCAGTTTTTAGTGTTTTTCTGAAATAAAGACAACGCCTAACGAATTTTCCGATCTCCTAGTTATTTAATGTCCAACAAAATGGGGGAGGAAGTCGGAAAAGCCGATGCGCGATCAAACACAATGATGCATGCAAAGATAGAAATGCGTACTTTGCTTCAGCACTCTACATGCAGGGTGATCCATGCATAAAATAAAAGACATAAATTAAACTACCTATATGATGCATGAAGAAATCGACCTTAGACGAAAAGTTCTACATGAGAAGAACAATAGCTAAATGGTTAACAATAGGAGTCAGAGTCCAGTCTCTGATGCCGATCGGTGTCCGCCACAACGGATCTTGCCGGCGCTGTATACGACCTCTAGCGGCACGTGACTCCTCAGGTGACCAAAATTACTTTTTATTTTATGAGTTATTGATTAGGTCCACTTACGATCTATAGGCATAGGCAAAATATTAGGTGTATGGTCCTAATCAATTACGTCACAATCAATATAAAATCCTAAGTCTAGGGGCCAAAACCTTCATGAATAAAAAATAAAAGAAAAGCGAAGAAAACAAAACCGGTGAGAAAACCGAGCAAGCAAACGAGGCCCCCAAGGGAACAATCCCTCGGGCACTGGACCTCGTGAAATGTCGAAGTGTCTGAATGTCCTTTTTAGTTACAAATTAAGTGTCACTCTCTCTCACAAATTTACACAAATATATGCAGAAAGTAAATGAGCTAATCTTCAAAAATTTCTAAGTCTTCTTTGAGCAGGTTGTAGCCAGCTTCACGTAGGTGCCCAAGCACCTAGGAAAAGCCGCCTCCCTCGATCCGCGGTACCTCGCACAAAGCCAACAAAGAAGGTGGTCAGATAGCTCAAAAATGTAAGTCAAATACAAGAGAAATAAATGAAGCAATAATGTCAAACAAATAATCACAATCAATCACAAAATATGATCTGTATGATGTTGCTCTCCGGCAACGGCGCCATTTGATTAACCAAGAATTACAGGGGTCTAAATGTCTCACACAAGGCAGAGACAAAGTCGCTGCGGCGACCCTCGGTAATCCCCGATTAAATCAACAATTAACCCACGACAATCAAATCAAGCAATGAAAGTAAATGTGGAGTTAAAATTTATTATAACTCTACAATAAGTGTGTATAGTGCAAGTATGTGTAGAGTGTCGAACTCAGGGAGCAAGCAAGATAGATCGGGCACTAATGCTAAAAAAATGTGATAGTGTGATCAAATGCCTACAAACATGCAAATTTTTGTGGGTTTTTTATTTTTGTATTTTTTATTTTAATTTTATATTTTTGTATTTTGATTTTTAATTCCTGATTTTGTATTTTCTTTTTATATTTTCTATTTTTTTCAATAATGGAGTAAATATACAATAAAGGAAAAAGGGGTATAATATATAGAGTAAAATAGGGAAAATGGGCAAAAATCAGGAAATGATGTATTCTTGGGCTTTTTACAAATTTATGATGTTTTTTGTGATTTTTTTTAAATTTTTCCTAATTTTTTGGTATTTCTAAAGTCAAAAAATACTTAAAACAGTGTAGAAAAATAAAAGGCTGGGACAAAATGGAAAAATAAAATATCAAATAGTAACAAAAATTCTCCAAACTAATTTTAAACTAAAGATAATAAAACAAGGACAATTCTGAGATAGAGATTATATTTTTAGGATTTTTGTAGAATTTTTAAGATTTTTATAAAGATTTTTTTGGGTTTTCTAATTTCTAGGGTTTTTACTTTGAATTTTTTTAGTGATTTTTGGATAGAAGTTAAAAGACACTGAAATCCACCAACAGTAATTTTTTAGGAATTTTTAAACGAGTTTTACTATTTTTTGGTTTTTTCTAACATAAATAGTAAGAAAAATGCATATATTTGAATTTTTATAAATATTAAAATGCAATAAAAATGCAAAACAAAAATATGGCAAGAAAGAGCAACTAAACATGACTTAACTTGAATTTTTTTGGTGATTTTTAGAAATTTATAGCATAAGAAATAATTAGAAATAACATAAAGAAAATACAACGTTGGCAGGGGTATGAATGCAAATATCCAAAAGTTCAGGGGCCAACGTGTAATTTTCCATAGAATTTATAACTAATAAATTAATTTCCTGGCCCAAATGCCAATATCAAAACCCGCAAGGGTACGCCTGCAAGATTCCCAACCCAGCACGTGATATACACGCGCTTGGGAAGGACCTAAATGCAATATACAAAAATCCCAGTGGCTGACATGCAAAATATCCAAAAATATTTCACGTAATAGAAAATTTCCTGGACTAAAACGAAATAAACAAAACCAGGGGGGTCCTATGCAAAATACTCACCACCCCACGTGCACAGATCACGTGAGGTAACGTGGACAGGACCTAAGTGCAAATAAACTAAGTGCAGGGGTCTAAATGCAAATATTGCAAAATATTACAATAGCAAATGAAAGTTTAAATACTAATAATTAAATAGACAAAATGGCAGGGGCTTAGGTGCAAAATACCCCTCGCTGCGCGCTGATGGACCGTGATGATGAATCCACTTGACGCGTGGCGCGCGTTGGACGACCGATACCACTTCGGCGATGAGTGGACATGATTAGATCTCCGGCTGACTATCAACGGCTGCGAATGAGGAGGATCCAACGGTCGCTGTGTAATCTGGAGAGAAGGCCTGATCGAACAGCAGAGAGGAGAGCTCCAAGAACAGGGAAGAGCACCAGCGAGGGTGAGCTTCCCCGAGCTAGAACTCGGTCCTCCGGCGGTCTGGAAGGGTGCAGAAAGACCTAGGCTCCTCCTGCGGTCCTCAGCTTTCTCCTTATGGCTCCAAAAGACCACGGTGACGGTCGAGGCTCTTGCTAGGAGGCGGCGGAGATAGTGAGCTCCAGGAACCTCCGGCGAGATCACAAAACGAGCCTCAGGCTCTTGTTAAGTCCCAACCAAAGACCTACAGAAGAGTGTGAGAGGGTCCAGGGCAAAGTGCCTGGACCCCGCGGGGGTGGAATAGCGGCGAGGAGTGGCGACGTGAAGTGAAGCCGGAGCGAGCTCCGGCGAGGGATCTGATTGGTTGATCAAATGGATGGAAGTCGAATCTAAGGGTGGCTACACGTTCCTAGGACTACATAAAGATGAGGGGAGAGAAATGAGGGGGAAAAGGCGTATACCTCGATGGTCGGAACCAGAAGTTGGACCTCAACGGCGGAGGATATCGCCGGAGGTGGTGGAGCCTCCTCGGGCGTCGTTCGACCAGCCTGATGCTTTGTGAAGGAAGCTGTCACCTTCCTTGAGCTATTGTGTGCAAAAACGGGAGCTAAACCTGGGATTGAGGGGTTCAAAATTCGAATGAAGCGGAGGGTGTCCATTTAAAGGGTTGACGAACGGCTGAGAACATCGAGGGAGATCGCTCGAATCGCAGCTCCAACCCTCGAGGCGATCATAGGGCAAGAAAGAGCGATGAATGAGGACAAAAGTCGGGAAGAGACTATCATGAGATGGTGCAAGAATTGACCTCGAAAAATTCACGAAGTGGGACAAAAAAGAGTTCTGACAGAGCTACAAAATCTAGGGTCAGAGAGTTGACCCGCCGGTCAACTCTCCAGACCTCCTGGTTGGTCCACGTGGACCAACCAGGAAAAATCCTGGAAAAAAACATTTGTAAATTAAATTAAAAATAGAAAATAAATTAATTAATTTTTGGTTATTAAATAAAAATATTTGTTATTTTATAAGGTATTTTAATATGATTTTTAATTATTTTTATGAGGTATAAAAATACAAGTTGCCTTTTTAGGTCTATATAGGTATATAGATCTATATATTCTAATATTTTATTTTTTTTGTGTATTTGATTTATTTATTTTTGTTTATTATTTTATAAATTTATAAAATACTTTTATATACTTAAATATATTTTTATTTTATTTTTCTGAAGTGTTTTGTACACTTAATAAAATAGAAGTAGTAATTATATATGTATGTTTATAGGTATTATACCTATGTAATATATATAAGTGTTTTATTTTGTATTTTCTTTGAGTTTTTATTCTGATTTTAATAAACACATTTATTATAAATAATATTTACAAAATTTTAAAGTATAAGATTATAAAAAGAATGTATAATAAATAAATTGAATATTTTAATCATTACAAGTATACAATAGGGGTCCAAAACTCAGCTTTCAAACCGTAGCTCCGCCAAATGCGAAACCACTGCCATTAAACAGCTCATTTAAAATTATATACAACTAAAGGTGATTTTGATAGATTTCAAGTTTTATTAGGAAGATACAGGTTTGGGAAGTTGGGATTCTGGAATTTTATTCAGACCATAACTTTTTATATGTACATTATTTTTTTGTGAAACCAATTTTGTATTTTTCTATATTTATTTATCTACATATTTCTTGTACAAAGTTTCTTTATTTGAGGTATAAAAAGTGGAACCAAAACTAGGTCCCAAAATGAATAAAGAATAAATAAAATGAAAGAGATTTTATTGGTATTGTGGCCCTTATCTCCCCCTACTTTATTCCTGGTCGACCTAGTCATCGGGATGCCAAGGTCTCGGGGTTTCGGATCATAAAATATTTACAATATTTTATTATTTTTCTTTTCTTTTCTTTATTATATAATTTTGACTTTAAAAACTGTATTTTATACATTATTTACACACACATGCATGAATGCTAAGATGCACTAATAAGGGTATTTACATGCATTTTCTAGGGTTTTTGAGGCCAAAATGATATAATAGATGATGAAATGTGGATTCATCAGCAGCCTACGCCGTGATCGACCTCCAGAGCAGCATGCGGTGCACCCTTCAAGGCCTTCCAGTCGCGCGAAGCCACACCCCCCAGTGGAGGCGCCCTTCCGCCCGCTCCGCCGAACCCCCGCCGCCCGCTCCAGACGACCAGCATGGCCTCCGCGCTGCACCAACCTCCAACGCGCCTCCACCTCCTTCCGCCTGCCCTCCGCGAACGCACCCTTCACGGTCCCCTACTCGCCGAGCCTAGCGGTCCGCGCCTCCGCTGACGACACGCGGTCGCCCTCCGACCGCAGTTGGAACACCCGTGCGACCCTGCCACGACCGCTCCAATCACCACACCGCCTCCGCCTGGCGGAGGTGCCATCCTGCGGATCCTCTCTCGCCCACGCGTGGGAGAATAGGTGGCGGCAATTGCCAAGTCCCCGTCACACTTTGCTGTGTGAAGAACGAAGGCCAAAGAACAAACCCTAAGGGGTATTAAAATAGTTGGAAAATTGCATCCTTACCCCTGCAACTTTCGAAAATTACAAATCAACCCCTACTTCTAGAAGATCACATGTGCGGCACATGTGATTGGGTAAATTCTATCTTATCTCCTGCGAGTTTACTTCTTGTTCCATTCTATTGGAAAACTATTGAATAATTGCAATTTGGTCCCTGCATTTCAACATAAACTTTGCATGCTCTTTTTGATGGAATAAATGTTTTATTAATCTAAAAATTTTCAAAAAAATTGTATATGCTCCCGCTATGTGCCTAAACGTTGTATAAATTTTTCATAGCAATTTGTTGACATTTGATATATTTAAAAATTCAAAAACATCAACTTTTTGCCTGCCCGAAATTAGAAAATTTACAAAATTTGAAAAACTTGCCTAAAAATTCCCCAAAATTTTTTGTTGGTGTGTTTTGTTGTCTTTTAATTTCTTTCCAATTTTTGTGCTTAAATCATTTATAAAACCCTAAAAAAATGTGAAAAACGAAAAATCTTAAAAAATGTAGAAAAATAAAAAAATCCGATCTTGATCTCTGTTTGTAGATATTTAATTGATCTTTAGCATAACATAATTTCCAAGAGTATTGGGCACTTAAGGTATTTTTAAGTTGCAAAATACTCCTGACTGTGCACTGTTTCCCTTATTTTCCACTGTTTGATTTTTAGAAAATAACAAAAACATCAGAAAAATTTGAAAAAATAACAAAAATATTTTGAAATATATAAAACACAAAAATATTTTCTTCATAATTTTCTGAGTTTTGAACTAATCTGAAAAAAAGAGTGTGTGTGTTTTTATCCTTTGTGCTTATTTTAAAAATAATTAAAAAAAGTAAAAAAAATAAAAAAACCACTAAAAATTCTTCTGGAAATTTGACTACATAGTTTTTAAATCCTGCTCCTTGTGTTTGACCCTGGTCACTATACCAGGTAAATAGAATAGCGAAACTGCTTACATTTTCTTTGATTGATTTATCTTCTTTTGAGTGGTTTAAATATTCTTCTCATTGACCGATTCAAGTGGTTGAGAACAACGACATTTGTGACTTATTTACATCTCTTAACCTGTCGTAATCCGCTTCATAAGTTGGTGACTTGGAGTGGGGAACAAGTAAAGGGAGAAGAAGTAAAAGGGGGGAAATAAAAAATAAATAAACTAAGTAGGCTACTAAAAATAATGAAGGGAAAAGAAATAAAAATAGGAAAAAAATATAAATTAATAATTAATTAAAATAAAATAAAAAAAATAAATAAAAATAATAAATAAAATAAAATAAAATAAAATACGAAATTAATAAATTAAAAATAGGGTGACACGTGGCGGCTCCAGGAACTGCCACGTGTCGTTCCCAGAAAAATCGAGAAATTAAATGTGAAGAAAAATAAAAAAGAAAGGACAAAAGGGATCAAATCAAAAAGTGGTCAACACTAAAGTTGCTCGTCTCAACGAGGTCTACAACTTTTGTGAAGGATCGAAAATCAAACAAGCCATATGTACAAGTGTATTTTTGGGTGGTATCTTATAGGTATAAAATATCATATTTTTATGTTTGCATTTTTTTCATTTTTAAATAAGAGAAAAATCAAAATAAAGTTAGAGAAAATATGAAAGAAATATTTACAACTTAATCTTATTTTTAAAGATTTTTAATAATTTAAAAACAAAAAAAAGAGAAAATGAAGGGTATTTTAGTCAATATGTACAATATACAATAGGGGCCCAAAACCCAAGTTTCACATATGATATCCGATTTTTATAAAATTGATCTTGTTTTGAAGGTCTTTGAATGTATATTATTTTAAAAGTAATCGGACCTACATCAGACACTGTATGAGAGAGATATGTGCATTTTAAGTTTCTTAATCTCAAACCAGGGCTAAGTTTTTATTGGTCAATTTTACAAGTTAGTATTTTTTTGATATTTTTCTTTTATTAGTGTTAGTAACATATACACTAAGGAGTTGGTTTTATTGGATTTGGAGTTAGTATAAAATAAATAGAAATAGGAGAAATATGATAATATACATGTGATTTTGTACAAGTGAATTTGGCTTCTTATTTAATGCAAATATGAATGCTAAAATGCACATATTATTTACACTTGCATGAATGATAATAATGTAGAATAAATGGGAAAATGCAGCTAATTACTCAGGAACGAAGCTCTATTTTCATCTTTTAGAGTGATAAATCACATATTCATCATCAGGTAGATTAACCGCCTTAGGCACTTAAGATTTTGTTGCTTTGTCAGCTTGCTTGTCTATTTACATAACTTTCCATATTATCTTGCTTATATTATTTCATAAATGTTCGTGAAAAATTGTCTCTTATTTCATTTCCTGTGAGGGACCGATTATCGAGGGAGGCTGTCTTCGGATCGCCTTCACACTTACAAGAGGCCGGGCAGGTCATTCTTTCCCGACCTACATGAGAGAGCATCAGAGGAGACTAGAGCATAGTGTTGAGGAGCAAACTCTACTTTAGTAGCTATTTGTTCCTTATTTTGTGTGTGAAAGAGATATTTATTTGAACTTGTAATATCATAGATATATTGGATACTTAGACTATTCGATGTCTGTTTCGCCAAGTGCCGGTGCACTTGGGGGACCTCATCGAGTTTTGACGGTTTTGACAATTTTCTTCGCTTTTCTTTTCTTTCCTTATATTTTGCTTTGTTTTAATTCCCATGATTTGAGTGTTTCTGCCTTTCTTTTCCTTTATTTTGTGTGAATGAGCCCCTAGATATTAGGATTGCTTGATCGAGTAATCTAGGTCCAAAACTTAATGTATTACATGTTCCTATAGTCACTTCTCTTTGACATAGATTCAAATTAATCTGGTGCTTCACGTAATAGAAATTCATGTTCTAGGATGATTTCACACCGTTGCATGCATTTAGTGTAATTTCAATTCTGTCTAGCATCCCGTATGGAAAGCATTGGGAAGCAAGGTGAGTCTTCTTATTGAGCATACATCATACGACACGATGATGAGTTTTCCAATATCGTGTTAGCTTGCATTGCTTTTCTATTCTCTCCCCTGTTTTTAATCACTTAGAAAAAACAAGAGAAATTGAGAAATCATTAGATATTTGTATAAAAATACTCAAAACAAGTGAAAACCCAAAAAATTAAAAAGCGTCTACTTAAGAAAACTTGACCTAATTCTAAAATCCGTAAGAAGCTTCATTGTCTTGGGTTCATAAAGTCCTCATTGATTTCATGTACCTTCTAGACTGAGTGGGGCATGACCCCTTAAGGATTAGAGCCCTAAACTCGATTTGTGGCTGTCTTGATAACCACCTGGGGCAACTAAGTAATGGCGCTTCTATCCTACGTAGGAGATTAGTGACATCTTGGCGACGGTGTTCCTGCCTTGCGTAGAACATACGACTTGGTCTGAAGTACTGAGCATAGGCCACACCCTCACTGGGATGCCTGTCTCATCATCCCACGTCCGAGTACCTCACTTGTGAGGGAAGTAGTGGTTTCCCCTATCGACTTCTCCTATCTATTTCTTTGACTGAGTAGCCCCCCATGCACGAGATCAAGGACCTCTAAGTGCGCAGATCACAGGTTACAAAAAAGGCGGAACAAGTATGGGAACTTTTCTAGAAGTACACACTCCAATAGGGATAGCCCTCTAAGGACAAATGAAAAGATAATTGCCTAAAAATCACCAATAAAATTGAAAAGATAATTACCCAACTCTTACGACTTTGTTATGTTGAGTTGGTGAATTAACCCTTGTTTTGAGGTTTGTTTTGATCAAATAAAGTAGGTCAAGATAAAAAATTTCACTCACTTGCGCCCTTCTATCTCTACTTCTCTTCTATATCTTCTTATTCATCTCACTTGCTTTGAGCCTTCTCTTCTCAATTCCTCTTTAATTCTTCTTCTTATATCCCTTCTTATCATTCTATCATCATCTCACTCCTTTTGTCATCATGATGTTGCATCTTGGAGGGTTTTTTTGGACTCCGCGAACACCTACATCGACTCTACGATGCTGACATCACCGCTTTGCCTGGGCGATCTCAGGAGTTGTGTTCGGCTTTTGCAAACCTCGTTATGAGCTCGTCGATCTTCACACCACATATGGTTCAGGATGACTCTCTTCTTGAATCCTCTTCTTCCATTATTCAAATTTCACCAATCAATCTGTTGTTCGATCTTGAATCTAAGCTTGAAATATCTTTCCAAACTCCATCATGATCAGAGCTCGTTTCACCATGCAAATCACCAACTTGAATTGGAGTCAGATATCGATAATGATTCAGAAATGGCTCCTCAGAGACAGGGTAAGGTCCAGGGATCTGACCAAAGTGTGGATCATAATGAGGTTAACTCCCAAATGCTCGCATCTATTCAAATCATACAACAATAGGTAACCTATCAGGCCATTGCCTTGGGTAATTTCCAAGAAATGCTCATGGAGATGAGGAGGGAATGTAAAAACTGAGGAGAAGGTGGTCATGGAGGTGAACATGGTGGTGAACAACCAAGTGCTAATGAAGGAGGTGCAAATGGAGGAAAAGGAGGAGATGCAAGAGGAAACCATGGTGGGGGAGGAAGAGGAGAGATAGTTCGAGCACAAACTGACACTTGGAGAGACCTACAACCCTGGAGCAGGGCAAGTCACAGACTGGATCCGCATTCCGCAGATACATGGTCACTTTGAGATAAAGCCATCACTATTACCTCTCCTGCCGACCTTCCATGGAAATACCAATGAAAAACCGTACATTGAACTGCAACAATTCAACCACATCTATGGTACCATGCACTATCCAAATATACCACTGAATTTGGTGAAGATGTCTATTTTCCCTTTTAGCCTTCAAGGTAAGGCCCTCTACTGGATAAATCATCCAAGGAAAGTAGTCACGACTTAAGAAGAGTTGAAATCAACATTTTTGCATAAATAATCCCCCTTGGGACGACTCAATCAAATGAGAGATATCATTCCAACTTCTCATGGCTGTCCCATGAGCCTTTCTACGAGGCGTAGGAACGATTCTGAGATCTTCAGGAGAACTCCCCCATCACGATTTGTCAAAAACAAGCCTTGTGCATAACTTCTTGGGGGATTGCATCAGGAGAGCAAGTGGCTTGTGGATGCTGCCTGTGGAATTTCCCACTTCAATGAATGTGAGGACGTGGTTGGGAAAATATTCAAAGAAATGGACGAAGGATCGACCACATTGTCCTCATCTCGTGCCTTTCGAAAGGCTCCATAGTTTCCTCACGAGATCGTCAACATGACGACGAAGTAGTATGAAGAAGAGAGGAAAGATGAGAATTCCAACTTGAGCATCATCGAGAACCATCTTTCCAAGGTGGATGTAATAAAAAAGCGATCACAAGATCTGGAGAAACTCAATGTGATTTAACAGAGAATCAATGATGAATCTCTATTTCATTATCTTTATTCTTTCATTTTGGCCTTTAAACTCTAGTTAAATGCATGTATATGTCATTAATTTGTCAAAATAAACACTATGAAATTGTACAGAATACTATGTTAATTATTGTATAAATACTATATTTATTTCCAAAATAAAAGAATAAAGAAAAGCAAAGAAAAATAAATAAAATGCCAAAGGTATTTTAGGAAACTAAACCTCCAGACCAAATCAATAATTGATTTGGTCGACAAGGAATAAAGTAGGGGGAGATAAGGGTTAAACACATCAACAAAACCCTAGTTTTTATTCTTCAATAATCCTTTTTTGGGACACATTTTATTTTCTATTATTTATGTCTCAAATAAAAAAACTTTGTACATGAAAGTTGTAGATAAAAATAGAAAGAAAAATAAAAAATGTTTTCAGACAAAAATAATATAAAGTGTTCATTCTACACTATGAATAAAAAGCCAAAACTCAAACTTCCCAAACCCATATCTTCTCCATAAAAACTCAAAATAAATCAAAATCACTTTAATTGTATATGACTTTTTATTAGCTATTTAATGAAGATGGTTTCACTAAATTCGCAGTTAAGATTCAAAAGTTAGGTTTTTGGACCCGAATTGTATAATTTACCTGAATAAAATATTCATTCTATTTATTCCTTATAATTTTTATAATTTTATTTTTTTACAAAATTATAAATATTATTTATAATTATATAAATTTAGAATAAAATAAAACCATAAAGAAAATAATAAAATAAAATACTACACAAAATACATAGATGAATATACTATAATTATACCTATATAATAAGTATACATATTTATTTAAGTATACAAAATATATTAGAAAAATACAAATATATTTTTGTGTATTTAAATAAGTTATAAATATATAAATTAAGTGTATAAAATCACAAATTATAAATTGTAAAAAAAATAAAATACACATATTATAGGTAAAAATACCTATAAATAAACATCCAAAAAGTAACTTGTAATAAGTTACCCGTAAAAATAAATAAAATCATATTAAATACTTTAGAAAATAATGAACATTTTTTATTTTATAACCTAAAATTAATTAATCCAGTTACTATTTTATTTTTAATTATATCCTCTTTTTCAGCTGATTTTATCCTTTTGCGGCCCAACTAGACCGATAGGGGCACGCTGAGTGATGACTCCAGGTCAACTGTGCCCTTTGGCACTTCTGATCGTGTCAGACACCTGAACCTCGATTTTGCTCCTTATTTCTCGGATGCCCTTTGGACTCCAGGTCAAGTTGATTTGATTTTTCATGAAACCTTGATTTTGATCATCCATAATACACGCCCTAACCTCTAATCCCATGTACATACCTTGGATTCGTTGCAAATCACCTGTCAATAAGGGTCGGTCTCCATGCTTATAAATAAACCTCCTCCATCCTTTTCCATTTTGGGTCCCTTTTCTGACCCTAAATCCATCTACCCTCGGTCAAGAGAGTCACTTGGTGACAACATGCATTCCCCTGAGGTTCTGGATCGACGAAAGGAGGAGAGGATTTGACCCAAGGCGAAGCTTCGGTGACGCCTCTGCTCCATGGTCCCTAGGTAAGGGCTGTGCATTTTCCCTGCATTTCTAGGTAGATTTAGCATTAGGTTTTATGTTCATGCCTTTCATTTAGCCCGTAGATCTTTAATTTAGCCTTAATCAAAATATCTAAGATTGTCGGAGTCCCCTTCTCAGGCCATATTTCGCCGCTACTCTGCTCGTTTTGCCGCACCATTTCATGCTCAATTCATCCCCCTTCATGTACTCCATCTTTTCCTCCACTCGACTCAACCGGATCCTCTCTAGATCAGTGAATCAGTGCTCATCATCCACCCTTCGTCGGAGCACCTTCTCCCCTCCATCCCATTGTGCATAATAGCTTCAAACTAGGTCGAGGACGCTCCTCTCGAGACCTCGGATTCATTTGTGTAGGTCCAAGGTAGAGAAATGACACTTGGGTGTGGAATCAAAGCTGGAACAGAAGCTCCAAGTGTGTAAGGAAGAACCGACTTCCAGGTCTCCATCGCTGGGACTTGGACCCTCTTGATGCCTCCTACAGACGCAGTTGGGTCGAGAAGGTGCTGAGATGATCAGACACAAGGATGATGCACGGAGAGAGGATTTCTCATCGATCGAAGGAGGACCGGGGAGATGTTCTTCCCCATTCTTGCATATACCTCCAACACCGTCGGATGAAGTGCTTGGCCTAGATCTAATCTGGGCCATGGATCTAAGGAAAAACGAAGCGCGCTTGGCACCACCAGATGCACATAAGTGGACCATCGCAGACCGTTGGATGGTGCACAACCCTCGGTAAATTTCTCTTGACCCTTCCGCCTTTATGCATTTCCAATTTAGCCATGTAAATATAATATGCAGTGTAAATAAATGTGTAAATTTTGCATATTGGACTTAGAGTTTATAGCTTATTACAAATAGATCTGTGCCAAGTCACCTCACGTGGACCACCACTTGAGGTGCCATTTTGCATATATGCCCTCGTAGGTTTTTACAATTTTAATTTATTTATAAAATTCCAACTATAGTTGTATACTTTTTGGATATTTGCATAGATCCCTTGTATTTATTTTAATTACAACTATGCCCTACTGATTCAATGTATTTTTGTGTATGTTGCTTTGAATTGTATAAATATCACTTGTGCTCTAAAAATCATGTAATAATAGGAGAATGTACCTAGATGCTTGTTCTTTCACGCCATGGATTTTATTTTGCATTTTATGCACATTGAATATTTTTTAAAAATCAAATGGGGCAATTTTTATCTTTATCTAAATACGAAAAATGCCAAAAAAGTAGCAAAACACCTTTAAAAGTACAAATAATTACAGTATGCTTATTATTACCTATATTTACTATGGACCAAAAATCCTTAAAAAATAGAAAAAGAAAATGATAAAAAATAAAAAGTTCCAAAATCCTACAAAAAATATAGAAACTATTCAAAAATCCAAAAATATTTGTTTTTGTTCCTAAATTTTCTTTGTATTAAATATTATAAATGAAAACTAATTTTAAGGAATTTTAGATTTTATTTATATTTTTAATACCTTAAAACATTCAACGTATTTAATTAATCCTTGTTTTAGGATATTTTGGACTTTAAAAATACATAAAAATTAGCAAAAACATCAAAAAATCACAAAAATTGTAAAACATATGAAAAATATAAAAAGATTTGATTCTACAAATTTTGATTATTTTTAGTTATATATATAATTATAATATCTTATGTTGTATTATGTACCTATATATCTCTCTCTATATTCTATATTATTATTAAATGCCATGATTACCTTTAATTGTTTTTTAAAACCTTTAAAAATATAAAAATGATTGTACCTAAGGATATTCTCTAGTTTTTGAACATTCATTATATATATTATATACTTTATTTCATATATACATTATCATATGTATGCATATATCCCTATGTATATATACCTATATAAATACTATAAAATATTAAAGTAAAAAGAAACTAAAAAATAAAATATAAAAATATAAAAAATATAATAGAAAAATCAAATAAAAAATCTAAAAATAATAAACCCACATAAAAAAAAGAGATTGATGTACACAATTCTTTTTGATAGCAATAATCATTAGGCTACCAATGTTTGCTCTTTGTGGTTCAACCTCTACATACTTGCATGTTATACATATTTGTTGTAGAGTATAATAAATTGTGCTCAACATTTGTGTTATTCATTGATTCATTATATGTTGTGGGTACTTGTCGTTTGAACATGTGATCCTGTGAGTGATCGCCTCAATGACAATCTATCTTCGCTACTTCAGTGAGGATAATTTTAGACCCTCGCAAAATCCATGCTCAACAACCAAGCATATTGATAAGCTCGATCTGATCACACAGCAATTAGAGCTTCTTGTCGGCACCATAAATGCCATCCATGCTGTGAGCACCACCACCCAGACACCTGCAGTTGAGACGAAAGAGCAGACACTGTCCGCATCACAACAACAACAGAGTCCAACACAACAACCATCGTCCAACATGTTTATTACGTGCAAATTTCGGACCAGGGATCACTATCACCATAACACTTGTAGATGGTCGTCTACCATACATAAGAGTCATCATATTCCCAACAGTTTACTTCACCTCCACCCTCGTAGATCCATGAAGTGGATGCAGTGTGGGCAATAGAGCATGCTTCACCCCGTCCTGAAGGACAACAACATGGGTAAGTACAGACCAACCGACCATTCCACCAAAATCTGGGTGGACGGAGTTTTCAACAGTACCAACACAACAAGAACCTAACTACTAGTCTCCATCGCATCTAAATTACACCTGGAGATAAAACTTCCAACTGCCGTCATACCTCCAACCATTCTATCACTAGTAGCTGGAGGACCATATTAGAATTTCCCTTCTCCTTGCTTTCAGTATCAGCAATACCCTCCACATCGATATCGAAACTTCCAACATCAACCTTATTTGTACCAACATCAGCAACCTCATGTTACTGAACCATCTGAGGCCTCACTCGTGAATCCAACTCTGGATTGTTTGGCTCAATTGATCAAGAATATGAATGAGATGAGCAAGAAGATTGATGTGAAGTATATGGTTAGATCCTCAAGCGCATCACTGAAGCGTGAGCGTCGTATCGAATACGACGAGGAGCGACTAGTCGCACTAGTTGCTCGATGCAGCGGAATTTAAAAAATTTTCATACGACGAAACCACATGATCCAAGAACACTTCTCGGATCGTTTTGTATAAACCACAAACAAGTAATAGGATTACCTCTTGAAGCGTGGTTGCGATCGAGTCTCTAAAAGAAGAGACCTCCTGTCTCAAGTCCGATCCAACGGAGGAGACGCTTGCAAGCGCGGGGATGAATCGCGTGCTTCTCGCAATCCATGTTGATGATCCAAGCGGTAGATCTCCTGATCTCGACACACGAGATCCGACGTCTTCTTCACGATCGAGGCGCATCGAAGGAGACGGAGATCCACGAGCAAACCATCGGGCAGCATAACGACGACGCCACGGCGATGGAAAACCTCTCTAGGGCATCCATGGTGGACGGCCATGAGAGGGAGAGAGAGGGCTGTCGTGTAGAGAGAAAGAGAGAGAGTGTTTGCTCCAATATTGCATGTAAATAGAGAGCATGGTATGCCTCTCTATTTATAGGGTTTTGGGATCCATGGATATCAATCCACGGGACATATAAAATCAATGGATGAGATTGATTTATGTCAATCCAATGGTCAAGATTATTGTTGGTAAAAACCAACAACTTGTGATTTAATTTTGATAAAATATATTTGATAAATCAAATAAATATTAATACCAAATTAAATCAATCAAATAAGGAGAGAAAATACAAAGGAGATCAACCTTCCCCTTTAGAGGGCAATCTCATGGATTCCCATGAGATTGCACATCTCCTTGATTTTCTCTCTATTTATTTTCCAACAACTATTTGTTGGGATTTTTATTCACCAAAATAATTCTCAATTAAATTTGGGAATATTGCAATCTTGACATCGGAATATTGTGAATCATATTCACAACCCAAAACAAAATGTAATTTACATTTTCATTTAATTAGACAATGTGTATCCAATACACATTAATAATTAATCTACTAATATAAATTATATTTAACTCTCTCTAATACATTATAAATCATATTTATAATATATTACGAATAATTGGATATTACTATCCACATTATTCTTATCCATAATAATTAAATCACATTTAATTATATTGGATAACTTATTCTCATGTGCTCAAATAATATGAATCACATTCATATTATTTACATCTTTGATAATCAAATCACATTTAATTATCTAAGATAACTCTCCTTATAATATGAATCAAATTCATATTATTCGTGATAAATAAATCACATTTAATTATCCATTTTCTCAATGCTCGGATACATATATCAACAATAGAATTATCCATGAACTTTTTCCAGGATAATGCGCTTTCTCCGCGAATACTTGGAGATAAGGACAGGGCGATTGTATTGTTCCACGTATAGTGACATGGATATTGAGATCATATCTCAAATCCAGATCGCGGGCCTCCCATAGATGCTTGATTAAATCAAGACCGCAAATCTAATCTTCTCATTGCATCTGAATCACATTCAGATCAATGTCCAACATTTGGACTAAGATCAGATTACTTCTCTACTGAGAGGAGTCACTAAAATCCAGACCCGTTTCATCACTCCCTAGGAATGGAAGCGTCATGGTTATACAATCGTTTATGATCACATCACCCTCAGGTATTCCCAATACCTGTACATCCTGCATACTGGAAGACTCAAAATAAACCCGAAGTATTAGATCAACTTTATACTGTCTACTTCAGGGTTTTATCAGTAAGTTTCTCATTCGATCATTGGGAGTTGGTATCGATCATATACTTTCCAAAAGCATATATCATACCTAGGTCTTGATCATACACTTTCCAAAAGTATATATCAAACCTACTAATTCAGTCAAGCTTCCAAAGCGAGACGACCATGCGCATGGAATTTGATTCTTCCCAATATCTAATGAGTGAGCTCATGTCTTCCGGTTCAGTAACTGAACCTGTATGATCCCTTTGAGAGATCGTATTACTCATATGTCCTTATATGCACACCAGCGCGACGGTGTATAGACCTTAATTAGGTCATCAACCTATTGGTCTGCCAAATGTACATACTTAGACATATAGTAACACATCTGTCTCCGATCAGAGGATGTATGCCTATATCATGACAGCTTATGATATAGGACTTAGGTTATCTCGATCTCGTTAAGTCAACTCTTTGACCTAACTCATCTGATACCTCCGAATCTCTATTCCTATGCAGAGGACCTGCATCAAGAGGTCGGTCAGATATCAACCTAAATGAGATAGGATTGCCATCTCCTACTCAGGCTGGAGATCATCTCTTAATAGTCATTTGATGGTGCTTGATGAGTCCTCAATCTAACTCATTAGATATTCATCTAAGCACCAACCTCTATGATTCAATAATTGAATCAACAGCTGTATGATCATTAAGATGGCCATGGTACATAACCCTAATTGTACTAAGGGACCTATTATGCAAATTATGTACTCTTTATTTCAGATTAAGGAGTGAATTGCAATAACATTTATTGCATAATGGCTCGCTGTGGGCTCGCATGTCCAACAATCTCCCACTAGCCCAAAGAGCCATTAATGGGCTAATCATTTAAACCCACACTCATGTGACAATCATAGGCTATTTAGAAAATAGCTAGGTAAGCTGATCAGTCACTCTGTTCCCAAGAGACTACGCCAAGTCCTTTTACGACACTTGCATATCTCCTAGTAACAGTGCTTGCATCCAATGCGAATGTTGCATCTTATGCAACCAATACTCAATTTGTCGGTTATAGTGTCATTGACACTACATCTTATTAATTATCATAACCAGTATTCCCATAATCCTTTTAGAATACCTTCATTCCCGGAGATCTCTATCTCCTAAGGTATCTGCAGTCAAGACCCTTATAGATCACTATCTACAAGATCTTAAACTTTTGAAGATAAGACTTTGAGATCACTATTTCTAAGGTGTATCATCTTTGAAGATATTATTATTACTGCAATCAAGTGTTTTATCTCCATAGAAGGATTAGTAACTGTTTACTGCTCCCACTGCTTGGCAGACATCTGGCTCTTGTACACATCTAGCATATACCCAGCTTCTCATAACTGATGCACAAGTGCAAGCAGTTCTAGCATTCACTTCCTCAACTCTTTGAGGTGCTATCCCTTTAGACAGGTCACTACCACATCTTAAGGGAAGGAAGCCTTTCTTGGAATTTTTCCAGAAAATGGAATAAGTCCAAGGTGTACTACTAATGTGACGATCCCAATATCCTCTTCTCTTTGTTTCTGAATGACTTCAGAACTAAGATCTAAGAGGTATCCTTGAAATCGTATCTCAAGGTATGGAACAACCAAATTATAAAACACTTATTATTATTCTTATATCATTCTAAATGATTAGAACAATATCTACATTTAGCACGATGAACACAATGGCACTCCCGCTAAGCTTCACATGGTTCATCAAGATTTTTATCTGAAATCACAACATTTATAATTTCATCAAATATTATGTTCCAACTACAAGAAACTTATTGGAGTCCAAAGATGGAGTTCTTCAGCTAGCACAACTTGCTTTCCTCAATCATGAAGCCCTGGGGCTACTTCATATGAATATCCTCAGAGAGGTATTCATAGAGGAATGCAATCTTGACTCACACCATGAAGATGTCATAGACAAGTTGTGTAGCTATAGTTAGCAATATTCTGATGGGTTAAAGCAAGGTCACTGGAGAGCAAGTCTTATCGCAAGCGATGCCTTCTCTTCAGTGTGTAGCTCATGGCTACGAACCGTGCTTTGAATGTCTATACCTTCTCATCAGGTTCCCTCTTTCTCTTGAAGATCCATTTACACCTTAATGGGTCTGACCCATATAGGTGGATCCTCGAGGGTCCATATACAACACTTGTATATGAAGTCTACATTAGACTTTTATTGCTAACATCCATATTTCCATGTCATGATCCTCAGGAGCTTCATCACATGAAGTCCGATCATTTTCAGACTCAACTGACACATGGAATCCATCCTCAAACTTATTTGAAGAGGTATTAATGTTTCATCTTTAATTGTCTATTTAGTTTCCGATTTCAGGAGCCTCATTATCTTCTCAAGATTAAATGAGTTCCTTTTCTTCATTTTCATCTTGATTCTCAAGAGAGTCATCCTATAAGAATCATATTCTCAAAGATGAGATCTTTTAAGAATCTCAAGGTCATAAAGTAGGTATACAATACCATCCTTTATTTCCCTAATGAAGTAGCACTCTCTAGTGCAAGATTCCAGCTTACATGCATGGAACCTTATTAAGTATATAATGTAGTCTCTACTATATATATACCTTGGAAACTTAAGAGATAATTATGCTAGGATTAATCATTGATTAAATCATGTCACACATGATCAATTGTATCTCCCTACAACTCCATTGAGTTAAGGTTCATTAGGAGGATTGAGATAGGAATGATATTCATATCTCCATAAGATATTTCTTGAATTCATCTAATAGGTACAGGCTACCTTGGTTAGATCAAATTCCTTTCATCTTCCTTCAAACTTTTGTTCTAAACCAAAATTGCGAAATCTTTGAACATTCAAAGTTTTCTAAGTGAAGAGAAGAAATCTCATATCAAATAATCACTAATAGATATCACATATCCAAAATTTTTATTCTGATATAGATGATTCACGTACATTAATATGTATGAGATCTTGAATACCTTAACATCTTACACCTTTCCCAAAGAAGGGTGTATTGGACATTTTTACTTTGAATACAATATTCACAAGTATGTGAGATTTGAATCTTTAGACAATCTAAAGTTTCATGTCTTACTAGTCCATTGATTTCATTAACAGACATATGTACAAAATTTGATGCCAGATCATTATCAAATGATCTTTATCCTCCTATTGATCTTTAAAGGTTTAATTTTCAGTATTAGAAATCTTAACAAACCATTTATTAATTTTCTAATTTAATAGAGTCCACTAGATTTTAGAATACTAACTGAAATATCTCCATCATAACTCTTTATGATAGATTTATTACAGAATTCATGTTTATATCCAACAATTAGAAATAAACAATGAGTGTATTCTAATATCTAGGTCATAGAGACATTCTCTAAGACTAAGGGCTCCCACTGAAAATATGAGGTCTATTGATCTCATGGAATTTGTTGCAACAATTGCATCACTTTCAACATGGATGACCAATAAACCTTAAGATCAAATTTCTAATATTCTAATACATATGCAACCAATTGCAAGTGTCATTAGAAGATTGAGATACAATTATTAGACTTTACCTTATCAAATAAGTAAGTCAATTTCAATGATAGTCATACTATCAACACATCAACATATTGCAGAATTGGCATTCATCCAACTCCTTGGATGTTATTTGGAAGTCACAGAAGTACAGTCAACTCTTTGATTATACTTCTTGTTTGGGTCCAACCCATGCTTCCACTGCGCTCCCTTTATCTATAAACAACCATTGCTTAAGACTAAGGGCCTCTTATGTTAAATTCAAAAGAATTTAATGTAAGAGCATTTCGACATTTATACATGCTTCATCCAACTCATACAATATGAATATTATGAAGCTTCATGAATGACTAGAGTATAGACAGTAGAATGATGACACTCATCAACTACATCCATCTAAACTCTTAAAACATAGGTTCAGGTAGGTACTCAAACAATTTGAATACATCATCTCTTATAGAGCTACCATTCTACATGATGCAGAGAACCATGTCATTCATGATTAAATGTCAAGAGCACATATATATGCCACAATATCTTTAATTGATTTTATAGGGATTATTTGACAATTGCGATCATCATCGACATGTCACTTCCAAAGTACATTCGATGAGATCAAGACTTATAGAGACATACAAACCCTAGGGTTTTAGTCCTATTGTCTTATTCAATTATCATTCCTCATTATTATGAGGAAACTTGCACAATGCAATCACATACATTTTGTGTCCAATTGCAAGTACAATATCTGGATCAAAGGGTCCAATCCATGATATTTTACTGGTTATTATTGAGTATAATATTGAGTGGGTTTAATGAAGGATTACCTGAAATAAGAAATTTTGCATAAACATATATAAATATATAATTTACTTTGATTTAGTAATTTTTATATCAAAGTTGTCTTGCCATGTCAACAATGAAAGTTCATTCCCTTAATCACTTTCAATGTAAGAGATATACTTACCATTATATCTCAGCAAGATCTGGGATCTCCTCTTTATCTTTGTTACATCCCAATAATATGAGAAACTACAACTCCAATAAAGAGAAGCGGGAACACATTCTGCCTTGCAAGTCCAACTTGCATTTCCCAATTCGGTCTTTAACACCCGGGCCCACCACCCCTAAGGTGATGTTGACTCGTCGTTAATTGAACCAACCGTCAACATGAATAGAACTCGCTATGCGCAATCCAATATCACCCCAATAATATGAGGATCCGATATTGGGGTCACTACGCATACGGACTTACTCTTTCGAGAAGCAAAGAGTCCGATCCAGATGCGCTTGCATATAGGAGCTGTCACTTCGTACAGGCGTCTCCTATATACAATCCCTGGCGACGGAAACCCTTCGCCTTGACGGGAGACCATGGATGTCACTTATGTGATCCTCCACCTCTTATTCAAATTTAATTAATTACTATGAATCACATTCATATAATTAATTCTTCCGAGGGAATTATTAACTCTAATCATATTAGAGTATTCCTAATTGGACATATTTAACTTAATCATATTAAATTAATTATCAATCCAATTCAATCAATCAAACTTAATTTTATACTTGAATATATATGGTATTATTCTCAAAGTACGTATTAATTCGTATTTTAATAATTAGAAAAATACATCTTAATCCCTCGGACATTATCCCGGCCCTACCCGCTGTCATGGCCAGTACCGGCGGGAGTGGGACGGACCGCATACGTTGCAACCCGCTACCCCAGCGATCCCCGACTAGACACCATATCCGCCTCGGGAAAGGATAATGCCAAATTGATTAATTTGTACTTGAGATGATCATCAGTTCTTCAACCGAAATTATACCATATAGTAATCAAAACAATTTTGATTATAAGGAAATTTGCTAGACAAATTCCCAATCCTATTCAAGCAAGAAGTTTGATGATTGTGATACAAATTAAGATTTAGATCAAATCTAATCAATTAATTGATTGAGACCAAGTCAATTAAGGAAATAATCATCTTCTAGTATTTCACAAATATTTTCCATAATTATTTCTCGAAATTAACAATTAATTTCATTAATTGACAATCACATGGTTCTTGATTAGGAAAGCAATTTCAGCAGTGACCCCTACTTACTAAAATTAGCATATCTCAATCATATTAAATCTAAATTAAGCAAAGTCAATTTCTAAAGTTTGCTAATTTGATTTAGGATAGAACCTAAGTGATATTTCACGCATTTCGAGGCAAGTATAAACAGTAATTAACATTTTAATCACGTTCAGATTCACAGTTCCCGCAACAGTGCATACATGTTCATTAAAACGACCATATCTCGAGCATACGAAATCCGATTTACGCAAACTCAGATCCTATGGTTTCCTTATTTAATGGGGAACAAAATTCAAGTATTAAATTCGTGTTTAAACAATTTAAACAGTGCCGAATTTATTTACTAAACAGATCTGCGAAATCAAATGCGATGAAAAAATTTCACGACATTGACGAACCCAAGTCGTCCTCGGTTAGCGAATCATATTCGAAACCGTCGACCTAAGGCTCTGATACCACTTGAAGGATATGGTTAGATCCTCAAGCGCATCACGGAAGCATGAGCATCGTATCGAATACGACGAGGAGTGACTAGTCGCACTAGTTGCTCGATGCAGCAGAATTTAAAAAATTTTCATACGACGAAACCACATGATCCAAGAACACTTCTCAGATTGTTTCGTATAAACCACAAACAAGTAATAGGATTACCTCTTGAAGCGTGGTTGCGATCGAGTCTCTAAATGAAGAGACCTCCTGTCTCAAGTCCGATCCGACGGAGGAGACGCTTGCGAGCGCGGGGATGAACCGCATGCTTCTCGCAATCCATGTTGATGATCCAAGCGGTAGATCTCCTGATCTCGACACACGAGATCCAACATCTTCTTCACGAGCGAGGCACACCAAAGGAGACGGAGATCCATGAGCAAACCATCGGGCAGCATAACGACGACGCCGCGGCAATGGAGAACCTCTCTAGGGCATCCATGGTGGACGACCATGAGAGGGAGAGAGAGGGTTGTCGTGTAGAGAGAAAGAGAGAGAGAGTTTGCTCCAATATTGCATGTAAATAGAGAGCATGGCATGCCTCTCTATTTATAGGGTTTTGGGATCCATGGATCTCAATCCATGGGACATATAAAATCAATGGATGAGATTGATTTATGTCAATCCAATGGTCAAGATTATTGTTGGTAAAAACCAACAACTTGTGATTTAATTTTGATAAAATATATTTGATAAATCAAATAAATATTAATACCAGATTAAATCAATCAAATAAGGAGAGAAAATACAAAGGAGATCAACCTTCCCCTTTAGAGGGCAATCTCATGGATTCCCATGAGATTGCACATCTCCTTGATTTTCTCTCTATTTATTTTCCAACAACTATTTGTTGGGATTTTTATTCACCAAAATAATTCTCAATTAAATTTGGGAATATTGCAATCTTGACATTGGAATATTGTGAATCATATTCACAACCCAAAACAAAATGTAATTTACATTTTCAATTAATTAGACAATGTGTATCCAATACACATTAATAATTAATCTACTAATATAAATTATATTTAACTCTCTCTAATACATTATAAATCACATTTATAATATATTATGAATAATTGGATATTACTATCCACATTATTCTTATCCATAATAATTAAATCACATTTAATTATATTGGATAACTTATTCTCATGTGCTCAAATAATATAAATCACATTCATATTATTTACATCTTTGATAATCAAATCACATTTAATTACTAAGATAACTCTCCTTATAATATGAATCAAATTCATATTATTCATGATAAATAAATCACATTTAATTATCCATTTTCTTAATGCTCGGATACATATATCAACAATAGAATTATCCATGAACTTTTTCCAGGATAATGCGCTTTCTCCGCGAATACTTGGAGATAAGGACAGGGCGATTGTATTGTTCCACGTATAGTGACATGGATATTGAGATCATATCTCAAATCCAGATCGCGGGCCTCCCATAGATGCTTGATTAAATCAAGACCGCAAATCTAATCTTCTCATTGCATCTGAATCACATTCAGATCAATGTCCAACATTTGGACTAAGATCAGATTACTTCTCTACTGAGAGGAGTCACTAAAATCCAGACCCGTTTCATCACTCCCTAGGAATGGAAGCGTCATGGTTATACAATCGTTTATGATCACATCACCCTCAGGTATTCCCAATACCTGTACATCCTGCATACTGGAAGACTCAAAATACCCCCGAAGTATTAGATCAACTTTATACTGTCTACTTCAGGGTTTTATCAGTAAGTTTCTCATTCGATCATTGGGAGTTGGTATCGATCATATACTTTCCAAAAGCATATATCATACCTAGGTCTTGATCATACACTTTCCAAAAGTATATATCAAACCTACTAATTCAGTCAAGCTTCCAAAGCGAGACGACCATGCGCATGGAATTTGATTCTTCCCAATATCTCATGAGTGAGCTCATGTCTTCCGGTTCAGTAACTGAACCTGTATGATCCCTTTGAGAGATCGTATTACTCATATGTCCTTATATGCACACCAGCGCGCCGGTGTATAGACCTTGATTAGGTCATCAACCTATTGGTCTGCCAAATGTACATACTCAGACATATAGTAACACATCTGTCTCCGGTCAGAGGATGTGTGCCTATATCATGACAGCTTATGATATAGGACTTAGGTTATCTCGATCTCGTTAAGTCAACTCTTTGACCTAACTCATCTGACACCTCCGAATCTCTATTCCTATGCAGAGGACCTGCATCAAGAGGTCGGTCAGATATCAACCTAAATGAGATAGGATTGCCATCTCCTACTCAGGCTGGAGATCATCTCTTAATAGTCATTTGACGGTGCTTGATGAGTCCTCAATCTAACTCATTAGATATTCATCTAAGCACCAGCCTCTATGATTCAATAATTAAATCAACAGCTGTATGATCATTAAGATGGCCATGGTACATAACCCTAATTGTACTAAGGGACCTATTATGCAAATTATGTACTCTTTATTTCAGATTAAGGAGTGAATTGCAATAACATTTATTGCATAATGGCTCGCTGTGGGCTCGCATGTCCAACATTGGATTGTTTGGCTCAATTGATCAAGAATATGAATGAGATGAGCAAGAAGATTGATGACCTCACAACTACGATGATCATACTGGCACAGGTAGAGGCCAACCACAACAACTTCAAGCGTAAGGAGCAGGTAGCTCGTAGTGCCCCACCACTCGATTCAGTTACAAATGATTTTATGTTATCTAATGTTGTGAATCTTAGAAGCGGTAGGAAACTACAACATTCTGTAGCTGCGAAGGGGAAAAATAAAGCTTCCTCGGGCGAGTCTTCTACATCAACAACCGAGCTAGACCACAACCGTGGAGATGATGCATCTGGAGGAGCCGATTCTGAATTAACAAAAATCTAAAAAATAAAGAAAATCAAAACACCAACAATAGTAGTAGAAACCAATCCGATGCAACCAAGGAGATGCTAGTGCCAACAACAACTCCCATGCGAGCTGACGAGGTAGAATTTCCAGTTTTTACTTCTCCCCATGTATTAGATGACCATACCATTTCTAGTTGTCCAGATGTACAAGTTTACTCCCTTAATGAAAAAATATTTCTTTTGAAAATGTAACTGTACCTTTTCTAGAAGTAATGAAAAACAAAACAATGAGAAAATTGAAAACAACTCTTTCTGATCCATCTATTGTTGAGATTCTGAAGAACATCATGTTGGAAATGCCACTACTGTAAGCCATGGAATACATGCCAAATGTAAAAAAGGGTCTAAAGGAGGCATGTACATATAAGGGTTAGCCCTGCAAGCCCTGAATAGAGAAGCACATCCTGACCATGGCGATTGTCAGTGCGATAAACAACCTCTTGCAGAAGAAGAAAGACAAAGGATCCCCTTTTGGTTCAATGAGAGTTCTTCGATTAGATATTTTATCGCACTCTTCTTGATAGCAATTCTTCTATCAACCTCCTGCCCACTTTCTTGATCAAGGAATTTGGGCTTGGTTCAATCAAACCAACTGGAATGATCCTTCAGTTTGTTGATCGATCCATTAAGAGACTACGTGGAGTGTTGGAAGACGTTATTGTAACAGTTCAATGTATGAAATTCCTAGTGGACTTCATTATCTTGGACATGGATTCCTCGGTACCATTACTCCAAACATCTATCATACTTGGTCGGTCGTTCCTCCGAATGGCTGAGGCATAGTCGATTATGGATCTGGAAAGATCACCTTTTGCTCCCACAGTGAAAAGGTAATTATAGAGATGCATCCATAACCAAAGAAGCAAGATAGAACATTGGAGACATGGATGCCTGTTCATACAACCGACTATGATGCATTTGAGGATATCAGAGACATATATGCTTTGTGGACTGAAAGTAAGACCAAGGAATTAATCTTCCCTGAGGAAGACTTTGAAAGCACATTCGAATTTTGCTCCATTGCCATTGATGAGGTAGAAGATGAAGAGATGATCCATCTATTTCAAGAGTATCCATACCAGACCAAAGAAGAGGGAATGATTGCATATATGCTTGGTGTCACACTTTCTGAACTTGAAGTAACCAAGGTGGACCCTAAATCACTAATGCAACATTCACCAACAGCAAGTACAATTTCAAAAGTAATCAAGAAGTCAGATCTGATTCCACTTGAGCTGAAGCTGCTTCTAGCAAATTTTAAGTATGCCTTCCTTACGAGTGAGTCCGAACAATATCCGGTCATCATCAGTTCACGATTGACCATTGATCAAGAATCTTTCTTCCTAGAGGTTCTAGAGAAAAACAACAAGTCTCTTGGTTGGAATATTGCAGATCTATGGGGGATAAATCCAGCATTGTGTTCGCACCATATCTACTTAGAGGATGACAACAAGTCGTCTCATGAGTTTCAATGCAGGTTGAATCCCAATCTCCGATAAGTTGTCATGAAAGAGATAACGAAATGGTGTGAGGCAGGCTTTATCAATCCCATCTTCGATTCTAAGTGGGTTAGCCCATTGCATGTGGTTCTGAAGAAAGTCAGGATTACTATGGTCACAAATGAGAAAGGAGATATCAACCCAAGTACCCACTTCCTAGAGTGTATGTGTAGATTACCGATGCGTGAACTCCACGACCAGGAAAGATCACTTTCTGCTACCATTTATTGACCAAATCGTTGAAAGGCTGGCAGTGAAAGTGTTGGGTATAACCAAGTGGCAATCGCCATTGAGGATCAAGAGAAGACTACATTTACTTGTTCATTTGGCACCTTTTCCTTTTGACGGATGCCCTTTGGATTGTGTAATGCTCCAGCTACATTGCAAAGGTGTATGTTGGCTGTGTTCGCTGACATGGTAGGTAGTTTTCTAGAGGTGTTGGATGATTTCTCGATCTATGGTGATGATTTTGATTCTTGTCTGATGCACCTTGACCGAGTGCTTAAGAGATGTTGTGAAGTCAACCTTGTGCTCTCTTGGGAAAAGAGTCACTTCATGGTTACATACGAGACTGCGTTAGGCCAAGTCATCTCTAAAAGAGGTATGGAGGTCGACCCGACCAAGGTGGATGTCATTGCATATCTTGAACCACCTAGAACATTGAAGCAAGTGAGGTCTTTTCTAGGTCATGTCGGATTATACATGCGATTTATCCGAGACTTCAACAAGATTGTCCGACCTCTTACTGAGCTTCTGAGCAAGGATTTTGAGTTTCTTGTCGATGATAAGGTACTCCTTGCTTTCAATATCTTTAAAAGACTGGCTACTCAAGCACTTATCCTTCAGCCACCTGATTGGTCTCTCCCATTCGAGACCATAACGAACGCTTCATAGTTTGCTATTGGGGCAATTTTGTGTGAGCGCAGGGATGGAGTTCCATTTGCTTACATTATACCAATAGAACCCTGGATGATGCCCAAAGAAACTACACTGTAACAGAGAAAGAACTATTGGCTGTGTTATTCTCCCTTGAGTAGTTCAGTTCACATATCTTGGGTTCAAAAATTATTGTTTACACTGATCACTCTGCTATCTAGTATCCATTGGACAAGAAGGATGCCAAGTCGCGGCTGCTTCGTTGGATCCTTCTGGTCCAAGAATTCGATTTGGAAATAAGATACAAACCTGGAGTTAAGAATGTGGTAGCAGACCATTTGTCCAAACTTGAAAGTTCATAGACTCCCTTGAGCACCTATCACTGAGATCTTTCCTATTGAATTGATATTGAGTATCTATTCTCTCCCATGGTATGTCGAGATTGTGAACTATCTCGTGACCGAGAAAGTTCCACAAAATTGGTCTTGTGTCAAGAAGGAGAAATTTCTATTTGATATCCATTTTTACTAGCGGGAAGACCTGTACCTTCAAAGGGAAGGTGCAAATTGCATTTGGCAATAGTGCATTCCTCAAGAGGAGTACACCAGTGTCCTCGAGCATTGTCATAATCTCGAAGAATGAGGACACAATTCTAGACATTGAACAATAGCGAAAGTATTGCAGTGTGGCCTCTGGTGGTCCACACTATTCAAGGATGCTACAATATATATGAAAGGTTGCACTGACTGTCGGAAGTTGGGAGGTACCATTGGTTCCAAAGATTCTATTCCAATCAAGTTCATCCAAATTTCATATATATTTGATGCTTGGGGCATTGGATTTATGGGCCCTTTTCCTAACAGTCAAGGGTATAAATATATCCCCTACTTGTCGAAGATTATGTGAGTTGGTGGGTGGATGTTGTCCCAGCTCGTTCCACTGATAGTCAAACTATTTGTCGCTTTCTCAAGGAAAACATTATTTCACAGTTCAGGTTTCCCAATATTCTTATCTCAGACGGGGGAAGACATTTTGTGAACAAAGAAGTCAGAAAGCTAGTGAAGGAGTACAACATTGAACAAAACATCACATATCCTTACCACCCACAATAAAATGGGTTGGAAATGTTATCCAGTAGGGAGATCAAGACTATTCTACAGAAGCTTATACACCCGGATAGGAAGAACTGGTCTTAACTCCTTGATTCCATTCTATGGGCTTATCGAACCACCTACAAGACTCCATTGGGTATGTCTCCCTATCAACCGGTTTATGGAAAGCCATGCCATCTACCGTTTGAGTTAATTCACAAATCACTTTGGGCAGTTAACATATGTAACTTATACTCACAACATAACGGTTAGAACCGCAAGATAAATCTGAACAGACTCCTAGAATTTCAAGATTATGCATACAATAATAGCCTGATGTACAAGGAGAAAGTCAGAAGATGGCATGACAAGCATGTCAGAAGAAAGACTTTCGAGCTAGGACAGTGATGAATCCATGATTCATCTACTTTATATGATGATTTTAGCAAAATATCCTTAATAAATCACTAACTAAATCCCCTAAAATTGATTTATTAACATTCATTAACTACGTTAAAATTATGGTTAAATCTTTAATTAAATAATCCTATTTTAACCTGGATTGAGCCTATTATTTTATGTACAAAAAATACTTATTTTGACCTAATGCTTTCTTTATTTATTTCTTTAATTGATTAACTAACTTGACATCAAGAATTAAAACCCATAAAAATAAGAAAATCAAGAGAATACAAAAATCTGACATTGTATATTTTGGTGCATAGTTTATCTTTGTGGTTTTTATTTTACATTTTTCTGACCTATAAAAAATCCATAAAAATAGATTAAACATGTATATATTGTATATAAATTAATCAGCTAATTACAATCTTTATTAAAATACAAAAAAGCGCAAAACATTAAAATATAGGATTTAATGGGCAATTTAACCCTTATACGAAAATATTTTTTGTATAAATGACCTCTTTTGACTTTTTGATAACCATGAAACTTGTAGATCTCATTGCGATTTACTTCATGTTTTAAGTTTTTCCTAATCGTCTTGTAAATATTTCTTTTTGATTTTAATTTAATTTTCTCTTTTCTAATTTTCTTATTGGGCCACATGATGCTCGCTGGAGCTGCCACGCATCATGACCCTTTGTCTCCACCTGCCCCACTTCCTGGTCGTCCGATCATCAGCAAAGACTCCATCACAGTCGTTCTCTTCCAGACTCTTCTTAGTCCTCAATCTAATCCCCAGATCATATTAGGGTCGCACGTTCCCGCTCCACTCTCAGCCCTCAGATATGATATACCGATCTGATCTGGGAAGTCCACCCGTGACTCAATCCTGATCGTTGGATCGCGAGATCCAACGGTCCATGACCCGTTTTACACCTCCATCCGTACTGTTCTCCTTCACCTCCCATGTCTTATCCCCTTAATCCACAACTCTCCTTGCTAGAACTTGCCATGATTAAACCCTCATCGTAACCCACATTCACAAAAATCTATGCCATCCCCTCCACTTACTCCTCGTCGTTACACCACTTCCAAGCCTAGCCTATTTAACCACTATCACCACCTTCACTCTCACCATCCACCATTTTAGAGAAGGAGAGAGTTCGTAGTCTTCTTCAGGTGATAGTAGAGAATGCTAGAGCTTGAGATAAGACCCCTACCTTCTCAGGCTATATTCGAGGCCCCTAGGAGACTTGTTGCACTAACCCTTTCCCTTGTTGCCGGAGCTTGATCCCTGTCGCAATCTGAGCAAGGACTGGAGCTGCTACGAGCTCCTTCTATAGACATCTCCTTTCTCAACCCTCAAGTGATCCTCTCCGCACCACTATCTACTCTTCCTCCAGATCCATCATCAGCTTTCACCACAAGGTACCACTGCCCCTTTTTGATTTCTCCAATTTATCGCATGCATAAACGAAAAACTTTGGCCATTTATAGGGTCCTTTCACCTATGCTTCACTTCAATCATCTTCGTCGGACCATCAGAATCCACCCTTCCCTTCTCCACGACCTCTCCCATGTCTCTCCACCTCTAGGTCTTGCACATAACTAGAGCTCCAAGTCCCCACTCTCTCCGCTCTACCAGGACCTCCGTTGCATTCATTTTGGTCCACTCCACCAGTCTAACCCCTGCAGGAACCATTCCCCTTCACTGATTGGACGGAGCGACCGAGTTCTGATCTCTTCTACCGCCTCCAATGAAGAAGCATCGTCACGCTGCTTGGACCATTGTCGTAGCCGTTCACCACCACCAACATCTTCGCCAATGCCTCTCCAAGCTTCCCCGAGCCTTCACCAATGAGCAGGATGTCGATGATGCTCGAACGGAGTTGCTGGAGCCCAGCCTCTCCTCCACCTCCCACAGAGGAGGAAGATGTACATATACCGTTGGATGTCACCTCATCAGACCTGATCTGATGGTTCTAGATGTAGGCCCTCCCTAGCATTTGATTCCCTGATTGAGAAGGGTCTTCAACTATTAGATTCATCCACCCAAGCCTCCCAGCCTTGGGTGGTCCCTCTCCACCATGTCGTGCCACGTGTAGACCCGACCCTCCAGCCAAGCCTCGCTTGGATCACGTGCCTCCCACACGTGGTCTGGGAAAATTATGCCATAAGTAACCACGTATCTAATAAATTACAAAGAGGTCTTGTCACGTGAAATTTTCCTGTGACCTATGCAAAATTGGAGACACACCCCATCACTATCCAGATATTACAGATATACCCACGACGAGGCAAATTACAGAGCACACACACCAACAATTTTCAAGATTTGCAGATAAGTCCCTCTAGGGACCTATGGGAGATAAAAACTCATATTTTTATTGTAATTTAGTCCCTAACATTTAATTTTAGCATACCTTTTGCATTTGAACTTCAATTTCTACGCATACTCTGTCATTTTGAAGCTTGTTGAATACTTTCTCATTCTAGATATTTTATGATCAGATCAGAGGCTTTTTATTACAAAGTATTATTTAATGGTTACATTGATCTGTGTAGGTTATATTGTGATGATCACTGGCATATTTGTAGATATATTTTGAAGATAAATTGACTCTCTTTTGTAGGAACTTATTCAAAGAGAATTGATTGATTAATTTTCTTATTATTTCTGTATATTCATCGAGGAATAACTGCTTAGGAACTTGATTAAATTAGAAGATTATTCTAGGATATCTGCTGTGTAAACTTGACAGATTTATGAAGATATGTTTTGAAGATTTAAACCTTAGTTTGTATGGGTTTTAAAAATGAGATTGATAATTTATATCCTTGATAATTTTATGAGATAAGAATTATTTATTCGAGGAATAAATTACAGGGAATTCAAGATAGAATATCTTGAGAATATTTGATTGATCTTTAAGCTAGTTCGATTAATAATTATTGATCATATATCCAGCCTTTTGGATTCAAGCGAATACATTTATTGGATTTATTTCTTTAGGTCTACGATTTCGTTTGAGGATTTATTGATCATAAGGATTTAAAATCAACTTAATCACTGACCTAGAGCTTTACTGTTTTCTCTGTTCTCTCTGCATTTTATTTCTCTCGCATTTTCTTGTTTTGTTTTCTAACATAGAAATTAACATCATAATTAGTTGATCATTTCGATTAATTTGAGACCATATAACTAAAAATTGTCGTTCCCTTTGTTTGACCTTGGCATACTTACCAAGTAAAAATTCTCCACAATATTCAAAATTTGTGTTTTTTTGACGAATTGTTTTCCTGATCCTATACAACAATTACTGACTTTTAAAGAGGTAGATTTCCGAATCATCAGATGGCACCATTGTCGGGGAATGACGTACTTTTAGGTTTTTAGATTAATTTTTGTAATTGATTATTGTGAGTTTAATTTTTGTGTCATTTTTATGTCATTCTTATTTTGAATTTTATTTGCATTTCTCTCTCACTCCAGATACTAACCACAATCTCTCTCTTCGTAGATAACTCGAAGAAAATGTTTGGATAAAAATTAAGGGCCTATGAAGAAGACTGTTCTACTTTTTATTTTTGAGAGATGGAGAGAGCTTAGATTAGGTTTAATTTTTTGTATCATTTATAGGGTCCCTCTGAACCTTGATTTTTGTAATAATTTGGACTAAATTCTTTGTGGTGTATCATGTCTAACCCTTCTGTACGGTTGGGACCCTATTTAAGTGTCATAGAAATTAGGTGCACATGCACTAGCTTAAATATTTATCCTTTCTTATGATCATAATTTTTAGGCCACACATTTTCACTAATAAGATGCACTAGTACTTTATTCAACATAGAAAAAATTTAAATCTATTCTTCCCGCTAATAGAACTATCTAGTTAGGGAATTTTCATATGTGCATATCATCTAGTGTAATTTTTAATTTTCTTGTATCACATCCCACATGAAGAACACAAGGTATCACTGTAAGTCCTCTCTTTAGCATGCACCATTGATTTAATGCTTGCATAGGCTTCCTCGATCCTCTACCTCAGTTTTACAACTTAGGATTTAAAGGAATCAGGACTGCTAGTTAGGCGTGATATTTTTGTGCTCATCTAAGACTCAAGTGTCAACCTTAAACTTAAAATCAGGACTGCTAATCAAGATGACTGTAAATAAACTGACATAAAATCAACCTTGTGACTGGTGGAGAGAAACCCACTCATTTTATGCAGGAAAGAATCACACACTTAGGGTAGAGCCAAAACTTGGGGGCCTCATTCTGACTACTGAATTTAAAAAGGACTAGCTACCTCTCAGTGAAGGAACTACGATCTCCCTTAGCAGATTGGGTGGTTAAGTAATACAGGCAGCCGTTCTATGATCTGTACTCACACCCATACTAATTGAAAGTGGATGCAACTAGACATATAAATTCGGGCCAGTCTTTATGACACTCTCCAGAACCTAAGCTCTGCTTAATCTTCTCAAAGACTGTTTTATCATTAAATTAAAAGTTGAAAAGATAAGCGACCAAACTCTAATGTGTCTTCACAAGTGTCGATTGGGTGAATCTACGAGTTTGATTTGTGTTTTCTTGGTGTCCAGTAGTCGTATAATAATACTTTCTCTCTCTTGAATCAATCTCGTGAATCAATCATCATGCTCTCACTACTTCTTTTAACATCAGAGATGGTTTTCTCGAGGGAATTTATTTCGGATTTTGCGAACAATACATGGAACCTCTTGGATCTCATGTCTCACCAGGTTCTAGAGGTCCCTCTTCTCGGGCCCACTTGGTCATGGGGTGAATCTCTTCCCAGAACCAACAAATTACCTTCAAGGTTTAGTTGATTCTAGACTAACCCTCTCTTTAACTCTCCTCCTACCAAGGAAAATCTTATCTTTGGTAGTACCCCTTTGATACCTGTATCTAATTCAAACATATTTACATATGAAGGCGAAAAGGAAGACAAAATGCCTCCAAAGAAGAATCCTGGTGAACATAAGAATAATAATGATCAATGATGGCAATCCTAGCCCGTATAAACACAATTGAGTAACAGATGAACTAATGAGAGCCCATTAGCAGAACTAGAAGGAGATGGAAATCAGGACGAGGTTGCTATGGAAGACACATACCTTCTAGAAATTGATGGGTACTACAACTGGTTGAGACCAATACCCCCCGAGGATGTGTTCGAGCACAAACCACATTTCCTTGTGCTGCTTCCGAAGTTTGGAGGAAACAACCACGAAGGGCCCTACTCTTTCCTTCAGGATTTTGAACTAGTCTGTGACAACCTCTCTCACCCTAGGGTTAGTCAGGACTATATTAGGTTGAGAGACGTTCCCTTTGCCTTGACTAATAAGGCAGCATACAGGCTGAAGAACGTAGGGGAGGTGTTCTCAATATGGGCTAAATTTAAGACTCTATTCCTAAAGAAATTCTACCCAGTGAGTAGAATTAATCAAATGAGGATCAATCTCACAACTTCACCTAATATCCCAATGAACCATTTTACGAAACCCGGGAGAGGTTTACACATTTAATTCAAAAATGCCCACGTCATGGCATAAGAAAGATGATCCTGGTACAAAATCTTGTAAGTGCTTTAAACCCATAAATGCAAGGGTTAGTTAGTTACTCTTGTGGAGGAAGTTATATGGTTTGTCATGAGGACATATTCTACAAGGTGTTTAAGAAATTAGCAGATACAAGCCGTGCACAGACCACAAGGCATGCCTGCCTGCCCAACCCCCTTTCACTCTTATCAAAAGAAGGGGGAAAGAAGACCATGAACAATCTATCCAATGATCAAAGTGCTGACATGGGGATCATAGCTGATAAGCTAACTCTGGTTGAATAGATTTACAATAATGTGGACAGACTCCATAAATCTATTGATATGGAGAAATTGTCTAAGCTGCCCAAGCTGATGGAGGAACTAGCTGATAGGGTATCTAAGATCTAGATACCTGTCCTGACTACATCCCCACCCCCATATCACTACATTAAAGGGCAAGGTGTAGGGCAACATAGCAACTTGGGTGGAAATCAATTTTTTGCCCTACAAATCGAAGAAACCTCTGTCCAGACAGTTTATGAGGAACCTGCACAAGTCATGGAGATAAATGGAGTCTGGTACAATCTTGATCCACTCGAAAAGATCCCAACTCTACTCCAAACCCTCGTCCACCACAATCTCATCCTAGATATCAGCCCCTGCAGTAGTGTCAATACTAACGAACCTGCACTGGTTACCAGAACCAGCAACAACAACATCAGTATCAATGCTAGGGCCAACAGGGCCAACACCGTCATAACCAACAATACCAGCAACCCCATACCAGGAAAGGCCAGGGGTCTTCCTCTTCAATCTCTCCCGAACTCCAGCGAGTGCTGGATGAACTTCATGACATGACAGTTGATATCAATCGACTCTCTAGATGGAGAGATGAGTGCACTGCACCACAACCCGTGATTCCTTCTCATGTCCAAGCTAACCCCAATAACCTTGGATAAAAAGATCAGATATTAATATCAAAATGTTCTTTACTTGAATACGAGATCTTTTTACATGATCTCACCAATCATATTTCTCTCTGGAGTGAAACGACCGTAACTATGCCTGATCGAGCAAAGGAACACGATGACAAAGCCCCAATGTCCACACCTACGCAATCATCTAGGGAAAAAGAGGAAAGACCATCAATCCCCACAATGGAGCACCACAACACCTCGAAGTCGAGCGAGTCTGAATTGGAAGAGAGGACTCACATCAACAGTAGCATCCCCCACATCAACAGTTATCATTTTATTTTCCCAGTACTAGTTAGAGTCCTAGTGTCAGTCTCAGTCCTGGTCATGTACAAACTTCTATTTTCAATAAAAGTGATGTTCTAGTTCCTGATCTTGATCACTCAATCCCTTTCCCCCATTCTCTAACAGTTGGAAAGAAGAAAAAACAAAAAAAAAACAAAAAAATTATGAATGGTCTGCATCTGTAAATAAAACATCAAGGTCACTTTATCCCTAGACAAGAGGATAAGATGAGATTCGGCTTTTAGAAAATACCTTAAGGTGAGATGCACACTGATAAGGGTCAACAGAAAGAACTCATGCCAAATAAAGAAGCATATCCTCTCCATCGCTACATCTCGTTTAATCAGAAATGAGCTTCCAAGGAAGAAGAGAGACATGGGTGACAACGGTTACTAGACATATCAATGAGATCAAGTTTGCTAGAACTCTATTAGACAACGGTTCCTTCATCAATCTCATTCTCACCACACTTTATGAACAGTTGAATATAGGACCTCTTAGGAAGTCATGAGCCGTACTTCAATTTGGAGATACATCAACTAAGAGACCCATGGGTAAGATTAAGAACGTTGTAATCAATTTCGAGGGATAGGATTATCTAATGGATTTTACAGTGCTTAACATGGATGTCCCTAGGAATTGGAAAGATTCCTTGATGATCTTAGGGAAACCCTTCCTTAGGACCGCAGGAGCCCTATTTGACTATACCTATGGGAAAAATCCAATTCAGATATGTTGAACTAGAAATGAAGCATACTAGATTCTAGAGACATGATATAGAATCCAACACTGAGTCAGGAACTTCCGAGTCAGAGGCAGATTGTAGAACAATAATGATAGTTGGGCCACGGAGACAGAACCCAACCACAACTAAGGAATCACTCTCATCTGGAGAGGACATTGTCGATCATTTGGTCTGCCAGGTCATTCAAGGAGACACTCTCTATGCATCATTCTACACTCCCGGAGACTTAGAGGTCTATTTAGACCTACTAGTCCCATCTCTTTTAGGACAATCTCGGATTGAGGAAGACATGTCAGATGTGGATTTCGCTGAAATAAGACATATTTTGCGATCCGACCACCAAAGCTATTCAGTTGGTGGTAGATGAAGTTATGCAGGATCCATCCAAATCATAACCAGATTCAACAATGATAGAGCCAGATTTCTTGGATGATACATATATACCCGAGATTAAACCATTTCCTCTACTCTCAAATATGCCATCATTGCAGGATCTAAGAAAAAGTTTCAGGTCATCATCAGCTCACATCTGACTGAAGAGTAGGAGACCCGCATGCTAGAAGTATTAGAGAAAAAACTCAAGGCAATTGGTTGGAGATTGTTTGATCTCCAAGGGTTTAACCCAGCTCTTTGTTCACACCATATATACCTTGAGGAAAATGCTAAACCCTCCTGTGAATTCCAGCATAGGTTGAATCCAAATTTACATGAAGTGGTCAAGACTGAGATTGAGAAATCATGTGGAGCATGGTTCATTTATCCCATCTCAGATTCTAAGTGGGTGGCGCCCTTTTACATAGTCTTGAAGAAGTCGGGACTCCAGATCTTCACCAACGAGGAGGGAGAATAGATAATGACAGGTACCCATGTCGTGGCACATTTGTGTGGATTATAGATGTTTAAATGCCATAACGAAAAATCATCACTTCCCATTGCCATTTATTGATCAAATTTTGGAGAGATTGGTGGGGAGAGAATACTTTTGCTTTTAGACGGGCACTCAGGCTACAATCAAGTAGTCATCGCCCCCGAGGACCAAGAAAAGATAACATTTACTTGTCCCTTCGGCACTTCCAAATTCAAGCATATGCCTTTTGAGCTCTGTAATTCCCCATCACTTTTCAACGATGCAGTATCGTAGTATTTGCCAAAATGGTTGTAGATTACCTGGAAGTCTTTAAGGATGCTTCGGTCCATGGTGATTCATTAGATGATTGTCTCGTGTACCTGGACCTAGTCCTTGAGAAATGTAGGGAGGTTAATCTGGTGCTCTATTGGGAGAAAAGTCATTTCATGGTAAAGGAGGGTATTGTGTTGGGGCACGTCATCTCCAAGAAGGGAATAAAGGTTGAGATGGCCAAGATGGATGTGATCAAGAAACTCGAGCCACCAACCAATATGAAGCAAGTGCGTTCTTCTTTAGGGTATGTCAGATTTTACTGAAGATTTATCAAGGATTTTTAAAAAATTGCCCGACCACTAATTGAGCTCTTAGGGAAAGACACCGAGTTCATCGTAGATCATAAGTGTCTTGAGGCCTTCGAGCTGCTCAAAAGGAGGATAATTGAAACTCCCATCCTACAATCTCCCGACTGGCCTCTTTCCTTCGAGGCCATGACCGATGCCTCTGATTTTGGAATGTGCTAGGATAGAGGAGAGATGGATTCTCTTATGCTATTCACTACACAAGCAAAGTTTTGGATCCGTCTTAGAAAAATTAAAATATAACAAAATGGAAAATTCTTGTTGTATTCTTTGCCTTAGAAAAATTCAGATCTCTACTTCTAGGATTGAAGGTGACAGTGTATACAGATCCTTCAACCATCTGATACTTAATGCCAAAGAAATACGTAAAGGCACGCCTTCTTAGATGGATACTTCTACTTCGAGAATTTGATTTGGAGATTAAAGATATGTTTGGAGTGAAGAATCTGGTGCCTGACCATCTGTCTCGGATCGAACAAGATAAAATCGATGATTCAGAATGGATATGCGAATCCTTCCTATATGAGTCAATTTCTGTTATTGACTCCCTCCCATGGTATGCAGAAATGGTTAATTACCTTGTCTCTAAGAAAGTTCCCTAGGGTTGGTCGAAGAATATAATTAACCGACTAAAGTCGGAATCCAGACACTACTACAGGAGGATCCATTCCTTTTCTTTGAAGGACATGATTATATATGGAGAAGATGTATTACTCACGGGGAATACCGAAGTATCCTCACTCTATGATACACATTAGAAGCAGGAGGACACCACTTCAGGAAGAGGATCGTTGAGAAGATATTATAATGTGGATTTTATTGGCCGACCGTGTTTAAGGATGCCTACAATTTTGTTAGGTCATGCCAGGTCTGTCAGAGAATGGGAGGGACCATTGGTTTCAAAGATGCCATGCCTATGCAATCAGTGATCATTTGTGATGTATTCGACGTATGGGGCATTGACTTTGTGGGCTCATTCCCTAACGGTCATGAATTTGAATATATTCTTCTCACGGTGGACTATTTATCAAGGTGGGTGGATGCAAGAATATATTCAAATTCATGACTAAAGACTATGGCATATCATATGCAAGTTTCTAAATGACCATATTATTTTGAGGTTCAGGATCCCCAAGGTATTGATATCCGATGGGGGTAGACAATTTGTCAACAACGGGGTGAAGGAGTTGACTAAACACTATGGCATCGAGTACCGTATCTAGTCCTTACCACCCACAATCTAATGGCATGGTAGAGGTGTTAAATAAGGAGTCAAAGGATTTCACAGAAGTTGGTCTGCCCTGACAAGAAGAACTGGTCCCAAATCTTGGTCCAATTTCTATGGGCTTATAGGTCATCTTGTAAGACCCCATTGGGAACCTCCCTATTTAGAATGGTATTTGGAAAACCATGTCATTTGCCTGCATAAATTAGTGCATAAATCAGAATGGGCAATTAAAAAATCAACTGGAATTGTCACTAGGGAAAGAAGAATAGAGATATGGATTTAAATGAGCTCTCAGAGATCAGAAATCATGCATATGAAAACACCAAGGATAGAGTAAATACATGGCATGCTAAGCACATTAGAACAAAGAACTTTATCCTGGGGCAGAAAGTATGGTTGTTTATTGTAAGGTAGGAGATTTTGCAAGGCAAGCTGAAATCAAAATGGACGGGACCTTTCATTATTGGGGAAGTACACAACAATGGTAGTGTTGAGATTTCTGAGACAACAGACAACACGTATACTTCCCTAGTTAATGGACAACTGCTTAAGCACTTCGTCAAATCAAATGAGCAGTTAGTTCAGGTTGAGCAGATCTCCTTCACACGCGTCACATAATCAGATGAAATACTCCCTCAGCCCGTGTAAAACCTTGATAAATAAAGCCACCCTCTTCAATGCAGCTAGAAGATTCAATTAGTCACTTATATATCCACCTCTGATCTTCTCGGTCCTCCACCTGTGATTGCTCTTTCATACTTAGGCTGACCTGAGCCTAAGTATAGGGGTATCGATATCATTGTGTATACATCACTTCTATTCTTTATTCTCACCCTCGACCACCCCATTTCTTCTCTTCTACTATGATTATGCCCTCAAAAGCCTAAGTATAGGGGTGCAATTTGACTTCCTACTTCTTTTTACTCAACTATGCTTGGTACGAGCTATGTCTACATTTCATTTTGTGTCCTGAGGACATCACATGAGCTAAGTATATGGGATTGTGTATATATTCTATGTACTTTATCATTAACTTGTTCTTTACTTGTTTTCATCAAAAATCAGGTATGGGTATAAGAATGTATATTATGTTTACTATACAAAATTCTTTGTGTAAATATTACCTATTTTGAAATCTTTTTCGTAAAATTAGGGGATATATAGAAAAAACAAGTTTAAAAAACAAAAAATAATTTAAGGTTCTATCCCTGACATTTTCACTATCACTCAAGACTTGAGGAACAAAGAAACTTGGGTTTTTAAGGTCCTTTGATTCAGAGTTAACCAGCCCTAGTCATTAGGATTTGAGACTTAATAATCCACACTTCCCTAAGTTTGAAAGATATGAGTGCTATATTGCACTCTCAATCTCTACCTTTTTAAGAATATGATCAACACATCACCTTCACAACTGCATGATTGATGAGATGCATTGAGATTTCACTTGAGCGACTGAGACTGAAGATTTGAATCTAGACCCGATTTAATGATGCTCGAGGATGGGATAAAATTGATGAATGCTTCATGAAACCTGAGTGTCAGCAAATCCTAGCAAGTATGTGAACAAGTTTGCATGCTATCTTTTGATACTAACCTATGTGCTTGGATGTGATGAAATTAAATAATTGTTGATCAATGTGTGCCAACTTGGTAAAAGCAGTGGATCTAGCCTAAAAAAGGTATGAATGAAAAAGAGCTCTCTAATACAAAGTCAATCTCAAAAAGATTCAATCAAAGGCGAGCGCTCCAACAATTTCAAAGTGTCCACTTGGACCAAAGCTAATTAGGATTAATGAGTTGGGCTTGTACCTCAAAAAGGGCTCTGCATCATAAATGATACAAGTTTGGGTGTAAGTATATTAGATACTTAAAGAAGACACACCCCAGTGTACTCCTAGGAAAACAAGTGCAGACGACTCAACAACTTTTGACAGACACTCTGATCAACAACCAAAAATACATGTATTGAGTAAAAAGGCACTCGAGAGGACCCTTGTTCCAATGAAAGAGAGAGAAGAAATTACACAAACCTAAATCCTTCATCAACTGGCCTTTCATATACATTTTCAAGTCTGACAAACTACTGAGATGGTAGATTGAATACAAGAACTGATTTATTTCCTAGTGTTGAGAATTGATTCTTGAGGAGAGTCCCTAGATTAGGACTTTGAGTGACGTTTCAACTCGACTCTCATGATTGTAGTACACACTAAGCTTCATATCTCTTATGCTATATGTATAAACAGAGAGTCTGATGATTATAAAAGTTGGATTCCTTTTGGCTAGAGCTTGGTTCAACTTATGATTGTAGGACCACTGAAACCAAGGATTCTTAATGAGACAATTTTTGAAATTTGCACTTGCACAGTCATGGATTCAACCTTCTAACTCACTAAAAATTGATTGAGGATAAGCAAAGATCTAAGTATAGGGGTGTGATGAATCTGTGACTCATCTATTTTATATGATGATTTTAGAAAAATATCCTTAATAAATAACTAATTAAATCCCCTAAAATTGATTTATTAACATTCAATATCTGTGCTAAATTAGGGTTAAAATCTGCAATTAAGTAATCTTGTTTTAACCTAAATTAAGCCTATTATTTTATGTACAAAAACTACTTATTTTGACCTAATTCTTTCTCTATTATTTTCTTTAATTAGTTAACTAGCTTGGCATCAAGAATAAAAATCCATAAAAATTAGAAAATCAAGAGAAAATACAAAAATATGATATTATATATTTTGGTACATAGTTTATATTTGTTGTTTTTATTTTACCTTTTTTTAACCAATAAAAAATCCATAAAAATTAGATTAAATATGTATGTATTGTATATAAATTAATCCTCTAATTAAAATCTCATTAAAAATAAATAAAATCAGAAAACATTAAAATATAAGGTTTAATGGGTAATTTAACCCTTATACGAAAATATTTTTTTTGTATAAATGACCTCTTTTGACTTTTAGATCAACATGAAATTTGTAGATCTCATTGAGATCTACAACTTTCATGTTTGACTTTTTCCTAAATCATCTTGTAAGTATTTATTTTTTATTTTACTTCATTTTCTCTTTTCTAATTTTCTAATTGGGCCATGTGGTTCTCGCTGGAGTCACCACACAACCCGACCCTTTGTCTCCACCCGCCCCTCTTCTTGGTCGCCCGATCATCAGCCCAGACTCCATCACGATCGTTCCTTCCACACTCTTTTTAGTCCCTTGATCTAATACCCATATCAAATCAAGGATGCATGCTCCTACTCCACTCTCGACCCATAAGCTCTCCTGATCTGATCTGGGTGGTCCAACCACACCTCAATCTTGACCATTGGATTGCGAGATCCGATGGTCCACGACCCGTCTTCTAACTCCAGCCTCTACTCTTCTCCTTCGTCTCCCATGTCTTCTTCCTTTAATCCCCAATGCTCCTTGCCATGCCTTGCCACAATTAAACCCTAATTGTAACCCCCATTCATCAAAGATCTACGCCAACCCCTCTGCTTACTCCTTCTCGTCCTTACACCACCTCTAGGACTCACCTATTTAACCAACATCACCACCTTCAATCCCTCCATCTACCATTTTAGAGAAGAAGGAGAGAGTTCACTGTCTTCTTTAGGTGACAATAGAGGGTGCTACATCTTGAGCGAAGACCCAAACACTCTCAGGCGAGATCCGAGGTCCCTAGGAGCCTTGTTGCTGCAGCCTCTTTGCTTGTTGCAGGAGCTCGATCCCTACTGAAATCTAAGCGAGTATTAGAGAAGCTACAAGCTCCTTCCATAGGCGTCTCCTTCCGCAACCCTCAGACGATCCTTGTCGCACCATTATCCGCTCTTCCTCTAGATCCATCATCAACTTTTACCACCATGTACCTCCACCCCTTTTCGATTTATCCAATTTATCGCACGCACACACAAATAGCTTTGACCTTTCTAGGGTCCCTTCTGATGAAACTCAATTTCATCATCTTAATTCTTCATTTTTAATCCCCTTACTTAAAATTGTGTTAATAAAAACCAGATAAAGTCCTGTGATTATCAGAGTCTTGAATAAATTAAAAATCACAAAAAAATGTCAAAATTAAAATCCATGGTGTTTTTAGCCTTAAAACACCCTCAAAAATATGTCCTGTCTTTAAATGACCTCGTCTCCATTTTCGGTCAACATGAAACTTGTAGATCTCATCGAGATCTACAACTTTCATGTTTTGAGTTTTCTCAAATTCGGCCGTTTGACCTTTCATATTGCAAATTCTAATTTTGAATAATCTGATTGGGCCACGTGGCTCGTTCTGGTTGAGCCAAGTGGCCCGGCCCCTTTGCACAGTCCGCCCCTTACTTCCTGCCGTTGGATCTCTTCTTGATCCAATGGCTCCAGGTTCGCTACACATCCTCTTCGTTTCAGCCCTTCGATCAGCGCTGGCTTCTCATCACAGCCGCACGCCAGCGCCGAGTCCTCCATGCGCCACGTGGCTACATTCCCTCCGCCCGATCATCTTCGGGAGGCTTAATCTCCACCACCGATGCCCGCTATGTTTCTCCGCCGTCCGATCAAATCACAGACGTCATCACAGCCCTCCACTAGCGCCTTAACGAAAATGTGACACGTGGCCTATTATGCGCCCTTCGATCACCTACAGGCAATTCAATCCCATCCGCTCTAATCCACCAGTCCATCCACCGTTCGATCGAAAGCCTGATATGATCTCGGCCACCCGCTTCTGCTGCCCGTGCGCTCGACATGTGGCGATATCCTGGGCCCTCTGATCATGCCATCTTCGATTAGATCCAAGCTGCTCGATGGCGCCTTCTTCTCAACCATTGGATCGCAAAATCTAACGGTTGAATCTTCGTCGTCAACCTCCAGTTCCCCCCTCTATCGCACGTTCTCCACCTTGCGCAACAGCCTCCCCCTTCCCATTTCCTCCATCATTTCTGACGCCCTCATCTCTAGCTAACCGTCCCATGACATTCATCTATCGTCCAGCCTCCTCGTGATCGTCCACTCGTCCCATAACGCCCATCCACTCGCTCCATATCTACCCCACAAGTCGTGCCCATCACCACCTGGAACTACCAACTTCACCCCTTAAATACTCCATCGCCGCCTTTGATTCCAGCTGTCCACATTTACGCGCGGTGAGGCCCATCCCTCCTCCATCTCCCTGTGACAGGGGGAGATGGAAGGATCGAGCGAAGACGACCTTCTCCTCCGGTGTCGACCCGCCGCCGATCATGGCAGCGTTGCGGCGCTTTTAGCCTGCTCGAGCTGTCCCAAGTGGCTGACGAGGTCCAGCGAAGACATGGGGCTCGAATCGAACCCCAACCCAAGCCTCCGACCTCCATCTCCGACCTCCATCTCCGACCAGGTAAGCGTCCTCGACCTTCCTTGTATTTTCCAACTTTCTTCTGCTAATTAATTAGGTCGCTTCACTTGTCTACGCCCTCCATTGATCATCTCTTTAGCTCCCTCGCACATCCATTATTCACGCGCTCATCTACATTCATCGTCCCTACCCTCCATAACCTCAGTCCATATCCGTCCCAACTTCTCCGGGTTCGTCGGAGAAGAAACCCGGCCGCCACTTGCTTCGCCTCACCACGGCCGTCCGTTTCACCTCACCTCGCATGAGCACTCGCACTGCATGCTTCGGCTATCGACTAATCAAGCAGGTCTTCATATCTTTCAATGATCGGAGCGCCATTGGAGCTTACTTCGTCAACCTCGCCGCCGACATCCAAGCTCCGATGGTCTACGCCAGGAGGTACAACGCCTTCTCTGAGCTCCCAGCTACCTCGACTTACTTCCAGGGAGCTCCGGGGAGGTCTATCATGTATGAGATCGAGCGGCGGAGCTTGAGCTGCTTCGCTGGAGCTCGAATCCCGTCGCCTCTTGCAGCTGAGGAAGGAGGAGCAGGCACTGTTGGATGCTCCTCCTCGGAGCTCATCCAACGGTGCAGGAGCTCCCACGTCGCCAACATCACGTAGCACAGGAGACGTCGGTTCAACTTGATCTGACGGACTATAGGTGCCCACGCGTCAGCTTCAGATGGCCTCCGAGCCACATTACCGGTCCTTTAGGTTCGGATCTCCCGAGCCTATACAGAGCTTCGATCTACTCCGAGCCTGCATCGAGCCTTCACAGAACACTCGAACCTGGCCAAAGCTATCCGGACTGCCTCCGAGCCTCAGAGTGCACCCGAGCCTAGGATAGCACGAGCTGGTCACGTGCGACCCGGGAAATTTGCAGGGAGGCCACGCCGTCTTCTCCAATTTGCAGACATGTTCATATCACGTGCAACATAAGTGAACAATGGGTATTTTGCATTGACACCCTCGCGAGTTTTCATAATTACAAAAATACCCCTATGCATGTGGGTCATTTACAAGGAAGGTCCCGAACTTTCTTGTATTTACATTTTAGTCCCTCCCAGGGACCTGTTTGTAATTACATTTCATGTTTTCTTTCAGTTATGCCCTTGTCTTCCTTTATGCATATCTTGAGCTTCGTAACTCCGATTGGGATGATTTCAGTTTCATTTCGAAGCTTGTTTGATGATCTTTCTAATGGCATGCTCATTTCTTATTTTGGACACAGTATTTTTTTGATGTATTATTTTAGTAGCCATGTGTCTCTTAATTCTTAAACTTATGCCTTGTTCAATTTGTCCATCAAGTTTGTCTTCTAAATTGAACCCGAAATTGACTAGTTGTTACATTTGCTCATCATCTTATTCTGATTTTGGGCATATTATTATTTTTTGAATAGCATCTATCTGCATGATTAAAATAAAATAAAAAAATGCATGTTTTATATTTGTTTGATGCATTGTTTTATCTTCATGCCTGTATTGACCTATTACTCTCTATCTTAACACTTCATTAATGAATAAATGTCTGGATAATCACGAGAGAGGATCGTGTCCCTGAGTTCGACCTTGGTTACTTACCAAGTAAAATAGAAATACGACCATCTGATTCTATTGACATATCAATTTGATGATTTTTGATAGACCTAGTTCAGCCCGACTGCAATGACCATTGAATATTAATTCAACACTATTAAAGGGCCAGATTTGCATCTTATCACCTTCACCTTTGTTTCACTTCAATCATCTTTATTGGACCATCAGAATCCACCCTTACCTTCTCCACGACCTCTCCCACATCCCTCTGCCTACAGGTCTTGCATAAACCTAGAGTTCCATGTCCCCACTTCTCTCCGCTCTACCAGGACCTCCATTGCATTCACTTCGATCCTCTCCACCAGTCTAACCCTTGCAGGAATCATTCCCCTTCACTGATCAGATGGAGCAATCGAGCTCCGATTTCCTCCGCTACCTCCGATGAAGAAGCATCACAATGCCTCTTGGACCATTGCAGCAACCATCCACCACCACCAGCACCTTTGACAACACCTTGCCAAGCTTCCTTGAGCCTTCACATATTAGCAGGACGTTGGTGGCACTCGGATGGAGTTGCTGGAGCCTGGCCTCTCCTCCCACCGCCCACAGAGGAGGAAGACGTACAGATATTGTTGGATCTCGCCTCATCAAGCATGATCTGACGGTCCTGGAGGTGGGTCCTCCCTAGCATTTGATTCCCTAATCGAGAAGGGTCCTCAGCCATTAGATCATCTACTCAAGCCTCCCAGCCTCGGGTGGTCCCACTCCACCATGCCGCGCCACGTGTAGCTTCGCTACCCGACCCTCTAGTAGATCCTCGCTTGGATCACGTGCCTCCCGCACATGGCCTAGGAAAATTACACCATAACCTCCTATGTGTCGCGACCCCGTTTCCCGGGTCGTCCAATCCTCCCATATCCGGATCTTGTTACTCAGCAATAATTTATTCAGCAATCACAACTAACATTCAGAAATATACTGCAAATAAAAATACTCGGAAGAAAGTATTTCAACACTTTTCCATTCACAAAATATAGTTCAGATGATACATTGTCCCACTATAACCATTTACATGTACATCAGCTTGAAAGGAAAATACACAAAATATTACTAACTACCTTAAAGAGTAAAGCTACTGTGGCTGGCTGGATGTCTAGTATGTAAGTCGGATGAATTTTAAAGTCCTTGCGATTGCTCACCGATACCTGTTGGGTTTTCCATAAATCATAGGATAAAAATTAGCGAATGCTAAGTAACGAAGAAGAGAAAAGTAAACAAATTGTGTAATTTTTCAAAACTTTATATCACAAAAATTTTCATTCCTTTTCATTAATTTAAGTCCTATTCCTTTCTATTCCACATCAGGGATTAGTCCAGGGGAACCCCACCATTTTTGGACTCCGAAGCTGTGGACACTTCGAGATTGGAGATTGTGTTGATCTTGGTAAGCTTATGCCGCCGCACGTCGCCTCAACCAATCCTCCAATACTACCCTGACAATTTCCTTTTCTTTTATTAAACAGGGTCTCAACTCTCGGCCTAGAAAAACAATTGAGCACACCGTCCTCGAGGACTCGGTTGCTTAAAACCTCAGGCTAACATTTAATCATATAACCTAGCGGCTTTAAATACATGTTATCGTGACCCAGCCGCTATTGAACCACCCGTGCCTCCACATGGCACAACCACATCTTCCGTCGCTCCAACCTGAATATATTGGCTCCCGGTACCACGCGTTGCAAAACATTCAATTTGTGCGCACTTATCATAACAGGGCAACCGTGTACCACCTAGGTAGGGAAATGCCAATACGGGTTCCTTCCGACAACCTACAGCTTGCATGCCCGACCTGTAGTACTACTCCCAGTCATCCTTATCGTGACACATGATCCTTTTCAGGATCCAACTCAAATCACACCAATTCACATGATGTAATTCTTTTGTTATGTCTTTGATTTGCATAAACCGCAATACTTAGTATCGACTCACATATATATTATTCATAACCATATGTATACTTCTATTTATGCCTATTTTAACTCCCAAACCCTAACTTTCAGAGCCAACGCATCAATTTGATGCATAAATCTTATTTTAGTGGGAATAACAAAGCAATTCTTCAGACTTTTTCAAAAATAACCAAAATTAGGGTTCCTCGTAGCAAAGAATACAAAATCAAGAATTTCAATAATTTCGTATGAAAACCCAACATCAAAAGGAAGGATTTCGTTACCTAATCGATCTCTCTCTCGTGTATGCAAGGCTTTATCGAGTTTCGTTTTTAGAAAGGCTAATTTAAGGCTCCTGAAAAGATCGAATTTCATTTTTCGTATCAAAACGCTAAGAACATGTTAAGAACACAAAGAACGAACGAAGAACGCGAAGAACACGAAGAACGTCAAGAACATATTTTCTCTTAGAATTTCGGCATAGTTTTCCCTTATATCGGGATATATTTCTCGGAAAATTTCGGCAGAGTTTCCCCTTATATCGGGATATATTTCTAAATAAAAACGAAAAGAGTTTCCTCTATAAAATCAATCGAGAGGAAAATAACAATGAAACTGAAAGAATATACTCAACAACAAGAGATGAAGTACCGGTAGACACCACACATCTTAGGTGAGTGAACGTGTGACGAATCACAGGGTCACTGACGTGCATAGCCGCCCGCACCTAAGTAGGGTATTACACAGATTTCTCCATCAAAATAACTATAAAAGCATAATACGAAGAATAGAAACATAAACGATGGAGAATCGGTAGACACCACACGTCTTAGATGAGTGAACGTGTGACGAATCACAGGGTCACTGACGTGCATAGCCGCCCGCACCTAAGTAGGGTGTTACACAGATTTCTCCTCGAACCACAACAGGAAAACGAATCGGAAAGAAATATGAATCAAAAACAAAACTTGGAAGAACAAGAGTATGAATTGAAAGCCTAGCTTACGAAGCAACTAAGAGAGGATCATACCTTTCTTCTCCTCGTTCTCCCGGCAGCGCTTCGCTAGCGCTCCTCCCTCGCCTCCCACTCCTCCTCCCAACCTCTCGACCCTAGCCCTTGGGGTGGTGGTGGTAGTGGAAGTTGTAGAGAATGAATGGGTAGGGGGGGTCTATTTATAGGCCCCAGAAAACCACTAACCATGGTTAGAAAACCATGGTTTAGACCTTAACCATGGTTTAGCGACCCATGGTTTTGGCCCATGGTTTTAGCCAAAACTTATCCCAAACTTGGAGCCTAAGTTAGAACATTCTAGAGGATTCTAGATTCGCTAATGACGCTTAATTAACACTAATCATGATTAACTTTCACTAATCGCGATTTAACTTTCGTGTCTTACGCTTATCTTTTGTTAACTGTTGATTAGTGTTTACTAATGATCATTAGAGGCTTTCAATCGTCATTAATTTATTTAATCATGTTTAATTAGTCTTAATGACAGTCATTATGGATTAATGACATCTTAGCCTTCCTTACTTATCTTTCTTTCGAAATTCATAACAAATCGAAACGAAGTCCGATTCACACGAAACAAATTCTGCCGGTTTCCTCTTTACGAGCCAGATCTTATTATATAGGATCCGAGATATGCCAAGTTCAAGGCTTTACAATTATAACAACCTTAAAGGAAGTCTCGTCCTCGAGACTAGAAATGCAGGTATAACAACCTTAAAGAGGATTGAAACCATAACAACCTTAAAGAGAATGAACGTCATGTCATTTAAAATGAACATATACATAATTTTATCATTCAAACAAGTACGGATATTTTTCTCTCATTTCTACCTCAGGTTCCCATGTGGCTTCTTCAAACTCTTGGTTTCGCCACAATATTTTAACTAGAGGCACCTCTTTGTTTCTCAACTTCTTGATATCCCTTTCAAGTATTTGCACAGGTATCTCTTGGTATGTCAAGTCTGGCTCAACATGTAAATCATCATAACTTATCTTATGCTCTGGATCCCTAATGTACTTTCTCAGATTTGATACATGAAATACATCATGTATTGCCGAAAGATGTGGAGGAAGTGCAAGTCTATAGGCAACTTTTCCAATCCGTTGAATAATTTCAAAGGGACCCACGAACCTGGGTGCTAACTTCCCACGCAAGCCAAACCTCTGAACACCCTTCATAGGTGATACTTTGAGAAATACAAAGTCGCCTACCTCAAATTCAAGGTCTCTTCTCCGGGTATCACTATAACTTTTCTGGCGACTCTGAGCAGTTAATAGTCTTTTTCTAGCAAGTTCTACAGCTTCCCGTGTCTCCTGAAGTCTATCTGAATCATAAAGGTTCTTTATTCCGACCTCTTGCCAACACAAAGGAGTAGTACACTTTCGTCCATATAGTGCTTCAAATGGTGCCATGCCAATACTTGTATGGTAACTATTATTGTAGGTGAATTCTACAAGAGGCAAATGTTTAATCCACGATCCCTTCCATTCTAAGGCACATGCTCGTAGCATATCCTCTAGTGTTTGAATCGTACGTTCTGACTGCCCATCTGTTTGTGGATGATATGCTGTACTCAAGCATAGTTGTGTACCTAAAGCTTTCATGAAGTTCTCCCAATAGTGTGAGGTGAATCGTGAATCTCGATCAGAAACTACTTCCTTCGGGATACCATGGAGGCGAATCACATGTGTAATATATAACTCAGCCAGCTGGTCTGGAGTGAAAGATAAGCTTATCGGAATGAAGTGTGCTACCTTTGTCAGACGATCTATTATAACCCAGATACTATCTTTACTACCAGTCGTCTGAGGTAAGCCAGTAACGAAATCCATGGAAATGCTTTCCCATTTCCATTCAGGTATAGGGAGGGGTTGCAATAATCCTGGTGGCTTTTGGTGTGAAGCCTTTACCTGTTGGCAAGTGAAACATGAATTCACAAACTCAGCAACATCTTTCTTCATTCCCGGCCACCAAAAGTATGAATGAAGATCCTTATACATCTTCGTAATTCCTGGATGAATAGATAATCTAGAACAATGAGCTTCTCGTAAGATGTCTTTCCTTAGTTCTGGTGTGTTTGGTACACAAACTCTGTGATGATTATACAGTAAACCATCTTGTATATGGAATCCCTCTATCTCATTTTTCTCAAGTTGTTGTTTTAAGTCTTGGAGGACTGGATCATCCTCCTGTCCTTTCTTTATTTAATCCCAGATCTCTGGTTTGTATCGATGAGGAATAGTTATAGTATCAACACTACTATCAAATGGTTTCCATTCACTCAACGTTGATAGTAAACCCCAGAAGTGGATAGCACTCACTAACCCGGGTGAATAAGTTCTTCTGCTAAGGGCATCTGCTACGACGTTCCCCTTACCAGGGTGGTAGGAGATAGTGCAATCATAATCTTTCAACAACTCTAGCCACCGTCTCTGTCTCATATTGAGTTCCTTCTGATCAAATAGATATTTCAAGCTTTTATGATCGGTGAAGATTTCAAAAATAATACCATACAGGTAGTGTCTCCAAATCTTTAAAGCGAAAACTACGGCAGCTAATTCAAGGTCATGTGTTGGGTAGTTCTTCTCATGTGTCCTGAGCTGTCGTGATGCATACGCAACTACCTTACCATGTTGCATAAGAACTGCCCCAAGTCCTTCTTTTGATGCGTCAGTGTACACTGTAAACCCTTCACTCCCGGAGGGTAGAGTAAGGATTGGTGCAGATGTTAGGCATTCTTTCAGTGTCTGAAAACTAGCTTCACATGTATCAGACCATAAGAATGGGACTTCCTTTTGAGTTAGTCTAGTCATTGGCAATGCTATCCGTGAAAAGTCCTTCACGAATCTTCTATAATATCCAGCTAAACCCAGAAAAGATCGTATTTCTGTGACAGTTTTCGGGCGTTCCCAACTCATCACTGCACTAACCTTTGCAGGATCAACTTATATACCTTCCCCAGAAATAACATGGCCTAAGAAAGATACTTCAGATATCCAGAAGTCACATTTGCTATATTTAGCAAACAGTTTGTTCTTCCTTAGAGTTTCAAGTGCCTTCCTGAGATGATGTTCATGCAGATACTTATCCTTTGAGTAAATAAGCACATCATCAATAAAGACTACTACAAAGTGATCTAAGAACTCCTTGAATACTCTATTCATGAGATCCATGAAGGCTGCTGGGGCATTTGTTAGTCCAAAAGGCATAACTAAGAATTCATAATGCCCGTATCTAGTTCGAAAAGCTGTCTTGGGAATATCTGTATCTTTAATTTTCAACTGATGGTATCCAGATCTTAAATCAATCTTGGAATACACAGTTGAACCTTGTAACTGATCAAAGAGATCATCTATTCTTGGCAGAGGATACTTGTTCTTTATTGTCCTCTTGTTTAGTTGTCTATAGTCAATGCACAACCGCATCGAGCCATCCTTTTTCCTAACAAATAAGACAGGTGCACCCCATGGTGAAGTACTAGGACGAATGAATCCTTTATCTAACAGTTCTTGCAATTGTACCTTTAACTCTCGTAACTCAGCTGGTGCCATCCTATACGGAGGGATAGAGATAGGCTGAGTATCAGGTATGAGAGAGATTTCAAATTCAATCTCTCGCTCAGGTGGTAATCCAGGTAGTTCCTCTGGAAATACATCAGGAAACTCGCCCACTATAGGAACATCTTCTATCAGTCTTTCTGACCCTAATGTAGTGGATACATAAGCCAAATAACCTTGGCACCCTTGCTCTAACAATTGTTGTGCCTTCAATGTAGAGATATATTTGATATTATCATTGGATGTCTTTCCAATGAACTAGAACTCTATCGAGTTAGGAAGGTGGAATGTTACTGTCTTCTGGAAACAGTCAAGACATGTATGATGCCTTTCTAACCAATCCATTCCTAGTATAAGATCAAAGTAATTCAATTCGATAAGTAGTAGATAAGCAGGTGACGGATGTCCTGCAATTGTCCCACACAGTTGTCTAAGGTGTCCTTGAATTATAATTGACCTCCTAGTTCCTTACTGAGATAATGGTTTTGTGCTTGTATCGGAATCTTACCTCACAATAGGAATCAAATATTCTTCTTCTTCTTCTTCTTTTTGTGTGCCTACGAAGCGCCTTCTCCATTGCTCCTCTGAATGGAGTACAAGCAACCAAATTCTATGGATTGATGGTATCTAGACTCTTTCTTATGAGGGTGAATAGAGCCCTCAACACTAGAATCCACAGGTCTGGACGACTTTGATCTCTCATAGTGGCAGAGTCTTCGCTCTAATGCCTATTATCTTTGACCCATCTCATGGGTCATCACTACCATAGTCGCTAATTTCCTAAACACGTCTTGGTCTGTCATGATCTTATGATGAATCAAGATCAAAGGTCAGATCCTACATGTCTTAGCACGATGTACATAAGGGACAATGACTTGTGAATGGTACTGCAGTCATTTATTAAGATCAAAGGATCTTAATACAACCTTAGTTTCTGAATACCGCTCATAGTTATTAATTACTAAATAAATTACTGGAGTAACCAGGCTCTGATACCAATCTGTCGCGACCCCGTTTCCCGGGTCGTCCAATCCTCCCATATCCGGATCTTGTTACTCAGCAATAATTTATTCAGCAATCACAACTAACATTCAGAAATATACTGCAAATAAAAATACTCGGAAGAAAGTATTTCAATACTTTTCCATTCACAAAATATAGTTCAGATGATACATTGTCCCACTATAACCATTTACATGTACATCAGCTTGAAAGGAAAATACAAAAAATATTACTAACTACCTTAAAGAGTAAAGCTACTGTGGCTGGCTGGATGTCTAGTATGTAAGCCGGATGAATTTTAAAGTCCTTGCGATTGCTCACCGATACCTGTTGGGTTTTCCATAAATCATAGGATAAAAATTAGCGAATGCTAAGTAACGAAGAAGAGAAAAGTAAACAAATTGTGTAATTTTTCAAAACTTTATATCACAAAAATTTTCATTCCTTTTCATTAATTTAAGTCCTATTCCTTTCTATTCCACATCAGGGATTAGTCCAGGGGAACCCCACCATTTTTGGACTCCGAAGCTGTGGACACTTCGAGATTGGAGATTGTGTTGATCTTGGTAAGCTTATGCCGCCACACGTCGCCTCAACCAATCCTCCAATACTACCCTGACAATTTCCTTTTCTTTTATTAAACAGGGTCTCAACTCTCGGCCTAGAAAAACAATTGAGCACACCGTCCTCGAGGACTCGGTTGCTTAAAACCTCAGGCTAACATTTAATCATATAACCTAGCGGCTTTAAATACATGTTATCGTGACCCAGCCGCTATTGAACCACCCGTGCCTCCACATGGCACAACCACATCTTCCGTCGCTCCAACCTGAATATATTGGCTCCCGGTACCACGCGTTGCAAAACATTCAATTTGTGCGCACTTATCATAACAGGGCAACTGTGTACCACCTAGGTAGGGAAATGCCAATACGGGTTCCTTCCGACAACCTACAGGTTGCATGCCCGACCTGTAGTACTACTCCCAGTCATCCTTATCGTGACACATGATCCTTTTCAGGATCCAACTCAAATCACACCAATTCACATGATGTAATTCTTTTGTTATGTCTTTGATTTGCATAAACCGCAATACTTAGTATCGACTCACATATATATTATTCATAACCATATGTATACTTCTATTTATGCCTATTTTAACTCCCAAACCCTAACTTTCAGAGCCAACGCATCAATTTGATGCATAAATCTTATTTTAGTTGGAATAACAAAGCAATTCTTCAGACTTTTTCAAAAATAACCAAAATTAGGGTTCCTCGTAGCAAAGAATACAAAATCAAGAATTTCAATAATTTCGTATGAAAACCCAACAGCAAAAGGAAGGATTTCGTTACCTAATCGATCTCTCTCTCGTGTATGCAAGGCTTTATCGAGTTTCGTTTTTAGAAAGGCTAATTTAAGGCTCCTGAAAAGATCGAATTTCATTTTTCGTATCAAAACGCTAAGAACATGTTAAGAACGCGAAGAACGAACGAAGAACGCGAAGAACGCGAAGAACACGAAGAACGTCAAGAACATATTTTCTCTTAGAATTTCGGCATAGTTTTCCCTTATATCGGGATATATTTCTCGGAAAATTTCGGCAGAGTTTCCCCTTATATCGGGATATATTTCTAAATAAAAACGAAAAGAGTTTCCTCTATAAAATCAATCGAGAGGAAAATAACAATGAAACTGAAAGAATATACTCAACAACAAGAGATGAAGAACCGGTAGACACCACACATCTTAGGTGAGTGAACGTGTGATGAATCACAGGGTCACTGACGTGCATAGCCGCCCGCACCTAAGTAGGGTATTACACAGATTTCTCCATCAAAATAACTATAAAAGCATAATACGAAGAATAGAAACATAAACGATGGAGAATCGGTAGACACCACGCGTCTTAGATGAGTGAACGTGTGACGAATCACAGGGTCACTGACGTGCATAGCCGCCCGCACCTAAGTAGGGTGTTACACAGATTTCTCCTCGAACCACAACAGGAAAACGAATCGGAAAGAAATATGAATCAAAAACAAAACTTGGAAGAATAAGAGTATGAATTGAAAGCCTAGCTTACGAAGCAACTAAGAGAGGATCATACCTTTCTTCTCCTCGTTCTCCCGGCAGCGCTTCGCTAGCGCTCCTCCCTCGCCTCCCACTCCTCCTCCCAACCTCTCGACCCTAGCCCTTGGGGTGGTGGTGGTAGTGGAAGTTGTAGAGAATGAATGGGTAGGGGGGGTCTATTTATAGGCCCCAGAAAACCACTAACCATGGTTAGAAAACCATGGTTTAGACCTTAACCATGGTTTAGCGACCCATGGTTTTGGCCCATGGTTTTAGCCAAAACTTATCCCAAACTTGGAGCCTAAGTTAGAACATTCTAGAGGATTCTAGATTCGCTAATGACGCTTAATTAACACTAATCGTGATTAACTTTCACTAATCGCGATTTAACTTTCGCGGCTTACGCTTATCTTTTGTTAACTGTTGATTAGTGTTTACTAATGATCATTAGCGGCTTTCAATCGTCATTAATTTATTTAATCATGTTTAATTAGTCTTAATGACAGTCATTATGGATTAATGACATCTTAGCCTTCCTTACTTCTCTTTCTTCCGAAATTCATAACAAATCGAAACGAAGTCCGATTCACACGAAACAAATTCTGCCGGTTTCCTCTTTACGAGCCGGATCTTATTATATAGGATCCGAGATATGCCAAGTTCAAGGCTTTACACTATGCATCCAGTAAATTACAGAGAGGTCCAATCACGTGAAATTTTCATGTGACCGGGTCAAAATTGCAGACACGCCCCGCCGCTCTCTAGATATTACAAATATACCCTCTGAGGGCAAATTGGAGAGCATACCCTAATAGTTTTCAAGATTTGTAGATAAGTCCCACCAGGGATCTATAGGGGATAAAAACTCTTATTTTTATTATATTTAGTCCCTGACATTTCATTTTAGCATATCTTTTGCATTTCAACTCCAATTTCTACGCATAATATGTCATTTTGAAGCTTGTTGAGCACTCTTTCATTCTAGATATTATGAACAGATCAGAGGCTTTTTATTACCAACTATTATTTGAAGGTTACATTGATCCGTGCATGCTATATTAGGATGATCATTGGCATATTTGCATATATATTTTGAAGACAAATTGACTCTCTTTTGCAGGAACTTATTCAATGAGGATTGATTGTTTAATTTCCATGTTATTTCTGTTTATTCATTAAGGATTAAATTGCTTGGGAACTATAAATTAGAAGATTATTATAGAATATCTGCTGGGCAAACTTGAAAGATTTATGCAGACATATTTTGAGGATTTTAACCTTAGTTTTCAATGGTTTTAAGAGGGAGATTGAGAATTTATGACCCTGAAAATTTTTGGGAGATAAGAATTATTTATTTGAGGAATAAATCACAAGGAATTCATGCTACAATATCTTGAGAATATTTTATTGATCTCTGATCTTGTTAGATTAATAATTATAGAACATATAGCTAGCAGTTTGGTTTCAAGTGAATACATTTCTTATATTTATTTCTCTAGGTCTGTCATTTATTTTGAGGAATTATTGATTATATCATTGAGGATTGAAAACAGACTTCATCACAGACCCAAAACTTCACTATTTTCTCTGTTCTCTTTACATTTTATTCTCTCATAATTTCTTGTTTTGTTTATTGACATAGAAATTAACATCGCAATTAGTTGATCACTTAGATTAATTCGAAACCATACCACTGAAAATCATCGTTCTCTATGTTCAACCTTGGTATACATACCAAGTAAAAATTCTCCAAAATATTCAAAATTTCTGTTTTTTTTACGAATCATTTTCCGCTTCCTATACTACAATTACCGACTTTTAAAGAGGTAGATTTCTGAATCATGACATAAAGTTTGGTTGTTGATGTAAAATTGAGGCTTTTCTCGGGAAATCAAAGAGCAAGTGGACATGACCATTTTTGGTGAGGACTTTGCGTGACAATGGTAGTATTCTCACATCAGAGTTGTCATCTGATGCACAACCATTCGTAGTCAATGGACAGTTGCTGAAGCTGTACATAAAGCATGATACATTTCTGTTTGTGGTTGACTTAGTTGAAGTGGTATTTCAAGAAGAAAATGAATAGTTAGAGGTTTCTGAATCTTAAGAACAAACACAAATTTTCATTTCTATTCTTTTCCTTTTCCTTTTTCTTTCATTTTTTCTTCCGTTTATTCACCAACTCCTTTCATCAACGCTACATTTAAGAGGAACTTATCCTAAGTATTGGGGGGGGGTGAGTGTGTTAAGTGCTCATTTTTATTCTCGCTTTTATACTAACTTGTTGATATTATGTTTATACTTAGGGATATCTCACCCTAAGTATAGGGGAGACAAGTCGAGTCATTGATTTCGTATAATCAAATCCTCGTCCATCCCCACGTGGTGTACACTCTGCTATACCTAGTATTAATTAATCCTAGATATAGGGGGGACTGGTGACTTCATATTATTTGATTCTTTAGTCTTTATAGTATAGGATTTTCTATACTTAGTATGAGTTATGCCTTCCTTTTCTCTTCGACTTATGAGGGCATAGCTCAAGCTAATTATAGAGGGGTCATCTATGCGTTGTATATACTTTAGCCGAAGCTCGTACACGTGTATTGTAACTAATATTGATAATATCATAAAGTGGTATAAAAATCCTTCAATTTTTTTTATATATACTGATCAATAAATCATGTAAAAAATATTTTGCAAAGTGATTTGAAAAATGGTTGGAAAATGTTGAAAAAACTTTTGAAGCTGTTTGGAAAAATTTTTGTAAAATATTTTCAACCTTTGTAAAAATATTGTAAAAAAAATCTTTTATTTGTTTGTGTAAAATGTCTTGAAAATCTATCTACAAATGATATGGAAAATCATTGTAAAAATACTTGGAAATATATATATATATATATATATATATAATTTGTAAAAAATCTTTGCAAAATGATTTTCAAGCTTTTGTAAATGTTTGTAAAAACATGAGCAAAATAAAGTTTCAAAATGTTTATAAAATTATTTTCAAACTATTTTGGGAACCGTATATATAACCACAAGCAAATTAAAAATTTATTACAAATCATGTGTAGACAAACCTGTAAATACAACTGATTTATTTATGTATAAATTTCTGGTATAAATTCTTCACCTAAATCTTGTAAATAACAAATGCACTCCCGTATAAATTGCCACACTTATGTCTTTTATTAACCCTTTTGTTTTTCTAAAAAATATCTAAAATTTTGAAAACTTTTCAAAATACCACAAAAATTTGCAAAATGTTTTCGAAAATCGAATAAAAATTCATAAATCCTTTTGAAAATCCCATAAAAATTAAAAAAAATGAGAAAATGCGTTACAAAAATATTTTACTTTGATTGTACATAGCATTTGCTTTTTTTGGGATTGGTAATGATAATGGAACTAAGTCTAAGTTAAGTCTGAAGATTGGAGCTTGGTTATGACCTTAATTTACTTAAATTCACATGCATCTTATCGGAACTGGACTTGAGGCTTTTGAGGCCATCTTGACTTAATTCCTTCAGACCGTAAGACTAAGCTCACATGTCGTCTTGGTATGCCTAAGTAGAATATTTCGATGCACATGCATGAGTTTTTAGACAGTGACATAACTTGGACATCTGCACCTTGCACTTCACTCAACTCAGTTGAAGTAGTAGAGGACTGGATTTGCCGACATGAGACACAAGCAGATGGAAACATATGAAGTCACGATTCCATGTACATTGTGTCCCAACCTGATCTAGTGGAAATGAGGTCTAAAGATAGAATGCTATGGGTTGCAATAAAGCTTCAAAAGCAGGATAGTCTACCTGCTCAAGAGGAGGAAATCCTTATGTAAATGCTGCTGTATATTGTATTAAAAAAATACAAAACAAAAACTCCAAAAATAATAGATGGACAAAAATCAAAGAAAAATCAATCCCTATCGGAGTATGTATCCAATAAGCAAGCTTTTTCTTCAAAGTTAAAGTATTCATGTTAACCTGCAGCTGGATAACTTGGCTACACTGGTCGAGCATCCAAGAATAGGTAGCTATGATGGCTACCGTCCATTCTCTTCTCTACCTCATCTTCATGAACCAGTTGCACTTGAACTTGGAAGGGTATACCCTGCTTCTTGAGGAAAAAGTTGCATAAATGTTGGATAAACTGTCGCTTTACCGCTTCAACCGAGAGGAGTTACATATAACTGACACTTTACAAGAAGTCATAAGAGTTTGCGTATGAAAAGGTTTATTTTGATACGGCTATTGAGGAGACCTGGACAATGGATTACAGATCCTAAGGGCTATTAAGTTTTAAATCCTACTCCCATTAAGGTTCCGACAAAATAATAATCCAAAGGTATAATTGAGCTCCAAACTTTGATTTTACGAAGATAAGTTTAAGAATGATTATCATTCTAAGTCCTTTATCTTCCTTTTCTTTTCTCTTATTTCATGCACTTATTATCATAAGTGTTTGTTAGGGTCTAGCAAAACTGAGTATAGGGGAGTGATGAATTACCATTCATGCACATTTATTCATTTTCGGTTTTAATCCCTAGATAAATGCATATAAATATCAATGACACTCTTGAAATAATACTTGTATATTCATTTATAAATAATATATAAATACAAGTAGTTAAACCCTAAAATGAAGGAATAAATAAAATAAAAGAAAAACAAAAGAGGTATCATAGATACCGATTGACCCCGACTCCCGAGACAAAGTCAAACAATGACTTAGTCGATAAGGAGTAAAGTAGAAGGAGACATGGTAGAAAAGCCACACAAAAATCAGAATTAAAATCCTATTTATTTTTATCAATATATGTATTTTGGGACCTATTTTATTTTCATATTTTTATACTTCAAGTCAATAAACTTTGAACTAAACACTGTACATAAAAATATAAAAAATATAAAATTTATTTCATTCAAAAATAATGCACAGTGTTCCCGGGACACACAGAACAAAAAAACCGCAAAGAAAACTTCTCAGACATGTATCTCCTCTATACCGACTCAAAACTCACCAAACTCATATTTTCATAAAATTAAACAAGATATTTAATGAATGTGATTTCATTTAATTTGGAGTTAAGATGGAGAAGTTAGCTTTTGGGCCCTCATTTGCATTATACTTGCACATAATATTCAATTTATTTTCCCTTTATATTTTTCACATTCTTATATTTTTATAAATATGTAAATATTACTTAAAATACATCTACATAATATAATTTAAATAAAATAACCAAAATTCACTAGAATAAATAATGTACTTAAGCACATAGGCAGATATGCCTATAAAGTGCGTATTATATATGCATATACATTTATTCAAGTACATAAATAACTTCAGAAAAATAAAAGAAAATCTGTATACGTGCTATTCAATATAGTGTAAATATAAAATCTATGTATAAAAAAAATAAATATAAACCATAAAATAACAATAAAATAGGATATACACAGGTATTTATAAATATATTTTACATGTAAAAAAACAAAATCTCACAAAAAAAGTGATAAAAATAAATAAAAATCAACAAAAATTAGCTTATTAAATATGTAACATATTTCATGTTTTAAGTTTATTAAAATAAAATAGTTTTCTATTTAATTTTATTATTCTTCATATATTTATCTATTTTGTCATTTAGCGCTTGCGTGGCACCGACGTGGACCAATCATAGGTCTTCGGGTGTTGCCCTAGGTCAACATCCCCCTTCCCCTCAACTTCTATCAATATCTGTCCCTCGTGCTGACTTCGTCCAATTTTCACATGATATCCATTGCCACTTTGTGCCTGATTTCTTTTTGATAATTGGAGATCATATCACGCCCGATCACACGGTTTCATTTTTTATTTTTCTTGAGCAAGCATGCCCATAATCTAGGTTTCTTTTCCACTTTTTTCTGTCTATATAAATTGGCACCCATCTCCTCCTTTGATCCGTTGGTCGACCACTTCCATTTCTAACCCCCTTGAGCCCCTATGGTGCTTCACCTTAGTGACAGGAAGGCTGGACGCCAGCTCGTGGGCGTGGACAAAGGAGGAGGTGCCGCATTTGCCCTTCGTCGAATCTCTCCTATTGAAGCTCTGCTCAAAGTCTCCAACCTCGGTGAGCTACTCTTATTTTGCTTGCAATTTGTTTCTTAGGTTAGCAATAGCTTAGTTTTATTTCAATTGTTTTTATTCCGCTTCAAATCACTTGAAAATCCGATAAAAGTACTTCACTAGAGCTTCTTGCTCCAACCTCAATTCTTGATCGTACACACCCACTACACCTTCCACTCCATCTCCATCAACTTCTACTCCGCTTCTACATTTTTCAGACAACATCTTGCACCCTGATCTTGCATAGATCAGGTCCGACAGGTCTCCCTCCTCTATACCACCAGAGACCGCTCCTCCCTCTTCGTACATTACACCTCCCTACCCATTTTTAGGCCTAGAAGCTCCGTTCTAGGCCCCTGTACTAACCGTGCTGGTTTCAACTCAAGAGGACCCCATATGAGGGATCCCAAGTACCAGAATAGGAATCTCCAAGTATGGTTCCTTCTCCGATCCGAGACCCTCTCCATGGGTCCCGAACCTTTTTTCGACCTTCAATTGCTCCGGCGTCATCCCAGGGAGGTTCCAGGCTCATTAGCACATCAGGGAATGGCCATAGTAGCTTAGCTTCGATATAAAGTCACCGGCCAAGTGTTCTTCTTCTATTCTTCCAGAAGCCTCATTTGTTGTCCAATGAAGAACACTCACCCAGATTCTACAATAGACGTCCGACAAAAGGCTGCATCCACCGTCAAATCAAGCCTCGGATCTAATCTCGCCCCTTCATCTGCAAAGGGGTATCCACTGTTGGCAGCGCGGTACGTGTTCAAGTGAACAGATCCCAGTCGTTCCCCATCATGCAAGTAAGGGTATTTTAAACTATTTCCCCTAGTATTTTTTGCTATTTAGGATTTGTTACTATACATATTTATCATAGTTAAAAAAATCTGGATATTTTGCATCATGGACCCTGAGGTTTATGCTATTTACACTTTAGTCCCTTACCACATCTCCTCACGTGCAGTCCCACATGAGGGTTTTTGAGGGTTAGTTGCACTTTTTACCCTGGGGATTTGTTGTAATCATTTGGAAAGTTTTAAATTATTTCTGGAATTTGCAATTTAGTCCCTTCTAGTATTGTTGGAATTTATATTTTATTAGGATAATTGCATTGCTAGCCCTAGAGTTTATTTTATTTCCATAAATGTCGCTGTCGGGCGCTTTTCTATTGTGAATTTACTTGGTAAATATGTGAAAAGCCCCTTGGACTTTTCTATTTTGTTAAAATTGCATGTCTTAGGTTTCTTTGTTTGTAGAATAGCCCTTATGCTTTGTAATTAATTGTGTATTTTGTTTTTAATTGTATTAATTAGATAATTTACTCTAAAAATCTTTGGAAAATTATTTTAAATATATTATATTATATTGAATCACTTTTATTTTTATCAAGATATTTGTTAATATTTTCCTAATCAAAAAATTGCAAAATTAACTATATTTTAGTTTTTTTAACTTGGAAAATACATAAAAAGTAAAATATAGCTCAAAAATCACCAAATAATTGAGTAAGTGTATTTTACTATATTTTATCACATCCCCAAAATTCATAAAAAAACAAAATAAAAAGCTTTAAAATTGCAAAATATAGAAAACCTTAAATATAATAAAAAATGTAGGAAAATAAAAAATGTTCTAAAGCTTGAAATTTTCTTTTTGTTTATAAAAGAAAAATCATTTTAGGCCCGCTGATAGATATTTTTTAGGCCCATTTGAGGTTCCTGTATTTTTTGTCTATTTTATTTTGTCTATTATAATTTCTAAAAATATATAAAAATCTTAACAAACATTCTAAAAATTTCATAAATAGAGAAATATATAAAAAAATCCAAAATAGTTTATTTTATGTATTTTGACTTTATTTGCTATATCTGAAAAATACAAAAATACTCTCTTTTTATATCTATTTATATATCTATTACATATCCGTTTACATCAATCCGCTCTCATTCTTTCTCGAAGATGTCGGCTCATCGATTTCCACAACGACCATATTCACCATCTTTCTCCTCCATGAACCCTCTCTTCGAGATGGAACCCCCATCCCATTCCAACTGCAAAGTTGGACCTCCGACCGACTTCATAGCCTCCTCTTATTCCCTCCAGGGGAATCATCTCTTTGATGCGATTTCTCCACAACCACCCTTATTCTTTCCATCCCACCCCGATTCTGAAGTGAAAACTTCAACTGACTTCCTCGCTTCTCCATACTTCTTGCCTATCCCACATTCTTACACACCAGATCCACTTCCATCCTAGGTTGATTCACCTTATAGTCAAAAGCTTGTTGGAATCAGGGTGCCATTTGAAGAGAAAGCTACTGCAGAGCTAGATGATTGATAAAGATACCTACCCCCACATACCACATTCACTTCTCATATGAATATTCAGACAGGTCCACATACACATCTTGACTAGACCTTAGGGTATCACATGGTCGAACCAATGAACCGAGTGGATAGGATCGCACCCTATAATTTTTTCGACTTGATTGATAGAGATCAAGCTCTAATTATCTAGCCACTCAGTGAGCCTACACATACAGGGGACTTAACCCATGAGTTAGATCTACAAACCACATGTATATCGAATCCATTATATGAGGCTCAAACCAATATTTGTCATACAGATAATCTCTACTTGACTCAGCAATACATGTTGGAGTCAAGGTATGTTGAGTATGAGGCATCGAATCTCAGCAGTATCCTCCACTTGAGCAGAATTCGTCCATGATTTGTCATGGGAACATTATAGAGGATGACATTTCCAGACTTGTCAAGAGACATTAATTAATTGAGGATAGGCTGAAAAATATCACCGACTTATTGAATCTGTATCCTTCTAATCTGGGTATGAAACTGGAGAATGACATGAGAATATTTGATGTTGGAAATTAAGATAACACTAGGGGACCCACACAGTCTTTACAACTGGAGTCAATTCCACCTCCCTCTTTTGCTAACCACTTATCCTTCAATATCGAGTCTGCATTTTCTCCCTCCCCTCCTTCACATATCGAAAATATCAAAAAATTGAAAATTTAAAAAAAAACCAAAAAAACTGAAAAACCAAAAAATCTCATCAAAATAAAAAATGAAAAATGACTTAAACAAGTTGGATCCTGCCCTTAGGGAAACAATTGCTGAGGAATTGATTCTTACGCTTTTCTTAATGAAGGCCATAGATCACTTCCCTGACCTCAGAAGATTTGTGAGGGGTAAATTGATGCCCAAGAGGTCGTAAGAGAACAAGGACAGAAAGACACCTAGTGTCTATGGCCATCTCCTTGGTGATGGGGAGAAAGACCAAAAGCCGTAGAGTGAAGCGGTTGCCACGAGTTAAATGTGGAATCAACAACACCATTTTCACCCATGCGAGAATCGATGATGAATCATCAATAAATATCATCCCAACCTCCATGTTTGACAAGCTCAAACTCGGACCACTTAGGAAATCGATAGAGATCGTGCAGCTAGCTGACTGATCCATCAGATGATCGAGAGGAGTAATTTCAATCATCATTGCTTTCCGAGGTGCTCCACTCAGAGTAGACTTCACAGTCATTGATATTGAGAACCTAGGAGAGTTCACCCAGTCTCCCATCATTTTTGGGAAGCTGTTCATAGCCTTAGCTAAGGCGACTATAGATTGCGAGACTCTAGAGATCGATTTCCCTGCATTGGGTGCACACCAATCAGTCGTGATCTTTGAGGACACAATCCAACTCAAAGCAACCTACATAGCTGTTGACACTCGTGAACATAAGGAGGTAGATGAGTCCCACCTCTCTACTATACCTGAGATACCGACTACCGAGCCGACAATTGGATCAAAGACTCCCCACACATCCACAACTTCTGTTGCTTGCATCACCACCACTGTGACAACTTCAATAAAGGACTCACAACCCGAAGCTATCCTTATGTCGGACACAACGTTTTCTGATTTTCTTGAACATTTCTATGGTCTGACACATGAAGATACCAATGCCAAGCAAATTGAGATTACTAGAACCTATCCGAGTCGTGTGTTGACCCTTTAGGAATATTACAATCTATATGGTTACTTATCTGATGAGGAACCCATGGTCAGCACCACACCACATCCCAAACCTTCAAGAAATTAGACAACCAAGACTAAATTAACCCCATCCGAAAACATAGTTGCTCCATCCTCTATAGGTTATCCAGTGAGAGGAAGTTGAGAATTGATTCCTCGATGTTTTTCTCTAAACCACTCAAGGCACATCACTCTCCTCTCACTCTCAATGCTTCAGGTTCTAGAAAACCGACTAATCCTTCAACATACCAGAGATGGAATTTTCTGAGGAGTTCTCATCGTGTCTGGATGAGGTCATTTATATGAGTGAGCTCAGTTCAGTTTTTCTTAAGTTGAATCTGAGTAACCGTTTGTCGACCCTCGTTGGACAATCCCTTCACCTCACTATTATTCATTGAGGACAAATCCGACAATGATACACTTTTATATACCCACCTCCTCGTTCACGTAAGAAGGTTCGTTACAAACCTTCTTGATCCTTGTACATTCTCCCTCCATCTTATATAGTCTTCTTCGTCTTTCTCCCCCCAGTGATTCGTATCACTCGCCCTGGTGCCATATCATTTCATTTTATGGCTATAATTAGTCTGACCAGAGCCTAAGTTTGCTCCTTCTATTCTTTTTCATTTTCTCCCTTGCATAGTCCCGAATCACATCGGTTCTCATACTTACTCATGTCCTATACTTAGGCTGACTAGAGCATAAGTATAGAGGGACCGATGCCCGCCCTGTGTATATACTCATCCATTTCTCCTCTTAACCTCAACTGCCCCATTTTTGCTCCTCTTCTACACTTAGGCTGACTAGAGCCTAAGTATGAGGGGTATGTCGACTTCTATACTTTTTGTTATTTTCACTCTCCTATGCTTAACACGAGCTATGTCTTTTCCTCGCTTGTTGTGCTATAAGGACATAACACATGCTAAGTATAGGGGGTCATTTATAAACTACATATATACTTTACCCGAAGCTCGTACTACACCGGGTGGTGCAGACAACTAGCTACACCCGAGCATTTTTCTCATTGATTTTTGATTTTTTTGAAGGAAACCTATGGAGATTTACTTAATTTATTGAGTGGAATATGTATTTCAAATTTCATGCAAAACAAATGTTCCTAACATGCCCATCTTGATAGGGTATATTTCAATAATTCTGAGATCGTTAAAATGTGTAGTCTTGATGGAGATGATAGAAGTGTCGAATTTAGTTGAAATTGGTATGATATCATGGTGATATATGGTGATTTAAACCCCCCTAGGTTTCATTTCAATAGCACAAAATATCAATGAAAAAAAATGGCCGGGTGCAGCTAGTTAGCTGCACCCCCAGGTGTAGCTTCCCCAGCCCCTTATTGTATATATTATGCAATAATTACGGGGTGGATAAAATTGGTAAAAAAACTTTTTGTAAAGTACATGTATACTTGTATAATATGTATATTATTTATAAGTTGTAGAATTTGTATAAAACCTGTGTATATTTTTGTAAAAATTCTTGTAAATAATACTTTTGTAAAAAATGTTGTAAAATAGGAGGTATACCAAAAAATACTTTTGAAAAAAGAAAAAAGAGGCTTCTTATGCACTCTTGCACTTCATTCATATACATTGCATTTCATCTGCATTTCATTTGCATATCTAGCATATGCAAAGTGGAAAGTTAATGGGTTCTAAACCAAGTTATGAATTAAAGTCGAGGATGGATTTTATTTGACCTTAATCTACTTAATTTTAGAGGAACCTTATAGGAACTGGAGTTAAGACTTTTCAGGTCACGCGACTTAATTCTTTGAGTCCGCAAGTCTATGTTCACATGTCATCTTGATTGGTCAAAGTAGAATGTTTCACACACACACACACACACGATTCTTTTAGACAATGATCTAACTAGGACAAGCACCATGGACGTAGCTCATCATTAATGAGATGGTAAGAAGGTAGAATCCTTTAGCTTGGAGTAGCACATGGGTGGAAACATCCATCCTCCTTTAGGGAGGGTAGTGCATCTCAACCTAATCTAGTGGCGTCGACGTCTAACGACGGATGCTGTGGGTTGCAATAAAGCTTCAAAAGAGGGATAGTCTATTGGCTCAAGAAGAAAAACTACTTATGTATGTGCTGCACTTTTGTATATATTAAAAAATATCCAAAAAGTTAGATGTGCAAATAGTTAAAAAAATCTCGTCGAAGAAAAAAAAAGAACAAGCAAGCCATATGCTTCAAAGTCTCATACCAAGGAAGCCTGCAACTGGAGATTTGGTTACACTGGTCAAGTTCCATGAATATGTAACTACACTAGTCATAATTCATTCTCTTCTCTACCCTCGCTTCTTGAGATGGTTGCACTTGAACTTAGAATGGAATACCCCACTCCTCGAGAAAAGAGTTGCTAGACCGGGAATTAGGGTTACCTTGTTAGAGGAGGCTGCTTCTTTGTCATTTTTGATGTGGAGAGCTATATTTCACTTACATAGTACAGGTAAGATTCATAGTCATCAGAATTTACATATGAGGATTTGTTCTGACCTGATTGTTGAGAGGAACTGAATAGAGACTTGTGGAACTTAAAGTCTGTTAGGTCTTAAATTCAATTCCCAATAAGGTTTCGTCTCATTATTAATCCAAAGGTTGAGTCGAGCTCCATTTTCACCTTTTGTTCATGACCTTGGTATGGAACCCAAAATAATTCCACTTTTGCATTTCATTTTAGTTGCTCAGGAACGAGCAAGGTTTAAGTATAGGGGGTTGATGAGTATGTGATTCATAACTCTAAAAGTAGAAAATAGATTTTGTTCCTGAATAATTAGTTTCATTTCTTGATTTATTTTGCATTATTCTCATTCATGCACTTAGAATTAATATCTTCATTTTAGCATGCATTTTTGCGTTAAATAAACACCAAACTCGTTTGTAAATATCATTTGTACATTAACCATATTTTCACTATTTTTTAATATATTTTTCACTAATTCAGAATTGAATAAAATCAACTCTATAGTGTATATATTACTAACACTAAGAAATGAGAAATATCGAAAAGTACTAACTTGTAAAATTGACCAATAAAACCCTAACCCTAGTTTGAGACTAAGAGCATTAAAATGTGAATATCTCCCTCATACAATCTCTTATGGACTCCTACTCACTTTTTAGTTAATGTATACTCATTTACCTTTAAAACAAGATCAAATTCAAAAGAATCAAAGTTCGTATGTGAAACTTGGGTTTTGGGCCCCTATTGTATAATGTACATATGCCCCATTTATTTATTTTATATTTTTTATTTTCTTAATTACAAGGAATTCAAAAGAATTAGATTAAGTTGTAAATATTTATTTCATATTTTCTTTGATTTTATTTGATTTTTATCTCCTTTCTAAATGGCAAAAAATATGCAAAAGACAAAAATTCGGTGTTTTATATCTGTAGGCTACCCCCCAAAATATTTTTGTACAGATGCTTTATTTTAATTTTCGATTCTTCAAAAAAGTTGTTGATCTCGTCGAGATGAGCAACTTTCATGTTGATTACTTTTTGATTTGACATTTTTGTTATTTCTTATTGATTTTTTCTATACATTTAGTTTTTGATTTTTCTGGGAGCGACACTTGGCAACTCCTGTAGACGCCACGTGTCACCCCATTTTTATTTTTTACTTTTAACTTATTTATTTATTTATATTTATTTTTGTTATTTTATTTATATATTTATTGATCTTTATTTATTTATTATTTAATTATTTTATTTTAGTTATTATTAATTATTATTTATTAATTATTATTATCTATTCTATTTTGTTTTTATTTTATTGTATTTTAGCTTTAATTTTACCCGCCATGTGGATGCCCTGCATGCACCATGTGGCAACCCCCTCTCCTTCTCCGCTCCCCGCCTCTTGTGGCGCACCCTGTGCATGCAACCACCCGTGCACCTCCTTCTACCTCCTGCAATGGTTGCAACCGCCGCCCCGCCTAGTGCGGCTTCCCCTTCTCCTACGTCCTCTCTCTCTCTCTCTCCGCTCACCACCCCATCGTAATCGCTCGTCTCCACCATGTAGAGGTTGCAAAACCACCACCGGCACCCTCTCCTCCCGCTTTACTCGGTCCCGAGGCCCCGCTTCCCATCTCACCTCTCCTGTAGCCACCGACCCACATCTCACTCTATCTCCCCTTCATCGTGTAGACTAACTTCCCGCATCCATCACCCATCACCTCCGACAATCTCAGCCTCTAGTTCAACCACCCATAAAGGAACTCGATCCATCTCCGTCGTAACCATCCACCATTGTGAAGAGCGAAACCCATCAGCCTCCTATTCCATCCTTGTGACAGAAGGAAGCGGTAACATTAAGGCGACGACGGAGTAGAAGCATCCAAGTCGAGATTCAGAGGAGTACCTCTCTTCCGTTGTTGCTCTTCGAGTCGCAAAGCTTTCCATCTTTGCCGCATGGCTTGAGCGACGATCAGAACTGCGCCACTGCAGCCCTTCCTTCCCAGGAGAACAACCCGTCAGTAACTCTCTCTTCCCTCTCTTCCTTTCCTTTCTTCCTTCTCTCCCTTTTATTTCTTCCCTCCTCCTTCTTCCTTGACTTCCTCCTCTGTCTTTGATTCCATCACGTACCGCCCTTGGGCCTTGACTCCCTCACCATAAGGCGACCCTCCAACCGCCAACGACTCTAGACCATCACATCTCGCCCTCGCAGCTCACGACAGTGATGTCTATGCCCTCCATAAATTCTCTGAGCCCGCTGCAGCAAAGGGATGACCACACACTCTTCCTCCTCCATTCTGCTCGTGCTTGCGCGGAGGAGCTCTGCCAAGGCCACACTCCTGCACCCCCGTGCTCCTACAGACATCCCAACTCTATGCTTCGTGGTCTGCTCACCAACTAACCGCCAACAAACTTGGGTGACGTGCCACTGACCTCGCATGCTTGTCTCGCCATCAAGCCGATCGCTGTGACCGCCTGCACCTCTTCACCGCCAAGCAGCTTCGCCTCCTCCAATAGTGTGTCGATGTAGGTGGCTACTAGCTCCACTACCTTCCTCCGCCAACGACCGCCTACCAATAGTCGAGGCCCTCACCCAACAGAGCTCTTGCCATCCCTAAGCTGCAAGCCTCCGCCTCTGCAGCATTCGACCGACGTATCACCCTCATCCCCGCATCACCTTCTAAGCTCGTTAGCAATCTCAGCTGACGTGCCAATCGCCTAGAGTTGCTCGCAGCATGTGAAGCACGTGTCGAATGGGGCAATTTACACACCACCCCTGACCATCTGGAAATCATACACGGCCAAAGACCCTCCCTCACATGTGAGGCATGGGGCTGAGAGTTTTGCGTCAAGGCCCCTGCATTTTCTACAAATTCCGTAGAAGTCCCTGCCTTCCAGAAGGTATGTGAGGCGTACGCGCCTCCCTGGAACTTCTACAATAAAGCCCCTAATAGTATTGGTAATTACATTTGCATAGCTTCTTTACTATAATTCTTTTCTGTAATTGCATTTAGACCCCTATCTTTGGGCAACATTTTTGAACCTTCATTTCACATCATTTTATTATTCTAAAAATTATGCATTGTAGAACCACTTATGCTCTATCTTGAGGATATTTAATTGAATTTCGTGTTATATGGTTGATTTAAAATAATTAATCTAATGGAAAATTGCATATATTTGTCCACTGTAAGAACTTTAATTTGTGATAAATTATCTGCTGCTCAAAAAATTCTCAAAAAATCGTGGTTAGTAGATTTTAGCGTGTTCTACTTTGTGCCCAAAAATCATCTTATTTGCACACATATCGATGTCATAGCAAATTAAACATTGATTTTAGTAATTAATTTTTATTAGGTCGTACATCAAAATTTTTTAAGATTTAGTAAGTTTCTTGGATAGATCCTCACTAGATACATCTAGGGTAATTTTAGTTCCTGAAATTAAATTGTTTTGTTATTTATTTAAATTAATTTTCTCAAAATCACCATGCATTCATATTTAATTCATAATTTACAAATTACAGTAGCTTAATTTCGTGATTTTTTATCTTCTGGCCAATTTGAGGATTTTTGGACCTGTTTTGGTCGTAAATTGCATTTTTGTCCTTAAACTAGCCCGAATTTGCATGGCATTTTCACTTGCATAAAAAAATTACAAAAAAATCCTTCCTTGAAAACCTATCTTCTAGACAACCTAATAATTAACCTAAGGCGACAATGGCATTCCTAAGTTTGACCTTGGGCTTGCCCAAGTAAAAATATAAATTGACTACTTGCATTAATCAATAAATTTATTAATTAGCGGTTTTTGATTGATCTGTTAATTGCCTAACTACAACAATTCGACACTATTAACCAGGGTAATGTGCGAGTTCATCATGCCCGTAGTCTTGCCATCCCTTCAACCCATCATGCCTCGGCCTGTATGTCTGCCTTAGGAGAGGGGTCCTCCACCCTCTCAAGCCTCATGCCGTACGTGAAGCGCACTTGCTGGGTGGGTCATTTGCAAGGAGGCCCCCATTTTCTAGAATAATCCCACAAACCCCCCGTTTGGGGTGATGTCAGCAGCACGTGTACGACATGTGCGCCATCGAAGAATTTATGAGGAAATCTAGCGGGTTCTAGGTAATTACCATTCAATCCTTGTCAGAATTTTTATTTATCTATTTTATTTCTATAATTTACATAAAGAACCCTATGTTTGAGCATCATTCTGAACCGTCATTTTACATCATTTTATCAGTCTAAAAATTACACATTGTAGAATAACTTATTGCGCTATCATTGTGGATGATCGTTTGATTTTTATAAGGTATGGTTAATTTATTCTAATTATTTAAGTGGAAAATTGCATATTTTGACCACTGTGTGATTTGTAATTCATATTAAATTAATTATTGCTCGAAAAATTCTCAACAACTCATAGTCAGTAGATTTAAGTGTCTTCTATTTTGTGCCCAAAAATCATTAAATTTACACACATATTGAGGTCACAATAAATTAGATGGTGAACTGAGTAGTTAATTTTTAATAGACCATAGATCAATTAAACTTTAGGATCTACTAATTTTCCTGGATGCAAGTCACGTACACTTATCTAGGAATTTTAATTCCGAGAGATAAATTGGTTTTATAATTATTAAAATTAATTTGTGGAAAATCACCCTGCATGCATCATTAATTCATAAAAATCATATATTGTCAGAAAATTCCAAAAATGCATTCATTTCATCATATCTCATATTTTGGCCAAGTTTTAACATTTTTGGACATCGTTTGATTAAAAATTACATTTTAGTCCCTAAACTTGATGGAATTTACATGTCATTTTTTTGCATAAAAAATGAAAATGCTTCTGTGAAAATATACTTTCTAGATTTGACTTCTAACCAACCTAAGAATACAATTGCCTCCCTGAGTTTGACCTGGCTAGACTGAGTAAAATAATAATTTGACCGCTCGCTTTAATTGCTAAATTGATTTAGTGGTCTTTTTAATTAATCTGAATTGCCTTCCTACAACAGACATCTTAAATGTTAATTCGCCGAATTAGTGTAGGGCAATTCTATATTTGTCAAATGGGGAGACACGATTTAGGTTGATTTTTAAAAATTTTAGACATTAGGTTTTCCACCCTCGTGTTGACTGATTCACAAAATTTTTTGTAATTACACTATGTTTATTTCTTGCATTTTTATTTTCTTGTATTTTTTATTTTTTATATCTTTATTTTATTTTATGTATATCTCTGACCACCATCTTATTTTTTGTGCTAGGGACCCGACACGACGTAGTGACTGCTTAGGTAGCCGAGCATCTCAAGAGCATTAGAGGTCGGTTTTTCTGGGAATAAGCCAACTGAATGAATGTATAAATTAAGATCAAGTCGAGTCATGAAAGAGCATAGAGTCTTGATATTTATTTAATGTAGTTATTGCATTTTTGTAATTAATTTGTAATAATTTAAGTAACTGCATATTTCCAGCATATTCTGTTTGGGATCTCACGTGTACACAGACATTATTTTGTGGCGTGTTTAGACCTGTTTCACTCTTCGATGAGGGTAGGGCTCGACTTGAGTGGCTCGTAGGTTAGATCTGCATATGCAGCTCTTAGAGCTTTTATTTAGGTCAAATATTCAATGCTTGTGCTCATTTAATTAAGGACCACACATTCACATTTAATAATATACAATTTTGATCATTCGACTTAGTCAAACTGAAATAACATCTTCCTCGCTAATAGGACTTTCTGCTTGGTGTGGTTTCATCACCTGCATTTCATATTACATAAAATTTCAATTATGTATTGAATCCCATATGTAGAGAGCGAGGATCACTGTAAGTCTTCTAAACTGGGCATGCATCATTAATTATATTGTTGCATTAGATTTTCTCGACTCCCTTCCCATTAGTTTTACAAATTAGGAGTAAAGGAAATCAAGACTGTTTGTTAGACGTGCCTTGTGTGGTGGATTAAATTTAGTGAAAATCAAAGTTAAAATCGGGACTGCTAATACAACTTTGGCTCGAAAAAATTGAATTAAAACTTGAATTGTATTAGGGAGAGAAACCTCATCCTTGTATGCATGTACTTACCTCCAGACAGAGTGGGTAAGGACACAATCACTAAGGTTAGAGAGCAAATCCTTGGACTTGACCCCTAAGTCTCCAATTTCGATGCTCGTGGATTTGGGAGCTCTGAGGGCTTGCATTCGACCTTAGATTACGTTTTGGTTGTGTAAGCTTGCATGTCTCCTTTGGGGTGTGATATTGAACCCGACAGTCCTGGAAGATCACCTCATTGATTGGGAGCAACAGGAGCACCTTTGGGCATAAGGCGACACCTTGTGTGTAATGGATTTATACGATTGTTTTATCACTAAATAAAATTGACAAGATAATTTGACCGAACCTTTATGGCCTTCATCGTGTGCAGTTGGTGAACTTGAGGTTTGTTTTTTTATTCAGGGATGTGCATTCAAAGTCCACTCTCTTAGTGCCTTTCTTATCACTCCATGTTTCGCATCGTGCTCTTGATTCGAACCTCTTGACATAAATAATGGTGGATTGGGGTGATTTTTTCTCGGACTTTGCGAGCCTCTCGCTAACCATTCCAAACCCACCGTCCTCACGAGTTCAGGACACTCTTCCTCTGAATCCCCTCGATTTCATGGAGACTCTTCCCATGAGACTAAGGTCAATAAGTTGCTCTTCATTCTCGAGGGTGGTCAGACCCATATCAACCCTCTCTTCTCTCGTAACATCGAGGAAGACTCTCACCTTGATGCTTCTAATTTGCCTTCTTACAACTCTATTAAGTCAAATCCTCTGTATTCCAAAGGTGACGAGAAATAAGATAACAAGATGCATACCAAGAAGAACCAAGATGATGAGGGAGATAATGACCCATTTTAGGACACCTAGACAAACTTGCACAAGTAGAGCAAAGAAGTGAGATACTCAGACATGAGCTTGTTCAGTTGAGGAATAAGGGAGAATCCATGAGAGATGCCTACAGTCCCAGTGCCACACATAATGAGAACTGGCTTAGACTGGTTGTACCACCAAATGCTGGAGAAGTAAAGCATCACTTTTTGACACTCTGATAAGCCTCAGATCTAACCCTTTTAATGGTGTCGAATTAATAATTTTGTTGCAGTCAGATAAATCCAGATCGATCAAAAATAACCACACGGATCGATGAATCGTCGAATGAACTTTAATGTACGGTTTTATGTTTGTTTAAACTGGGCAAGCCCAAGGGTCGACTCAAAGAGGCAAAGGAACAACTTTGGATCAGATTAGATGAATTAAATTGCTGTTTTCCAAGTGAGATTTTTTTTGTAATTTTTTTATGCGATAAAAAAATGCCAAATGCAAAATACGAATTGAATTAAGTTAACAAGAAAATAACCGACTTAGCCAAATTTAATTTTAATGTGAAATTAATTCAAATAAGCCAAGTTAGATTTTTCTTAAAAACCTAATCCAACAATGAATGCAAAATATATTTTTTTGAAATTTTTGGATTGAAAATGCACAAATGAAAAATATAAACTTTTTGGGGGGTTTTTATGCAATTTTTCATGCAAATGATATGCAAAAATTATGAAAATTTTATTGGAAGTTAAACATGATGAAATTAAGCTAACTAATATTTTCAGAATTTTCTGACACTTTATGATTTTTATGAATTTTTTACTAAAAATAGAGCGATTGTGAGTATTTAATTCTTAATAAATCCACAAAATCAAATTATCCAAAGAGCTATTTATCTCAAAAATATATTTTAATCAGGAAACCAGGAGAATTGAAATTTCTCAAAAATCTTATTCGTGGATTTAATTAAAAATCAATTACAGGATTCACTCTATAATTTATTTTATGCACAAGACAACTCCAAATTGGATGAAATTTGTAATGTAATTAAAGCACAATTAAAGACATCATTCACAATTTTTTCACAATTTTTGGATCAATAAATGAAAAAGTGCGAATTACATAGCTTAAATGGACAAAATATTACTCAATTTCAATCTCTGATTTTTAATAAATAATCTAATACTCACAAAATGCAAATAAATAGACACAAGATAAAGATTTAGATGCTCTACAACATACTATTTTTTTGATTAAAAATTGATGCAAAACTAATGTCCAAATTAACGCTCAAAGCTAGGTGTGTCTTCGCAATTACATGAATGAAATTGAAAATGCAAATTGAGTATGCCTAAGGGCACTTTTGAAATTTTAAAACTATGCTAAGGAGACTATGCAATATTTACAACATAACAAAAATAAATAAATAAACCTTTGATAAGGTAACCCACCCCTTCCTTTTAGGGCACGCACGGGGAGGCACACAAGGAGGAGCACAGGGTGCGGACGGCGTGGGGTGGCTCGGCCGAGCTTGCGGCTGGCGACCACTGTAGGAGGCGGTGCGGTGGCGAGGTCGGCGGGCACGGAGGCGCCTGGAGGATGGAACGGCATGCGGCGCTATGGCGCGACGATGTAGCCGTACGGGGAACAAGGGCAGCGCTTGGGCTGCGCTCGCACCACCGCATAGGAGGAGAAGGGGACTGGCGGCTCTAGGCGGTGGCGCTCGCACCTCCGCGCGGGAGGCCTACAAGGAGGAAACCTATGGCGGTGCTGGTGGAGGTGGGGTCCGCCGCGCGCGGCGTGGAGCGGCGGTGGAACCGCGGCCTGGAGCTAGGGGGCGTTGGGGTGTGCCTGGCGGTGCCGTAGGGAGGAAGCACATCGGCGGAGTGACTAGAGGCTGGTGGCTGGTAGTTGTGGGGCGGGCGCGGGCGCCTGCTGGAAGGTGACGTCAGACGACCGTGAGGGAAAGGGGGGCGGCGGCGTTGCTGCTTGCTTCCCCCTGATCCTATTTCCCCTTTTTTTGATTTTTTTGTATTTTTTTTTGAAAACATGAAAATAAATGTAGAAATGAAGATGTGGTGTGTGTGTTATGTTTGATGATAAAACAACAAAGAATAAAACTTGTTAGATAAAAATGAAATGAAAAGGAAAAAGAGAGGGAATTACTTACCTTTGATTCGCTGAAAGTGGAGCCGTGGTGTGCGGCTTTAGTCGTGGCCTCGATCAGCTTGGTGAAAAGCCGAGAAGCTAGGCAATCCCCTTGTGGAGGAATGCTACGCGAACAAGGCTCGCGGATCTCACCTTGACTCGTCGTCGCTCAACACCAATGAATGAGCTGTCACCTCAGAACCTTGGCGGAGCTGGAGCTCTTTTCACTCGTAGAAAGGCGGATGAAGAAAATGGAGGATGAGATGTGAATATAAAGAGGAGGAGGGAGTTAGAAAAGAGGTGGAGAAGATGGAGGGATGGTGGAGGAAGTGGTGAGTTGATGGCTTGGAGTGGAAGACAAGTAAGGGGAGAAGAAGTAAAAGGGGAATAAAATAAATAATTAATAAAGTAATATAGTAGACTACTAAAAATAATTAAAATAGTAATAATATAATAATAATAAATCCAAAAATAATAAAATAAATTCGAAAATAATAAAGAAAATGGGGTGACATGTGGCGGCTCCAGGAGCTGCCACATATCGCTCCTAGAAAATTAAAAACTTAAATGTAAAGAAAAATAAAAAAGAAATAACAAATTGGATTAAATCAAAAAGTTTTCAACACAAAAGTTTCTCATCTCAACGAGATCTACAACGTTTGTGAAGGGCCAAAAAACAAATGAAATCATCTGTATAAAGTGTATTTTTGGGTGGTACCTTATAGGTATAAAATACCACATTTTTGTCTTTTGCATTTTTTTGTCATTTTAAATAAGAGAAAAATTAAAAGAAAGTTAGAAAAAATATGAAATAAATATTTACAACTTAATCTAATTTTTTGGATTTTTAATAATTAAGAAAATAGAAGGATAAAATGCAAGGGCATTTTGGTCAATATGTACAATATATAAAAGGGGTCCAAAACCAAAGTTTTGCATACGAGCTCCAATTTTAATGAAATTGATCTTGTTTTGAAGGTCTATAAATTTATATTACTTTAAAAGTGAGTAGACCTCAATCGGACACTGTATGAGAGAGATATGTGCATTTTAAGGCTCCTAGCTTCAAACTTGGATTCGGGTTTTATTGGTCAAATTTGTAAGTTAGTATTTTTTGATATTTCTTTAATTAGTGTTAGTAATATATACAATATAGAGGTTTGGAGTGGGTATAAATTAGCGATAAATAGGTGAATAATTACAAGTGAGCTGAGCTTCTTATTTAATGCAAATATGAATGCTGAAATGCAGATATTACTTATGCATGCATGAATGCTAATTATGCAATATAAATAGAAATATGCATCTAATTACTCGGGAACAATGCTCTATTTTCAACTTTTAGAGTGATGAATCACAGATTCATCAACCCCCTATACTTAAACCTTGCTCGACCCCGAGCAACTAAAATGAAATGCAAAAGTGAAATGAGATTGGGTTCTATACCAAGGCCATGAACAAAAGTTGAAAATAGAGCTTGACTCGACCTTTGGATTAACTATGTGGCGAAACCTTATTGGGATCTGAATTGAAGACCTAACAGACTTCAAGTTCCACAAGTCTTCTATTCAAGACACCTCAACAGTCAGGTCAGAACAAATCCTCACACGCAAATTTCTGATGACTATGATTCTTACTTGTACTTTGTAAGTGTAAAATAGCTCCACACATTAGAGATGTCTAAGAACCAACCTCCTTTAACAAGGTAACTCTAATTACCCGGTCCAGTAACTCTTTCCTCGAGGAGCGGGGTATTCCCTTCTAAGTTCAAGTGCGACCAGCTCAAGAGGAGGGGGTAGAGAAAGAATGGATGGTAGCCAGTGTAGCTACCTATCCAGGGATGCCTGACCAGTGTAGCCAAGTCATCCAGCTGCAGATTTCTTGCTAATATACATACTCCAACATGTATTTTATTTTCTATCTAGCATGTCTACTTTTTTTGGAGTTCTTGCATTTTTTTTCTTTTTTTCTTTTTTTTTGAACTATATACAAGGTGCAGCATGTACATCAGAAGTTTTTCCTCTTTGAGCCAGTAGACTATCCCTCTTTTGAAGCATTATTGCAACCCACAACATCATGTCCTCAGACATCAACACCACCAGACTAGGTTGAGATGCACTACCCTTCCTAGAGGAGGACGGATGTTTCCACCCGTGTGCTACTCCAAGCTAAAGGATTCTACCTCCTCACCACCTCATCAATGAAGAGCTACGTGCATAGTTCTTGTCCAAGTTAGGTCACTGTCTAAAAGAATCATGCATGTGCATGAGATATTCTACTAAGACTAATCAAGATGACATGTGAACACAGACTTGCGGACTCAAAGAATTAAGTCACTTGACCTGAGAAAATCTTAATTCCAGCTCCTATAAGGTTCCTCTGAAATTAGGTGGATTAGGGTCAAATCAAGTCCATCCTCAATATCTACTCATAACTTGGTTCAGAACCAACTAGCTTTTTGCCTTTCATATGCAAGATATGTAGATGAGATGTAGATGACATGCTATGTAGATGAATGAAATGCAAGACTCTTTTTTTGCAAGGATGATATGCAAGAGTAAATAAGAAACCTATTTTTTTTGTTTTGTGTTTTTTTGTGTTGTTTTTTTTTTCAAAAATTTGGTATACCTCCTATGTTACAACAATTTATCAAGAGTTTTATAAGTGTTATACAAATTGTACAAGTGTTATACAATATACTATACAAGTATATTTTTTTTCAATTTTTACCCACCCGTAATTATTGCATAATGTATACAAAAATATGTGAAAATACATGAAAGTATGAGCTACGGGTAAAGTATATATGTAATATATACACACCCTCTATACTTAGTGTGTGCTATGTCCTCAAAGCACGAAAAGCGAGGAAAAAGAATAGCTCGTGCTAAGCGTAGGAAAGCTAAAATAATAAAAAGTATAGAACTCGCTCCGCCCCCTATACTTAGGCTTTGGCAGCCTAAGTGTAGAAGACGATCAAAAACGGGGCGGACGAAGTCGAGAGGGGAAGTGGATGAATATATGTACAAGATGGGCATCAGTTACCCCTATACTTAGGCTCAGGTCAGCCTAAGTATAGAACCGGAGTGGTATGAGGACCGATGTGATCTGAAGGATGTACAATGAATGGACTCAGGTGTTATGAAGTTGGAGTGAGTGATTAGAGTCGAGGGAGGGAGGGGAAGAATGTACAAGAGTGATGGATATATACAAGGATCGCAGTCTGAATCTTTCTAGATGCTGCTGATGGCGAGAGTTTACTGCTGCAAGGTCTCATGCGCGACTCTATGTGTATCTGCTGAATCTGTCTCGCGCATGAATACAATCTCCTCAATATGAACTAACTGTTCATTGGTTTCGTCGAAGTGCTTCAATAGTTTTCCATTGACTAGGAACGTCTGTGCATCATCTGTGAGATCTGAGATCTCAACACATCCACTATCATGCACAACATGGACAATGAATGGGCCTGTCCATTTGGATTTCAGCTTGCCTTGGAAAGCCTTCAGCCTTGTATTGAACAACCATACCTTCTGTCCATGAACAAAGATCTTTTATCTGATATATCTATCATGCCAACGCTTAACTTTATCCTTATACACCAAACTGTTGTCGTATGCTCGGTTTCTGACTTCCACAAGCTCATTCAGATCCATGTCTCTCTGTTTTTGTCCTAGGTGTGTATTCCCGTTGACCTTCTTGATTGCTCATTCTGATTTGTGCACTAATTCTGCGGGCAAATGGCACGGCTTTCAGAATACCATCCTGAATGGGGAGGTTCCTAACGGTTTCTTGTAAGCTATCCTATAAGCCCACAGGACTTGTTCCAAGATCTGAGACCAGTCCTTCCTGTCTGGGTGGACAAGCTTCTGCAATATGGTTTTCACCTCCCTATTCGACACCTCAGCCATACCATTGGTCTGTGGGTGGTAAGGACTAGCGACACGGTGTTCGATGCCGTAATCCTTCAAGAGCTTCTTTACATCTCTGTTTACAAAGTGGCTACCTCCATCTGATATCAACATTTTGGGGATCCCGAACCTAGAGATGATATGATCTCTAATGAATTTACAGACAGTCCTGCTGTCTGCGGCTCGGGTTGGGATAGCCACCACCCACCTGGATAGATAGTCTTCCGCAAGAAGGATGAATACAAATACGTGGCTAACAAGGAGTGGGTCCATGAAGTCGATGCCCTAGGCGTCAAAGACATCACAAATGATGACAGGATGCATCAGCATCTCGTCCTTGGAACCAACGGTTCCTCCCATTATCTGGCATACTGGGCATGATTTCGCAAAGGTGATGGCATCGCAAAAACATAATCGGCCAGTATAAGCCACACTGAAGTACCTTCCAGGCGATCCTTTTCCCGGAGTGGTGTCCTCCTGCCTCCAGACTGTGGCATAAAGAAAGGACACTCTGATATTCCTCTTGAGGAATACGCCGTCTCCAGACACAATCCGGTCCTTCAAAGAAAAGGATCCGATCCTCCCAATGGTAATGTCTAGAATCCGACTTCAATCGGTGATGAATCTGTGATTCATCACTCTTAGAGTTGAAAATAGATACTTTTTCCCAAGTATTTAGCAGCATATTTCCCTTTATCTTGCATAAATAGTATTCATGCATAAATCCACAATACATGCATTTTAGCATTCATAATTGCATTAAATAAGAAGTCAATTCATTTGTAAAATTCACTTGTAAAATATCCACCACTACCCTCTTAATCATATGCATTTTATTACCCCCTCTAAAGTCAATAAAACCTTCCTTATACTGTGTATATTACTAGTTAATAATATAAGGAGAAAGGCCAAAAATTCTTATCTTGTGAATTACCCAATAAAAGCCCAAACCCAGTTTGAGACCCCAAACCTTAGAATGCACATATCTCTCTCTTACAACCTCTGAATTAGGTCTACTCACTTTCAGATTAATCCACATTCAGAGACCTTTAAAATGAGATCAATTTCATTCAAATCGGAGCTCGTATGCAAAACTTGGGTTTTGGGTTCCTTTTGTATGTATATTTTTACCCTTGTATTTTTGTATCCTATTTGACCTCATCTCCGTTTTAATCAACATGAAACTTGTAGATCTCATCAAGATCTACAGCTTTCATGTTTTGAGTTTTTCCAAATCCGGCCTCCTCTCTACAATTTCATTTTCTTTCTGAGCTATTCAGAGGAGGCCACGTGGCACTCTCTGATTGCGCCACGTGGCCCGCTCCATCACGCGCCACGCAAACTTTCTCCTCCATCGTCCAATCGCCCGCCCTCTCTCTTAATCTGGGCCGTCCATCATCGCATCACTTTTCAGCCCTTCGATCAAGCCCTGGATCCAATCCAGGCCGTTCGCCAGCGCCACGCCCTCCTTGCGCCACATGGCTGCACCTGCACCCTTCGATGCTTCCACTTCTCGCCTCATCTCCACCATCCATCCCAGCCTTAATCTCGACTGTTCGATCAAACCCCTGGGCATCATCTCAGCCGTACGTCAGCGCCTTTACCTACGCCCTCTACGTGGCTCCATCACGACCCTTCGATCTCAGCCCTCTGATATGATCACAGTCGTTCCATTCTACCCCTCTCCTGACCGTTGGATTGCTCAATCCAACGGTCGAGACATAGTCTCCTACCTCCCGCAAGGCTCGTGCCCCACGTCGCCCACCTTACGCGAGAGCCACCCCCTTTCTATTTTGGGAGCCACTCCGGCCACCCACTCTGCCTCCTGTCACCGCCGTTGCGTACCCCACTCGTCCCTCATACTCGCCGACCCCCTCGAACGCCATGACCTCCACCTATGTTGCTCCACGACCTCCACCAACTCCACCACTTCGTCCCCTACGCCGTCACCTTCCACCTTTAAATACTCCACCATCTTCAACCTTCGACCCCATCTGCCATCATGGAGAGAATCCCCTAGCTCCACCCTTCAATTTGGTGACAACAATTTGAGGTGCCGTTGAGCGACGACCGAGTTTCACCTCCGACGAGATCCACGGCCTTCACCGCCGTGCCACAGCCTCCTCCGTCAGCTGCACAAGCTCAGACCCTCTACCGTCCTTCGAGCGACGACCAGGAGAACTAATCCGAGCTCCATTTCCCAGTTAGACGCCTCTATCTCCTCCTCGATCCTCTTCGTCTTTGTTTTGCTTTTTCTCATAATTTATTCGCCACCCTCGCTCGATTTCGCCTTCATCTGACCATCCTCTGAGCTTCGCCTTGGAGCTGGCACCCTTGTGTACACTTCCGTTTGCTCAGACCATGCACTTCACCTCACGCCGACGAGAGCTCCGCCACCTTGGCGGAGCACCATCACCAGACCACCTTCATCGCTTCTCAGGCCTCCCTCCGTACTTACGTCCCCCCCACGAGCACTTCGCATGCCTTGACTATTCAATTAACCCCCTGTAGGTACTCCATATTTGATTGGCCAGATGCCTCATCGGAGCTCCTTCGAGCTTCATCGCCGCCGCTCTCCAGACCACCCCATCCACTCCTGAGACCTCTGACGGATCCCCGACGCCTCCACGATTCTTCCCAGCTACTTGGGAGCCTCCAGCGACCTTCATCGATGATCAGAGGAGGAGGAGGAGCTAGAGTCTCATCGCTGGAGTGCAGGCATCTCCGCCGCAGGAGGCGGAAGATCCTTTGAGCATGACAGCCAGTAGTTGTCCGATCTCCTTGATCAGACAATTTAGAGTGATCCACGTCGCCTTCATTCCACAACCGTCGGATCAGGATGATCCTACGCACCAGAGCACGCCACGTCGCCACTCGCCCCGCGCTCCAGATGCCGTTGGATTCATCTTGATCCAATGGCTGTTGATCATCCACACCTTCATCTCAGAAGACATCCTCCACCTTTTGATCTTCATATGATCTGGCGGATCTAGATGCGCTACGTCTCCAGCTATCCTCTGTCGTTAGATCTTCACCGGATCTAGAGGTCCAACAGAAGCCACGTAGCCGCCTCCGAGCCATCTCCCCGAACGTTAGGCTCGGAGCCCCCGAAGCTTCCCCGAACCAAGTCCGAGCCTCCAGAGTCCCTGAGCCTCCGCTCGAGCCTCCGACGTCACCCGAGCCTGGAACCTCACATGTCTTTTACGTATTTTCTTGGCATTTTGCACCGAGGCCCTTGAATGTTTTGATATTTGCATTCTAGTCCCTACCAGGAGCACCACGTGAGGAGCACATGTTCTATGGGAATTTTGCATACATGCCCCCCCTCATTATAGGTAATTGCATATTAGTCCCTATCAGCAAGTTCAATTTTTATCAATTTTATTTTCTTTAATTGCAGTTAGAACCCTGACTTTATACGCATCTTTAGGCATTCATTTTACATCATTTTTCAAGTTTGAAAATGGCATTGTATAGCTTAACTTGTCCTCTTTCCTATGTGACACTTGTCATATTTTTAATGGATTTTGTTATTAATTATTTGGTTGAATTTTGTTATATTTTGCCCAAATATGCCTTTTAATTTGTAATAAATTCTCTATGATTCCAAAAATCACCAAAATTCACATTAGACCTAGGATAATTAAGTTTACATTGTACCCAAAAATCAACTCATTTGCACGCATCCTGAGACCTGAATAAATCATTTTGTGATTTTCCTAATTGATTTTTAATAGGTCCATTTCACATAGAAATTTAGGTTTATTAATTTTCCTAGAATCTTCACCTTAGATCTATCTAGGATAATTTTTATATCTGAAAATATTGTATTTTGGTATTTATTAAAATTAATTTAGTCAAAATCACCTTGCATTCAACTTTTAATTCACAGTAAATTCATCTAGTGTCAGAAAAATCCAAAAAAATTAAGGTAGCTTAATTTCATTGCATTTCACTATCTGGCCAAGTTCCATAATTTTTGGAATCAATTTGACCACTTTTCTGAATTAACTTGTAAACTGGCTTGATTTTGTATTATTTTCCTTTAATTGCATGAAAAATTGTTTAAAAAGACCAAAAATAATCTTCTGAAAATCCGACCTCTTAAATTTGCTTAAAATCTACCTAAGGAGAGAGCTGCCTCCCTAAGTTCGACCTTGGGCTTGCCCAAGTAAAAAAATAAATTCTCCGCTCGAAACTAATTGAATATTGATTAAAAGTGGTTTTTGATTAGTCCGTATTGCCTGACTACAACGAATGATACAACACTAATTTGACCATTAATTTGATTAAATTAACAAGGGTAGTACGACGTAGATCAAAATGGCGCCGTTACTTGAGAGGCACGGCTTAGGTTAATTTGTAGGTAGTTTTTGATTGTCTGATTTTCCATCCCCGGGTAGTCTGACCCCCGGTCTTCTTGTTAATATTTTTCTGTCTTTTATTTTTGAGTATTTTTGTGTCGTCCTCTATCTGACCTCAATTTATTTTTGTGCAAGGAACACGAGGAGCCGCGACGCTTTGAGGAACCTGTAATTTTAACTTTTGAGTGATTTGAGAGGATTTGTAATTTTTCATTTCTTTATTTTTCATTATTTTTGCATCATTTCCAGCGGTTCCCGTTTGGGTTCTCACATGTGTAAAAATAGTGGAATCGTGTCCCCGTGTGCTGTGTGGATTGAATTTTTAGATTAGGCTTGCACTAGCAGCTCCTCGAGCCACTCTAGGATTTGCTTGTGCTTGTAATTTCTTTAGGGCCACACATCACTTAAAAGACGCACTTAGACTGCAGATCTAGGCAAATCAGACCTGTGCTTCACTCGCTAATAGAACTGCTTGTCTAGGAGCGAATTTTGTCATCTGCATTTGCATGTAGTATGAAAGTTTTTAATTCTATTTTGCATCCTGCATAAAAGCGAAGGGATCACTATAAGTATTCTTTACTCAGCATACACATCATTGATTTTTCGTGCATCAGCTTTTCTCGATTTCTCTCTCTTAGTTTTTCAAACTTAAGTAAAGGAAATTGGGACTGGACGATAGGCGTGCTGTGTGGATTGGACTTAACAAGTGATAACTTGACTTAAAACTGGGACTGGTAACATTATTGACCAAAAAATCAATAAAATCAGAAATTCTACTTGCAGGAGATTAATCCCCGACCTTGTTTTCAGGCTGAGTGAGGGTACTTGAGTGTGTGTGAACACCTTAAGGCAGAGCCCAAATCCCCGCCTTCCATATCACATTTCGACTGATCCTAGCAAATATCATAAGTTGAATTATTCAGGTTCACTGACTAGTACCAAGTAGCCTCCGCCTGTCTCAGGTAGATAGGGACGATATTGCGGTACTTTGCGATAAGTTGTCAGTAACCCCTCGGGATGAAGTTCCGGCCTTGTCAGCCTCTACCTGCTTACAGGTAGATAGGGGCAGGTCTTTGAATCCATCAACTTGGGATAGGAGCGAAGAAAGGAAGCACCGTTGGTATCTTAGGCGACAGGTTAAACAGGGAAGACACATCTGGCTTTTAGCCGACTTCCCTATAGGCCGCGTAACTCCTTGCTATCTTGCTTGAAAAATCACACTTAAAATCAACCAGACTAATCGGACTCGGTTCGGGTCCTTCACCGTGTTGAGTGTGAAAATACAGGGTTTTGGATCTAATTTCTTACTTCAGGTAGGAGTAAAATCCTATCTTCACTTAGAGCTCCCGATTCTTCTCGCCAATCCAAGATGAGTGACTGGGGAGATATCGACTCCTTATTCGCCAATCTCTCTCTGATCCCCCCACGAAACTCATCTTTACCGGCCCAAGCGCAACTTGGACCACCCAGAACTCATGACCCTCTTGAGTTCTGGATCCCTCACACCCAGGGTGGTTACTCTCAAACCAACCCTTTCCTCTCCTCTGAGCTTACCGAGGAAGACCATTGCCTCGGTAAGAATCCCTTCCTTGATTTATCCTCTAACCCATACCATTTCCATTTCCCAGGACCAGAGGACACAATGCCGAAGAAGAACCCTGAAGACGAGGAAAACATAAAGGACCCGATGGTTCAAGTCTTAGCCCGGCTGGCTAAAGCCGAACAACTTAATACATAATTAACGGCTAGACTGGGACATGTGATTGAAGCTGAAGGAATACACAGACCGATGGTGGACGCCTATAATCCAGTAGAGAATGAGATACACAGTTGGCTAGCACCCGAGGTCCCCCTTGAAGCATTCGAACTGAAACCCCACTTCCTGTGCTTGCTGTCGAAGTTCGATTGAAATGCAAACGAAGAACCATATACCTTCCTCAAAGACTTCGAGCTAGTTTGCAACAACCTTAGCCACCCTAGGGTTAGGCAAGATTATATCAGACTGAAGGCCACCCCGATTGCCTTTGGAGATAAGGCATCACATTGGCTGAAAAATCTCGGGGTGATATGTACAACCTGGATGCAGTTCAAGGACCTTTTTCTGAAGAAGTTCTACCCACTTAGTTGGACCAACCAAATGAGAACGAAGATCGTGAGTTTATCCCAAGGACCCATTGAACCTTTCCATGAATCCTGGGATAGGTTTAATGACCTCATTCAGAAATGCCCTTGCCATGGTATTTCAAAGGCGATCTTAGTCCAGACCTTGTTCTGTGGCATGACCCCAGAGATGCAGGGGTTAGTCAGTGCCGCATGTGGAGGAAGTTATCTGAACAAGAATGAAAATGCTGTATGGAAAATCTTGGAGCAGATGACAGAAGCAGGAAGGTCGCAGGCCACCAGGGCCCATCAGTTGTCTCCATCAATCCTATCCAATGAGACAACTAGGAGGATTGCAGCGGATCTGACAGAGGACCTCATTCCCAGCATGGGGATGATAACTGACAAGTTAACCATGGTCGAGCAGATTTACAAGAGGGTCATTGACCTTGAGTTTCTCTCTTGTTTATCGAAGCAAGTGGAGGAACTTACTGAGAGGGTATCTAAGATCAAGCTACCTGTCCCTTCTGCACCACCTGTACCTGTACACCGAGTCCATCTTGTATAGGAATAGACACCGTGTCCTCAGAGTAGCTGGGTAGAGGAGCAGACTTACATCAATAGGACCAGCACGTACCCCCACAAGTGGAGACATGATATGAGGAGCCTCCGCAGGTGTTCAAGATCAACGGGTTGTGGTACAGCCATGACCCCGTCGGCAGACAGTCGGGGATAGGGAACGGTCAGCCTCACCGACCTTCCCTAGCCTACCAGGAAAACATCTCCATCCCCACATCGTGCTTTGTTCAGTCCAGGCCCGAACGAGGGTACCAGCCTCAGCAGCACCAGCAACAGCAACACATGTTCCACTCAGGCCAGCAGGGCCCGTCACTATCCCATCAGTAGCACCAGTATCGGCATGGCCAACAGGGCCAGTACATGACCTCATCCTCAAGTCAGCATCAACCAACCCAGCCCACCGAATTGGAGTCCCTTACCTTGGCGATCCAGACCCTGACTGAGAGGTTCCAATAGATCCAGAATGATTATCTAGATATGAGAACTGATCTGAATCCTGTTTCTCGTACCCAGGACTAGCAGATGACGCCAAAGACCCTAATTCCCACCCAGTCTCAGGCCAATCCGAACAGCCTGAATCAAGGCCAAAACTGACCACGAGATCATGTATACTATTCAGATAATTCTTTATCTGAACGTACGATCCTCTCGTACGATAATGTAAACCATATGTCCCTCAGGAGCGGAAGGACCGTGATCGTACCTGATCGTGCATGGGCACCGGAGGAAGGAGTTGCCAAGTCTCTACTTGAGGAGAACTTGGAGGCAGAGGAGCAGCAACACCACCACTACCACCATCGGCAGAAGAAGAGGACTTCTGAGTCCTCAAAGAAGCAAGGGAACCACACCAGTAGGGAGTCCACTGAAACCGATGAAGAGCCTGCACCTCCATCTGAGGAGGACATTCCAGCAGTTGCGGAGGATGCATCACCGGTTTCGCAGCAACATTTTTCTTTTCATCATAGTCAGAGTCCGAGTCAGTTTCAGAGTCTGAGTCCTGTACAGAACTCAGTTCCCACTTTGAATGAAAATCTTTCAGTTTCAGAATCTGAGTTGGAGTCAATAGTTTCTTTCCCCAGAGCTCTTAAGGGTGGAAAGAAGAAAACTAAAAAAATTCAAAAAAGATGACTTTGAGATGCCAGAGTTTTGCAACAAACATATTAAGGTCACAATCCTCTTTGACAAGTACGTGGAGATGACACCTGCTTTTCAGAAATACCTTAAGGTGAGATGCACAACTACTAGGGTTAGCAGGAAGACCAAAAGCCGTGTTGAGAAACACGTCCTGTCAGTAGCCACGACTTGTGCAATAAAGAATTCGTTGCCAATGAAACGAAGAGACATGGGTGCACATTATGTGGTGAGTCATGTTAATGACACTGCTTTTGCACGCACTCTCCTAGAAAACGACTCCTCAATCAACTTAATGCCTACAACCCTCTATGAGCGGCTTAACCTCGGACCTCTTAGGAAATCTAGAGCCCTCCTTCAGTTCGCTGATAAATCAACCAAGAGGTCCCAAGGAGAATTGAGGAATGTTGTCATCAAAGTCGAGGGTCAAGAATACATGGTGGACTTATTGTCCTAGATATGGAAACCCCTTGTATTGTAGAGATTCCCAGATCATCCTAGGCAAGCCCTTCCTCAGAACAGCGGGGGCCTTGTTTGATTATAAAATCGGAAAAATCCAGTTCCAAACTCCAGGCGGAGATGAGGAACTCGAGATGAAGTAGAACAAATGGCAGAGACCGGATTCTGAATCCAGCACCAAGTACTCTTCATCCGACGCAGACTATATTCACATAGACACTGTTGGGCCATGGAGACAGAACCCAGCCAGTACTGATGAGTCCCTCCCTTCTGGAGAAGATCCTGTGCATGAGTCAGTTTACGAGGTCCTTAGAAACGAGTACAGCTCAGAATTTGCATCTCCCTACATCCTCGATGACTTAGAGGCCCAACTGGGCCTATCAGTCCTTCCCTTTTTAGGATAATCAGAAGATGAGGACGACGAGTCGAACGTGGCTTTTGCCGATTGCATGGAGACCTTTGACGATTCGACTCCAGAGCTGAATGAATTGGTGGCATCAATTTCAGAGACAGATCCAACTACTACCAGCACTGAGTCAGACTTGATTGAGCCAGATTTCCTCAATGATCATACATTACCTGAGCTCAAACCCTTACCCACAACACTCAAATATGCCTTCCTTGCGGGACAAGAGAAGAAATATCCGTTCATCATCAGTTCACGATTGATCGAGGAGCAAGAATCTCGCTTGCTAGAGATCCTGGAGAAAAACCGCAAGGCAATAGGCTGGAGCATTTCTCCACGGGATAAATACTTCTCTGTGTTCGCACCATATCTACTTGGAGAAAAAAGCTAAACCCTCTCGTGAATTCCAACATCGGTTGAATCCAAATTTGTAAGAGGTGGTGAAGAAGGAGATAGAGAAATGGTGTAACGTGGGTTTTATTTATCCCATCTCCGAGTCCAAATGGGTGGCCCCGATCCATGTTGTCCCGAAAAAGTCAGGTATTCAGACAACCATCAATGAAGACGGAGAGGAGATCGTGACGCGAGTACCCACGTCGTGGCGTGTCTATGTGGATTACAAACACCTGAATGCTGCGACGAAGAAGGATCATTTCCCCCTACCATTCATTGATCAGATCCTAGAGAGACTAGCGAGGAAGGAATTCTTCTGCTTCTTGGATGGGTTCTCGGGCTATAACCAAGTAGCCATAGCTTTGGAGGACCAGGAAAAGACCATGTTCACATGCCCCTTTGGTACCTATGCTTTCAGGCCCATGCCCTTTAGGTTATGCAATTCTCCCGGTACTTTTCAAAGGTGCATGATTGCTGTATTCGCTGAAATGGTCGACGAATTCCTGGAAGTCTTCATGGACGACTTCTCGGTCTACGACGATTCCTTCGATTCCCGTCATAGGAATCTAGACCGAGTCCTCAAACGCTGTTGTGAGGTTAATCTGGTGCTATCATGGGAGAAAAGTCATTATATAGTGACGGAGGGCATTGTGTTGGGGCACGTCATCTATAAGAGAGGAATGGAGGTTGACCCTGCCAAGGTGGATGTGATCAGACGACTCCAGCCACCAACCAACGTCAAACAGTTGCGATTGTTCCTCGAGCATGTCGGATTCTATCGGGGACTTATCAAGGATTTTTCTAAGATTGCCCGATCGCTAATTGAGCTTTTAGGCAAGGACATGGAGTTTATTGTTGATCACAAATGTCTTGAGGCCTTTAAGCTATTGCAAGGAATGATCATGGATGCCCCGATCCTACAAGCCCCAGATTAATCTCTACCTTTTGAGATCATGACGGACGCATCAGATTTTGCTGTTGGGGCTGTGTTAGGACAGAGGAGGGATGGCATCCCGTTTGCAATACACTACACAAGCAAAGTGCTTGATACCGCTCAACGTAACTATACAGTTACAGAAAATGAAATGCTTGCGGTAGTATTTGCATTGGACAAGTTCATATCTCATTTAATCAGATCCAAGGTAATTATGTTCACTGACCACACGACGCTACGTTACTTAATGGAAAAGAAGGACGCGAAGGCGCATCTTCTTAGGTGGATTCTACTTATCTAGGAGTTTGACTTGGACATTCATGATAAATATGGAAAGAAGAACGTAGTAGCTGATCATCTCTCCTGTCTCGAAGATCTTAATACTTCCGAGGATTCACCGATTCGAGACTCCTTCCCCGACGAGTTGATTTTTGTTGTCGACTCACTCCCATGGAATGCCAACATCGTGAATTATCTTGTCTCGAAGAAGGTTCCCGAAGATTGGCCAAAGAACCACATTGACCAACTCAAGTCGGATGCTAGACACTACCATTGGGAGGATCCGATCATATTCTTTGAAGGGCCGGATTGTGTCTGGAGACAGTGTATTCCTCAGGAGGAATACCAGAGTGTCCTTTCTTTATGCCACAGTTTGGAGGAAGGAGGACACCACTCTGGGAAGAGGACCACATGGAAGGTACTGCAGTGTGGCTTTTACTGGCCGACTCTGTTTCGTGATGCCATCACCTTTGCGAAGTCGTGCCCATTATGCCAGAGAATGGGAGGAACCGTTGGTTCCAAGGATGAGATGCTGATGCAGCCTGCCATCATTTGTGATGTCTTTGACGCCTCGGGCATTGACTTCATGGGCCCATTCCCTGTTAGCCATGGATTTGAATACATCCTTCTTGCGGTAGATTACTTGTCCATATGGGTGGAGGCTATTCCAACCCGAGCCACAGACAACAGGACTGTCTATAAATTCATTAGAGAACATATCATCTCTAGGTTTAGGATCCCCAAAATGTTGATATCAGATGGGGGTAGTCACTTTGTAAACAGAGACGTGAAGAAACTCTTGAAGGACTACGACATCGAACACCGTGTCGCTAGCCCTTACCACCCACAGACTAATGGTATGGCTGAGGTGTCGAATAGGGAGGTGAAAACTATATTGCAGAAGCTTGTCCGCTCAGACAGGAAGGACGGGTCTCAGATCTTGGATCAAGTCCTATGGACTTATCGGACAGCTTACAAGACACCGTTAGGAACCTCCCCATTCCGGATGGTATTCGGAAAGCAGTGCCATTTGCCCGCAGAATTAGTGCACAAATCAGAATGGGTAATCAAGAAGGTCAACTAGAACACACACCTATGGCAGAAGCAGAGAGAAATGGATCTGAATGAGCTTTTGAAAGTCATAAACCGAGCATACGACAACCGTTTGGTGTGCAAGGACAAGGTGAAGCATTGGCACGATAGATATATCAGACGAAAGACCTTTGTTCATGGACAGAAGGTATGGTTGTTCAATGCAAGGCTGAAAGTCTTCCAAGGCAAGTTGAAGTCCAAGTGGACGAGCCCATTCATTGTCCGTGCGATGCATGATAGTTGATGTGTTGAGATCTTAGATCTCGCAGATGACGCACCGACATTCTTGGTAAATGGTCAGCTGTTGAAGCACTTTGTCGAAACCAATGAACAATTAGTCCATGTTGAGGAGATTGTATTCATGCGCAAGACATATTCAGTAGATACATATCAAGTCGTGCATGAGACCTTGCAGCAGTAAACTCTAGCCATCAGCAGCATCAGGAAAGATTCAGACCGTGATCCTCGTATATATCCACCATTCATGTACATTCTTCCCCTCCCTCTTGCGACTCTAATCACTCACCCCAAATTCAAGTATCTCCATCTACGACTATACTTAGGATGACCAGATCCTAAGTATAGGGGGGAGTGGGTCACCTGAGTCCGTTCACTATACATCCTCCAGATCACATCAGTCCTCATACTCACTCCAGTCTTATACTTAGGCTGACCTGAGCCTAAGTATAGGGGGGAACCGATGCCCGCACTGTATATATTCATCCACTTCTCCTCTTGACCTCGTCCGCCCAATTTTTGATCTTCTACTACACTCAGGCTTCCAAGATCCTACGTATAGGCGGGCAGGATGTCTTCTATACATTTTCGCTCCTTTGGCTCTCTTACGCTTAGCACGAGCTATGTATTTGTCCTCGCTTTCCGTGCTCTGAGGACATAGTACACACTAAGTATAGGGGGCGTGTATATATTACATATATACTTTACCCATAGCTCGTACTTTCACGGATTTTTGTATATATTACACAATAATTACGGGAAGGGTAAAATTAGAGAAAATTTTTTGATGGGTAAAATTGGAGAAATTTTTTTGTAAAATACACTTGTATAATCTGTATAATACTCATAAAATTCTTGTAACATAGGAGGTATATTAAATTCTTAATTAATTTAAAAAAATGGAAAAATCAAAGGCTTCTTATTTTACTCTTGCACATCATCTCTGCATCTGAAAAGAAAAGAAAGAAAAAGATTCTTGCATTTTCATTCATCTACATAGCATGTCATCTGCATCTCATTTGCATATCTTGCATATGCAAGGTGAAAAGCTAGTGGGTTCTGAACCAAGTTATGAGTAGATGTTGAGGAAGGACTTGATTTGACCTTAATCCACGTAATTTAAGAGGAACCTTATAGAAGCTGGAGTTAAGATTTTTCAGGTCAAGTGACTTAATTCGTTGAGTCCACAAGTCTATGTTCACATGTCATCTTAATTAGTCTATGTAGAATATCTCGTGCACACACATAATTCTTATAGATAGTGACCTAACTTGGACAAGCACAATGCACGTAGCTCTTCATAGATGAGGTGGTGAGGAGGTAGAATTCTTTAGCTTGGAGTAGCACATGGGTGGAAACATCCGTCCTCTAGGGAGGGTAGTGCATCTCAACCTAGTCTGGTGGTGTTGACATCTAAGGACAGGATGCTGTGGGTTGCAATAATGCTTCAAAAGAGGGATAGTCTACTGGCTCAAGAGGAAAAACTCCCGATGTACATGCTGCACCTTGTATATAGTTCGAAAAAAAATGCAAAAACTCCAAAAAAGTAGACAGGTCCAAGTGAAAATAAAATACCTATCGGAGTATGTATATTAGAAAGAAGTCTGTAGCTAGATGACTTGGCTACATTGGTCAGGCTTCCCGGGATAGATAGCTACACTGGCTACCGTCCATTCTTTCTCCACCCCCTACTCTTGAGCTGGTTGCACTTGAACTTAGAAGGGAATACCCCGCTCCTCGAGGATAGAGTTACTGGATCGGGTAACTATATTTACCTTGTTAGAGGAGGCTATTTCTGAGCCATTTCTGATGTGGAGAGTTACAATTCACTTACATAGTACAAGTAAGAATCATAGTCATCAGAAATTTGCGTCTGAGGATTTGTTCTGACCTGACTATTAAGGAGTCTTGTATAGAAGACTTGTGGAACTTGAAGTCTGTTAGGTATTAAGTTCAGGTCCCAATGAGGTTTCGCCATACAATTAATCCAAAGGTCGAGTCAAGATCCATTTTCAACTTTTGTTCATGACCTTGGTATGGAACCCAAAATCATTTCACTCTTGCATTCCATTTAGTTGCTCTGGGACGAGCAAGGTTTAAGTATAGGGGATTGATGAATCTGTGACTAATCACTCTTAAAGTTGAAAATAGAGACTTGTTCCCGAGTATTTAGCAGCATATTTCCCTTTATCTTGCATAAATAGCATTCATGCATAAATCCACAATACATGCATTTTAGCATTCATAATTGCATTACATAAGAAGCCAATTCATTTGTAAAATTCACTTGTAAAGTATCCACCACTACCCTTTTAATCATCTGTATTTTATTACCCTCTCAAAGTCAATAAAACCTTCCTTATACTGTGTATATTACTAGCTAATAATATAAGGAAAAAGGCCAAAAATTCTTAGCTTATGAATTACTCAATAAAACCCCAAACCCAGCTTGAGACCCCAAACCTTAGAATGCACATATCTCTCTCTTACAACCTCCGAATTAGGTCTACTCACTTTCAGATTAATCCCCATTCAGAAACTTTTAAAATGAGACCAATTTCATTCAAATCGGAGCTCGTATGCAAAACTTGGGTTTTGGGTCCCTTTTGTATGTATATTTGTACCCTTGTATTTTTGTATCCTATTTGACCTCATCTTCCTTTTTTGGTGAACATAAAACTTGTAGATCTCATCGAGATCTACAACTTTCATGTTTTGAGTTTTTCCAAATTCGATCTCCTTCTCTCAACAATTTCATTTTCTTTCTCAGCCATTCAGAGGAGGCCACGTGGCGCTCTCTAATTGCGCCACATGGCCCGCTCCATCATGCGCCACGCAACCTTTCTCCTCCATCGTCCGATCGCCCGCCCTCTCTCTTGATATGGGCCGTCCGTCATCGCAGTGCTTTTTAGCCCTTCGATCAAGCCCTGGATCCAATCCAGGCCGTTCGCCAGTGCCGCGCCCTCCTGGCGCCACGTGGCTGCACCTGCACCCTCCGATTCTTCTACTTCTCGCCTCATCTCCACCATCCATCCCGACCTTAATCTCGACCGTTCAATCAAACCCCTGGGCATCATCTCAGCTGTACATCAGCGCCTTTACCTACGCCCTCCATGTGGCTTCATCACGACCCTTCGATCTCGGCCCTCTAATATGATCACAGCTGTTCCATTCTGCCCCTCTCCTGATCGTTGGATCGCTCGATCCAACGGTCGAGACATTGTCTTCTACCTCCCGCAAGCCCCGCACCCCACGTCTCTCACCTTGCGCGAGAGCCACCCCCTTTCTATTTTGGGAGCCACTCTGGCCACCCTCTCTGCCTCCTGTCACCGCCGTTGCATACCCCACTCATCCCTCATCCTCGCCAACCCCCTCGAACGCCATGCCCTCCACCTATGTCGCTCCACGACCTCCACCAACTCCACCACTTCATCACCTACACTGTCACCTTCCACCTTTAAATACTCCACCATCTTCAACCTTCGACCCCATCCGCCATCACGGAGATAATCCCCTATCTCCACCCTTCAATTTGGTGACAGCAATTTAAGGTGCCGTTGAGCGACGACTGAGTTTCACCTCCGACGAGATTCATGGCCTTCACTACCGTGCCGCAGCCTCCTTCGTGAGCTGCAAAAGCTCAGGACCCTTTACCGTCCTTCGAGCGACGACCATGAGCACTAATCCCAGCTCCATTTCCCAGGTAGACGCCTCCATCTCCTCCGCAATCCTCTTCTTCTTTGTTTTGCTTTTTCTCATAATTAATTCGCCGCCCTCGCTCGATTTTGCCTTCATCTGACCATCATCCGAGCTTCGCCTCGGAGCTGGCACCCTCGCATACACTTCCGTTTGCTCAGACCACGCACTTCACCTCACGACGACGAGAGCTCTGCCACCTTGGCGGAGCACCATCACCGGACCACTTTTATCGCTTCTCAGAACTCCCTCCATACTCACGTCCCCCCACGAGCACTTCGCATGCCTCGGCTATTCAATTAACCCCTTGCAGATACTCCATCTTCGATTGGCCGGAGGCCTCATCGGAGCTTCTTTGAGCTTCGTCGCCGTCGCTCTCTAGACCACCCCGGCCGTTCTTGAGACCTCCGACTGATCCCCGATGCCTCCATGATTCTTCCCAGCTACTTGAGAGCCTCCGACGAACTTCATCGATGATCAGAGGAGGAGGACGAGCTAGAGCCTCGTCGCTAGAGCGCGGCCATCTCCGTCGCAGGAGGCGGCGAACCCTTTGAGCACAACAGCCAGTAGCCGTCCGATCTCCTTGATCAGATGGTTTAGAGTGATCCACATCACCTTCATTCCGCAGCCGTCAGATCAGAAGGATCCTACGCACTAGAGCACACCACGTCGCCACTCACCCTGCGCTCCAGATGTCGTTGGATTCATCTTGATCCAACGGCTGTTGATCGCCTACGCCTTCATCTCAGAAACCATCCTCCACCGTTTGATCTTCATATGATCTGACGGATCTAGACGCGCCATGTCTCCAGCTATCCTTCATCATTGGATCTCCACCGGATCCAGAGGTCCAACAGAAGCCACGTAGCCGCCTCTGAGCCTTCTCCGCAAACGTTAGGCTCGGAGCCCCCGAAGCTTCCCCGAACCAAGTCTGAGCCTCCAGAGTCCCCGAGCCTCCGCCCGAGCCTCCGAAGTCACCCGAGCTTGGAACCTCACATGTTTTTCATGTGTTTTCTGGGCATTTTGCACCGAGACCCTTGAAGGTTTTCATATTTGCATTCAAGTCCCTACCATGAGCACCACGTAAGGCGCACGTGTTCTATGGGCATTTTGCATATATGCCCCCCTTATTATAGGTAATTGCATATTAGTCCCTGTCAGCCTGTTCAATTTTTATCAATTTTATTTTCTATAATTGCGGTTAGACCCCTGACTTTGCACATATCTTTAGGCATTCATTTTACATCATTTTTCAAGTTTGAAAATTACATTGTATAGCTTAACTTGTCTTTCATATGTGACACTCTTCATATTTTTGTGATAACAGTGGATTTTGTTATTAATTATTTGGTTGAATTTTGTTATATTTTGCCCAATTATGCCTTTTAATTTGTAGTAAATTCTCTGTGATTCCAAAAATCACCAAAAATTCTCATTAGGTCTAGGATAATTAAGTTTACATTGTATCCAAAAATCAACTCATTTGCACGCATCTCAAGGCCTGAATAAATCATTTTGTGATTTTCTTAATTGATTTTTAATAGGTCCATTTCACATAGAAATTTAGTTTTATTAATTTTCCTGGATTCTTCACACTTAGATTCAAGGGTAATTTTTATATCTGAAAATATTATGTTTTGTTATTTATTAAAATTACTTTAGTCAAACTGACCTTGCATTCATCTTTTAATTCACAATAAATTCATCTATTGTCAAAAAAATCCAAAAAAATAAGGTAGCTTAATTTCATTGCTTTTCATTATCTGGCCAAATTTCATAATTTTTGGAAACAATTTGACCACTTTTCTGAATTAACTTGTAAATTGGCTTGATTTATTGTTTTCTTTTAATTGCATGAAAAATTGTCTAAAAAGACCAAAAACAATCTTCTGAAAATCAGACCTCTTAAATTTGCTTAAAATCTACCTAAGGTGACAACTGCCTCCCTGAGTTCGACCCTGAGCTTGCCCAAATAAAAAAATAAATTCGCCGCTCGAAATTAATTGAATATTGATTAAAAATGGTTTTTGATTAGTCCGTATTGCCTGACTGCAACGAACGATACAACAATAATTTGATCATTAATTTGATTAAATTAACAAGGGTAGTACGACGCAGATTAGTCGGTCTAGGTGGCTCTTGGGCCAATCTTTGGGAACCTTCTTGGAGACAAGATAGTTCACGATATTGACGTACCATGGGAGTGAGTCGACAACAAAAATCGACTCATCAGGGAAGGAGTCTCGAATCGGTGAATCCTCAGAAGCATTAAGATCCTTGAGACGAGAGAGGTGATCAGATACTACATTCTTCTTTCCATGTTTATCATGAATGTCCAAATCAAACTCCTAGATAAGCAGAATCCACCTAAGAAGACGCGCCTTCGCGTCCTTCTTTTTCATTAAGTAACGTAGTGTTGTATGGTCAGTGAACACAATTACCTTGGATCCGATTAAATAAGATCTGAATTTGTCCAAGGCGAACACTACCGCAAGCATCTCCTTTTCCGTAACTGTATAGTTACGCTGAGCCGTATCGAGCACTTTGCTTGCGTAGTGTATGGTGAACGGGACGCCATCCCTCCTCTGTCTTAATATAGCCCCAACAGTAAAGTCTGAGACATCCATCATGATCTCAAAAGGCAGAGACCAATCTGGGGCTTGTAGGATCGGGGCGTCCATGATCATTCCTTGTAGTAGCTTAAAGGCTTCGAGACATTTGTGATCCACAGTGAACTCCATGTCCTTGCCTAAAAGCTCAGTTAGTAGTAGGACAATCTTACAAAAATCCTTAATAAATCTTCGATAAAATACGACATGCCCGAGGAAAGACCGCAATTGTTTCACTTTGGTTGGTGGCTGGAGTCGTCTGATCACATCCACCTTGGTAGGGTCAACCTCCATTCCTCTCTTGGAGATGACATGCCCCAACACAATACCCTCCATCACCATGAAGTGACTTTTCTCCCAAGAGAGCACCGGATTGACCTCACAACATCGTTTGAGGACTCGGTCAAAATTCCTAATACAGGAGTCAAAGGAATCACCGTGGACCGAGAAGTCATCCCTGAAGACTTCCAGGAATTCGCCAACCATTTCGGTGAATATAACAATCATGCATCTTTGAAAAGTACCGAGAGCATTGCATAACCCAAAGAGCATGCGCCTGAAAGTATAGGTACCAACGGGGCATGTAAACATGGTCTTTTCCTGATCCTCCGGAGCTATGGCTACTTGATTGTAGCCGGAGAACCCATCCAAGAAGCAAAAGAATTCTTTCCCCACTAATCTCTCTAAGATTTGATCAATGAATGGTAGGGGGAAATGATCCTTCTTCATTGCAGTATTCAGGCGTCTGTAATCCACACAGACGTGCCACGACGTGGGTACTCGCGTCACGATCTCCTCTCCATCTTCATTGGTGGTCGTCTGAATTCTCGACTTCTTCGGGACAACATGGAGTGGGGCCACCCATTTGGAGTCGGAAATGGGATAAATAAAACCCGCGTCGCACCATTTCTCTATCTACTTCTTCACTACCTCTCGTAAATTTGGATTCAACCGACGTTGGAATTCATGAGAGGGTTTAGCCTCATTCTCCAAGTAAATATGATGCGAGCACAGAGCGGGATTTATCCCGTAGAGATCGAGATGCTCCTGCCTATCGCCTTGCGGTTTTTCTCCAGGATCTTTAGCAAGTGAGATTCCTGCTCCTCGGTCAATTGCAAGCTGATGATGACCGGGTACTTCTTCTCTTGTCCTGCAAGGAAGGCATGCTTAAGTGTTGTGGGTAAAGGTTTGAGCTCAGGTAATGTGTGATCATCAAGGAAATCTGGCTTAATCGAATCTGGCTCAGTGCTAGTAGTGGTTGGATCTGTCCGTGAAATTGCTGCTACAAACTCATTCGTTTCTGGAGTCGGATCGTCAAAGGTCTCCAAGCAATCGACAAAAGCCACGTCCGAATCGTCATCCTCATCTTTTGATTGTCCTAAAGAGGGAAGGACAAACAGGACCAGCTGGGCCTGTAAGTCATCGAAGATGTAGGGGGACGCATATTCTGTGCTATACTCGTTTCTAAAGGCCTCGCAAACTGACTCATGCACAAGATCTTCTCTGGAGGAGAGGGACTCATCGGTGCTAGTTAGGTTCTATCTCCATGGTCCAACAGTGTCTACATGAATGCAATCTGCTTCGGACGAAGAGTACTCAGTGCTGGATTCTGAATTCGGTCTCTGCCATCTGGTCTGCTTCATCTCAAGTTCCTCGTCTCCGCCTGGAGTTTGGAACTGGATTCCCAATCTTATAATCAAATAAGGCCCCTATTGTTCTGAGGAAGGGCCTTCCTAATATGATCTGAGAATCTCTCCAATTACGAGGGGTCTCCATATCAAGGACAGTAAAGTCCACCATGTACTCCTGACCCTCGACTTTGATGACAACATTCCTCAATTCTCCTTGGGACCTCTTGGTTGATTTATCAGCAAACTGAAGTACGGCTCTAGATTTCCTGAGAGGTTCGAGATTAGCCGCTCATAGAGGGTTGTAGGCATTAAGTTGATTGAGGATCCGTTATCAAGGAGAGTGCGTGCAAACGCAGTGTCATCGACATGACTCACCACATAATGTGCACCCATGTCTCTTTGTTTCCTCGAAAACGAGTTCTTTATTGTGCAAGTAGTGGCTACTGACAGAACGTGTTTCTCAACATGTCTTTTGGTCTTCCTGCTGGCCCTAGTAGGTGTGCATCTCACCTTAAGGTATTTCTGAAATGCAGGTGTCATCTCCACAAACTTGTCAAAAAGGATTGTGACCTTGATGTATTTATTGCAAAACTCTGCCATCTTAGGGTCATCTTTTTGTATTTTTCTGATTTTCTTCTTTCCACCCTTAAGAGCTCAGGGTAAGGGGATTATTGATGCCAACTCAGATTCTGAAACTGAAAGATTTTCATTTAAAATTGGAACTGAGTTCTGTACATGACTCAGACTCTGAGACTGACTCTGACTTTGACTCTGATGAAAAGATTTTTTTTGCTGCAAAACCGATGATGCATTCTCCGCTTCTACTGGAACATCCTCCTCAGATGGAGGTATGGGCTCTTCATCGATCTCACCGGACTCACTACTAGTGCGGTTCTCCTGCTTCTTGGAGGACTCAGAAGTCCTCTTCTTCTGTCGGTGGTGGTGGTGGTGCTGCTCCTCTGCCTCCAAGTTTTCCTCAGGTAGAGACTTGGCCGCTTCTTCCTCTGGTGCCCGTGCCCGATCAGGTACGATCACGGTCCTTCCGCTCCTGAGGGACATATGATTTACATTATCATATAAAAGGATCTCATGTTCAGATAAAGAGTTATTATAATAGTATACCTGATCTCGTGGTCGGTTCTGGCCCTGATTAAAGCTATTCGGGTTGGCCTGAACCTGAGCAGGAATTAGGGTCTTTGGCACCATCCGCTGGTCCTGGGTATGAGAGACACGATTCAAATCGGTTCTCATATCCAAGTAGTCATTCTGAATCTGTTGGACCCTATCAGTCAGGGTCTGGATCGCAAAGGTGAGGGACCCCAATTCACCGGTGGGCTGGGCTGGTTGATGCTGACTCGAGGATGAGTTCCTGTATTGGCCCTGCTGGCCATGCCAATATTGCTGCTGCTGATGGGAAGGTGGAGGGCCCTGCTAGCCCGAGTGGAACGTGCACTGCTGCTACTGGTGTTGCTGAGGCTGGTACCCTCGTTCGGGCCGGGACTGTACGAAGCACGGTGCAGGGACGGAGCCGTTTTCCTGGTAAGTTAGGGAAGATCGGTGTGGCTGACCGTTCCCTATCCTGGAATGTCTGCCGACGGGGTCATGGCTGTACCACAGCCCGTTGATCTCGAACACCTACGGAGGCTCCTCGTATCCTGTCTCCACTTGTGGGGGTGCATGATGGTCCTGCTGAGTGTGTGTCTGCTCCTCTACCCAGCTACTCTGAGGCCCCGGTGATGAAAAGAAAATTTTTGCTGCAAAACCAGTGATGCATTCTCCACGTCTACTGGAACATCCTTCTTAGATGGAGGTACGGGCTCTTCATCGGTCTCGCCAGACTCACTACTGGTGCGGTTCTCCTGCTTCTTGGAGGACTCAAAAGTCCTCTTCTTCTGCTGCTGGTGGTGGTGGTGCTGCTCCTCTGCCTCCAAGTTCTCCTCAGGTAGAGACTTGGAGGCGTCTTCCTCCGGTGCCCGTACCCGATCAGGTACGATCACGGTCCTTCCTCTTCTGAGGGACATATGATTTATATTATCATATGAAAGGATCTCATGTTCAGATAAAGAGTTATCAGAATAGTATACCTGATCTCGTGGTCGGTTCTGGCCCTGATTCAAGCTATTCAGGTTGGCCTGAATTTGAGCGGGAATTGGGGTCTTTGGTGCCATCTGCTGGTCCTGGGTACGGGAGACACGATTCAGATCGGTTCTCATATCCAGGTAGTCATTCTAAATATGTTGGACCCTATCAGTCAGGGTCTGGATCGCCAAGTTGAGGGACTCCAATTCACCGGTGGGCTGGGATGGTTGATGCTGACTCGAGGATGAGTTCATGTATTGGCCCTACTGGCCATGCCGGTACTGCTGGTGCTGATGGGAAGGTGGAGGGCCCTACTGGCCCGAGTGGAACGTGCACTGCTACTGCTAGTGCTGCTGAGGCTGGTACCCTCGTTCAGGCCGGGACTGTATAAAGCGTGGTGCGAGGACGGAGCCGTTTTCTTGGAAAGCTAGGGAAGGTCGGTGTGGCTGACCGTTCCCTACCCTTGAATGTCTGCCGATGGGGTCATGGTTGTATCATAGCCCGTTGATCTCGAACACCTGCGGAGGCTCCTCGTATCCTTGAAAGTGGCTGGCCCTGCTGAGTGTATGTCTGCTACTCTACCCAGCTACTCTGAGGCCCCTGTGCCTGTTCTTGTACAAGATGAACTCGGTGTACAGGTACATGTGGTGCATAAGGGGCAGGTAGTTGTATCTTGGCTACCCTTTCAGTTAGTTCCTCCACTTGTTTTGGTAATCGCGAGAGTGACTCAAGGTCCCTGACCCTCTTGTGAATCTGCTCGACCATGGTTAACTTGTCAGCTATCATCCTCATGCTGGGGATGAGGTCCTCTGTCAGATCCGCTACAGTCCTCCTAGTTGTCTCGTTGGATAAGATCTAGGGAGACAACTGATTGGCCCTGGTGGCCTGTGACCTGCTTGTTTCTGCCATCTTCTCCAAGATTTTCCATACAACATTTTCATTTTTGTTCAGATATCTTCCTCCACAGTCGACACTTACTAACCCCTGCATCACAGTGGTCATGCAACAGAACAAGATCTAGACTAAGATCGCCTTTGAAATGCCATGGAAAGGGCGTTTCTGAATGAGGTCATTAAACCTATCCCAGGCTTCATGGAATGGTTCATTGGTTCCCTTGGAGAAGCTAGCGATCTTGGTTCTCCTCTGATTTATCCTACTGAGTGGGTAGAACTTCTTCAAAAATAAATCCTTGAACTACATCCAGGTCGTACATCTCACCCTGAGATTTTTCAGCCAATGAGCGGCCTTATCTCCTAAGGCAAACGGGGTGGCCTTCAACCTGATATAGTCTTGCCCAACCCTAGGGTGACTAAGGTTGTTACAAACTAGCTCAAAGTCTCTAAGGAAGGCATATGGTTCTTTGTTTGTATTCCCATTGAACTTCAGAAGCATGCTCAGAAAGTAGGGCTTCAACTCGAAAGCTTCAGGGGGAACCACGGGTGCCAACCAACTATGCATCTCATTTTCTGCTGGGTTATACACATCTACCATTAGTTGGTCGAGTCGTCCTGCAGTAATGATCTGTCCCATCCTTGCCGTAAGATCTGCATTCTGTTGTTCGGCGCTGGCGAGGCGAGCAAGGATTTGAATCATGGGTTCCTCTCTGTGTTCCTCCTCGTCAGGAGTTTTCTTCGGCATTCTGTCCTCTTTTCCTGGGTAAAGAAGATGGTCTTGGTTAGAGGACATATCAAGGAAGGGATTCTTACCGAGGCGATGGTCATGAGAGTAACCACCTTGGGTTTGAGGGATCCATACCCAAGAGGGTCATGAGCTCTGGTTGGTCTAAGTTGCGCTTGGACCGGTGAAGATGAGCTTGTGGGGGGTTCAAAGAAAGATTGGCGAATCGGGAGTGGATATCCCCCCAGTCAGTCATTTTGGTTGGCGAGAAGAAGATTCAGAAGTTCTAAGTGGAAGATAGGATTTTACTCCTTCCTAAAGCAAGCAGTTGAATACAAACCCTGTATTTTCACACTCAACTCGGTGAAGGAATCGAAATCGAGTCCGATTAATCTTGTTGATTTTAAGTGTGATTTTCAAGCAAATAACAAAGTTTACATGGACTATAGGGGAGTCGGCTAAAAGCCGGATGCATCTCTCCTGTTTAACCTGTCGCCTTAGATACCAACGCCCTTCCTTTCTTCGCTCCTATCCCCAGCCGAAAGTTCAAGGACCTGCCCCTATCTACCTACAGAGTAGCCATAGGCTGATAAGGCTATAACTTCGCCCCTATCTACCTACAAGCGCAGGCGGAGGCTACTAGCAACTTGTCGCAGTGCACCACAATTTCACCTCTATCTACCTACCGGAGTAGGCGGAGGCTACTTGGCGCTGGTCAGTTGAACCCAAAGCTCAACCGTTGATATTTGCTCGGATCTGGGTACACGATATGAAAAGTGGGGATTTTTGGCTTTTCCCTAAGGTGCTCACACACTCTAGTACCCTCACTCAGCTTGAAAACAAGGCTGGGGTTAATTTCCCACAAGCAGAATTTCCGATTTTATTGATTTTTTTGTCAATTATGTTTAGTAGTCCCTGTTTTAAGTTAGGTTATCACTGATTAAGTCCAACCACACAGCACGCCTATCGTCCAATCCTAATTTCCTTTTTACCTAAGTTTATAAAACCAAGAGAAAGGAGTTGAGAAAAGCTGATGCACGATAAAACAATGATGGTATGCTGAGTCGAGAAGACTTACAGTGATCCCTATGCTTTTATGCTGGATGCAGAACAGAATTGAAAACTTTTACACTATATGCAAATGCAGACGATAAAATACGCTCCTAGACAGCAGTTCCATTAGCGAGTGAAGCACCGATTCAATTTGACTAGATCTGCGGTCTAAGTGCGTCTTTTATATGTGATGTGTGGTCCTAGAATATTATGAGCACAAACAAGTCCTAAAGTGGCTCTAGGAGCTGCTAGTGCAAGCCTAATCTAAAAATCAATCCACACAGCACATGAGGACACGTTTCCACTATTTTTACACATGCGAGAACCCAAACGGGAACTGCGCGAAAGAATGCAAAAATAATGAAAAATAACAAAAATTACAAATCTTCACAATCACTCTAAAAGTTTAAATGCAAGTTCCTCGAAGCACCTTCGACTCCTCATGTTCCTCGCACAAAAACAAATTGAGGTCAGATAAAGGATGATACAAAATACTAAAAAATAAGGACAGAAAAATATTAATAAGAAAGCCGGGAATCAGACTACCTGGGGATGGAAAATCAAACACTCAAAAATTCTCTAAAAACTAACCTATGCCGTGCCTCCCCGGCAACGACGTCATTTGAAAAGCCTCGGAATTTGGAGGTCAGATTTTCAGAGGAGTATTTTTGGTATTTTTTGGCACATTTATACAATAACGGACAAACAAATGCAAATTCAGGACAATTTGTACAAGTCAAATCAGAAATATGGTCAAATGAAATCCAAAAATTATGAAAGTTGGCCAGAATATGACATGCAATGAAATTGAAAATGCAAATTGAGTATGCCTAAGGGCACTTTTAAAATTTTAAAACTATGATAGGGAGACTATGCAATATTTACAACATAATAAAAATAAATAAATAAACCTTTGAGAAGGTAACCCACCCCTTCCTTCTAGGGAACGCACGGGGAGGAGCACAAGGAGGAGCACATGGCACAAATGGTGAGGGGAGGCTCGACGGACCGCACGACCGGCAGTCGCTGCGCGAGGCAATGCGGTAGCGAGGTCGGTGGGCGTAGAGGCTCCTGGAGGCTGGAACGGCATGCGGTGCTACAACGCGGCGATGTAGCTGCATGAGGAACAAGGGCGATGCTTGGGCCGCGCTCACGCCACCACGCAGGAGGAGAAGGGGGCTGGCGGCTTTGGGCAGTGGCGCTCGCACTGCCACGCCGAAGGCCTGTAAGGGGGAAACCGATGATGGTGCTGTTGGAGGTGGGGTGCGTCGTACGCGACATAGAGCGTCGGTGGAGTTGCGACTTGGAGCTGGGGGGGGGGGCTGGAGTGTGCCTGGCAGTGCCGCTGAGAGGAGGCGCACCGGCGGAGCGACTATAGGCTAGTGGCTAATGGCCGTGGGGCGGGCGCCTGCTGGAAGGCGGCGTCGGACGACCGTGAGGGAAAGGGGGGCGGCGGCGCTGCTGCTTGCTTCCCCCTGTTCTTCTTTTCCTTTTTTTTATTTTTTGTATTTTTTTTGTAAATAGGAAAATAAATGTAGAAATGAATATGTGGTGTGTGCGTGTGTGTTATGTGTGATGATAAAACAATAAGGAAAAAATTGGTTAGATAAAAATGAAATGAAAAGGAAAAAGAGAGGGGATTACTTACCTGTGATTCACCGAAAGTGGAGCCGCGGTGTGCGTCTTCCGTCATGGCCTCGATTAGCTTGGTGAAAATCTAAGAAGCTAGGCAATCCCCTTGTGGAGGAATTCTACGAGAACAAGGCTCGTGGATCTCGCCTGGACTCGTCGTCGCTCAACACCAATGGACGAGCTGTCACCTCGGAACCTTGGTAGAGCTGGAGCTCTTTTCACTCGTAGAATGGTGGATGAAGAAAATGGAGGATGAGATGTGAATATAAAGAGGAGGAGGGAGTTAGAAAAGAGGTGGAGAAGATGGAGGGATGGTGGAGGAAGTGGTGAGTTGATGGCTTGGAGTGGAAGTCAAGTTAGGGGAGAAGAAGTAAAAGAGGAATAAAATAAACAATTAGTAAAGTAATATAGTAGGCTACTAAAAACAACTAAAATAGTAATAATAAAATAATAACAATAATAAATTCGAAAATAATAAAATAAATTCGAAAATAATAAAGAAAATGGGGTGATATGTAGCGGCTCCAGGAGTTGCCATATGTCGCTCCTAGAAAATTCAAAAATTAAATGTAAAGAAAAATAAAAAAGAAATGACAAAATGGATTAAGTCAAAAAGTGATCAACACGAAAGTTGCTCGTCTCAACGAGATCTACAACTTTTATGAAGGGCCAAAAATTAAATGAAATCATCTGTACAAAGTGTATTTTTGGGTGGTACTTATATGTATAAAATACCACATTTTTGTCTTCTGCATTTTTTTTGTAATTTTTAAATAAGAGAAAAATTAAAAGAAAGTTAGAAAAAATATGAAAGAAATATTTACAACTTAATCTATTTTTTTGGATTTTTAATAATTAAGAAAATAAAAGGATAAAATGCAAGTGCATTTTGGTCAATATGCACAATATACAAAAGGGGTCCAAAACCCAAGTGTTGCATACGAGCTCCGATTTTAATGAATTTAGTCTTGTCTTGAAGGTCTCTGAATGTATATTACTTTAAAGTAGACCTCAATCGGACACTGTATGAGAGAGATATGTGCATTTTAAGGCTCCTAGCTTCAAACTTGGATTCGGATTTTATTTGTCAAATTTGTAAGTTAGTATTTTTTTAATATTTTAATTTGATTAGTGTTAGTAGTATATACAATATAGAGTTGGTTTGGAGTGGGTATAAAATACAGATAAATAGATGAATAATTACAAGTGAGTTGAGCTTCTTATCTAATGCAAATATGAATGCTAAAATGCAGATATTACTTATGCATGCATGAATGCTAATTATGCAATATAAGTAGAAATATGCATCTAATTACTCAGGAACAAAGCTCTATTTTCAACTTTTAGAGTGATGAATCACAAATTCATCACACTCCTACCAAAATTTTATGGCAATACAATAGAGGAGCCATACATGTTCCTGAAGGAGTTTGAAATGGTATGTGATAGTCTAGGATGACCTAGTGTCTCACAGGACGACATATATCTTAGAGCCTTCCACTTTTGTTGTAGTAGACAAAGCCACCTATTGGATAAAGAACTCAGGGAAGTTAGTCACGATGCAGGGCTGCATAGAAGGACCTGCTCCTCAAGAAGTTCTACTCATTGAGTTGGACTAATCAGATGAGATTCCAGATATCAAGTTTCACATAGATGTCCCATTAGCCTTTCCACAAGGCATGGGAGAGATTCAAGGACCCGATTCAAAAGTATCCAAGTCACGATATCAACCAACATATACTGGGCCAGAACTTGTACAATGGTCTGACTCCTGAGGTTCAAGGATTACTGAATGCTGCCTGTGGAGGCAACTATTTAAACAAAGAGCCGATGTGTTTTGGACGATCTTAGAGCAGATGACAGAGACCAGACGCACCGGATCATCTAGCAGAGCTTATGATAAGCCACCTCCCTCTCACGTACATCAGGAGGTGGGGAGAATCGCTGTCGCCGATCTGGCGAATGACCTACTCTCCAACACGGGGATTATCAATGATAAATTAACCAAGATTGATTAAATCAAGAAGAAGGTGAATGGGATACACAAGCTCACTGAGTGGGAAAACCTCACCAAGCTTCCGAGATAGATGGCAGATCTAGCTGATAGGGTGTCTAAAATTAAGATACATATCCCATTTGAACCCCCTGCTCCTATCTACCGAGTGCACTGCATTAAGGAGCAGCCCACGTAGGGGCCTCACAACACGTGGACTTAGGGTCATCTTGAGATCCACGAGAGATAGTTCACATAGCTAAACATCGAGACAGTGACCGAGGAACCTCCACAGGTGCGGGAGGTGAATGTGATTCAGTATACCAATGATCCCAATTCCCAGTGACTGTAGCATCAATACATACAATACTACCCTCAGACTCAGTACCGCCAGTTCCCATCCCCTTAGCAGCAGCAGTCAGGCCATCAAGTTCCCCTTCAGTACTAGCAGAACCCCCTCAGTAGAGTCAATATCGTCAGCAGGTCCGTCAAGGAATTAACAGACCTATCAAGGTCATCAGCAACCTTCCTAGAGGCAGGAACTTGGAGCCTCATCCTTGGGTACCTCTGATCTTCAGAGAATCCTCGATGAGCTCAAACTCATCCATAATGAGAAACACGATCAGAGAGCCGGCATCAATCATCTTTCAACATAGCGTGAGTAGTTTACTGCCCCCAAGACCTCCATTCCACATAGGTTCAGGTTAACTTCAACAAACTGAACCAAGAACCGAATTGTTATAAGGATGAGGTATACTATTCCAATTCCTTCGAATCAGATCATGAGATTCTACCACGTGGTGTTCACCATCTTACTCTCAAGAACGGTAGGACCATGCGGTCCCCTGATTTGACACAATAGAGTGGAGCGAAGGATAGGGATGAGCCAATCCCTGTTGAGAGCTCAGAGGAGGAGGATCGTCGCCAGCATGACCAACAACACCACCTTCAGGACCACCAGGGGGATGTGAATATCTAAAAATCAAAAAAACCAAGAACACCCAAAAAGAAGAATAAAGCGACATCGAGCACGATGGCAAGAAGTAAGTATTCAAAAGATTAGAAGACCACCCAGGATGCAGTGCCAATATTTTTTCCAACTTCAGTTTTAGTTCCATTTCATGCATGTTGGTCGAGTCCTGTACATAGTTCGAGTTCGAGTCAGAGTCATGTACAACTGAATTTTGATTCCAATAAGAACTCAGATGATGATGTTTCTTTTTGACATCGTGATCCCCCAATAATCCCTTTCCTTCAGGCCTTATCTAAGGGAAAGAAGAAAAACTCTCAAAAAACAATCTCGATGTTGTGGAGATGGAAAGGATGTGCATGGAGAATGTCAAAGTTGAGATCCATTTCCTCCAATTAGTGGATATGATTCCTGCATTCAAGAAGTACCTAAGGTGAGGTGCATCTATTAGGTCCATCAGGAAAAAGAACACTCGATCCATGAAACATGTGTTGTCCATAGCCATTACATGTGCGATCCACAATGAGATTCCAAGAAAGAAGAGAGATCTAGGAGCGAACCTCATACTCTACTTGATATTGGATACTCAATCAATCTATTGCCATATTCCCTCCTAGATCATCTAGGATTAGGGCCTCTGAGGAGATCAAGAGCACTCCTATAGTTTGCAGATCGATCTATCAAGAGGCCTAAGGGAATGCTAATGAACATTATCCTTGACATCGAGGGGAAGCAATACAACGTGGATTTCATGGTCCTAGATATGGATTATCCTCGAAGATGGCAAGATTCCAAGAGTATCCTTGACCATTCTTTTTACAATGATTGGAGTCATATTTGATTATACTTAGGGAAAGATACACATTCATGCACATGATGAAATTGTAGAGATAGAGATGCAACAAACAAAATGGTAGAGACCTAATCCTGAAAGCAGTACCGAGTATCTCTCATCGGAGGCTGAGTGCTACAAAGTTGACACATTTGATCACTAGAAGCATCAATCATCTTGGGTTACAAGTCCCTCTAACCTAGAGAGGATAGTGTATATGAGGCAGTCCGACAGATCCTGCGGAATCATACTTTACTCACAGGAGAGTTTTATGATGCATCTCCCTACATCTTCGATGACTCAGAAGCTAACTTAGGCTTGTCAGAGTTGTTCCCTTCAGGTCAATCAGAGGATGAGGATGATGAGTTGGACACGACTTTTGCTGATTGTTTGGACACCTTTAGCGATCCAACTCCTGAACAGAATCAGTTGGTGGCTACTATTACAACATATCCAACCGCATCTACCATAAAGCCAAATTCAGAGGCAGTTAAACCAGACCTACTTGATGATCATACCATTCCTGAGCTCAAACCTCTACCTCCCACCTTGAAGTATGCCTTCCTTACAGGTCGACCATGGAAGTTCCCTATCATTATCATTGCTAGATTGATCGGAGAACAACAATCTCGCTTGCTAGAGATTTTTGAACATAACTGCAATGCCATATGCTGGAGTGTGTCTAATCTTCACAAGATTAACCCCGCTCCATTCTCACACCATATTTACCTTAAGGAAGGTGTTAGACTATATCATGAGCTCCATCAAACTTATGAGATGTGGTAAAGAAGGAGATCAAAAAATGGTATGGCGTGGGGTTTATATATCCCATATCTGATTCCAAGTGAGTGGCACCACTTCATGTAGTCCCTAAGAAGTAAGGTTCATACAGTTACCAAATCAAATGGAGAGGAGATTGTGACGCGATTACCCACATCGTGGCATGTCTGTGTGGATTACAGACACTTGAATGCTATGATGAAAAGGATCATTTCCCCTTACCATTCATAGACCAGATCTTGGAGAGACTAGCGGGGAAAGAATTCTTTTGTTTTCTAGACGGGTACTCGAGCTACAACCAAGTGGCTATCGCTCCTGAGGACCAGGAAAAGACCACATTTACATGTCGATTTGGTACGTACGTATTCAGGTGCTTGCCCTTTGGGTTATGCATGCTCCAGGAACTTTCAAGCGGTGCATGATTGTAATATTTGCCGAGATGGTGGGCGATTTCCTGAAGGTCTTTATGGACTTCTTAGTCTAAGGTGACTCATTTCACACTTGTATATTTCATTCGGATCGGGTCCTAAGAAGTGCAGTGAGGTGAATCTGGTGCTCTCTTGGGAGAAGAGCCATTTTATGGTTCAAGAGGGCATTGTGTTGGGGCACATCATCTCCAAGAGTGGAATGGAGGCTGACCCTGCCAAGGTAGATGTGATCAAGAAACTTCAACCACCAAACAACATCAAGAAAGTGTGGTCATTCCTCGAGCATGTTAGTTTTCACCGCAGATTCATAATGTACTTTTCAAACATTGCCCGACTGCTTACGGAGTTCTTAAGAAAAGACATGAAGTTCGTTGTAGATCACAAGTGTCTTGAAGCCTTCGAGCTCCTAAAGAGGAAGATCATGGATGGTCCTACACTACATGACTCAGATTGGTCTCTTCCCTTTGAGATCATGACAGATGCTTTTGACTTGGCAGTTGGGGTCGTGTTAGGACAAAAAAGAGAAGGGAATTCTTATGTTGTCCACTACGCAACAAAGTACTCAATCATGATCAACGGAATTACATCGTCACCGAGAAGGAAATGCTTACCATAGTGTTTGCCTTTGGACAAATCCATGTCTCATCTTCTAGGGTCCAAGATAACTATGTTCACAGACCACACAACCATCAAATACTTCATCGAAAAGAAGGGCATGAAGGTGTGTCTTCTTAGGTGGATTCTATTACTCCAAGAGTTCGATTACCAGATCAAGGATAAACCAGGAATGAAAAATGTGGTGGATGATCACCTCTCCCACATTGAGTCACATAGTTACTTTGACACTGACCCCATCAAGGATGCCTTCCCCGATGAGTTAATCTATTTTGTCGATTCTCTTCCATAGTATGCCAACATGGTGAATTTCTTAGTGTCTAGGATAGTTTCCCATGATAGGCCCAAGAGCAACAATGACCGACTTAAGTCGGAATCTAAGAAATACCATTGGTAGGACCCGTTCCTTTTCTTCCAAGGTCTAAATTGTGTCTAGCAGAGGTGTATTCCTCAAGAGGAATACATGGGTGTCCTCACATACTGCCATTCCTTGGAGGCGGGAGTACATCACTCCCAGAAGAGGGCCATCTCAAAAGAGCTCTAGTGTGGTTTGTACTGGCCGATTTTATTCCGTGATGCATATGCATTTGTTAGGTCATGTCCAGTATGTTAGCAAATGGGAGGGACCGTTAGTCCAAAAGATGAAATACCCATGCAACCGGTCATTATAGTTGATGTTTACAATGCACAGGGAATATATTTCATGGCTCCATTCCTTAATAGCCATGACTATGAGCACATTCTCTGAGCTGTTGATTATCTCTCTAGGTGGGTGGAAGCTATCCCTACCCGAGCTACAGTTTGCAAGTTTGTGAAAGATCATATCATTTCAAGGTTCGGCATCCTTAAAGTCATCATCTTTGACGGGGGTAGCCATTTTGTTAATAAAGAAATGAAAAAGTTAATAAAGTACTATGACACTGAGAATCGTGTCACTAGTCCATACCACCCATAATCAAATGGCATGGTTGAGGTGTTAAATAGGGAGGTGAAGGACATTTTGCATAATCTATTCCACCCTGACAGGAAGAACTGGTCCCATCTCTTGGACCAAATTCTATGGGCATACCAGACTACTTAAAAGATACTGCCTGGAACCTCCCCATTCCGAATGGTTTATGGAAAGCCATGCCATCTGCCTGCCAAGCTAATACACAAATATGAGTGGGCATTAAAGAATCTGAACTAGGACACACATGAAGGACAACAAAGCATAAAGATGGACCTAAATGAGCTTTTAAAAATCAGAAATAAGGCATATGGCAACAATGTGATCTGTAAGGGCGTAATCAAGTGTTGGTACGATCATCATATCAGACGCAAGAATTTTGTCCCAGGGTAGAAGGTATGGTTATTCAATGCCAAGTTGAATATTTTCCAAGGCAAGTTGAAGTGCAAGTGGACAGAATCCTTCATTGTTAGAGAAGTGCATACGAACGATAATGTAGAGATTTTAGAGCTTATAGATGGTGCACAACCATTCCCCGTAAACTGGCAACTACTGAAGCATTTTATAGGATCATATGAGCAGTTAGCCCGTGTTGAAGAGATATCATACATGCATATTCCATAATCCTATGATCCACTCGTAGGGAACACATGAATCCTTACTACTCCCAACATCACCAAGCATCTATTTCCCCAATCCTCTTTATCTCTGTATATTCCCCATCCCACTCGGTTCTCACACTCATTCATATCCTATACTTAGGCTGACTAGAGCCTAAGTATAGGGGGGATCGATGTCCTTCTATCTTTATATTCATCCATTTTTCCTCTTGACCTCGACCACCCTGTTTTTGGCCTTCTTCTAGACTTAGGCTGACCATAGCCTAAGTATAGGGGGAGTCGGTCGATTTATGTACTTCTATTTCTTTTTCACTTTCCTATTCTTAACATGAGCTATGTATTTTCCTCGCTTCTTGTGCTCTGAGGACATAGCGCACACTATGTATTGGGGGTTTGTATATACTACATATATACTTTACCCATTGCTCATACTTTCGTGTCTTTTTGTATATATTATGAAACAGTTATGGGATGGGTAAAATTGGTAAAAAAACAAAGTGCAAACTTTGTAAAATACATATATACTAGTATAATATGTATATTGTATACAATATGTAAATTTGTATAATGTGTATAACACTTTTGTAAAATATGTATAACCTTTATAATTTTTTGTAAATAATAATACTTCTGTAAAATTGTTGTAAAGAGGAGGTCTACCAAAAATATAAAAAAACTTTTGTAAAAAGGGCTTCTTATTTATTCTTACATTCAAAAAATCATCTTGCACTTCATTCATATGCATTTCATTTGCATATCTTGCATATGCAAAGTGGAAAGTTAATGGGTTCCGAACTGAGTTATGAATAGAAATCAATGATGGACTTGATTTGACCTTAATCCACTTAATTTCAGAGGAACCTTATAGGAGCTGGAGTTGAGACTTTTCAGGTCGAGCGCCTTAATTCTTTGAGTCCACAAGACTATGTTCACATGTCATCTTGATTGGTCTAAGTATAATAATTCATATACACGCATGATTCTTTTAGTCAGTGATCTAACTTGGCCAAGCACCTTCCATGTAGCTCTTCATTGATGAGGTGGTGAGGGGTGGAGTCCTCTGGCAAGAGACGCATGCGAATGGAAACATACACAACCACTTCGAGTGGCCAGTGCACCCCAACCTAGTCTAATGGCATGGACTCCTAAAGAAGGTAGCTGTGGGTTAAAATAACGCTTTAGATGAGCGATGGTCTACTGGCACACTTTTTTCTAAGACACCAAAACATGTGTTGAAAGAAAAATTCTATATCCCTAGGATCGCAATAAGATCAATGCAGCGCAACAATGCTTTCCACCAAATAGAAGCATATGTATTAAAAAAAGAATAAAGTTATGTATATTGATCACAATGGTCCTGCTTTAGAGAGACTGCAGATCTTCATGGGAACTTGGCTACACTAGCCACACTCCGCTTCTCTCCTTATTCTTCTATCTTCTCTCCCTTCAATTATGGACGCAACATGTACTTAAACTTAAAGGGAAAACCTTGCTCCTCGAGGAAAGAGTAACCAGACTAGGGAATTAGGGTAACCTTGCTAAGAGAAGGTTATCTTTGTCACTTAGGATATGGAGATCTATATTTCACATACACAGTACAAGTAAGATTCATAATCATCAGAATTCACATATGAGGACTTGTTCTAACCTGACTATTGAGGCAACTTGAATAGAGACATAGGGAACATAAAGGCTATTAGGTCGTAAATTCTATTCCCAATAAGGTCCCACCAAACTATTAATCTAAAGGTCAAGTCGAGCTCCATTTTTACCTTTTGTTCATGACCTTGGTATGGAACGCAAAATCATTTCACCTTTGCATTTCATTTTAGTAGCTCGGGGACGAGCAAGGTTTAAGTTTAGGGGGTTGATGAATATGTGATTCATCACTCTAAAAGTTGAAAATAGAGCTTCGTTCCCGAGTAATTAACTTCATTTCATCATCTATTTTGCATTTTATGCACTTAGAATTAATTTTTGCCTTTTAGCAAGCATATTTGCATTGAATAAGAGCATAAATTTTCTTGTAAATATCACTTGTAAACCACCATATCTTCTCCTATTTTTATTTATTTTTCACTAACTCGGAATTGAATAAAATCAACTCTATATTTTACATATTGACTAATTTGACCTTTTTATTTTATGTACAAAACAATCCTTTTCGATTTATTTCTTTTGCATTTATTCTCTTTGATTTATGTTTTAATAAAATGTGTAAAAATCCAAATAAAAATTGAGGCAAAAATCAAATAAAATAAATCTTTCTAAATCTGTATATTTAGTTTGCACATATGTCCTCTTTATTTTACTTATTTATTTTGTTTTTTTTTAAAAATCTAAAAAAATTAGAATAAGGTGTAAAAATTTATTGTATTTTCTATGATTTTATTTTGATTTTTATCTTATTTAAAAATTCCAAAAAATTTTGCAAAGGCAAAAATGGGGTACTTTATATGTATAGCATACCACCAAAAATAATTTTTTTACATATGATTTCTTTTGGTTTTGGGTCCTTTACGATGCAGATCTCGTCGAGACGAAAAACTTTTATGTTGACGACTTTTTGATTTGACCTATTGTGCTATTTCTTTTTTGTTTTTCTTTGAATTTAATTTTTAAATTTTGTGGGAGCGACACGTGGCAGCGCCTGGAAATGCCACGTGTCACCCCCATTTTCTTTATTATTTTCTTTTAAATTTATTTTTTAATCATTAGTATTTTATTATTTTATTATTTTATTATTTATTTTCATTTATTTAATTTACTTTATTAATTTACTTTATTTACTCATTTATTTGTTTATATTTATTATTTTAGTTATTACTGTTATTTATTTATTTTTTACTACTATTACTATTTAATTTTATTTATTATTTATATTACTATTATTTTAGCTTTTAATTTTATTCATTTTTTTATTATTATCCCTGCCATGTGGCCGCGCCCCCACGCGCCACGTGGCCCTCCTCCACTCACACCATGCCGCTTCCCCGCTCCACCTCTTGGGACGTCATGCAGTGCATCACCTACGATCTGCCACCCCCCGCGCTTCTCTCTGTTATCTCCATACGGTTGACTAGGTTTTACCCCCTCGCCCTACGACTCGTGTTTTTCCCTCTCTCTCCTCCTCCTATCTCGACCACCCGCATCTGTGGTCCTCCGCACGACCTATTCCCTCTCCTTCCTTGCCTTCGGCGGTTATGCAACTGTCACCCCCTCTCTCCACGACATCGACCCACATCACTCCTCCCTCAATTGCCTTCAAATACACATTCGTCGCCCCCTATCTACGACTATCTGCCATCTCGTCGGGGACAACAGCGAGGGCCCCTCATCAAGGTGTGATCTTGAGATCCACCATATCTTTGTTGTTGCTTCAGCAACCAAGAGAAGCAACCGAGGATCAGTCCTAGTCGTCAGACCTTGAGGCTATCATCGGAGTTGAGCCCCGGCTCCTCCAACCCTTTGACAACTTCCAAGTATACCTCTCTTCTATTCATCTTTCTCTTCTTCTTCTTCCACTCTTTTCTCCTTTTCTTTTTTCCTCTGTTCTTATTATTCCTCTCCCGTTCATCTCCTCCACCTCTCCCTCAGTTCCACCAATCAATATTTCTCTTACCCTCTGCTTGAGCTGACCATCGCCAATGACATCATCCCAACAGCCAACGACTCCAGTCCCTCGCCGTCCTCGTCCCTCCACGACTTCGCCCTTCGCCATCGAGTTCCAGCATCCCTCACTCTTCCACTTAAACCACATGATCTTAGTTCGGTAGCCTCATGCCACCGCCTCCATCGGGCCACACGCCGTTAAACCGTATGTCAACCAAGGCTCGCACGTCTTCGTGCAGCAGCTCCCTCATAGCTTAGCCGGAGATCGACAACCGAGGTCATTTCCTGTAATGGAACAGATCGTGACAATCAGCGGAAGCAAGCGATAGTTGATCGCACGACCGACCCGTTACCAAAATATCAACAATTGGCATATAATGAGCAGAGAAAATAATATCCATTCAAACTAGAGTTCCATTATTACAACTCTAAACTGGGAAATAAAATTTAACTATTCTAGAAATAAAAAAATAGCAACTCGATAGTTCCTGTGGGCATACAGTTATCCACTAGATCTTCACTGATAAATCGAACCACGACAGAAATCTCAATGAGTCCGAAGCACGATCCTGAAAATGCAATCAACCTTGATCTTCCCCTGAAATTGACAAACATAATTTGGATGAGCCTAATGCCCAGTATGTATCGGGGTCCATGCATGGGTCTTCTAACGGCCCTTGATCCGTTATAAATCATGTATTTGGATTTTCATGCATACACAACATTTCGTGCCTAGATATTTCCCATGCATGTCTAAGTTCGATCCCTATCATGTTTAGTTTGGCTTCTTTCATAAACATGGGTATACATGTAAAGTAGGTAAATTGCATAAGTAGGCATGACAAACATTTATTTCTACTTGTGGACATATCTCATAAAATACCAAGTAATTTACATACCTACAAAATATATAAACCACTTTTACATATTAGCCCCCATGACTTTGATGGTTTAACCTACATAACATGTAATGGTTCATTCTATTGTTAAACCATTCTTTACATTTTCATGATGGTTTTTCTTTATAATCCATTTTCTTGCATAACATTCATTTACGTATCTTTTTATACGTTTTTAACCGCTGGCACTTGCGGTCCATGGCATGACATGACAGTGTAGCTACAACTGTAGAGGACTTAGCTTTTGCCTCCATGGTTCCTTGCAACCATACGCCCCTTGCGGCGTTGCCCCTTGCGGCTAATACGACCCCTTGCGGTCGATCATGTGACTCCTTATGAGTCTGTGCCTTAAATCTTGTTGGGTTTTTTTTTCTAACTTGTTCATCATTGTTGTAGTAGTAGAAGTTTAACTAATCCATGCACCCATGGTATCACTATTTCCATTATTTCATTAATCACGTACTAACATGCGATAAATATTTATATAAAGACTCATGTCACGTGTATGGTACTTTTATTTTCAACGTACATTGTAAATAAAAGTTAAAAGCTAAATCCATAGATTACGTTATTCTCACAGTATTGGTATGATGATAAAGCACAGTTTGATTTGCTATTTGTACAAATCTACTGAATTTCATATCGCTTTAATACGTAATCTATACATTCTTTATAAAAGTTGGTAAGCAAATACGCTATCTATCTTTACAGGATGTTTAAGGTCTTGGATGGATGGGCTTTATTAAGGATAAGATTTTCCTTCTATATAAACATATAGTACATGGTACATACGAGTAATTTTGGACTACAATATTAACCATTCACGGCCAGGATTTCTTTTAAAAAGGACTTAATAACAATATGCGCCCTAAGGAAACACAAGGCAAAAGAGCTCTAATGTTAACCTAAATTGCGGTATCAAGCTGTAGCAGGAGTTGGACAATAATTCTCCTTAATCCTCTTTTTTTTACAACTACATGAATATCAAACATACGTACATCATTTTCTTTAAGTCTGAATTAATATGATTAACTTGAGTTAATATTGGGAATTTCGCTCCATTTCGTGTACGTATCCATTTCAACCTATTAATCAATGCACATATGTATTAACAAAGAAAATACGAGACAGATATTTTGAAGGCCTTATTTTGATTGTCCATATGTATACCTAAAATGGTACATACACTAAAAGATATATTCTAAAAGTGATTAATATTCATAGGAAATCCTATATTAATATATACTTTTACATAACTAATTCGGGGTGATCATTGTTGATGCAAAAACCTAGACCAATACGTACATGTAGAAATCGAAATCCTAAGCTGATACATACGTTTAGAAATTGAAATCCTAAGCCGATACATACCTCGATCCAATGCTTATCTCTACCCGATACGGTCGTTGCGCCTCCTTTTGATCACGGATCCGGGTCCTCCTCGGATTCGACGCCGCCTTCTCCTACGATGAAGAGGGACGCCGGTGAGATATCCCCTTCCTCTCTCCAACTCTCTCTCTCTCTCTTTCTCTCAAAAAAAGTGACGTGGGGATAGGGGGCTCTTGTAATTTTATTGTTGCTAATGAGATGATTTAATGGATTATTTAAATCCATTTAATCCAAGATAATGTTTGAAATTTTTTTTGTTTGAAGGAGTCCAAGCCGTTTTGAATTTTTCTCCAAAACAAACATGCCGTTACAATCTACCACCCTTAAAAAAAATTTCGTCCTCGAAATTTCTTGGTAGAGGGAACATACCGAAAAGTTGCGGGTATTTCTCATGCATTTCATTTTCCAGCTCCCAAGTAGCCTCCTCTTTTTGGTGGTGTTGCCAAAGGACCTTGACCATCGGAACTATGCGCCGACGAAGTTGATGATCTCTACGATCGATGATTCGTATGGGTTTCTCTTCAAAGGTCAAGTTCGACTGAACATCAATGACCTCGTGCTCTATCACATGTGAAGGATCAGGAGTGTACTTCCTCAGCATAGACACATGGAATACATCGTGAAGTTTCGAGTATTGAGGTGGTAATGCAATACGATATGCCACCTCTCCAATCTGCTGTAGAATCTCAAAAGGTCCTATGTATCTGGGAGTGAGCTTCCCTCTTTTTCCAAATCGTAAGACGCCCTTGGTTGGAGAGATCTTTAAGAACACATGTTCCCCAACCGCGAAACTCAGCTCTCTTCTATGACGATCGACATAAGATTTTTGCCTACTTTGTGCTGCCAATAATCTTTTTCTGATTAGATCAACACCTTGCTTACTTGTCTGAACAAGTTCCGGTCCTAAGATGTGCTTCTCGCCAACATCACTCCAACAGGAGGGTGATCTGCAAGGTCTCCCATACAATGCTTCATAGGGTGCCATCTTGATGCTCGAATGATAGCTATTATTGTAAGCAATCTCCACTAACGGAAGGTGTCTATCCCAGCTGCTGACAAAATCTAGAGCACATGCTCTCAACATATCTTCTAGAGTCTGGATGGTCCTTTCGGACTGACCATCAGTCTGCGGATGAAATGAAGTGCTAAACTTCAATTGAGTGCCCATCGCATCCTGAAAGCTCTTCCATAGACGAGAGGTAAATCGTGTATCCCGATAGGATACAATTGATGCAGGAACACCATGCAAGCTGACAATTTCATTCACATATAATTCAGCTAGACTGTCTGTCGACTGATCCAAGCGGATAGGTAGGAAGTGTGCCGATTTGGTTAATCGGTCAACAATCACCCATATGGTGTCATAACGATGTTTTGTGGTCTTGGGTAGACCGGTGACAAAGTCCATCGTTATGTGCTCCCACTTCCATTCAGGTATCTCTAAGGGTTGAGCAGGTCCTGCAGGCCGCTGATGTTCAATCTTGATCTGCTGACATACCAAGCATCTAGCAATAAATTCTGCGATGTCATTCTTCATCTTTGGCCACCAAAAGTTCCGTTGCATATCCTTGTACATTTTTGTTGTACCTGGGTGAATAGTGTACATCGATCTGTGTGCTTCATCCAGAATCTCCTGCCTCAACTCAATATCACTTGGAATCCATAATCTGATGCGGTACCTTATAGCTCCATCCGTTCCGATGGTGAAATCAGAACCTTCCTTTTTAGATGCTTCTATAAATTTAGGAAGATCGGCATCTACTTTTTGTGCAGTCAAGATCTTCCCAATTATCTCCGGTTGAATCTTGAGTGCTGCAAAAGATATCTTTCTCGATTCGCTCAAGAAAGGCTTCCAATCTTCAAAATCCTTCATCATTTTCCATTGAAGTTTTAAACTAGCCAATCTACCTTCCCATTTTCTACTTAATGCATCTGCTACGACATTTGCTTTTCCTGGATGATAATTGATGGCAAAGTCATAATCTTTTAAGAATTCCAACCAGTGTCATTGTCTCAGATTAAGTTCCTTCTGAGAGAAAATACATTTGAGGCTCTTATGATCACTGAGCACCTCAAACTGCTCACCGTAGAGGTAATGACGCCATATTTTTAGAGCAAAGACTACCGCTGCTAACTCTAAATCAAGAGTTGGGTAGTTCCTTTCTTGTGGTTTTAATTGCCGTGAGGCATAGGCAATGACTTTCTCATTTTGCATAAGAACACATCCGAGTCCCGTGCCTGATGCGTCAGTATACACCACGAAGCCTCCACTGCCTGATGGTAAGGCCAATACTGGAGCTGTAGTCAATCTCTGCTTCAATTCTTGAAAGCTCTGTTCACCAGCCTCAGACCATATAAACTTCACATCCTTCCGAGTGAGCTTTGTTAGCGGTAGTGATATCTTTGAGAAATTCTGAATAAATCGTCGATAATAACCAGCCAAGCCAAGAAAACTACGGATCTCAGAAACATTCTTGGGTTGCTTCCAATTCATCACAGCTTCTACCTTGGTTGGATCTACCTCAATGCCGTCCTTAGATACCACATGACCAAGGAATGCTACTCTATTCAACCAAAAATCACATTTGGAGAATTTCGCATAAAGCTGGTGTTGCCTTAGGGTTTCGAATACAATCTGCAAATGTACTCGATGCTGCTCCGGATCAGATGAATATATCAATATGTCATCCACAAACACGATGACAAACTTGTCAAGGTATTCTCGGAATACCCTATTCATTAGCTCCATAAAAGCTGCAGGAGCGTTAGTAAGACCAAATGGCATGACCAAGAATTCATAATGACCATACCTTGTCCTGAAAGCTGTCTTTGATATATCCTCCTCTTTTATTCGGAGTTGATGATAACCCGTACGCAGATCAATTTTTGAGAAAACAGTGGCACCCTGCAATTGATCGAATAAGTCATCAATGCGAGGTAACGGGTATCTATTCTTCACGGTCACTTTGTTTAGACCTCGATAATCAATGCAGAGTCTAAGAGACCCATCTTTCTTTTTCACAAAAAGAACGGGTGCTCCCCACGGAGAAACACTGGGACGTAAAAATCCCTTATCCAGTTGTTCTTGTAACTGCTTCTTTAGCTCCTCATGTTCTGCAGGTGCCATTATGTACGGAGCTTTGGAAATCGGAGCCGTTCCTGGGATCACATCAATTGAGAAATCAACCTCTCTATGAGGAGGTAGTCCAGGAAGATCGTCCGGGAAGACATCGGCAAACTCTCTGACCACATCTAAATCTTCAAGATGTGCATGTGATGATTCAGTGCTAATTATACTAGCGAGGAATGTGATGCAACCTTCAGCTAGTAATCGGCTTGCTTGCAAGGATGAGATAATCAATCTTCCACCCTTACAGGTGCCCCGAATAACTATCTCCTCAGTATTTGGTCTACTCAGGACCACCTTCTTTTCTCGACAATAGACCGCTGCATAATGCTCCCATAACCAATCCATTCCCAAGATGGCATCATAGGTTGTGATGGGTAATAATATCAAATTGGCAGTTAGGGTGTCTTCTTTTATCAAAATAGGTACGTCCTTTAAGTACATACCCGTGGCAATAATATCACCCATTGGTGAAGAAACTGTAAGTGCATAAGGAAGCTCAACAGCTTCTAAACTTAACTTTCTCGCAAAAGCATTCGAGATAAAGGAATGCGTGGCACCAGAATAAAAAAGAACATGACATAAATGGTTTTCAATTAGTAGAGTACCTTCCACTGTTGTGTTGGCACCTTCTGCATCCTCAGGAGTGATAGCAAAGACTCTTCCTGCTACCTTCTTTTTCTGCTCGAATGGCTTCTTCTGAACCTTGACATCTTTCTTGCAATCTTTCCTGAAGTGACCTTTTTCTCCGCAATTAAAGCAAGTAGTGGTTAGCATGTAGCATTCTCCTGGATGCCTCCTACCACAATGCGGGCACACTTCAAATGTGTACTTCCTGTTTGCTGGTGCATCATCAGTCTTTGTCTTCTTAGCATTCGTTGTAGTGTGACGCCTCTTGTCATTGAAGCTCGGCTTGTGAGGGCGCTTCCGAGGATTTGCTTGCTGTATCCTCCGGTATGCTGCATCGATCTCCACTGCTGCTGCAACCGCCTCAGATAAGGTCGTGGGACCTCTAGTCAGTACTTTCATGCTCAGTCCCGCATTCAAGCCTTCAACAAACTTTCTAGCTCGTTGCTTTTCATTGGAGCAGATACCCTTGCCATACTTCTCCAATTCTTGAAATTTTGCTGCATATTCTTCGACTGTCATATTTCCCTGTCGGAGATTTATAAACTCTTGACGCTTAGCATCCTTAGCATGCTTGGGGATGTAACGCTCAGTGAAGCGCTCAACAAAGCCATCCCACTTAATGACTGGAGTCTCCGAAAAATGGTTTCCCTTGCATGAAGTCCACCACTCCTTTGCATTGTCCCGCAGACGAAATGTCCCGAAGATCACTTTCTTTTCCTCAGGACAATCCGTTGCCTCAAAAGTCAGCTCCATCTCTCTTAGCCAATGTTCGGCTTTTTCCGGCTCATGCTCACCCTTGAAAGTGGGCGGAACATGCTGGATGAAGGTCTTTAGAGTCAGTCCACCCGAGTTGGACGTCTGACTCTTCTGTTGCTGGGTCATTAGTGTCATCAACTCCAGCATCTGCCTCTGCATACCCATAACGGCCTCTTGGCTCGTCGATGAGTCACGGTCTGCAATGGCTTCAATTGCACGTTGAGGAGCCATCTGATTCAAAAATTGACAAGGTCAATGAGTTGTGATACTAAATCTTTATATATAAATCTTAGATCAATAAGAACTGTAGATATCCTATGCCCAGAGGAACTCTAGCTCTGATACCATTTGTAACGGAACAGATCGTGACAATCGGCGGAAGCAAGCGATAGTTGATCGCACGACCGACCCGTTACCAAAATATCAACAATTGGCATATAATGAGCAGAGAAAATAATATCCATTCAAACTAGAGTTCCATTATTACAACTCTAAACTGGGAAATAAAATTTAACTATTCTAGAAATAAGAAAAATAGCAACTCGATAGTTCCTGTGGGCATACAGATATCCACTAGATCTTCACTGATAAATCGTACCACGACAGAAATCTCAATGAGTCCGAAGCACGATCCTGAAAATGCAATCAACCTTGATCTTCACCTGAAATTGACAAACATAATTTGGATGAGCCTAATGCCCAGTATGTATCGGGGTCCATGCATGGGTCTTCTAACGGCCCTTGATCCGTTATAAATCATGTATTTGGATTTTCATGCATACACAACATTTCGTGCCTAGATATTTCCCATGCATGTCTAAGTTCGATCCCTATCATGTTTATTTTGGCTTCTTTCATAAACATGGGTATACATGTAAAGTAGGTAAATTGCATAAGTAGGCATGACAAACATTTATTTCTACTTGTGGACATATCTCATAAAATACCAAGTAATTTACATACCTACAAAATATATAAACCACTTTTACATATTAGCCCCCATGACTTTGATGGTTTAACCTACATAACATGTAATGGTTCATTCTATTGTTAAACCATTCTTTACATTTTCATGATGGTTTTTCTTTATAAACCATTTTCTTGCATAACATTCATTTACGTATCTTTTTATACGTTTTTAACCGCTGGCACTTGCGGTCCATGGCATGACATGACAGTGTAGCTACAACTGTAGAGGACTTAGCTTTTGCCTCCATGGTTCCTTGCAACCATACGCCCCTTGCGGCGTTGCCCCTTGCGGCTAATACGACCCCTTGCGGTCGATCATGTGACTCCTTATGAGTCTGTGCCTTAAATCTTGTTGGGTTTTTTTTTCTAACTTGTTCATCATTGTTGTAGTAGTAGAAGTTTAACTAATCCATGCACCCATGGTATCACTATTTCCATTATTTCATTAATCACGTACTAACATGCGATAAATATTTATATAAAGACTCATGTCACGTGTATCGTACTTTTATTTTAAACGTTATTCGTAAATAAAAGTTAAAAGCTAAATCCATAGATTACGTTATTCTCACAGTATTGGTATGATGATAAAGCACAGTTTGATTTGCTATTTGTACAAATCTACTGAATCTCATATCGCTTTAATACGTAATCTATACATTCTTTATAAAAGTTGGTAAGCAAATACGCTATCTATCTTTACAGGATGTTTAAGGTCTTGGATGGATGGGCTTTATTAAGGATAAGATTTTCCTTCTATATAAACATATAGTACATGGTACATACGAGTAATTTTGGACTACAATATTAACCATTCACGGCCATGATTTCTTTTAAAAAGGACTTAATAACAATATGCGCCCTAAGGAAACACAAGGCAAAAGAGCTCTAATGTTAACCTAAATTTCGGTATCAAGCTGTAGCAGGAGTTGGACAATAATTCTCCTTAATCCTCTTTTTTTACAACTACATGAATATCAAACAGACGTACATCATTTTCTTTAAGTCTGAATTAATATGATTAACTTGAGTTAATATTGGGAATTTCGCTCCATTTCGTGTACGTATCCATTTCAACCTATGAATCAGTGCACATATATATTAACAAAGAAAATACGAGACAGATATTTTGAAGGCCTTATTTTGATTGTCCATATGTATACCTAAACTGGTACATACACTAAAAGATATATTCCAAAAGTGATTAATATTCATAGGAAATCCTATATTAATACATACTTTTACATAACTAATTCGGGGTGATCATTGTTGATGCAAAAACCTAGACCAATACGTACATGTAGAAATCGAAATCCTAAGCCGATACATACGTTTAGAAATTGAAATCCTAAGCCGATACATACCTCGATCCAATGCTTATCTCTACCCGATACGGTCGTTGCGCCTCCTTTTGATCACGGATCCGGGTCCTCCTCCTCGGATTCGACGCCGCCTTCTCCTACGATGAAGAGGGACGCCGGTGAGATATCCCCTTCCTCTCTCCAACTCTCTCTCTCTTTCTCTCAAAAAAAGTGACGTGGGGATAGGGGGCTCTTGTGATTTTATTGTTGCTAATGAGATGATTTAATGGATTATTTAAATCCATTTAATCCAATATAATGTTTGAAATTTTTTTTGTTTGAAGAAGTCCAAGCCGTTTTGAATTTTTCTCCAAAACAAACATGCCGTTACATTTCCACTGCCTGAACTCTCACCAGCCCCTTGGCTCACTGTGCCTCAGCTTGCGTGCCTGCCTTGGGCGACAAATCCTTTTCCCCCTAGTGTCGCCCGCCACATGTGAGGCGCACGTGCTAGCCAGGTCATTTGTACGGCGACCCCCATTTTCAAGAATAATTGCACAAACCCCCTGCATTTTGGGGTGATATTAACAACACGTGCATAATACATGCACCATCAGGGAATTTGCGAAGAAACCCAATGGGTTCTGGGTAATTACCATTCAGTCCTTGTTAGCATTTTTAGTTGTTTATTTTATTATGTAATTTTCATAAAGAACCCTTTGTTTGAGCATTATTTTGAACCTTCATTTTGCATCATTTTATCATTCTAAAAACTTATGCTCTATCATTATGGATGATTATTTTATTTTTATGAGCTATGTTTTATTTAATGTAACTATTTAAGTGAAAAAATTGCATATTTTTCCCACTGTATGATCTGTAATTAATACTAAAGTAATTATTTCTCCAAAAATTCCCAAAAGGTAGATTTAAACGTATTCTATCTTGTGCCATAAAATCATTGCATTTGCACTCATATCCATATCACAATAAATTAAACGGTGATTTGAATAATTAATTTTTAATAGACCATATATCAATTATTTTTAGGATCTATTAGTTATCCTAGATGCACTAATATAGACTTATCTAGGATACTACATGCATCATTAATTCATAAAAAATCATATATTGTCAGAAATTTTTTTTAAACAAACTATGATGCATTCGTTTCATAATATCTCATATTCTATCTGAGTTTTAGAATTTTTGGATATTATTTGATTAAAAATTGCATTTTAGCCCCTAAATTTGACCGAATTTGCATGTGATTTTTCTTTGCATAAAAATTATAAAATTCTTCTATGAAAATCATATTTCTAAATTGACTTTTAACCAACCTAATGATACAGTTGCCTCCATGATTTCGACCTTGGGCTTGCCTGAGTAAAATAAAAATCTATCTGCTCGCTTTAATTGCTATTGATTTAGTGGTCTTTTTGATTAATCGTAATTTCCTACAATGAAGATCTTAAATGTTATTTTCATTGAATTAGCATATGGTAATTCTGGGTTTGTCATATACATAGACCATTTTTCCATCCAGTATCTACAAAGCAAGAAGGACACGATGTCATCCCTACTTTATTGGATCTTTTTACTCCAAGAGTTTGACCTTGAGATATGTGACAAACCTGGAGTCAAAAATGTGGTGGCATATCATCTTTCCAGAATAAATGAAATTGAGACTCTTGAGCATGAACTGATCCCAATCACAGAAACATTCCTAAATGAAGAAATATAGTCAGTGACCTCACTCCTTGGTATGCCAATATTGTCAATTACCTTATCTCCAAGGAAGTCCTGCAGGATTGGCTGCAGCTGAAAGTGGACACATTTATATTCGATATACATTTTTACCAGTGGGAGGACCCATATCTATTCTAAGAAGGTGCATATTACATCTTGTGAAGATGTATACCTAAGGAGGAGCATGTGAGTGTCCTAAACCACTATCACAATTTAGAATCTGATGGACATCATTTTGAAAAGTGAACAATAGCTAAAGTTCTTCAAAGCGACATCTGGTGGCCAACTCTTTTCAAAGATGCTTCTAAATATGTCAGGGGATGTACTGATTGCCAGAAGTGGGTGGTACTATCAGTTCTTGTGGCACCATGCCTGTCAAATATATTCAAATTTCAGACATCTGTGATGCATGGATGGAAATCGAGAAAACCAGAGTCACTAATAATGGCCTGACAAATCAGAATCACTTCGCTGAGGTGACTACTCAAATCCTCCCATAGTTTCAACAATTAACCCGCACAGATAATTAAACAATTAAGAGAAAGAGTTAACATTTATTTTACCCTACTAAGAATGTATAGTGCGGCAAGCAAGCAGGGATTCGAACACAAGAAGCAATGGAGTAGAGCAAGCACAATAAATAATCAAAGCACAATTTATCTCTCAACTACTTAGCCAAAAATGATTTTTGCGGGTTTTTTATTTTTGATTTTTTAATTTTATTTTATATTTTTGTATTTTGTATTTATTTTTTCTATTAAAAATTTCTTTTTCTATTTTTTAAATTATTATGTTTCTTTTTTCTTTTATCAAAGAGATAATATATATATATATATATCGCTATATATAGATTATATATACAAAGGGGGCTAATAGAAATATGAAACAAAAAAATGCTCAAAATTTATAAAATAAATTATTTTTGGGTTTCGAATAAGTTATTATTATTTTTGTTATTTGTCAGGAAATTTTGCTAATTTTTATATATTTTTAAAGTAAAAAATACCCAAAGTAAGGATTAATTAGATAGGCCATATTAAAATGGAGATAAAAATAGCAAATAGAATCAAAATTTCTCCAAATTAATTTGAATACATAAATAATAATATAAAGAAAATTATAAAATAGAAAAATACAATTTTTGGAATTTTTATGGATTTTGTAGATTCTTATAAGTGTTTTTATGGTTTTTAAATTTTTAAAAGTTTTCTTTTGTAATTTTTATGGATGTTTGGTCTGGAATTTTAAGATAATTAAATACATAAGAAAACTATTTTTTGGATTTTTTTAAACTTTTTGTATTTTTTATGTATTTTCTACTATAGATAGGGGCAAAATATGCTATTTTTGATTTTTATAAAATATTAAAAATGTCCAAAATTACAAAATAAAATATGGCTATGCAAATATAAACAATCAAAAACCTGCACATATTTTTTGTATTTTTTCGAGCACAATTGATGTATTAATTAAATAGAGAATACAAAGAGAAACTACACTAATAGTAGGGGCATTTTGTAAACAAAATACAGTCTGAGGGCCAATATGCAATTTTCAAAAAATATAACATAACTAAAAAGTTTTTGGACTTAATACAAAAATCCAAACTCACATGGGCATGCCTGCAAAATGCCCACCTCACATGGGCTGCCATGTGAGATGAGCTGGCATGGGTTAAAGTGTAAATCAAGAGTTTGAGGGTCTAACTGCAAATATCCGAAAATATAATGCACGATAAATGAAAGTTTAAGTGATAATAATTAAATACACAAAATGCTGGGGTGTAATATGCAAATTACCCACAGCGTAGCGCAGATCGAACGATGCTCCTCCTCCCATGGGCATGCAATGGTGCTTCACTAGCGATGGTCCAGATTAGATCCACAAGTAACGATCCAACGACTAGCATGCGGCTGATCTGACGATGTTTGAGCGATCTAGGGATCCTCCTTGATCTGATGGCATGGAAGTGGTCAGCAAGAACTAGGGAAGAACTCCCCAGTGGTGAACTTCGATCAACGGGTAATCCACACTCTAGTGTCCCTGGGAACTCAGATAGGGGGCAAAATGCTCCTGGGGTTCTTCCTAGTCGAATGATGGTCTCCAGGAGGCTGGGGGGTGACGGATGGAGCACAGCGGAGCAACAAGCTTGGGGGATGTTCTCTTGGATCGAGGAGACTCGAGAAGCCTCGTGTCTTGGTTCTTCCTGCAGGAGATAATTAGGGGGAACAAAAATGAAGCTCTGGGAACTTTAGGTGGTGGGACGAGCAATAGGTGGCGTGGGTGAAGCTCCTCCGATGAGTGGCAGAGGAGGAGCTGATCGCTAGATCTTTGTAAGATCTGGGTGGTTGGAGATGAAATGGGTGAAGAATAGACGACGGGGGATCTCAAGGGGGTGTTGGTCAAAGCGAAGGGGTATTAGGGTAGTAGGAAGAGGGTGGTGGAGCTGGGAGATTTCACAAGGGAGCAAGATGCAAAAAATACGGATCAAACATGACTTGAACCAAGATAAGGTGAAATCTAGACTACAGCTATGCTAAGGAATCAAAATGGACAGAAAGGATAGAAGCTCACTAGTTGTGCACGCCTAGAGATGAACTGCACCGGAACACGATGATGGTGCAACAGACTGGCTTCAACGCCAACCTTCATGCGCAAGAGCAGAGGAGACTTCTGCTGTCACCGGGAATCCTTCACAAGGCTCATATATGGATGTAGAAGGCAGAAGAGGATCAAAATCTAACTTTGTATGGGGGAGATTTTTTATACAAATGGTTGAACGGGGTCCAAGAGTAGTATAATAGAAACGATGCAACGATGATCAACTCGAGGAATCATGTCTGTGTGTATCAACAAGGATCGAGGCACAAAAGTGCATAAGAGATCGAACCAAGTCGATGCTCGGATCGACTTGGAAAAAGTGCAAAGAAAGGTCAAACAACATGTCTGACAACCCTACGACCTCGGTCAGAGAGTTGACCAACGTCAAATGGGGGCGACAACTGGTTGGTCCACGTGGTCAAACTAGAAAATCATACCTAAAATTTATTTCGAAATTCAATATAAAATAACAAATTATTTTATTAATTTTAAGATATAAAATAAAAAATGTTTATTATTTTTTATGGTATATTATATTTTTATTTATTTTTAGAGGTATATAATTACAAGTTACTTTTTAGGGTTAATATATAGGTAAATTTATCTATGTTTTGTGTCTTTTATTTTGATTTTGTAATTTTGATTTCACTATTTTATTTTATTATTTTATACAATTATAAATGCTTTTTATATTCTTAATTATATTTTTATTATATTTTTTATATATTATATACACTTAATTAAATAGGAATATGATATCTATATGTATAATTATTGTATTTTCATCTATGTACATATTTTATTTCAATGTTTTCTTTTTGGTTTTATTTTAGCTTTAATATGTATATATACCATAAATAATATTTACAAAATTATAAAAGTATAAAAATACTAAAGAAAAAAAATAAAATGAATATATTATTCAGGTACATTATACAATAGGGGTCTAAAACCTAACTTTCACACCTTAACTCTAAAAAAATATGAAACCACCTTCATTAAATAGCTTATTAAAAGTTATATAAAAATAAATGCGATTTTGATATTTTTTGAGTTTTTATTTGAGAGATATGGGTCTGGGAAGTTGAGATTCTGGATTCTTATTTAGAGCATAATTTCTACTATGTATATTATTTTTGTATGAAATCAATTTTGTATTTTTTTATATTTTATTATCTACAACTTTCATGTTCAGAGTTTCTTTATTTGATATATAAAAAGTAGAAATTGAAATGGATACCAAAAATGAATAAATAATGAATAAATAAAAAGGATTTTTAGTGGATTGTTGGTCCTTATATCCCCCTACTTTATTCCTTGTCCACCTAGTCATCAAGATGCCTATGTCTCGGGGTTTTTAGTCATAAAATATCTTTGATATTTTATTCTTTTTCTTTTCTTTTATTTATTCTATAATTTTGGCATAAAAAACAATATTTTATACAGTATTTATACAACAAGGGATGAATGTTAATTTATGCAAATTAAGGGCTTTTGCATGCATTTACTAGGGTTTTAAGGCTAAAATGATAGAACAAAGGTGATGAAATGGAGATTCATCAACGAGGGATCTATTCCATGGGCCCATTTATGAACAATCAAGATTATGAGTACATCTTGATGGATATTGATTATGTTTGTCGATGGGTGGAGGCTATCCCCACTTGAGTTACCGATAACCACACTGTCTGTCAATTCCTTAATGAAAACATCATTGCACCGTTTGAGATTCCAAAAATATTGATATCAGATGGGGGAAGCCACTTCATAAACAAAGAGGTCAAGAAGTTGACCAAGGAGTACAACATAGAACACCATGTCACATCTCCATACCACCCACAAACTAATGTCTTGACTGAATGTTCGAACAGGAAGATCAAAACCATCTTGCAAAAACTTGTACATCATGATCGCAATAACTAGCTATAGTTGCTTAACTCAGTTCTTTGAGCTTACCAAACCATGTACAAGTCCCCTCTTGGCATGTCTCCCTATTTCTTGTGCCTTGTCATTTGCCCATGGAGCTAATTAATAAATCCTTATGGGCAATCAATGCATGCAATATGAATAGAGAAAAAATAGGGAAGAATAGAACATTAGACCTGAATCACTTGCTGGAAATCAGAGACCCTACGTATGAAAACATCCTAATGTATACAGAAAAGGTCAAGAGATGTCATGACAAGCATATCAGAATAAAGACCTTTGCGACAAATCAGAAGGTGTGGTTGTTCGACGCAAAGTTGAAACTATTTCCAGGAAAATTGAAGAGAAAATGGCCATGACCCTTCATCGTTAAAAATGTGCATGACAATGGTAGTATTGTAATACCAGGCATGTCATCTAACACACAACCTTTTGTCGTCAACGTGCAACTGTTAAAACCATATCTTGAGCATGACACTTTTCCGTCCGTCGTAGATTCAATCCAGATTATCTATGAGGAAGAGCCTCAAGATGCAGAAGGATTAAATAATTATAAAATACCAAAAATACTATTTTCTTTTCTTTTCTTTTTTGTTCTTTTCATTCCTTTTTCTATTTTAGATTCTTATGTGTATTCAATCATCCCTTTCATCATTTGTATACTTAGGATATGCTTCATCTGAAGTATGGGGGGTGGGGGGGGAGGTGATTGATCTGGGTGTTCATTATTTGATCCCTCACTTGACTTCCAACTTATTGATATTCTATCTATACTTAGGGGTATTTTGCCCTCAGTATAGGAGGAGACATGACGAGCTGATGATTTTGTATATTCTAACCCTCGATCACCCCCACTTTATATACAATTTGATGTATTTAGGATTAGTTAATACTAAGTACAGGAGGACGACCGACACCCTATTCATTCATTTAGTCATTGTAGTATAGACTTTTCCTATAGTCAACATAAGTTATGTCTTCCTTTTTTCTCCATGATCACTATGAGGACATAATTAAAGATATGTATGGGGGGGGGGTGTCGTATATACACTGTATATACTTTAACCATAATGCGTACTTTCCTATTTTCAATAATATGGCTAAAACACAAGGTAAGGGTATATAAGAAATCATCTGCAAATAATATCACCCATGCCACTAACAAGCTAACTTTTCTACCTTTTCATTGACCTACTTACCTTTTCCAAAATCCCATAAAAATTTGAAAAATATTAAATGACCTAAAACATTGCAAAATGTTTTCAAAACCTCATAAAAATTTGCAAAACTTTTTGAAAAATCCCATAAAAGTTAAAAAGCCAAAATATGTATTCACAAAAATATTTCCCGGCATTACATAAGCATTTTTCAGAATGATTTTTGACAATTGAAAAAGTCTAAATAAAATCTGAAGATTGGAGCTCAGCCTAGACCTTAATCCACCTAATTTCAGAGAAACCTGTTAAGAACTGGAATTGGGACACATCTGATCATTATGACTTAATTCTTTAAGTTATGTGGTGTTGAGTTCATGAGTCAATTCAAGGTGACTAATTAGAACCCTTCACATCATCTGTACGATTCTTGAGACAATGGCTTGACTCGAAACCACACACTCAACCCTTAGCTCAACCAAGACATGTTGTTAAAAATCTGGGAGTCCATGTCTGGACGATACTAGGCTACTTTGTCAGCGGTGGCTCAGGAACCATTCTTGGGGATTGCCAAAATCAGCACTTCAACCTATTATTTCTATAGCAACATGGACATCTAAATACTGGAGATTTGATTGACATAAAGCTTCGAATGAGGAATGGTCTCCTAGCATAATTTTTTCCAAGTCCCCAAAACATGGACGGATCAAAAGATTCTATATCTGTTGTGGCAAAATAAGAATGCAACACAAAACCAAAATAAAGAAATATCCAAAAGAATCATATGCTAAGAATTCCAAAAATTTTGAGCTTCATACGATGCCTGCCTTCTGGTGAAGACCTGGTTACACCGGCTAAGCTTCATAAAGAAATTTAAATGCACTAGTCAGTTTCCATTTCTTTTCACTTTCTTCTAACTTCCCCCTACTTCTTTGTGCACTAGCATGTACCTGAACTTAGACGGAAATATTCATCTCCTTGAGGACGAGTTACCTGAGGAGGAGACAACTGGATAGTTTAGCTACTTGTCTGGAAAGAACTAAGATGACTCACACACATGGTATCTGTCATTTCAAGTTTATAAGAGTATATGTCTATAAGGATGATTTTGACAAGGCTGTGAATTGAACTAGATAAAGGAGCATAGAACCTAAAGGTTGTCGAGTCACAAGTCCTGACCTTAATGTGGTTCCAAATACATCATTAATCCAAAGGTCTTAACCGATCTTCAAACTTCGATTTGGAAGGACAAATTTAACAATCGTCACCATTCTACCATTTTTATTTTTCTTTTCTTTCTTTTCTTTTTGCATCACTTATTCTCCTAATAAGTGTTTGCTAGAGACTAGCAAAGCTAAGTATGGGGGGGGGGGTTATGAATAACTATTCACTCACCTTTATTCCTTTATTTTGTCTTTAAAACCCTAGTTAAATGCATGTAAATGGATCTAACTTGTACAAATTAACACTCTGACACGTGCCTGTAAATAGTGCTTAAGTGCTTGTATTTAAATAAAAATAAATGAATAAAAAAGGGAAAAATAAAGGAAGTATTCCAAATACTGACTAACCCTAAACCCCAAGACCAAGTCAATATTGACTTGATCGATAAGGAATAAAGTAGGGGGAGATAAGGGCAAATAAATACAGACAAACTGACACTATCACCCAGAAACACTATGTAACTTGTACACTAATTTATACACACTCATATACACTTCAAATAAAAATATTTTCAACATCCAACATGTACATATAAATACATATAAAAAGTACCTAAATAATTCCACCTGAAAATAAGGTATAGTGTGACTAGGACACTGATGAACCTCGATTTCATCATATTAATTTTCTTATTTTAATACCCTAGCTTACATGAGTATCAATAAAAATTAGATTAATTGTTGTATATATCTGAGTCTTGAAATAAATTAAAAATACAAAAAATGACAAAACCACAATCGTAGTGTTTTTATACCTTTAAAATGCTCATAAAAAATATTTCTCCCTTTGTTTCACCTCTTTTGCATTTTTGGTCAACATGAAACTTGTAGATCTCATCGAGATCTACAACTTTCATATTTTGACTTTTTCCAAAATCGCCCCTTCTTTTATTTCTTTTTGATTTTTCTTTTTTTTTCTATTTTTGAATAATCCTATTGGGCCATGTGGCTCTTTTTGGTTGAGCCACGTGACTCGTGCCCCTCGCACCATCTGTCGCCTCTCTCAACCACCCGATCCACTCCAGGGGCTTCAATCTCTATTGTTCATTCCCGCTTCGATTTCCACCCTTCGATCGCTGTCTAGATGGCATCTGGACTACCCGTTTCTGCCCACTTCCCCTCTTGCCATGTGTCGCCCTCCAACACCACCCGATCTTCTCCAAAGCACTTCAATCGCAGCCGCTGGTCCACGCTTCGCTCTCTGCCCTCCGATGCTTCTCCATATTTCATCTGGAACACCCACCATCGCTCGCTGCGTGACCATTAGATCTGTAGATCTAACGACCACGATCACTTCACCCACGACCCTTGGATGCGGCCTGATTGATTTGATCAGAGCCACCTCCTTGCGTCTCCCTCACAGTCGTTGGATCATAAGATCCAACGGTCGAGACTTCATCTTCCACCTTCTAAAACCTCTTCTCTCCCACAACCTCCACCAAGCAAACTGCTTGCCCCCTTCCTATTTACTCCTCCTTCCCAACGTTCCCCTCGTCTCTCTCATCATGCCCGGTCAAAGCCCACTCATTCTTCACCCTCGCGGACCACTTAGCTGCCCATGACTTTTTCTCACTTGCTCCACATTTTCCTCGCAAGGCACGATCTCCACCAACTGCATCTCGACCTTCTTCCTTCAAATAAGCCGTGACCACCCAAAAATCAACTTGTCCACCTTTATGCGGGTCACAGTCTAGTATCTCTCCACCTTCCCGTGATAGGGGGAGGATGGATCGACGATGCAACGACTACCATCTATCTCGGTGTCTACCCATGGCCATGGTTGGCCATGTCTCCTGCTCTACAACGCCGGCAAGCTGCTCCTCTTGGCTATTGGAGTTCAGCGAAGACTAGAGTTCCCATCAGTGCTCAGCCCAGGCCGCCGCAGTCGTCATTATCTCTATGTAAGTCTTCTCGATTCCTTAAGCTTTTTCTTCTGATTTCTTCCAATCCATTAGGAAAACTTCGCCATTATCACCCTTCATTGACCACCTAAGTAGCTTCATCTATCCACGCTCACCTTCATGCATACCTCCGACCATTTTTCCTTCCCCAGGACCTATCAACCTCTGCTCCACCTTCTCTCCAGTTCTCTAAAGAGAAGCTCCGGTTCCTCCCGTCCTCTGCTCGCAAGGAACCCCACTCCATTCACTTCTCCCTCATGCGCACACACTTCGGCTAAAGTCTAACATATGCAGGTACTTCTTTCACTGGTCGGAGTCCGCGTCGGAGCCAAGTTCAAGGGCTTCATCTCCAATTATCTCACGTCACCACTCCAACCTAGACGGCTGCAACGATTCTCCTGCATCTGTGCTTCATTGCCCACGTCTCCAGGACCTCCTCCGACCATCTGACGGATGGCGGAAGCCTGGAGGAGGAAAGAGCCTCTCGCCGGAGCCTCACCAAGTCTGCCGTAGGAGGCGACCGAGAGGAGGAACTAGATGAGCAGTTGCCGTCTGATCTTCAAGATTGGACAGTCCACAGTAGGTCACGTCACTGCCTCGAGCCGCCACTTCGAGCCTCCAGGTTCAGAACGCCCGAGCCAAGCTGTATCTCTAGCTAATGACATGTGGCCCAAACCTCCAGCTGTGTGCCTGAGCCTCGCCCTGAGCCTGCACCAACCATCAAGCCTATCCCCACGTGCCTTGGTCACGTGAGGCTGGAAAAATTGTAGGGGGCCCTACCATCTTCTCTAATTTGCAAAAAGATCCAATGAGCACGTGCATACCACACATGCCTGGGATTAATTGCACCTGACCCCCCTCCGAGTTTCAATAATAGCAACTTAGTCCCCGTACGTGTGGGTAAATTACAAGGAAGTCCTCATAGCTTTTCTTATTTACAATTAAGTCCTCCCAGGGACCTGTTTATAATGTTTTTCTATTTATTTTTCATGTGTTCTTTATGTTTATGCACCTGGACTCCTTTGTGGATATCTTGAGCATCCCGAGCTCCGTTTTCGTTTATTTCAATTGTGTTACGAAGTTACTTCATTTCTTTCTGATGGCATGACTTGCTTTCTGATTTGACACTTTAAATTTTGATGGTCAATTTTAGTAATGCAGTGCCTTTTATGTAATAATTTCTCATGCCTTGTATTAATTAATCAATGGAGTTTGTTTCATTATTGGATCCTGAAGTTGACAACATTTTACTGGCTCAATTGGTCTATCTAATTAGGGCATAGTTGCATAACTTTACATTTGCATTCTGTTGCATGTTAAAAATCAAATAAAAAGTGTCTGCATGTGTCAACCTCATCTGCTTCATGTTTCTCTACACTTTGACCTATGAGTTCTTTATTTATCACTTAATATGAGTAATGAGAGTCTAAATAGACAAATAAGAGGCTCGTGTCCCTGAGTTCATTCTTTGGCTTGCCCAAGTAAAATAAATTCGTCTTTGATTTAATTGACAAATTAATTAGAGATTTTTGATGGATCGAATTTAGCCCGACTGCAATGACATCCGAGTCTTAATTCCACAATTTTAAAGGGCTGAATTAGCAGTTCGTCAAATGGCACCTTTGCCGGGGACACGACTCATCTTTTATCTTATTTAGATTTTTACTATTTGATCGAGTGATAACTCCTAACTTGTAGGTCTTTTTATTCATTTCTCTTGCATTGTTTTGATTCTCTAATATTTATCTAATGTTTGCATTTTGTGGCAAGGTCCCTTGGCGATAAAGGAGGCAATGAGCGGGAGCTCCCACTGCGAGCAGCCGCAGAAGCGATCATTGGAGAAATTGAAGAGAATTAATACCTCTTGCAATTTTCATGCATTTCATGTAATAATCATCTTTATAGTGGTCTTTGTTTGAAGACTCGTAAGTGTAAATGAACGAAGGTAATTGTGGATGTGTGGGGCTTGCCCCGATTGAGTGTCGATTTAGGATCAAGCACATGGCTCTTCGAGCTATTTCCTTTTTTTAATCTTATGTGTTTGATCGTAGGTAGTACACACATTATTTTGAGACACACATAAACATCTCTTCACTTAGCCAAATTAAATATGTTCTTTCCCCTCTAATAGAAGCACGCTAGGCGTTGTTTTCATCTACTTGCATACATTCAGCATTTTGGTTTTAATTCAGTCTTGTTTCTTCCTGAAGATAGCTAAAGGCAATGTGAGTTTTCTTCTTAGGCATAGATCATGATTTCTCGTATGCATTAGCTTTTTCTCGAATCCTCCTTGATTGATCACCTAGGATTAATGGAAATTGGAAATGAGCGGTAGATAATGTTTGATTGATTTGTTCTCTCATTAATCATTGATAACCTTAAAGCTAAATATTGGGACTGATAATGCAAGTCGACCAATAAAATGGAGTAAAATCATGTTTTGGGAGAGAAACACCCTCGTTTATGTAGGATATATTTGAGTTGACATATCAATAATCCTTGTGTAAATTAGATGTATTTGCTTTTATCACTAATAAAAATGACAAGATAAATAACCAACATTTATTGGTTTCATGCGTGAATTAGTGAATCAAGGGTATTGCTTGGTTGATTGAGCCTTGTTTGTTTCGACACCCTCCCATAGACCCTAAGTACTCCATCCATCTCCATAGATTTATCCCTTCATGTGTATATCCATCCTAACCTCTCTGTTCCCCTAAGGTTTCCCCAACTTCACTTATACATCTCTTTACTTAGCCTATTCTCAGCCTAAGTATAGGGGGGACCTGAGTCCCCGTGAATTCCTGACTCATTTACCCTTCTCTCCGATACTTAGGTTATTCTTAACCTAAGTATAGGCGGCATCCTCCTCAGTTCCAATATTTCTTCCTACATCTTAAATTGAGCTATGGCTTTGTATCACTTAGTGCTATGAGGACATAACAAAATTTAAGTATAGGGGGGTATACCGTCTATACAGTATATATGTACTTTAGCCATAGCTTAATTTGAAATTTTTGAAAATTTTGAAAAATTTAAAAACTTTTTAGGCTAGAGTATAACTTTTCTTTAACTGAGTTGGATGGAATACTCTCAAGGTTTATATTTTTTTTCTACTATGTTACATCATTTTGAAGAAAATATTTTGGAAATGGTTTGAAAAATGAATCTTACTTGTTTTGAAAAATCGTTTGAAAAATGTTTGAAAAATCTGTATATATGTGACACTATTTTGAAAATCTTTTTCAAAAATATTTTTTTAAAAAAGGTTTAAATGAGACTAACCTGTGTTTATAAATATACATTTAAAAATATTTTTGATGAAGGAGTTGGTTTAATCCTTGACACTTCCACATTCACACAAGATTAGTGATGTTCAAGAACACTTGGTTTACGGGGTCATGAGATTATAAGTTAACTAGCCTTAGTCATCAGGGTCTCTAACTTAATTATCCATATTTCCCTAATTCGAAAGATTTGCATGCTTAATCTCTAGCCTTAAAAGACCTCACATGCACCACTGCAGTTACGATGAGATGAGTTGAAATTTCACTTGAGGAACTGGGATGAGGGATTTTAGTTTGGACCTAATTTAATGATGCTCGAGATGGGATAAAATCAATGAAGGCTTCATGAAACCTGAGTGTCAATATTTTAGCCAGTATGAGAACATGGTTCTTGTACTAATCTCTTGACATTCACCTAAGTTCCAGGGTGAGATAAAATGTTGATCAGTGTGCGCCAACTCTTGTTAAAAGCAGTGGAGCTAGACAAAAAGCAAAGAAAGGAAAATAAAGAAATAAAAGCTCTCACCCTTCAAAGTCACATATCCAAAGCTTCCACCAAAGGCGAGTGCTCCCAACCATTTCAAAGTGTCCACTTGGACCACCGCTATTTAGGACCAGGAGTCGAGCTTGCACCAAAAAGGATCTACATTGTAAATGCTACAAATCTGGGTGTCGAAGGTACGAAAGATACTCAAAAAAAGGCACACACCGCTGTACTCCCAGGAAAACAAGTGCAGATGACTCCAACTTCTTTTGACGGACAAATTGATCAACAACAAAATATGTGTTGAGTTAATAAGTCACTCGAGAGGATCCATGTTCCAATGAGAGGGAGAGAAGAAATGACATAATTCTAAACCTCCATCAACTGGCCTGCTACCTACATTTCTGAGTCTGACAACTAAAGATACAATGGATTGGATGCAATATTTGATTTATTTCCTAGTGTTGAGGATTGGGTTCTTAGGAGAGTCTCTTGGGCTGGAACCTTGGGTGATGTTGCGACTCTACTCTTATGACTGCGGTCAACACTTAATATCATAACCTTATTCTATATGTATATAGAGAAAGTCTGATAAATGAGAGAAATTGGATACCTCTTGATTAGAGTTCGGTTCAGCTTTGAAATTTTGGATCTCTAAAATCGAGTGTTTTTTAACAGAGCAGGTCTTGAATTTACATGCATAATCAGGGGTTAATCCAACTCACTCATGCTTGAGATTCTCAAGGACAAGCATAGATTAAATATAGGGGGATGATGAACCTCGGTTTGATCATATTAATTTTCCTATTTTGATCCCTTGCTTAAATGAGTTTCAATAAAAACCAGATTAATTGTTGTATATATCTGAGTCTTGAAATAAATTAAAAATACAAAAAATGACAAAACCAAAATCGTAGTATTTTTATACCTTTAAAAATGCTCACAAAAATATTTCTCCATCTCTTTGACCACTTTTGAATTTTTGGTCAGATAAAACTTGTAGATCTCATCGAGATATACAACTTTCATGTTTTGAGTTTTTCCAAATTCATCTTCCTGTTATTTCTTTTGATTTTTCTTTTATTTTTCTATTTTCGAATAATCCGATTGGGCCACATGGCTCTTTCTGGTCGAGCCATGTGTCCCGAGCCCCTCGCGCCACCCGCCACCTTTCTCAACTGCTCGATCCATTCCAGGAGCTTCAATCTCTGCTGTTCATTCCCTCTTCAATTTCTGCCCTCCGTTCGTTGTCCAAATGGCATTTGGACCACCCGTTTATGCCCACTTCCCCTCTCTCCATGTGTCGCCCTCCAGCACTGCCCGATCTTCTCAAAAGTGCTTTAATCACAGTCGTTGGTCCGCACTTCGCTCTTCACCCTCCGATGATTCTCCAGATTTCATCTTGAACACCCACCATCTCCCCCTATGTGACCATTAGATCTGTAGATCTAACGGCCACGATCACTTCACCCACGACCCTTAGATGCGGCCCGATCGATTTGATCAGAGGCGACTCCTTGCACCTCCCTCTCATCCATTGGATCACAAGATCCAACGGTCGAGACTTCATCTTCCACCTTCAAACCCTCTTCTCTCCCACAACCTCCACCAAGCGAATCGCTCGCCCCCTTCCTATTTTCTCCACATTCCCAATGTTCCCCTCATCTCTCTCAACATGCCCAGTCAAAGCCCACTCATCCTTGACCCTCGTGGACCACTTAGCTGCCCATGACCTTCTCTCACTCGCTCCACATTTTCCTCGCAAGGCATGATCTCCACCAACTGCATCTCAACCTTCTTCCTTCAAATAAGCCGTGACCGCCCCAAAAATCAACTCGTCCACCTTTATGCAGGTCACAACCTAGCATCTCTCTGCCTACCCGTAACAGGGGTGGACCATGCAATGACCGCCGTCGATCCCGATATCGACCCAAGGCCATGGTAGGTCATGTCTCCGGCTCTCAACCGCCGATGAGATGCTCCTCTTGGCCGCTAGAGTTCAGCAAAGATCGGAGTGCCCATCAGTGCTCTGCCCAGGCTGCCGTAGTCGCCATTATCTCCAGGTAAGTCTTCTCGATTCCTTATGCTTTTTCTTCTAATTTCATCCAATCCAGTAGGCGATCCTCATCATTATCACCCTCCATTTACCACCTAAGTAGCTTCGTCTATCCACGCTCTCCTTCGCTCATACCTCCGACTGTCGTTTTCCCTTCTCTAGGACCTATCCATCTTCGCTCCACCTTCTCTCTAGTTCGCCGGAGGGAAGCTCTGGTTCCTCACGTCTTCCGCTCATAAGGAACCCCACTCCATTAACATCTCCCTTACGCATGCACGCTTTGGCTTAAGTCTAACATATGCAAGTACTTCTTTCATTGGTCGGAGTCCTCGCCGGAGCCAAGTTCAAGGGCTTCATCTCCAGCTATCTCACGTCGCCACTCCAACCCAGACCGCCCCAGCAATTCTCTTGAATCTGAGCTTCATTGCCTATGTCTCCTGGACCTTCTCCGATAATTTGACGGTCGACAGAAGCCTGGAGGAGGAAAGAGCCTCTCGCTAGAGCCCCACCAAGTCCGCCGTAGGAGGCGGCAGAGAGGAGGAACTTGATGAGTAGTTGCCATTCGATCTTCAAGATCGGATGGTCCACAATAGGCCACGTCACTGTCCTGAGTGCCACTTCGAGTCTCCAGGTTCGGGACGCCCGAGCCAAGCCGTATCTCTAGCTGATGACACGTGGCCCAAACCTCCAGCTGTGCACCCGAGCCTCGCCCTGAGCCTGCGCCGCCCACTTTCCTTGGTCACATGAGGGCTGGGCAAATTGTAGGGGGCTCACTGATGAACCACGGATCTACCCTTTTAATAGTGTCTAATTGACGATTTCGTTGCAGTCGGATAAATCCGGATTGATAAAAAATAACCGCACAAATCGATGAATCGTCGAATTAATGTATGTGCGGTTTATGTTTGTTTAGCCTGGTCAAGCCCTGGGGCCGACTCAAGGAGGCAAAGAAACAACTCGGGATCAAGTTAGAGGGATTAGATTGCGGTTTTCCAAGTGGATTTTTTTTTAATTTTTTATGCAATAAAAATGCCAAATGCAGAATATGAATGAACTAGGTTATTAAAAAAATCAACTTAGCCAAATTTAATTTTAATGTGAAGTTAATCCAAAATTGACGAAATTGTATTTTTTCTGTAAACCTAATTCAATGATTAATGCAAAATGGATTTTTTTGGAATTTTTAGATTTAAAATGCACGAATGAAAAATGCGAACTTTTTTGAGGTTTTTATGCAATTTCTCGTGCAAAGGATATGCAAAAATAATGAAAAATTTATTGGAAGATAAACATGATGAAATGAAGCTACATTATTTTTTTTAGAATTTTCTAACACTTTATGATTTTGTTATGAATTTTTTTACTAAAAACAGAGTGAATGTGCGTATTTAATTCCTAATAAATCCTTAAAGTCAAATTATCCAGAGAACTATTTATCTCAAATAGATATTTTAATAAGGAATTAAGGAGATTGAAATTTCTCAAAAATGATCTTTATGTATTTAACTAAAAATAAATTACAGAAATCACCTTAGAATTTATTTTATGCAAATGACAACTCCAATTTTGACGAAACATGGATAGTAATTAAAGCACAAATAGAGGCATCATCTATAATTGTTTCACAATTTTTAGACCAAGAAATAAATACGTACAAATTTCAGAGCTTAAATAGGTAAAATATCACTGATTTTTAATCTTTGATTTTTAATAAATAATTTAATGCTCACAAAAATGTAAATAAATAGCCAGGAGATAAAGATTTTGTTGCTCTATAACTTGCTATTTTTAATTAAAATAAATGATGCTATTTTGAAGTCCAAATTATCACTCAAAGACAAGGGTCTCTTTTCAATACGAAATGAAAGCTGAATGAATTGAAATGTGAACAAGGATTGTTTTTCAAATGAAGAAATACAATGGACTAAGTATGCAATATTTAAAAAAATAAAAAAAATGGAAAATGACCTTACGTGGGTTCCAAGAATGGAACCCACCCTCCCACTTCCCACGCTAGGGTTGGGCAGGGGGCGAGGCGTGGCGGTGGCAGGTCCTTGGAGGGCGGTGGTGCGCGGTCGGCGTGGCGCGGCCTAACGATGGCGCATGGGCGGAGCAGGGCTACGACCGTGCGTGGAGCACGAGGGGACGCACAATCAGGGACTGCGTCGGCTAGAGCTTGGCCGGTGGACTGGGAGGACGGGGTGACTGAGCACCTCGGCGAGGGGGCAGCGAGGCCAACTGCATCGGGCGACACCTGGCGGGGAGGATGATGACGTGCGGAGTGCGAGGGGACACATGACGTCACGTGGGCAGAGGGTGATGGTGCTGGTGTGCGCGCGTCGCCCGCAAGGAGGTGACGACGAGATGAGGCGTTGCAGTTGGAGCTGGGGCTTGTAGAAGGAGCACGACCGTGGATGGTGACTGTGGCCTGGAGGGGAGGCGACGTCGAGGGGAGCCTGGAGGTCGGCGTGGGGTTTGCGGCTGGAGAGCAGCCGCGCGGGACGGTGGCGGCGCTGGTCGTCGACGGAAAGAGGTGCGCGCGGCTGCATGCCTGGAGGTGCGCACGCGCGAACGGAGGTCACGGGGCGGTTGGGGCCAGGCCGTCAGGCGGTTGGGGCCGCTGGGCAGAGCATAAGTGTAGGCGGAGGCGGGCCGCTGCGGGATTGCGCATGCAGACCGCTCGCTGGGCTGGAGCGACACCGCTCACGACGAGGTCGGCGGGAGGGTGGACTACAGGCTGGATGGCTGCCCGTACGGGAGGACGGCAACACCGGAGGAGGTTGCGGCCGTGCAGACTTCCTGCAGTTTTTTTTTATTTTTTTATTTTTTTTATTTTGTAATTTTTTATTATATTTTTTTAAACAGGAACTAAGATGTGGAAATGGTGGTGACTATGAATGTATGCAAGGGTGGTGATGTGGATGATTGTGATGGTTGTGGTATTTATGAAGATGTTTTGTGATGAACAATAAGGAAATAATTTGTTAGATAAAAAGAAAATGAAGTGAGAAGATAGGATAAAAAATATACATGTGTGGTCGCCGAAGGTGGAGCTACAATGTGCGGCTCTCGTCGTCGTGGCCTTGATCCGATTTGGCGATCGAAAATCGGAGAAGCTCCGTGAGCTTGGCTGGCATCTCACTATGTGGAGATTAACTGCGGATCTCGCCTTGAGGTTGTCGTCGCTCGACTCGTCTCCCACAGCTGTCACCTGAAGGTTAAAGGGGCTCGATCTCACTTCTCTCGAAAATGGAAGATGATGAACAATGGAGGAGGAGATGAGAATATAAAGAGAGAGGAAAGGGAAGTTGGAGAAGAGATGGAGAGAGTGGAGTAATGGGGAGTTATTGGCTTGGAGTGGAAGACAAGTAAGGGGAGAAGAGGTAAAAGGGGGATAAAATATATAAGTAATAAAATAATATAGTAGGCTACTAAAAATAATTAAAATAGTAATAGTAAAATAATAATAATAAATCTGAAAATAATAAAATAAATCCTAAAATAATAAAAAATGGGGTGACATGTTGTGGCTCTAGGAGCTGCCACATGTCGCTCCTAGAAAATTCAAAAATTAAATGTAAAGAAAAATAAAAAAATAACAAAAGAGATTAAATCAAAAAGTGGTCAACACAAAAGTTGCTCGTCTCGACGAGATCTACAACTTTCGTGAAGGGTCAAAAATCAAAAGAAGTCATATGTAAAAAATGTATTTTTGGGTGGTACCTTAAAGATATAAAATACCGTATTTTATCTTTTGCAACTGTTTTTTGTCATTTTTAAAGAAGAGAAAAATCAAAACGAAGTTAGAAAAAATATGAAAAAAATATTTACAATTTAATCTATTTTTTGTATTTTTAATAATTAGGAAAATAAAAGGATAAAATAAAGGGCAAAAAGGTCAATATGTACAATTTACAAAAGGGGCCCAAAACCTAAGTTTTGCATACAAGCTCCAATTTTAATGAAATTGGTCTTGTTTTGAAGGTCTCTGAATGTATATTACTTTAAAAGTGAGTAGACCTAAATCAGACTCTATATGAGAGAGATATGCACATTTTAAGGCTCCTACTTTCAAACTTGGATTGAGGTTTTATTGGTCAATTTTACAAGTTGATATTTTTCTTTAATTAGTGTTAGTAATATATACACTATTGAGTTTGTTTTATTGGATTCGGAGTTAGTATAAAATATATAGAAATAAGGTATTTTATCTAATATACAGGTGAATATTTACAAGTGAAATTGGCTTCTTATTTAATACCAAGATGAATGCTAAAATGCAGATATTATGCTTGCATGCATGAATGCTAATTATGCAAGATAAGGGGAAATATGCTGCTATTTACTCAGGAACATAGCTCTATTTTCAGCTTTTAGAGTGATGAATAACAGATTCATCACCCGCCGACCTCCAATTTGCAAAAAGGTCCAATGAGCACATGCATACCACATGCTTGGGATTAATTGCACCCGACCCCCTCCGGGTTTCAATAATTGCAATTTAGTCCCCGCGCGTGTGGGTAAGTTACAAGGAAGTCCTCTTAGCTTTTACTATTTACAATTAAGTCCTCCTAAGGACTTTTTGCAATGTTTTCCTATTTATTTTTCATGTTTTCTTTGTGTTTATGCCCTGAGCATCCGAGCTCTGTTTTCATTGATTTCAGTTTCGTTGTGAAGCTTATTTCATTATCTTTCTAATGGCATGACTTGCTTTCTGATTTGATACTTTAAATTTGATGATCAATTTTAGTAATGCAGTGTCTTTTATGTAATGATTTCTCATGCCTTATATTAATTCATCAATCTAATTTGTTTTATTATTAGATATTGAAGTTGACTACATTTCATTGGCTCAATTGTTCTATCTAATTAGGGCATATTTTCATAAATTTACATTTGCATTCTGTTGCATGTTAAAAATAAAATAAAGTGTCTGCATGTTTCGTCTGCTTCGTGTTTCTTTGCACTGTGACCTATGAGTTCTTTATTTATTGCTTAATCTGAGTAATGGGAGTCTATATAGATACTTAAGAGGCTCGTATTCTTAAGTTCGACCTTGGGCTTGCCCAAGTAAAATAAATTCGATCACTTTGATTTAATTGACAAATTAATTAGCGATTTTTGATGGATCGAGTTTAATGAAATCCGAGTGTTAATTCCACACTTTTAAAGGGCTGAATTAGCGGTTCGTCAGATACACAAATGAAAAAGCTGCAAACAGAACTTCACATATCAATATCTTCTCCATCAGAACTCAAAATTGACCAAACTCACCTTTATTTTTCTCTAAATTAAATTATTTATATATTGAATTTGGCTTCTTTAAAATTGCAAAAGTTGGATTTTGGGTCCCTATTGTTCGATAGAAATGTATATTATATTCATTTTAACCATTCTTTATATCTTTAGCTTCTTGTATTCTTGTATACTTCCAAATATTAATTGAAACACATTTAATTAATAAATATAAAATAAAATCATTAAAAAATAATTAAAATAAATAATACAACAAAATACATAGGTATACCATACTTATATTATACATACTTATATTTATATAGGTATAAAAATAAAACCAAAAAATAAAATAATACATACACACAAAATTAAATTTCTTATAAATATATAAAATAATAAGAATCTAAAATACCAAAAAATTTAAATGCACAAAATTTAGGTATTTATACATATAATTATACTTGTAAAAATTAACAACTAATAAATAAGATGATAAAATTAAATAAAAATAACCTTAAAATAGTACATAAATAAAGAAAAAACTTTCATAATTTGGAAAACAAATTATTAAAATCATTTTCTATATTATTTCTATTTTCTATTTTCCTTTTCATTTATATTTTATCTCTTTGTGGCTGATGCTGACCAATCGGGGAGTGACTTTGGTTGACCTCGGTCAACTCCCCACTCCCCTTTTAGACCGGTCTGTTCACAGTTTTTCCCAATTTGTTTCCTTTTTTCTTGATCGATCCAAGTCCTTCTACCTTCAATCTATTCTTCTGAAACCTTTATCTAACTCTGATCTTTCATGCGGATCAAGAGTTGGTACCAATCAACCCTCAATGCGATCAAAAATCCCTGGTAAAGGGAGCTTCTAGGGCTGCTTGTATATATAATCACCTCCTCCTTTTTTTTATTTTTAATCCCTCTTGCTCAAATTTTGGACCCTTGGATTGAAGATTGGAGTGTTTCTCTATGATAGGGTGTGATCCCCATCGATTCATAATGAGGAGTAAGATAGCTTGAAGCGTTCAACCCTTCGTTGCAGCTCCTCCATACGATCTCTGCTCCTGGCCACATCATGCAGATGAGATGCTTCTTTCTTTGCTTTTTCGATTCTTAGCAATAGTAATATCGTAACTTTGCATTTTATTTCGTTTGATTTCATCATTTATATCCTAAAATCCTAAAAATGTAGTTCGTCGGAGCTCTAGGCTCCTGCCTCTATTCACCATGATCCGATCGTCCTCCAACTCTCCTGATCACCTCCACATCTTCCTCTCTTCGCCTACTATTGCCTCGACCCATAATCACCCCACATCTTGCTCAGATATGGGAGATCCATACTCTTCCTCTACTTCTCATCAGAGGACACTCATCCCTCCATTTTAGACTCTATTTTGGTTCACCAGTGGGTCTAGAAACAACATCTTCGAACCCTGAGGCATTTTGTGCAGGCCTGAACATCCAAGGACTCCATCTGGGAGTTGAATCCACCTAGGTTGCAGCTCCAGGCACCCGAGGACTCCTCTAACCTTTCATGACTACTCTGATGAGGTATGCAATTTTTTGAAGCATTCCCTAGCTACATAACCTTCCTAGGAAGCCATCGAGCACCTCAACAACAAAGAAGATGGTCGGAGGCTCGAGATTTTTTGACGGTCGAAGGAGCGGGACCCAGTTGTTCTTCCCAGTTCATCTTGCATCCGTCTGATCAGGAGCCTGCTCCAGGTCCTACTCTAGTCATCGAATTGAGGCCAACCATCACCATTAGATCCCATTAGTATCTAATATATGTGATTGATTCACGAAGGGTATCAAGTGCTATGGATCATGAGATGTAGTTAAGTGATTAGATCTAAGCCGTTGACCGACGCAATGTGGGGGATAATTTGCACACCTGGTCCCCCGTAATTTTGTATTTAATACTTATCATCAATCTTTCGTCTGTAGTTCAAATATTTTTGCAATATTTTAATTAGGGTCCCCGAGATTATTTTATTTGCATTTCAGTCCAATCCACATCACCTCACGTACCTGTACGCATGAGGGGATGGGATTTTTGTGTGGATATACATGCATGTTGTGTAAATTTTTTTGGTCCAAAGACTTCAAATATTATGTATTATTTTCTGGTAAATTTGCATATTGGGACCTATTATTCTAAATTATTACATTTAAAATCCTGTCAGCGCGGATAATGTTTTAAAATGTGGAAAATTTCTTGCATGACCCTGTATTTGTTTGAAATGTTATTAAATTCTTATAAATATTAAGGAAGTTGCATGTAGGTCCCTATAGTGCATATTTAATTTTGTTTTTGTATTTTAATTATTAAAATTATCATTTTATATAAAAAATTACAGGAATATTAAGTGCCTGGAACCATATTACATGATAAATATTTTTCTTAAGAAAATTAAAATTATTTTCTGATTTATAAAAATATAAAACATTGCATTTTCTTTTGTTCATGAAAAATGCATAAAAATTATAAAATATTTCAAAAAAATCCATAAAAATTAATTTTCTAGCAAATTATTTTTGCAAAATATCATTAAGCTCTTATTGAAAAATACAGAATAATTTATAAAAAATATAAAAATCCAAAGAAAAATCATAAAGATATTTTCTAAGTTCTGAATTTTCTTTAGATTATCTAGAATTAAGAAAAAATGAATTTAGGCTCAACTGAAATGATAGGTATTTACAACCAATTTCAAGTTTTCTGATTTACTGTTTTGCTTATTTTGTGTATTTCTTATGTAAAATCCATAAAAAAATATAAAAAATTATCCATAATCAACAAAAATAGAGAAAATATTATAAAATCCAAAAATATTTTATTTTTAATTTTTGAGTTTATTTGCTATTTTTGAAAAATCCAAAACATCTCTTATTCCTTTGCTTATTATATATATATATATCCATATATTGCATATTACTATGTCTTTTAAACATCAAAAATGAAATTCTCAATAATTAAAAAATAATATATCAGAATCAAAAACCCACAAAAGTATTTTAAAATCCTCTAAAAGAAAAAACACTCTAAAAAATCCTAAGATGTCTATTCATTTTTGTTGCTTTACCTCGTGTCCTCCTTTGTGGTTTGACCCATATTGCTTGCATACTATACACATTCTTTCTAGGATATAATAAGTTTTAGGTCACCTACACTTATTGCTTAATCATTGTTGTGGGTTAATTGTTGATTGATTGGATTGTTTGAGTTTTGTATGCTGAGAGAGATGCCGACATAACGATTGCTGGATCACACTTGTCCGACACTGCATGCCCTCCAAGATCGGATGTTAGGAACCTCGAATTGTCCCTTCATCATCCTGATACTTTCATCTCCTTTATTCACCATGCTCAATACAAATCCTCTTGAAATCAAAGATGAATAGTTGGAGGAAAAATTGTTCGGACTTCGTGAACTTCTCATTGAACTTCCCAAATCTTTTATCTTCTGAGGTTCATACAAACTCACTTCCTAGACATCTATAGACTCATGACCCTCTTGATTGCAGGTTCAATCACTCAGGGGATGGTCACACACTGACCAACCCCTTTTTCTCTTCCTTTATCACTGAGGAAGACCTTCGCCTTAGTGAGCTCGATTTGATTTCCACCTCTCTTCTAACCTAAACCCATTTTCTAATGAGGAAATTCAGAAGATTCATACATGATGCCTCCCAAGAAGAATAATGATGATGAGGATCGTGAAGATCCATAATGGCAGATACTTGCTAGGTTGGCTGCATCGGAACAACGTAATATGATATTCAGAGCACATATAAGCCAACTTAACATGGGAAATGACAACCTATGGATGCGATGTACAATGTTGGGCAATATAGAAATCTAGATTTGGTTAAGTCCAGCCTACCCTGATGTAGATACGAATTGAAGCCACACTTTCTGTTATTACTGCCCAAGTTCAATGGGAATGCACACGAGTCATATGCATTCCTTAGAGACTTTGAGTTTGTTTGTGATAGCCTTAGGAATCCTACGGTTACTCAGTACTATATTAGGGTCAAAGCTCTTCCATTCGCCTTGGGAGATGAGGTTGACTATTGGTTGAAAAACCTTAGGGTAGTTATACCTATCTATACACAATTCAAGGATAGGTGCCTAAAGAAGTTCTACCCTTTGAATATTACTAATCAGATGAGGACACACATCGTAATTTTCTCCCATCTATGTAATGAACCTTTCTGTGACACATGGGAGAGATTTAAGGATATCCTGTAGAAGTTTTCTTGCCATGGTATGGAAGATAACATCTAATGAATAACCATTCATCTACCATAATGCAACTTGTATACACAGATGAAAAATAATAAACCAAACTTCATAGGCCAATATCTACTCCATACAAATTCAAATTGAACCAAACTCACCTCCATTATATTTCAAATTAAATTATCTATCTAATGAAGGTAGTTTCATTAAAAATGGAGTTAAGATACAAAAGCTAATTTTTTGGTGGCACTATTGTACTGTGTATCTGTATATAATATTCATATATTTTATTTTTTATATTTTTACTCTTCTTATATTTTTAAATAATTGTATATATTATTAAAAATATATTAAAAATATAAATACAAAAATAAAACCATTAAAACACTCCTAAAATAAACAATACATTATACTATATAGGTATACCATATCTATAATATACATATATGTAATTTTTATACATGTAAACAAAATCCTAAAAATAAAACAAAAAAGCATGTAAATATGTATTTAATAATATTATAAATACATAAAATATGTAAATATGATAATAAGTAATAAATATATAAAATAGAAATCAAACATACACAATATAGGTAAATACACCTATATATGTATATGTAAAAATTGACCTATAATAAATAAGGCTGTTAAAATAGATAAAAATCACAGAAAAATAGTTTGAAAAATAATAAACATTTTTTATGTTATTGTTTTAATTAATGAAATCATCTACATATTTTTATTGAATTTATGTGAAATTCCAATTATTCTTTATCCTGACTTGGTCCACATGGACCAATAAGGAGCCAACATTTGTTGACCCTAGGTCAACTGTACCACCCCCTAGCCAGTGACCTATCAAACGCATGACCCCCCTTTATTCCTTGACTTTTAACGCCATCTCCTTACCTCCTCATGGATTGAGCCCTTCTCTAAATTTCTCAATGAGACCACCCTCCACCTCGCTACGATCATAGATTCCACCAACTCCTCTTCCTCTTCACGTAATCTCTAATCGAAGACCCTCGTTGACCACTTCTATAAAATCAAATCTCTGTCTTCTTTTTTGAGTTCAATCCCTCATGAATCCTTCATATCCAAAACGATCAGTGTATGGGGTGTGACCCTTATGATAGGAGGTGATCCTCTTGATTGGTAGTGAGGAAAAGATCGATTTTGAGGTGATTAAACCATCGTCGGAGAAGCTTCTCTAATGGAATTGCTCCCATATCTTCCAGGATCAGGTGAGCTCTCTATCCTAGCATTTTAGTTTCATTTTTAGTTCAATAGCATAGATTTTCCTTTTATTTCACCTAATTTCATCTCTTATAACAAAAAATTCAAAATTAAAGTTTGTCGGAGGTTGGAGATCTGACCTTCGATCATCGTGTTTGATCGATTGTTGCAACCCATTGACCACCCCACCTCGTCCCCCTTCTCTTCTCCAATATCCATATTGCCCCTTCCACCTTCGATTTTGCACAAATCGAAACATCGTATCTCCTCGTGCTTCACTAGAGATCAAATCAATTTCTCTCACCCTTGCCCAATTCCACTTTATAATGGGTCAAGGTAGTTTGCCCTCGTGCCCTTGTTCTTTTTGTGCAGGCAGCATGACCTTAGCTCCCCATCTAGGGGTGTTTCGAAGTGAAAAAAAAACCCTTTTTCAATTGTCTTGCTTCCTTGACCTCCAAACCTCTTCTCAGCAAGGTCCGGATCCTTTGGTAGACCTTTACAGCTGCAGAGGAACAACAAGAAACTTTTGGGACCTTCAGGAGCCATCGAGGTCATCGAATGTCGGAGCAAGGCCAGATCAAAGTTGCCAGGAGTCGTGTTCATCATTAGTTCTTCTAGGGCATCTATATACCGTCGGACGAAGAACCACACCCGGGTTTAATCCCATCTGCTTGATTAAAGCGAGGCGGTGCTCAACATGGATTGTTGATCGGCTTAAGTGAAACTCCTACAGCCATCGATCGCACTTTATTAGTGCAACATTTTGTTTAAGTCATGTAAATATAAACTTTAGTGCAACATTTTTAGTAAAATTTGCAATTGGACCCTTAGCTTTCTCGTATTTATACATGGATCCTCCCACCTCGCGTGTTATGCCACATGAGGCATAGTAAAAATTACATGTATGCCCCTTTGCTGTCTAGACCTGCTATTGAATGACGTTTAAGTTTTTTCAAATTGCAAAGAGATCCTTGTAATTGTGGCATTTTTATTTCTTGTATTTTGTGCAATATAAATATTGTTATTGCTTCAAAAATTGTAGGAAGAATTATGTTAGATGCCAGATACCATTCTTGCTCGTGTTTAAATTTTATTTACATTTTATGTAAATTTCTTATTTTCTAAAGATTAAAAACATGAATTTTCTCCATGTTTAGCTATAAAAACCCTTAAAAATTACAAAAACATTTCCAAAAAAGTATAAAATTTAGATTATCTATATTACTATATATTATATAACATATCTAAAAACCATTAAAAAATATAAAGTATAAAACTTAAAATCATAAAAACAAAAAATCCTTATAAAAATTAGAAAAATTATATAAAAATCCAAAAATATTTTCCTTTTTGTGAATTTATTTTAATATATATAATATATTAAAAATAGTTTTAGATTTATTTTGGACCTATTTATATTTATTAAACATAAAATAATCTCAAGTATTATTTGATTCACTATTTTATATATTTCAATTATCAAAGATACATAAAAATTAGTAAAAAAATTCTCCAAAAATAATTAAAAATATCTAAATGACAAAAAGTTTTATTTTTTGAAATTTAAATATATTTATACTTATTTATAATTATATAAAGCTATATTAACTATATACACTATATATTATTTACAATATTTATAATATCTATATTATTTTATATAATTATGTACTTATTTTAAAAAATCAAATAAAAATTAAAAATTTGAAAATAATACAAAATAAAAATTTAAAAAAAAATAAAAATATATAATAATTAAAAATTCATAAAAATCAAGTATAATTAAAAACCTACATAACAACAACAAAGCCTTTTCCCACATTAAGTTGGGCCTGCTACATGGATTCTTTTCCTCCATTCAGATCTATCTTGGGTCATTCTCGGGCTTAGTTCCAAAAAAAGTAAGATCCCTTCGTATAGTCTCATTCCAACACTTATTGGGCCTTCCTCACCCTCTTTTAGCCAGGTCAACATTCCAAAACTCACATCTCCTCACCAGTGCATCAGCTGACCTCCTTTGCTCTATGTGGTTCAACAACTCTACATATCTTGTAAAAACCCAAATAAAAACAAGAAAAATATAAAAATAATTAATATTAATTAGAAATATTTTTTTCATAATTATCTACCCTACCGTTTGCTCTATGTGGTTCAACAACTCTACATACTTTTAATATAAACACATATTGTAGAGTTAAATATAATAAACTTTGTATCACACTTCACATTGATTTATTCATCTATATATCGTGGGCTAATTGTTACATAAATTGTAGTTGATCACCGTAGGGATTGGTGTCTTAGCTTGATAAGTTGCTAGATCAATTTATTAGTTAAACAAATGGCATTATGCCAAGGAGCAAGATGTAGTGTAGCTTGTACATAGATTATCTGCCTTATTTATCTACTTTTATTTACTTTCCATAACTGTTTATTCGTTCTAATCATCTTCTCTATTTGCCTTTGCGTGGGCTCGTGACCAAGGTGTTTCTTTTAATAGATTGGTCTACCCGAGTGAGGCGGAGGCCGACCTATTCTTACTGGGCCAACATGAGAGAGCAGTAGGAGTAGTTTATTAACCTAGTGTATATTTATTTTCATTTTGGTGAGAGAGAGATATTTATATATAATTTGTAATAATTTGACTCTCAGACACTTAGACACTCTAGGACCCATTTCAGTAGGTGTTTGTTCACCTCAGGGTCCAATCGGCTTTTATGGTTTCACATTCTCACTTTTTTATCCCCCATATCATCCTCTTATTTTATTTCTCATGTTTTATGTTTTTCACCTTTTTTATATTATATTTTATTTTATTATTGAGACCTTAGATCTAAAATTTGCTTGATTGAGTAAATAAAGTCTAAAGCCTAATTTTGCTCATGTACCTATAATATGGACTTATCTCAAATTAAGTGGTGCTTCACGTTAACCATAATTCTGGTATATTCAAGTGTAGACGTAGTACATTAATCTCCTTGATTCATCATGCTCTATAAGTAACCTCATGAAATAGAAGATGAATAGTTGGAGGGAGATTTGTTTGAACGTCACAAACCTCTCGTTGAACTCTCCAAATATTATATCTTTTGAGGTCCATAAAACATAACTTCCTAGACCTCCCTAAACTCATGACCTCTTGAGTTCAAGTTCACTCACTTAAGGGATGGTCGCAACCGACCAACCCTTTTTCTCTTCGTTTCTCACCAAGGAAGACCTTCGCCTCGGTGAGCTTGAATTGATTTCCACATCTTCTTCTAACCTCAACCCATTTTCTGATGAAGGAAACTCAGAAGATTAATACACGATGCCTCCCAAGAAATAATAATGATGACGAGGATCATGAAGACCCATTCCAACAGATACTTGCTAGGTTGGATGCATCGGAACAACGAAATGCCATATTCAGGGCAAAGATAGGACACCTTAATGTGGGAAATGACTCACCTTTGGACACGATGTACAATCCTAGGCAATATAAAAATCTAAGTTGCCTAAGTCTATGCTACCTTGATGTAGAATACTAATTGAAACCACAATTTCTATCACCGCTGCCCAAGTTCAATGGGAATGCACACGAGGATCCATACATATTCCTCATAGACTTTGAGTTAGTTTGCGACAACCTTACGCATCCTAGGGTTAGTCAGGACTATATTAGGGTCAAAGCTCTTCCATTCGTCTTGGGAGACAAGGCTTACTGGTGACTACTAGTAGAAAAACCTTGGGGTAGTTATACTTACTAATACACAGTTTAAGGATCGGTTTCGAAAGAAGCTCTACCCTTTGAGTAAGAATAATCAGATGAGGACACACATCACAAGTTTCTCCCAACTACTTAATGAACCTTTCTTTGACGCATTGGAGAGATTCAAGGATATCTTGCATGAGCGTCCTTTCCATGGTATGGAAGATACCAACTGATGAATAGCCATTCATCTATCTTTATTCTTCCATTTTATCTTTAAATCCATAACAAAACACCTGTAAAAACAACTAAATTACGTAAATCAACATTTAATGTTCATATGTAAACATATGTAAATAACATATCAACATCTCCATTTAAAACAAAAAAAAAGAATAAAGAAAATTAAATTACATTAAATTAAATGAAGTATCAAAGATACTAAATCACTCTAAACCCCGAGACTAAGTCAATATTGACTTGGTAGACAAGGAATAAAGTGGGAGGAGAGAAGGGCCAACTAGTTTACATAAAAAAGTAATTTTTATTTTTTAAATAGCCATTTTTTCTATTTATTTACACTTATACATACATCAAATAATAGAGTTTTCAACATAAAACTTGTACATAACAATATATAGAAAATTATAAAAATAATAGCCAATAAAAATCATGTATGATGAAACTTGTACACACAGATGAAAAAACTACAAATCGAACTTCATAGACCAATATCTACTCCATACAAAATTAAATTGAACCAAACTCACCTCCATTATATTTCAAATTAAATTATCTATCTACTGAAGGTAGGTTTCATTAAAAATGGAGTTAAGATACAAAAGCAGGATTTTTGGGGTACTATTGTACTGTGTATATGTATATATATTCATATATTTTATTATTTATATTTTTACTCTTCTTATATTTTAATATATTTTATTTAAAACATAGTATAAATATAAAAACAAAATAAAAACAATTAAAATACACTTAAAATCAATAATACATTATACTATATTGGTATACTTTACCTAAAATATACATACATGTAATTATTTATACATGTAAATAAAACCATAAAAATAAAAAAACACATGTAAATATGTATTTAATAAAATTATAACTATATAGAATAAACAAATAAAATAATTACTAAAAATCAAATATAAAAAATATCGTTAAATATACTTATATATGTACATGTAAAAATTAACCTAAAATAAAAAAGTTTGTAAAAATAAATAAAAAACATAAGAAAAATAGTTTGAAAAATAAAAACCATTTTCTATGTTTTAAGTTTTAATTAATAAAATCATCTACAAAATTTATTGAATTTATATGACAAATTCATTTATTCTTTATCCTGACTTGGTCCACGTGAACCAATTAGGAGCTGGCATTAGTTGACCCTAGGTCAACTAAAACTCCCTGTAACATCTGGATTCGAATAACTCGAATCTGACCCGATTAGGAGTTTGCAATTCAGATAATATTCAATCAATATTGAATAAACTCAGGTCAATCTGTAAATTTCATATCAAAGTTCGCTCGGTCATAATTGACCAAAAGTCGATCGCATCATAGTACGTGCCATTAGAAAAAGCTATGATGCGGAATTCGAACCATAAAACAAATCGAGACCGCCATAAAATTTGAGTCGACAAAATACGACCAACGAAATCGACCATTCGTCGATCAGAGGTCGTTTGATAATTTAAAATCACAAAATTTAGTCATAAACAAAGATCGTATCTTGGAAATTCATCTTTGATCCAAAGTATTTGAATATTATCTCAATTTAATCGTCATTCTGAGATGGTCAAAAAAGATATTGTACATCAGAATCCGAAACTCGAGGTGCGAATGTGGACGGTTTCGGTATTCTAGAGAAGAGAGAGTTAAAGATTTAAAAAAATAAAAAATATTTTGCAAAATTTTCCTGAACAACTGTAGCCAGCAATTTGGTCTCTCTCTCTCTCGCCCTCCATTTGACCTTCTATGTTTCTCCACTTGGCTTTTCAAATTCTCCACTTGGTAACCAAAGTCCCCACCCCTTCCCTTATTTATATCAGCCCTTCCCCTTACTTTTTATAATTTTCTTTTTCTCCAAACCCCTTCAAATCCCCAGCTGAATGGGATTTTTTTCTCTCTCCAGATTCGGCTGGAGCCCAACCAATTGAGAGCTGCTATTAATTTCCACTCATTTCTACTGCTCCAGAGCATCATCTCTACTGCTGAAAAGCCTGGAAGCTCCTACTACTGAGAGCCTCTTGTAGCCCCTACTGTAGCTCCTTTTTGAGCTCCTATGCTGCTTAAAAAATATCCAACAATGCCTTTTTACTGTTAGAAGCTCCCAGGATGAGCTACAAGGTGTTGTTTCCTATTGTTGCCCATTCAAGTCTCCAAGCAACTGGAGTAGCTCCCTTCAATTGAGGTTTCTCCTTTCCACTACCGTAAAATCAAATGTTTGATAATTTCAGTTACAACAACCAAGTGCTGCTATCCAACAACGGGAAATCCCCTCGAAGGAGCTGCTCCTGCATATTTTTGATCTCCAAATCTTGGAGATCAAAGGTAAATCCTAAGACTCCAAAGGTACATCCTAATACCTCTCTTTCTTCCTTCCATGCATATTAAAAAATAAATTTCAAAATCTATTATATTGCTTTTGAAATTCTATATATAGAATTGATCAAAACTTTTGAATCAAAGTTGGTTAAAAATGCAAGCTTTGATCTATTCAAGGTTAATGCTTAATCACAACTGATATCATTAAGATCTTAACGTTTAATTACAACAAATAATTTGATCTTAATATCATTGAAGATCAACTCAATCATAAGATTGAGTAATGTCGAAGTAAGTTTCTGAGAGAGAAACATTTAGTACACCTAGGCACTGGAAGTGAAGTTCCTGATCTAATTCAATCAGAAACACCGTGCATCGATTATTAGCATTGCGTTCAAAACATCACTCAAAACTCAAAGCATCAACTATAGAGATTTAGGGGTAATGGTTCTATATGTCAAGGTACAATATCTAATTCGATCATTTAGAGGAAATGGTTGTATATGGCTCTATAACTTACATCAAATACAAGCTCTAACAAAGTGCTTCATCATATTTACATTGCAATTGAATGTCTTCAATATTATAAACCATTAAACCTAGTCAATAGCATCTGCTTGCAATCTGCTAAACACCAAGAACATATGGGTTGTGTATATCTAATATAATACTTGCATGTTTTAATTATCTCTGTTCACTACCATAAACAACATGATGGAATTATCTCATAATTTGTTGCAACAATCAAAGACCCTGTGCACAAAGACAGTATTGATCTCACTTATTTTTACCTTTAGCACATATACATGTGTATGAGCGATGTCTGTAATCACCAAACAACATGATGGAAAAAATGTTTCCATCTGATATTCTTCATGCTTTGCCTGGCTTTCCGCATAATCTTATAAAAAATTGTTCACAATAATAAATCAGAAAAAGATTTAAAAACAACAAAACTAAGTTAAATTACATACTATGGAAGATAAGTGAAGCGCGTGAAGCATTTACAAATATGTCATTTGTTTGCAGTGCAACCAAACAAGAAAAATGCAGACGCATGTAGACCCTACACCAGTAGGCTAACCCCTTCAGAAGATACATCTTTCAATTAAGAGGAGGGGACACTATAGCTCACTAATTTGCACCATTGACTAAGTAATGCTTATGCAAATTCTTGTATGCAATAAATAAGTTACTATTCCTTGGTACTGATAAACAAGCTCCTCAAATGTGATAATGGATTAAGGCAAAAGGTGCAGAGCGATGCAGCTCATGATTCGAAATATGAGAACATTGTCATACAAGTGACCTATATAATTTAGATAAATAATCATGCCACTAAATTATGAGTTCAAAAAGAAAAGTGGAATTTCTAAATCGCATCAAATTTATATTCAGATCTAATGAATATATGTTGATCTCAAATTTTAGAAATGATAAACTATGACCACAAAGATGGATCATATTCATGAATTAATCTTTTAGACATATTTTAATGATTATATATTATTTTATGGTATCAGAGTAGTGGTACCCCGCTACATACATCTGTAGTATTATAGTTTCGATCGCATTAAATTCTCATATAGTGGTAATCCTCTGACTTGTCGCGAGTACGAGAGAAAAAATGACTTTCAAAAATCAATGACCACAGACGCCACATTTGCAATTAATTTCTATATTGTATCCCAAGAAGAGAAAAAGCACAGTGAAGTATTCATGAACATCAATTATTGTAATTAATGATATCGGTTCTTACACAGAACCATGGTGTCTAGAGCCGACCCTTTTATGTTTTAAATGGATCTGGAGCGAATGAGCTTCAAGATTTCTAACTTCAGTAGGTAGAATTATAGAGGCCCTAAATCCTCCTAATCACATCTATGGACCAGGTGACCAGTTGTCCATCATAAGACTGATAGTCAGAGGGTTATCGATGTTTATTGGTGATGAAATGATCGCAGATTGTCTGCTACTACAACTCAGCGAGATCGACTGGATTTTGGGCATGGATTGGCTGTCAACTCGCCATGCCATGGTTGACTACTTCAGTAAGACGATCGTCTTCAGGATTCCATACTTACCCGAGTTTACCTTTGAGGGTACATTACATGACTCCTAAATGGAGTATAGTTCAATATTAAGAATTCAGAGACTCATGGATCGAAGACGTGGCACATTTCTAGCATTTGCCTGAGAGACATCTGATGGAGACCCAATGGCTTAGGACATCAGGGTAGTGTCAGATTATCCTGATGTGTTTCCTGATGAATTGCCAGGTTTATCACCTAAGAGAGAGATATATATTGAGTTCGAGATAACACTACTACCAGATACACAACCAATCTCGATGGCTCTGTACCGCATGGCACCAGTTGAGTTGAGAAAGCTGAAGGTGTAGTTGCAGGAGTTACTTGATGTATATTTCGTGAGGTCGAGCACTACACCTTTGGGTGCTTTCGTTCTTTCTGTTAGGAAGAAGGACAGATTGTTAAGATTATGCACAGATTACAGATAACTGAATATGAAAAAGGTAAAGAACCATTATTCTCTACCACACATCGGTGACTTATTCGATCAGATATATGGATCTTTGGTGTTTTCAAAGATCGATCTCCGATCTGGCTACTATCAATTGAGGATTTGAGAGTCAGATATTCTGAAGACAACATTCAAGACTCAGTATGGGCCTGAAGGATATGGTTAGATCCTCAAGCGCATCACGGAAGCGTGAGCGTCGTATCGAATATGACAAGGAGCGACTAGTCACACTAGTTGCACGATGCAGCGGAATTTTAAAAAAATTTTCACGCGACGAAACCACATGATCCAAGAACACTTCTTGGATCATTTCATCTAAACCACAAACAAGTAATAGGATTACCTCTTGAAGCATGGTTGTGATCGAGACTCTAAACGAAGAGACCTCCTATCTCAAGTCTGATCCGACGGAGGAGACGCTTGCGAGCATGGGGATGAATCGCGTGCTTTTCGCAATCCATATTGATGATCCAAGTGGCGAATCTCCTGATCTCGATACACGAGATCCGATGTCTTCTTCACAAGCGAGGCACATCGAAGGAGACGGAGATCTACGAGCAAACGATCAGGCATCATAACGACGACGCTGCGACGATAGAGACTCCCTCTAGGGCATCCATGGTGGACGGCCATATGAGAGGGAGAGAGTAGGCGTGTAGATAGATAGAGAGAGAGATGTGCATTAATAGCATAGCCCTTGAGAGCATGGTATGCCTCTCTATTTATAGGGTTTTGGGATCCATGGATCTCAATCCATGGGACATATAAAATCAATGGATGAGATTGATTTATGTCTAATCCAATGGTCAAGATTGTTGTTGGTAAAAAACCAACAACTAATAATCTAATTTAAATCAAATATATTTGACACATCAAATATGATTCAATCCTAAATTAGATCAAGCAATTAAGGAGAGATTAGCATGGAGTTCACTCTCCATAAGGAAGGGGGGGGGGGACGGCTACCACATTCCTGGTGGGAATGTGTAGTCGTCCACCATCTCGTTATGGTGGAGGCAATCTCATGCAATATCATGAGATTGCATATCTCCATGGATTTCTCCCATAATCTCCAACAACTTTTGTTGTGATTTATTCTTCGAAAATAATTCATAATTAATTTTGAGAATATTGCAATCTTGCCATTGGAAAATTGTGAATCACATTCACAACCCAAAACAAAATATAATTTACATTTTCAATTAATTACACAATGTGTATCCAATATACATCATTAATTAATTAATAAATACAAATTATAATTAGCTCTCTCTAATACATTATAAATCACATTTATAATATATTTTGAATAATATGGATAGTGCTATCCACATTATTCATATTCATGATAATTAAATCACATTTAATCATCTTGGATCTCTATTCTCACGTGCCCAAATAATCTGAATCACATTCACATTATTCACATCTTTGATAATCAAATCACATTTAATTATCTAAGATAACTCTCCTTATAATATGAATCAAATTCATATTATTCATGATAATTAAATTACATTTAATTATCCATTTTCTCAATGCTCGGATACATATATCAATAATAGAATTATCCATGAACTCTTTCAAGGATAATGCGCTTTCTCCGCGAATACTTGGAGATAAGGACATGGCGATTGTATTGTTCCACGTATAGTGACTTGGATATTGAGATCATATCTCAAATCCAGATCTCGTGCCTCCCATAGATGCTTGATTTAATCAAGACCGCGAATCTAATCTTCTCATTGAATCTGAATCACATTCAGATCAATGTCAAATATTTGGACCTAGATCAAATTACTTCTCTATTGAGAGGAGTCACTAAAATCCAGACCCATTTCATCACTCCTTAGGAATGGAAGCGTCATAGTTATACAACCGTTTATGATCACATCACCCTCAGGTATTCCCAATACCTGTACATCCTGCATACTGGAAGACTCAGAATAAACCTGAAGTATAAGATCAATTTTACACTCTCTACTTCAGAACTTTTCCATTAAGTTTCTCATTCGATCATTGGTAGTTGGTATCGATCATATACTTTCCAAAAGCGTATATCATACCTAGGTGTTGATCATATACTTTTCAAAAGTATATATATAACCTACAAATTCAGTCAAGCTTCCAAAGCGAGACGACCGTGCACGGAATTTGATTCTTCCCAATATCTCATGAGTGAGCTCATGTCTTCCGGTTCAATAATGAACCTGTATGATCCCTTTGAGAAATCGTATTACTCATATGTCCTTATATGCACACCAGTGCGCCGGTGTATAGACCTTGATTAGGTCATCAACCTATTGGTCTGCCAAATGTACATACTCAGACATATAGTAACACATCTGTCTCCGGTCAGAGGATGCGTGCCTATATCATGACAACATACGACATAGGACTTTGGTTATCTCGATCTCGTTAAGTCAACTCTCCGAATCTCTATTCCTATGCAGAGGACCTGCATCAAGAGGTCAATTAGATATCAGCCTTTAGAGAAAGGATTGCCATCTCCTTCTCAGGCTGGAGATCATCTCTTAATAATCATTTGATGGTGCGCGATGAGTCCTCTATCAAGCTCTTTAGATATTCATCCAAGCACCAGCCTCTATGATTCAATACTTTAATCAACAGCTGTATGATCATCAAGATGGCCATGGTACATAACCCTAATTGTACTAAGGGACCTATTATCTAAATTATTTATTCTTCATTTCAGATCAAGGAATGATATTCGCAATAACATTTATTGCATAATGGCTCGTCATGGGCTCGCCATAGGCTATTTAGAAAATAGCTAGGTAAGCTGATTAGTCACTTTGTTCCCAAAAGACTATGCCAAGTCCTTTTACGTCACTTGCATATCCCCTAGTAACAGTGCTCGCATCCAATGCGAATGTTGCATCTTATGCAACCAATACTCAATTTTGTTATAGTGTCCTTGACACTATAGCTCGATAATTATTATAACTAGTATTACCATAATCCTTATCATAATACCCTTTTTCTGGAGATCTCTATCTCTTAAGGTATCCGTAGTTAAGACCTTTTAGATCACTATCTATAAAGTCTTAATTTCTTGATGAGAAGACTTTGAGATCACTATCTCAAATGTTTTGCCTATATCGTTATTACTGCAATCAAGTGTTTTATCACCATAACAAGATTAGTAACACTTTACTACTCCCACTGCATGGTAGACATCTGACTTTTGTACACATCTAGCATACACCCGACTTCTTGGAACTAATGCACAAGGGCAAGAAGTTTGCATTTACATCCTCAACTCTTTGAGGTGCTATCCCTTTATATAGGTCAGTACCATATCTTTGAGGAAAAGAAGCCTTTCTTGGAATTTTCCATAAAATGGAAATGTCCAAGGTGTACTATTAGTGTGACTGTCCCAATACCCTCTTTTCTTTGCTTCTGAACAACTTCAGAACTAAGATCTAAGAGGTATCCTTGAGATCATATCTTAAGGTATTGACCACCGCCCAAATGACAGAGGTAAAGGTGTAAAATAAATGCTAGGTCGTTGCGACCTCAATCACTCGGGCTGAGTAAATCAAGAAAATAAACCACTCACAAAGAGATCAATCAATCAAAACACAAGATAGAAGTGGTCCTGCTATAGGATTCACCTGGTATAGCTCCCAGGGTCGAACTCAAGGAGCACAGATTGGCCTTGCGGCCTACGATGTAGTCAAGTATCCAAGGAAGTCTTTTTTAGGGTTTTTATTTGTTTTTGTATTTTTCTGATTTTTTAAAGGATGAGAAAATGAGAGAAAATGAATGCAATGCAACTTCAACAATTTATACAACACACAAAAATGATGCAAAAATTCCAGAAAATTGGTTTTTATGTTTTAAATGTTTTTTACTGTTTTTGGTGAATTTTTGGAATTTTTCTAATGAATAAAATAATTATTAAAAATCAAACAATGCAAAGAATGTAGGGTACTGTCCAGCAAGGTTAGAAACTCAAAAATAAAATATTTAAAAGCTTCAAACAACCCTGGAGGTAATTTTCCTATAATCTAGAAAGAATAAGGAAAATTTAGGCACCCTACTTAATGTTTTTGGATTTTTAATTTATTTACTCCAATTTTTATGAGTTTTTAGGGGTTTTTCAATTTTTATGGTTTTTAATGGATGAAAAGTGGCCAAAATTGGCTCGAAAATCAATCAACCAGTAAACAACATTACCTAATTTTTTTAGAATTTTTAAAGGTGATTTTATATTTTTTTTGGTATTTTTAAAGTCAAACAGTAGCAAAAATAGGGGTTTTTGATTTTTTAAAAATAATAAATGAAATCCAAAATGTCCCCAAAAATCATAGAAATTCCTACACCATGGCAGGAGCCATGTGTCAAAATTTCATTGGATTTGGAGGTCGTTTGATATTTTATTCAAAAATAAAGGTGGGGCACTGTGCACAGGGACCTAAGTGCAAATACCCAAAAGTTCTGGGGTCCTGGTGCAATTTACCCAAGAAATCACGTGCCAAGCACGTGTCTGGGGCACACAGGGACTGATTTGTAATAAAAACCAAGTCCTAGGGGTTTTTGATAACACGTATCAAAACCCCAGGGGCAAGGTTGCAAAAAGTCCAAGAAATAAAAGCACATGCGCCAATTCAGCCTTCACAGGGGTATAATTGCAATTTAACAAAACATTTCATGCATTCATTAACATCCAGAACATACAGGGCATGTATTGCAAATAACCCAGAATACACGTGATGAGGCACGTGGGTCTCTACTGGCGGGGGTATAAATGTAATTAAAATTAAGCGCGAGGTCCTTGATGCAAATAACCCAGAAAATAAACAACTAGAATTCAAAATTACAGGACTTAAACGAAATAAAACAAACAGAGGGGGGCCTATGATATTTACCCCTTTATTAATAGCGACGGCCCAGATGATGACGCGTGGATGATCGGACGGCGGAGATCAAATGCGCCTTTAACGCTTCGGCTCTTGGGCTCGATCGACGGCGGAGGGAGGTCCACGTGGCTGATCTAACGGTGCTGGGGTCTTGGCCTCTCTCCTCTGCTATCAAGGGTCCAGATGCGATCCTCAGATGGATCGACGGCTGCTGCTCCTCAACGAATGGACGGTCACGATCAGATCTGGAGCAGAGGGTGCATCGGACGGCTCTGGAAGGTCCTCGAAGAACTGATGGCCGGCGAACTTCGCCGACCTCCTGCGTGCGCTCCGGTCCTCCTCTGCTGCGCCTGAAGGTCGGAGAAGCTCCGGCGTAAGGTTGCGCAGCTGCTACAGGTCTCCAATACCCCGGCCGAGCCCTGGAAGGCTCCGGCGAGGTCGTCGGAGAAGAAGCTCCTGGCTCGAAGTTGGGAAGCCTCAGACGGCCTCCTTTTGACCTGCAAAACAGTTCAGAAGCTTCGCGGGTCGAGGGCAAAGTGCCTCGACCCAAGAAGGCGGGGTGAAGGTGGTCTGTGCGGCGTGGCGAACGAGCTCCGGCGAAGCGACGGTGAGGGAGCTCGAATCCCAGATCCTGTGCGATCTGGGTTGAGTGAAGGTGCGTAGAAGGTGCGTGAGGGTACGGCGAAGGTGAAAATCGAGTCGGATGGTCGAGATGATACGTGAGGTGGCCGGAATCGGAGATGTACGTCGGAGGGTAGATTTGGGCGTAATCGAAAATTATGCTAAATGGAAGGTCGAATCGGGTACCTGATGGCTGAAGTAGACTGGGCTGGAGATGGGCTATCCCCGGGTCGTAGCTTCGAAGGGCGTCAAGGCCTGAAGCTCGGTGCTCGACGCGGCGGCGGAGCAAGGACGGCGAGGTTACGCCGGATCGATGGAATCGCTCCCTCACCTCACTGCAACACGGGCAAAAGCTTGCTGTCACTCTCGCCTTGCCGATGGAGGTCACTGGGAAGGAAGAGAAGGGCCAAAGATGCGGCGCGGAGGCGGCGGAGGTGATGGCTATATAGGGTGACAGGGGCGTCTAGGGTTGAGTGGGGACGGCGAAGGAAAGCTTTGATTTGATGGCGGAGGATCCGGCGAGGGAGAGGGATGTGCGGCGAAGAATTTGGGCGCGGGGGTTGAGTGGGAGACAGCTGGAGTCGCGTGGGAAAAATCGGGGAAGAAGGCGCGGCGCGCGACGGCCAGAAAAGGAAAGAGGCGCGGGGGAGTTGACCGGGGTCAACATTCCCCCGTGGCCCAATCAGGAGCGGCCACGTGTGCCCGAACTTTGACCATTTATTTTAGGGCAAAAATAGGTCGAATTAAAGAAAACTTAAAACATGAAATATTTTTCTTTTATTTTTTTCTATTTTTTGGTGATTTTTAATTAATTTTTGGAAATAAAAATAGGTTAGCTCTATATATAGGTATATGTACACTACATGGATTTTTATTTTTGATTTTTTATTTGTTATTTTTATGTGTTTTTATGCTCATTTTGTATTTTATTTATTTACAACATGAAATATAGAATAAAAGAATATTTTTATTTTATTTTTATTACTTATATACAAGGGTGAAATAAATAAATAAATACATTAATATACATGGTATAAATACAATGTATTTTTGTATTTTCAATTTTGTAATTTTTATTTGATTTTTGTTTTGTTTCTTTTTATTTATTTTATTTACAAAATAAGCCATAGAATATTCACAAAAAGTTTGGAAAATAAATGAATTTATTTACAAGGTTAAATAAATACAAGGGTGTGGTTTATACACATGGTGAAGGAGTGATATTTTTGAATTTTGATTTTTATCTTTTTATTTTGTTTTTAATAGAATATACACACAATATGTACAAGTATATTTTTGGGTGAGGAAAATATAAAGTTTTATGTATTTACAAATATATATATAAATGTGAGCCCCTATCTCTCTCTACTTGGCTTTTATGCGGTCAGGCCCATGCTGAGCCCTCCCTTGGGTTAGGTTGCTCAATATTTATTCTAAATATTTCCCTCTTTTTCTTTTTGCTCTTTATTCTTTTATTTTGTGCACAAAAACATGCTAATTATAGGTTTTTACACAATGCATGATTTTGGTATTTATTTGTATTTACACATATCTACATGTATTTGCAAAGGTTTTTGTAGCTAAAATAGAAGAATAAAGAGTGATGAATGGGTATTCATCACCCCCCTATGCTTAACTTTGCTAGTCCCTTAGCAAACACTTATTTGAAAAAGAAGTGAAAAAGAAAGAAAAAGAAAAAGAAAAAGAGGATGTACATGGATCAAGGTTGACTTATTAAATTTGCCTTCATTAAATTGAAATATGGAGCTCGATCAGATCTTTGGATTATTAATGTGTCGGAACCTTATTTGGACTTAAGCCTAAAACTCAACAGCCTCCAAGTTCCACCAATCTATGGGCAAGACTCCTCAATAAACCAGATCAGAACAAGTCTACATACACAAACTCTAATGACCATGAATCTTTCCTTGCGGTGTAAGTGATATGTGGCTCCCCACCTCAGAAGTGACAAAGAAACAACCTCCCTCAACCTGGTAACTCTAATGCCTCGGTCTAGCAACTCTTTCCTCGAGAAGCGGGGTATTCCCTTCTAAGTTCAAGTGCAACCGGCTCAAGAAGAGGGGGTAGAAGTATAGAGTTTTGGAAGCTTAGCCAGTGTAGCTAAGTCTCCCGCTGCAAGCTTCATGAGATGTAACATGATACCATAAGCTTTTGCTTCATACTCCGGTGGGGTTATTAAATTTTCAATCCGACCCACCACCTTTTTGGAGTTCTTTTTGCATTTTTGCATTTTTTTTTTTTTTCAACAACTTCTGTACAACATATCTACATGGTGCAGCATATATAAGAAATTTTCCCCTTGAGCCAGTAGACTATCCCTCTTTTGAAGCTTTATTGCAACCCACAGCTTCTGTCTTTAGCTTTCAACACCACTAGACCAAGTTGAGGTGCACTTCCTTCACTATAAGAAGAAGAGAGGTTCCGCCTAGAAGTACTACCCTCATATGCTACCCCAAGCCCAAGGAAACTGCCTCCTCACCACCTCATCCATGGAGAGCCATGTGTAAAGTGCAGGTGCAAGTTAAGCCATTGTCTCTGAGAGTCATGCGTGTGTTGTTAAGTGCTCTACTTAGGCTCATCAAGATGACATATGCTCATAGCCTAGTGGACTCAAAGAATTAAGTCCTTATGGACCTGAAAAGCTTTAACCCTAAGTCCTACAAGGTTCCTCTTGAAGTTAAGTGAATTAAGATCTTATTCAAGCTCCATTTCTCAATTTAATTCCAGGCTTAATTTACATGTCAACTCTCATCCAGGAAAAACTATATACATATATGTACACAAGATGCTATTTACAAATATTTTACAATCATGCAAAAATTTTTGAAAAATGTTTTGAAATCATGAATGAATGATGCATGAGGTGCAGGTTTTGCAAAAAGATATTTACAAACATTTACACAAGATTTTTGCAAACTTTTTGATTTTCAAAACATTTTGAAAAAATTTTGTACTATATACATAATTTTGATACAAAAATATTTACACAAGCTTTACACAAAAGATTTTTGAAATCATTTTTACAAAAATACTTTATACACTAGCTATGTCTGTGCAAGAATAAAAGAGGTTTATGTACATGAAAAATTTTTAATTTTTGTGATTTTTAGCCATTTTATTTATTAACACACTCACACAAAGTACGAGTTATGGCTAAAGTATATATGAAATATATACACACCCCCCCTATACTTAGCTCGAACGATGTCCTCAGAGTGATCAAGAGCGATGAAGAAGACATAACTCGTGCTTAGTAAAAGGGAAGTGAAAAGGAACGAATAAATGAATAGAATAAAAGGAACTCGGTGTTTTCCCCCTATACTTAGGATTAACTAATCCTAAGTATAGAAAGCTGTACATGAAGGGAAAGCCGAGTGAAGAATATACAGAATCTGCCCCCCCTATACTTAGGGTAAAATATCCCTAAGTATAGGCAGCAAAAACAAGAGCAGAAAGAATGAAAAGAATACTTATAGGTCCGACATCCCCCCTATACTTAGGGTAAAGTACACCCTAAGTATAGCATAATCATAAGATGAGAAATGGGATGTGGGACTAAAGAATAGAATGATATGGACAACTGGATCTATACAGGCGGAGGAACAGTGAAAATCAGGCGTGAGATGTAAAAGATGTGATTCAAAGGACCACATCTCACGCAAAATGAATAGCAGCAATAATAACGTCCCGCGGCTCATGATCTAGAAATGGTTTGAGCCGCTGGCCGTTCACTCGGAAGGTACTCTCAGAAGATAACTCAGATATATCAATGCTACCGTTATCGTGTACCTTTCTGACCAAATAGGGTCCTTTCCATTTGCTCTGTAGCTTCCCTGGAAATAATCTAAGCCTCGCATCAAACAGCCATACTTTCTGTCCAATCTCAAAATGCTTGTGGCTGATATGAGAATCATGCCACTCTTTCACTTTCTCCTTATAATGTAGGCTGTTTGAGAAAGCTGCATCTCTAAGCTCTTCCAGGGCGGCTAACTCTGCCCTCCTTTGGTCTCCTATACCATTTGGATCCATCAATATGTTTGTAACTGCCCAAAGTGACTTGTGCCTCAGCTCAACAGGCAGATGGCATGGCTTGCCATAAACGAGGCGAAAGGGAGACGTACCCAATGGAGTCTTGAAAGACGTCCGATATGCCCACAAGACCGAGTCCAAAAGCTGTGACCAATTCTTTCGGTCAGGGCGGACGACTTTCTGCAAAATATTCTTGATCTCCCTATTCGACACTTCGGCTAGACCATTCGTCTGTGGATGATATGGTGTGGCAACACGATGGTCTATGCCGAACTCTCTAGCAAGTGCCTTCACCTGGTCGTTGATGAAATGAGACCCCCCATCAGAAATCAGAACTCGTGGAACCCCGAACCGCGTGATGATGTTCTTCTTCAAAAATTTGCAAACTATCTTTGCATCTGCGGCTCGGGCGGGGATAGCCTCGACCCAACGACTAACATAATCTACGGCCAACAGAACGTACTCAAATCCCTGACTCTTAGGGAATGGACCCATGAAATCGATGCCCCATGCGTCAAAAACCTCACAGAAGTGAATGGGCTGCATCGGCATCATATCACGCTGTCCACAAGTGCCCATCCTCTGACAGTCAGTACACCTCTTCACGAACTCATCTGAGTCCTTGAAGAGGGTAGGCCACCACAAGCCGGATTGGAGCACTTTCTGTGCCGTTCTCCTCCCAGAATGATGTCCTCCTGCCTCAAGCTTGTGGCAGTAAGTAAGGACACTATGATGCTCCTCCTGAGGAATACACCGACGCCAGATGCTATCCCCTCCTTCGTGGTAAAGGATGGGATCCTCCCAGTGGTAGTACTTTGCCTTCGCAAGGAAGGTCTCAATCTTCTGCTTGGGCCAATCTTGTGGGACTTTCCCAGCAACGAGAAAGTTCACAATATCGGCATACCACGGGAGTGAGGCGATAGCAAGGATCGCCTCATCTGGGAAGGTATCACAAATGGGATCACTCTGCTCAGAATCCTCAGGCTGCTCTAATCGGGATAAATGGTCCGCCACCACATTCTTGACTCCAGGCTTATCCTTGATCTCAATGTCGAACTCCTGGAGTAGAAGGATCCATCTAGTAAGTCTGGCTTTGGCATCCTTCTTTGACATGAGGTACCTGATGGCGGTGTGATCTGTGTACAAGGTCACTCGGGATCCAATGATATATGATCTGAATTTATCTAGGGCAAACACTACTGCTAGCATCTCCTTTTCTGTGACTGTATAATTCCGCTGGGCGGAATCCAATGTGCGGCTAGCATAGTGTATCGCAAACGGTACTCCATCCCTCCTCTGTCCTAGCACTGCTCCTACAGCAAAATCGGAGGCGTCCGTCATGATCTCGAATGGGAGAGACCAATCGGGTGGCTGAAGGACAGGAGCCTCAATTACGCACTGCTGGAGAGTCTCAAAGGACGAAAGACACTTGTCATCGACAAGGAACTCGGTGTCTTTCGTCAAGAGGTCAGTCAACGGTCGGGCAATCTTGCTAAAATCATGAATGAATCTTCTATAAAAACCAACGTGCCCCAGAAATGACCGTAACTGCTTCAGATTGGACGGTGGTGTGAGTTTCCTAATGACATCGACCTTGGCCGGATCAACCTCCATACCTCTGTTGGAGATGATGTGGCCAAGCACCGTCCCTTGAGTCACCATGAAGTGACTCTTCTCCCAAGACAGAACTAAGCGGGTAGCAATGCATCGCTGGAGTACTCGGTCTAGGCAGTCAAGACAGGAATCGAATCCGTCGCCGTAAACCGAGAAGTCGTCCATGAAGACCTCCAAACACTCCCCTACCATGTCCGAAAAGATTGACAGCATGCATCTCTGAAAAGTCGCAGGGGCGTTACATAGCCCGAATGGCATGCGTCGAAATGCGTAAGTACCAAAGGGACAGGTAAAGGTGGTCTTCTCCTGATCCTCAGGAGCGATGGCTACCTGGTTGTAGCCCGAGTACCCATCTAGGAAGCAGTAATGGCTCTTCCCTGCCAGTCTCTCTATGATCTGATCAATAAAAGGCAGGGGGAAATGGTCCTTCTTGGTGGCCTGGTTGAGTTTCCTGTAGTCAACACAAACCCTCCAAGAGGTGGGTACTCGTGTAGCAATCTCCTCTCCCGACTCATTGATCACAGTCGTGATGCCCGTCTTCTTGGGCACCACATGCAAGGGGCTCACCCACTTGGAGTCGGAAATGGGATAAATAAAATCTGCACTCCACCATTTTGATATTTCCTTCATGACAACCTCTCTTAGGTTGGGGTTCAGTCGTCGCTGGAACTCACGTGACGGCTTTGCCCCTTCCTCAAGATAGATATGGTGGGAGCACAACGAGGGACTAATCCCATGGAGATCTGCTACGCTCCATCCGATTGCCTTGCGGTTCTTTTCAAGAACCTCCATCAGACGGGATTCTTGCTCTTCAGTTAGATCTGCAGAGATGATGACTGGGTACATCTCAGACTCTCCCGCAAGGAATCGATACTTCAGCGAAGTAGGGAGCGGCTTTAGCTCTGGACAGCTAGGTGCTGGCAAATCTGGCTTCTGAAGAAGATGTGTGTATGCTGATAATTCTGCCAAATTTGCTTGGGAAAATGATAATGAACTCTCACAAACTGGATCTGGAGAAGGCGGGTCCTCTACATTGTCTCTGATCTGTTCTGCCTCTACCTCCTCCTCATCTAAAGGCTCAGGTGGATCCAGATCTGGCATCTGATCATTACAATCTGCCCAATCAGACTCTGAATCCGAGGGATCTATATCAGACTCAGTGGCATCAGTACCACTGGAGAACAAGGTGGTATCAGCACCACCATAGAGCAGGGTGGCCTCAGTACCACCATCACTGGAAATCGTGTCGCGATCAAGATCCGACTCTGCTGACTCAATAGTATCCTGAACCAGGGCCGTGCTTTCCAGACTATCCTCTACTATCATCTCTGCATCAGCCGAATCTGAATATGAGAGGATGGTCTGTGCTACAGGATCTGCCCAAGCTGCCTCATCATCTGTGATCACAAAATCACAGTCCTGGTGGATGTCTGGCTCTGGGTCTGTCAGCTGCTCTGAATCTGTACTGCCATGTGAGCGGGATCTGGATCTGGCTCTGTGGTCCTTAACCGTCTCTATTTGTATACTCTCGCCCTGGACGCGAAAGTACACCTTCCCGCTATCATGATCAGTCACCGCCTTGGCTGTGGCCAAGAATGGGCGACCGAGGATGATGGGGGAATCGGTCAACGAGTCAGGGGTCTCCATGTCCAGCACTACGAAGTCCACGGGGAATTGCAGACCCTGAATCGTGACGACAACGTCTCGCAACAACCCCTTTGGCCTCTTGACAGACCGATCAGCAAACTGAAGGTATGTCCTGCTCTGTCTAAGAGTACCCAACTCTAAGTGGTCGAGAAGGGCTGCCGGAAGAAGGTTGATCGACGATCCGCTATCTAAGAGAGTACGGTCGAACTTCTGCTCACTAATATGACATCTGACATACGGGGCCCCTAAATCTGGCCTCTTAGTCGGCAGATGGTTCTGGATCGCGTAACACGTGGCTTTGGTCAACACATGAATTTCTGCGGTCTTGTTCCTCTTCGTCCTTCTGACTGTGGTCTTGTCTCTCAAGGATCGCTGAAGAAGAGGGATGTGTTGCAAAGCCTCATTGAGGGTCAGCTGGATGTGAAATCGGTCTATCATGCTCTGGCTGAACTCCTCCTGCTCTCTTTTTTTTGGATCTTTTTCTTTTTTCTTCCCCTTCCCTAACTCAAGGGCTCTAGGAAAGGGGATCACAGGGTCCTTCTCAGATGAAGGACTAGGAATAGGCCTAGACGTTTCGATGACTGGATCCTCACAAACATCATTCACAACAGTGGGATCAGAGTAAACTAAACCTTTTCCTTTATTCAAATCAGAATTCTGAGATACATTCATGCGAGGAAAAACAACATTTCTCTCAGAATAGATGTTGGTGGCCTCAGTACCACCTCTAGCTGGCTCTTCATGCAGACGTCTTGCGGTCTCAGTACCGCTGGCTGGCTCGGCTCTGCTGGTGGCATCAGTACCACCTCCTCGATGTGGTGAAATGGCGGCCTCAGTACCGCCGGTGGCATCAGCATCTCGGGTGGAATCAGTACCACCGTCATCATGGTGTGCGGCTTCAGTACCGCTCTCCTCTTCCTCATCTGGCGCTCTAGATGGATTCTCATGTTGTCGCTCAGATGAGGCGCCGCCTGCTGGTCTTCTACCGCTCCTAAGTGTGACAAAATCAGCATCAAATAAATCCGACGAGATAACATCAAATGAGTCACTAGAAGTGGTAGGCTCAGTGTGAACTACCTGCTCAGATTTCCTCTTCAGATTATTCGGGTTCGGCTCGATCTGTGCAGGGATGGCGGCCTTCCCTCTCATCAGGTCCCGCATCTCCTGGCGGAACTCGTCCATCTCCCGTCTAAATGTAGCCTGCTGCTCTGTGAAGAGGCGGGCTATATCATCCATGGCGGGGCTCTCATGGGAGCCCGACGGGTTGCCTCTCTGGTAATGAGGCTGCTGGACATGGTGCTGCTGTGGCTGAGAGGGGTAAGAGGATGGATGCTGCTGCTGGTGAGCCTGCTGCTCACGTCTCCAATTCTGTCCCTGCTGCTGATAGGGACGAGATACGAATGATGATGGCTGGTGTGCTGGGTGCTGCTGGTGATCCCTCTGCTGGGAGTACTGCCCTCCCTGACCGGCTGGCTGCTGCTGGGGTTGGTTACCCCCATTCCCCCACCTGAATCCGGGATGGTCTCGTCGGATTCCAGGCTGGGGCCGGTCATACCAAATCCCGTTGACATCCATCAACGGCTCTGCATCGTATGGGGCGGGTGGGAGTACATCCAGAGGCTGATCCGGCTGATATACCACCATCTGTAAGTCTGGAGATGGTGGTGCCTGGTAAGAGGGCTGCTGCTGCTGGTACGGCTCCGCCTGTACAAGGTGAACTTGTCTAGGCTGCTGCAAAGAGCTGGAGCGCTGGGACGAGCTGCGGCTGCCACCGGAATCGCCTCGCGACAGAAGACGGGGCTGAGGAGCCGTCTGTGCCTCCTGAAGACACAGGAGCTGGGTCTTCATGTCGCTCAGAGTCTGTGCCATTTCCTCCATCTGAGTTATGCCCTGGCACTGCTTCTTCTCGATTATCTCCATGCGGTCCAACTTCTCGCTGATAATCCCCATGTCCGCAGCGGCCGACTCTGCCTGTGCGGCTGCAACTGTGGACGAACTGGATGGACCTGCATCAACCCGTGCTATCCGCTGGTACTGCACGGGTCCTGGCGGCTGCTGAGATCTCTGTGTGTACAACCGAGTCTGGGACATCACCATGTAATTCTCGGACATCTCCTCATAGATGGCCCAGACTTGGTTGTGGTCCTTGGCAAAGTAGGACCCGCCGCAAGAAGCATTCACCAGACCCTGAAGCTCTGGCGTCAGCCCACTGAAGAAGCTCTGAACTAGGTTCGGCTTCGAAATGTCGTGGTGGGGGCATCTATCCAGAAGCTCTCTGAACCTCTCCCATGCCTCATGAAATTGCTCGTTAGGTTGCATGGAGAAGTTGTTGATCAGGGCCCTTGCTGCATTCGTCCGCCCGAGTGGATAGTACTTGTTCAAGTACTCGGTGCGGAGCTGATCCCAGGTGTAGACAAACTTCCCTAGATGTTTCAGCCAGGCGGCTGCTCTATCTGCCAGTGAAAAAGGGAAGGCCATCATTCGAATCGTATCTTGGTCCACACGACGGTCGTGGACAGTGCTGCAGATCATCAGAAACTCCTGGAGATGGAGGTGTGGTTCCTCAGTGGCGAGTCCGTGAAAATGAGGAAGCATCTGCAGGGTGTTCGGAGGGAACTTGAAATCCCCCACGATAGCAGGAATCACCACCCACTGGTGCATCAGTGTAGATCCAGGGTTGTGAAGCTCCCGCATCGGTCTTGCTGCGGCGGCGGCTGCCGCTGCTGCGGCTGCTGCTGCTGCGGCTGCTGCCTCTGTATCAGCATCAGGGATGTCCTCTGGCTCGCTCGGCTCTTCTCGCTCTCTTCGGAGTCTCTCCAACTCCCTCCTCATCTCTATCATGAAAGCCCCCTGATCGCGTAACTGGTTCTGAACTGTCTCTAACGACGCGATCAGGGTGGAGTTGATCGCCCCCTGGTCTAAGACAAAATGTTCGGGCTGGCGATCGTCTGAACTACCGGCTCCAGCCATTGGGATGTCTGCAAAATCAGAAGAGCCCAACTCAGGTTCGGTCAAATTAATTCGTCTCTCCTCGGGCTCATGTCTCTCAGGAACAGAAGAAAGGGGATCGAGGGGGAACAGGGTGGATTCGAACTCGGGCCCGGAGAGCTGGTCTCGACTCTCACGGGCCAACCTAGATGATGGAGTAGATGCGCCTGAAAGCGGTGCAGCCAGAGGCTGCCTAAGAGATCGTCTACCCATCATCTTGATCTGGCGAGTAAGGCGGATTGGATCTGGAGAAAATATGATTACAAAGCAAACCCCTTGTTCACCAACGCAACACAATGTGAAGACCGTGAAAGATCGGTCAATTTATCTTGTCAATTTTATTTGGTGAACACACAAGATATCAGAGCGATTACGTGACCTGCTGGGATACCCGATACTCTCTCAACCGACTGTCCCGCACAGAAGAGTCGGTAATCAGTCGAGATGAGCACCGGAGGGCTTTACCTAGTGTTCGGGTCACTCTCTCGCACAATCAATCCAAACAATGAGGGGGTTGCTCTCCCCAAGACAAAATTTTTTATGGTGAGTGTCTTTTAGGGTCAATAATGTTATCCAGTCCCAATTTTTTTGTTTTTCTTTTTTTAAATATTTTTCAAAATAAATACAGGCGGCCTAACGGTTTTTCCAATTCTCCTGATGATTAATAATCCAAACACAGAGGGAGAAGACGAAAAAGCCGATGCACGGAGAAATCAATGATGCATGCAGAGAAAGAAATGCGTACCTTGTCTCCAGCACTCTACATGCAAGTGATCCGCGCAGAATTTAAAGACAGAAATAAAACTACCTAAATGGTGCAGCGGGAAAAGCCGAGTCCTAGATGAGCAACTTCTATTGATCGTGAAGAACAATAGTTAGCTAATCGAATAGAGTCCGGAGTCCGATCTTGGGAGTCACTCGGTGCCCGCCACAACGGGTCCTGCCAGCGCTGTATGTGACTCCTCACGGCACGTGGTCTCAAATCCAATTTCACTAACTTTTTCAATGAATTTTATTAAGGTCCAATTACGTTCTATAGGAACAGATATTCTATTAGGTGTTGGGCCTTAAAAATCTATGTCACAATCAACAGAAATTCCTAAATCTAGGGGCTCGAGGAAAACCGCGTAAACACCGGAAAAGGCAGCTAGCTATAAAACCACGATAAAAAGCCGCGAAAATCAGATGGGTCCCCCGAGCACACCGGTGCTCGGCGAAACAGACCCGCTAAGTTACAAATGTCCAAAAGTGTCCAGAGTTCAAGTCCTAAATTATTACAACAAGAATAATGTTCTCTCTCTCTCTCTGAAATTAAAAATCTCTGCTCCTCTCTCTCTCTTCCTGTTCCTCTTCCCGTGCGGGTCCTCAAAAAGTATACTCCAAGATCTCCACGTAGTACCTCGCACAAAAATCAAAGAGAGAGAATGGTCAGAAAACAACAATAATATAGAGAGAGACAAAATGGAAAACTGACTACAAAGCCGTGCTCCCCGGCAACGGCGCCATTCTGACCACCGCCCAAATGACAGAGGTAAAGGTGTAAAATAAATGCTAGGTCGTTGCGACCTCAATCACTCGGGCTGAGTAAATCAAGAAAATAAACCACTCACAAAGAGATCAATCAATCAAAACACAAGATAGAAGTGGTCCTGCTATAGGATTCACCTGGTATAGCTCCCAGGGTCGAACTCAAGGAGCACAGATTGGCCTTGCGGCCTACGATGTAGTCAAGTATCCAAGGAAGTCTTTTTTAGGGTTTTTATTTGTTTTTGTATTTTTCTGATTTTTTAAAGGATGAGAAAATGAGAGAAAATGAATGCAATGCAACTTCAACAATTTATACAACACACAAAAATGATGCAAAAATTCCAGAAAATTGGTTTTTATGTTTTAAATGTTTTTTACTGTTTTTGGTGAATTTTTGGAATTTTTCTAATGAATAAAATAATTATTAAAAATCAAACAATGCAAAGAATGTAGGGTACTGTCCAGCAAGGTTAGAAACTCAAAAATAAAATATTTAAAAGCTTCAAACAACCCTGGAGGTAATTTTCCTATAATCTAGAAAGAATAAGGAAAATTTAGGCACCCTACTTAATGTTTTTGGATTTTTAATTTATTTACTCCAATTTTTATGAGTTTTTAGGGGTTTTTCAATTTTTATGGTTTTTAATGGATGAAAAGTGGCCAAAATTGGCTCGAAAATCAATCAACCAGTAAACAACATTACCTAATTTTTTTAGAATTTTTAAAGGTGATTTTATATTTTTTTTGGTATTTTTAAAGTCAAACAGTAGCAAAAATAGGGGTTTTTGATTTTTTAAAAATAATAAATGAAATCCAAAATGTCCCCAAAAATCATAGAAATTCCTACACCATGGCAGGAGCCATGTGTCAAAATTTCATTGGATTTGGAGGTCGTTTGATATTTTATTCAAAAATAAAGGTGGGGCACTGTGCACAGGGACCTAAGTGCAAATACCCAAAAGTTCTGGGGTCCTGGTGCAATTTACCCAAGAAATCACGTGCCAAGCACGTGTCTGGGGCACACAGGGACTGATTTGTAATAAAAACCAAGTCCTAGGGGTTTTTGATAACACGTATCAAAACCCCAGGGGCAAGGTTGCAAAAAGTCCAAGAAATAAAAGCACATGCGCCAATTCAGCCTTCACAGGGGTATAATTGCAATTTAACAAAACATTTCATGCATTCATTAACATCCAGAACATACAGGGCATGTATTGCAAATAACCCAGAATACACGTGATGAGGCACGTGGGTCTCTACTGGCGGGGGTATAAATGTAATTAAAATTAAGCACGAGGTCCTTGATGCAAATAACCCAGAAAATAAACAACTAGAATTCAAAATTACAGGACTTAAACGAAATAAAACAAACAGAGGGGGGCCTATGATATTTACCCCTTTATTAATAGCGACGGCCCAGATGATGACGCGTGGATGATCGGACGGCGGAGATCAAATGCGCCTTTAACGCTTCGGCTCTTGGGCTCGATCGACGGCGGAGGGAGGTCCACGTGGCTGATCTAACGGTGCTGGGGTCTTGGCCTCTCTCCTCTGCTATCAAGGGTCCAGATGCGATCCTCAGATGGATCGACGGCTGCTGCTCCTCAACGAATGGACGGTCACGATCAGATCTGGAGCAGAGGGTGCATCGGACGGCTCTGGAAGGTCCTCGAAGAACTGATGGCCGGCGAACTTCGCCGACCTCCTGCGTGCGCTCCGGTCCTCCTCTGCTGCGCCTGAAGGTCGGAGAAGCTCCGGCGTAAGGTTGCGCAGCTGCTACAGGTCTCCAATACCCCGGCCGAGCCCTGGAAGGCTCCGGCGAGGTCGTCGGAGAAGAAGCTCCTGGCTCGAAGTTGGGAAGCCTCAGACGGCCTCCTTTTGACCTGCAAAACAGTTCAGAAGCTTCGCGGGTCGAGGGCAAAGTGCCTCGACCCAAGAAGGCGGGGTGAAGGTGGTCTGTGCGGCGTGGCGAACGAGCTCCGGCGAAGCGACGGTGAGGGAGCTCGAATCCCAGATCCTGTGCGATCTGGGTTGAGTGAAGGTGCGTAGAAGGTGCGTGAGGGTACGGCGAAGGTGAAAATCGAGTCGGATGGTCGAGATGATACGTGAGGTGGCCGGAATCGGAGATGTACGTCGGAGGGTAGATTTGGGCGTAATCGAAAATTATGCTAAATGGAAGGTCGAATCGGGTACCTGATGGCTGAAGTAGACTGGGCTGGAGATGGGCTATCCCCGGGTCGTAGCTTCGAAGGGCGTCAAGGCCTGAAGCTCGGTGCTCGACGCGGCGGCGGAGCAAGGACGGCGAGGTTACGCCGGATCGATGGAATCGCTCCCTCACCTCACTGCAACACGGGCAAAAGCTTGCTGTCACTCTCGCCTTGCCGATGGAGGTCACTGGGAAGGAAGAGAAGGGCCAAAGATGCGGCGCGGAGGCGGCGGAGGTGATGGCTATATAGGGTGACAGGGGCGTCTAGGGTTGAGTGGGGACGGCGAAGGAAAGCTTTGATTTGATGGCGGAGGATCCGGCGAGGGAGAGGGATGTGCGGCGAAGAATTTGGGCGCGGGGGTTGAGTGGGAGACAGCTGGAGTCGCGTGGGAAAAATCGGGGAAGAAGGCGCGGCGCGCGACGGCCAGAAAAGGAAAGAGGCGCGGGGGAGTTGACCGGGGTCAACATTCCCCCGTGGCCCAATCAGGAGCGGCCACGTGTGCCCGAACTTTGACCATTTATTTTAGGGCAAAAATAGGTCGAATTAAAGAAAACTTAAAACATGAAATATTTTTCTTTTATTTTTTTCTATTTTTTGGTGATTTTTAATTAATTTTTGGAAATAAAAATAGGTTAGCTCTATATATAGGTATATGTACACTACATGGATTTTTATTTTTGATTTTTTATTTGTTATTTTTATGTGTTTTTATGCTCATTTTGTATTTTATTTATTTACAACATGAAATATAGAATAAAAGAATATTTTTATTTTATTTTTATTACTTATATACAAGGGTGAAATAAATAAATAAATACATTAATATACATGGTATAAATACAATGTATTTTTGTATTTTCAATTTTGTAATTTTTATTTGATTTTTGTTTTGTTTCTTTTTATTTATTTTATTTACAAAATAAGCCATAGAATATTCACAAAAAGTTTGGAAAATAAATGAATTTATTTACAAGGTTAAATAAATACAAGGGTGTGGTTTATACACATGGTGAAGGAGTGATATTTTTGAATTTTGATTTTTATCTTTTTATTTTGTTTTTAATAGAATATACACACAATATGTACAAGTATATTTTTGGGTGAGGAAAATATAAAGTTTTATGTATTTACAAATATATATATAAATGTGAGCCCCTATCTCTCTCTACTTGGCTTTTATGCGGTCAGGCCCATGCTGAGCCCTCCCTTGGGTTAGGTTGCTCAATATTTATTCTAAATATTTCCCTCTTTTTCTTTTTGCTCTTTATTCTTTTATTTTGTGCACAAAAACATGCTAATTATAGGTTTTTACACAATGCATGATTTTGGTATTTATTTGTATTTACACATATCTACATGTATTTGCAAAGGTTTTTGTAGCTAAAATAGAAGAATAAAGAGTGATGAATGGGTATTCATCAGGTATTGAACAACCAAATTATAAAATGCTTATCATTATCATCCTTATATCATTTTACATGATTAGGATATTATCTACATTTAGCACGATCAACACAATGGCACTCCCACTAAGCTTCACATGGTTCATCAAGATTCTATCTGAAATCATAACATTTATGAATTCATCAGATCTAATGTTCCAACTACAAGAAGCTTATTTGAGTCCAATAGATGGAGTTCTCTAGCTTGCACACCTTGCTTTCCTCAACCATGAAGCCCTGGGGCTATTTCATGTGAATTTCCTCAGAGAGGTATTCATAGAGGAATGAAATCTTGACTTACATCATGAGGATGTCATAGTCAAGTTGTGTAGCTATAGTTAGCAATATTCTGATGGGTTAAAGCAAGGTCACTGGAGAGCAAGTCTCATCGCAAGCGATGTCTTCTCTTCGGTGTGCAGCTCATGGATACGAACCATGCTTTGAAGGTCTCTACCTTCTCATCAGGTTCCCTCTTTTTCTTGAAGATCCATTTACACCATAATGGGTCTTACCCATATAGTTGGATCCTCGAGGGTCCATATACAACACTTGTATATGAAGTCTACCTGAGACTTTATTGCTAACATCCATCTTTCCATGCTATGATCTTCAAAAGCTTCATCACATGAAGTCAGATCATTATCAGATTCAACTGACACATGGAATCCATCTTCACAATTAGTTGAATAGGTATTAGTGTTTCATCTTTAATTATCCTTTTTGTTTCCAATTTCAGGAGCCTCATTATTATCTCAAGATTAAATGAGTTCCTTTACTTCATTTTCATCTTGGTTCTCAAGAGAGTCATCCTATAAGAATCATATTCTCAAAGATGAGATCTTTTAAGAATCTCAAGGTCATAAAGTAGGTATCCAATACCATCCTTTATTTTCCTAATGAAGTAGCACTTTCAAGTGCTAAATTCCAGCTTGCTTGCTTAAAACCTTATTAAGGATATATATTGTAGTCTCTACTATATATATACCTGGAAACTAATAGGTAATTATGCTAAGATTAATCATTGATCAAATCATGTCACACATGATCAATTGTATCTCCCTACAACTCTATTGAGTAAGGTTCATTAGGAGGATTGAGATAGGAATGATATTCACATCTCCATAAGGTATTCCTTGAATTCATCTAATAGGTACAAGTTACCTCGGTTAGATCAAATTCATTTCATCTTCCTTCAACCTTTGTTTCTAAACCAAAATTGTGAAATCTTTGAACATTTCAGAGTTTTCTAAGTGTAGAGAAGAAATCCCAAATCACAAATAATCATCAATAGATATCACATATCCATAATGTTTACTATGATATAGATGATTCACATACATCAATATGTATGAGATCCGGAATACCTTGACATCTTACACCTTTCCCAAAGAAGGGTGTATTGGACATTTTACTTTGAATACAATATTCATAAGTATGCAAGTTTTGAAATTTTAGACATTCTAAAGTTTCATCTCTTACTTGTCCATTGATCTCATCAACAGACATATGTCCAAAACATTATGCCAGATCATTATCAAATGATCTTTATCCTCCTATTGATCTTTAAAGGTTTAATTTTCAGTATTAGAAATCTTAACGAACCATTCATTAGTTTTCTAATTTAGCGGAGTCCACTAGATGTTAGATCACTATCTGAAATATATCCATCATAACTCTCTATGATAGGTTTATTCCAGAATTCATGTTTATTTCCAACATAAATAAACTATGAGTGTATTCTAATGTCCATGTCACAGAGACATTCTCTAAGACTAAGGGCTCCTAGTGAAAATATGAAGTCTATTGATCCAATGAAAATTTGTGCAACAATTGCATCACTTCCAACATGGATGACCATTAAATTTTAAGATCAAATTTCTAATATTCTAATACATATACAATCAATTGCAAGTACCATTAGAAGATTGAGATACAATTATTAGACTTTATCTTATCAAATAAGTAAGTCAATTTCAACGATTAGATGTAGACTATTCTGATGTACTATCCGATTCCTTCTCTAAGGATTCTAGATAGATTTGATAGTCATACTATCAATACATCAACTTATTATTGTATTGGCATTCATCCAACTCTTTGGATGTCATATGGAAGTCACAGAAGTACAGTCAACTCTTTGACTATACTTCTTACTTGGGTCCAACCCATGCTTCCACTGCGCTCCCATTATCTATAAGCAACCATTGCTCAAGACCAAAGATCTCTTATGTTAAAATCAAAAATTTCAATATAAGAGTATTTCAACATTTATACATGCTTCATTCAATTCATACAATATGAATATTATGAAGATTCATGAATGACTAGAGTATAGATAGTAGAAGATGACACTCATCGTATCTACATCCATTTAAATTCTTAAAACTTAGGTTCAGGTAGGTACTCAAACAATTTGAATACATCATCTCCTATAGAGCCACCATTCTGCATAATGCAGAGAACCATGTCATTCGTGATTATATATCGAGAGCACATATGTATGCTAGAACATCTTCTTAGATTTTATAAGGATTATTTGATAATTACGATCATTATCAACATGTCACTTCAAAAGTACATTCGATGAGATCAAGACTTATAGAGACATACAAACCCTAGGGTTTTTAGTCCTATTGTATATTTAATTATCATTCCTAATTATTATGAGGAAACTTGCACATTGCAACCACATACATTATGTGTCCAATTGCAAGTACAATATCTAGATCATAGGTCCAATCCATGATATTCTACTGGTTATTATTGAGTATAACATTGAGTGGGATTAAAGAAGGATTATCTGAAATAAGAAATTTGCATAAACATATATAAATATATTACTTTGATTTAGGAATTTTCATATCAAAGTTGTCTTGCCTTTTCAACACTGAAAGTTCATTCCCTTAATCACTTTCTATGTAAGAGATATACTTACCATCATATCTCAACAAGATCTGAGATCTCCTTCCTTATCTTTATTACATCCCAATAATATGAGAATCTGCAACTCGGATAAAAAGAAGCGGGAGCACATTCCACCTTGCAAGTCCAACTTGCATCTCCCGATTCGGTCTTTAACACCCGCGCCCACCACCCCTAAGGTGATGTTGACCAGTCATTAATTGAACCAACTGTCAACAGGAATAGTACTCGCTATGCGCAATCCAATATCGCCCCAATAATATGAGGATCCGATATTGGGGTCACTTTGCATACGGACTTACTCTTTCGAGAAGCAAAGAGCCCGATCCAGATGCACTTGCATATAGGAGCTGTCACTTCGGACATGCGTCTCCTATATACAATCCCTGGCGACGGAAACCCTTTGCCTTGACAGGAGACCATGGATGTCACTTATGTGATGCTCCACCTCTTATTCAAATTTTAATTAATTATCATGAATCATATTCACATAATTAATTCTTTCAAGGGAAATAATAATAACTCTATTCATAATAAAGTGTGTAAATTGGACATAATTAATTCAATAATATTAAATTAATTATTAATCTAATTCAATCAATCAAACTTGATTGTTTTATTTGAATATATGGTATTATTTCAAAATACGTATTAATTTGAATTTTAATAATAAGAAAAAACATCATGATCTCTCAAGCATCATTCGTTCCCTACCTGCTGTCATGGCCAGTACCGGCGGGAGTGGGACGGATCGCATCCGGTGCAACCCGCTACCCAGCGATCCCCGACTAGACACCATATCTGCCTCGGGAAAAATAATGACGAGTCAATCACATTGTACTTGAGATGATCATCGGTTCTTCAACCGAAATTATACTATATAGTAATAATCAAAACATTTTTTATTATAAGAAAATTTGCTAGACAAATTCCCAATCCTATTCAAGCAAGGAGTTTGATGATTGTGTTTCCAATTATGATCTAGATCAAATCTAATCAATTTATTGGTTGAGGCCAAGTCAATTAAAGAAATAATCATCTTCCAATATTTCTCAAATATTTTCCATAATCATCTCTTGAAATTAACAATTAATTTCATTATTTGACAATCACATGGTTCTTGATTAGGACTGTAATTTCAGCAGTAACCCCTACTTACTAAAATTAACATATCTCAATCAATTTAAATCCAAATTAGACAAAATCAATTTTAAAAGTTTACTAATTTGATTGAAGACAGAACCTAAGTGATATTTCACGTATTTCGAGGCGGATCAAAACAGTAATTAACTTATTAATCATGTTAAGATTCGCAGTTCCCGCAACAGTGAATACGTGTTCATTAAAACAACCATATCTTGAGCAAACGGAATCCAAATTACGTAAACTCAGATCCTATAGTTTCCTTATTTAATGGGGAACAAAATTCAATTATTATTTTCGTGTTTAAACAATTTAAACAGGGTCGAAAATAATCACTAAGCAGAGATGCGAAAATGAAATGCGACAAAAACTTTCGCAACCCTAACGAACCCAAGTCGCCTTCGGTTTATGGATTGTATCTAAAACCTTCGACCTAAGGCTCTGATACCACTTAAAGGATATGGTTAGATACTCAAGTGCATCACAGAAGCGTGAGCGTCATATCCAATACGACGAGGAGCGACTAGTCGCACTAGTTGCTTGATGCAGCGGAATTTTAAAAAAATTTCATGCGACGAAACCACATGATCCAAGAACACTTCTCTGATCGTTTCATCTAAACCACAAACAAGTAATATGATTACCTCTTGAAGCGTGGTTGTGATCGAGTCTCTAAACGAAGAGACCTCCTGTCTCAAGTCCGATCTGACGGAGGAGACGCTTGCGAGCACGGGGATGAATCACGTGCTTCTCGCAAACCATGTTGATGATCCAAGCGGCGAATCTCCTGATCTCGACACACGAGATCCGACGTCTTCTTCACGAGCAAGGCGCACCGAAGGAGACGGATATCCACGAGCAAATGATCGGGCAGCATAACGACGACGTTGCGGCGATAGAGACTCCCTCTAGGGCATCCATGGTGGACGGCCATATGAGAGGGAGAGAGTAGGCGTGTAGACAGAGAGAGAGAGAGAGAGAGATGTGCTTTAATAGCATAGCCCTTGAGAGCATGGTATGCCTCTCTATTTATAGGGTTTTGGGATCCATGGATTTCAATCCATGGGACATATAAAATCAATGGATGAGATTGATTTATGTCTAATCCAATGGTCAAGATTGTTGTTGGTAAAAAACCAACAACTAATAATCTAATTTAAATCAAATATATTTGGCACATCAAATATGCTTCAATCCTAAATTAGATCAAGCAATTAAGGAGAGATTACCATGAAGATCACACTCTATAAGGAAATGGGGGACGGCTACCACATTCCTTGTGGGAATGTGTAGCCGTCCACCATCTCCTTATGGTGGAGGCAATCTCATGAATATCATGAGATTGCATATCTCCATGGATTTCTCCCATAATCTCCAACAACTTTTGTTGTGATTTATTCTTCAAAAATAATTCATAATTAATTTTGAGAATATTGCAATCTTGCCATTGGAAAATTGTGAGTCACATTCACAACATAAAATAAAATATAATTTACATTTTCAATTAATTACACAATGTGTATCCAATACACATCATTAATTAATTAATAAATATAAATTAGAATTAGCTCTCTCTAATGCATTATAAATCATATTTATAATATATTACAAATAATATGGATAGTGCTATCCACATTATTCATATTCATGATAATTAAATCACATTTAATCATTTTAGATTTCTATTCTCACGTGCCCAAATAATATGAATCACATTCACATTATTCACATCTTTGATAATCAAATCACATTTAATTATGTAAGATAACTCTCCTTATAATATGAATCAAATTCATATTATTCATGATAATTAAATCACATTTAATTATCCATTTTCTCAATGCTCGGATATATATATCAATAATAGAATTATCCATGAACTCTTTCAAGGATAATGCGCTTTCTCCGTGAATACTTGGAGATAAGGACATGGCGATTGTATTGTTCCACGTATAGTGACTTGGATATTGAGATCATATCTCAAATCCAGATCTCAGGCCTCCCATAGATGCTTGATTAAATCAAGACCGCAAATCTAATCTTCTCATTGAATCTGAATCACATTCAGATCAATATCCAATATTTGGACTTAGATCAAATTACTTCTCTACTGAGAGGAGTCACTAATATCCAGACCCGTTTCATCACTCTCTAGGAATGGAAGCGTCATGGTTATACAACCGTTTATGATCACATCACCCTCAGGTATTCCAATACCTGTACATCCTGCATACTGGAAGACTCAGAATAAACCTGAAGTATAAGATCAATTTTACACTGTCTACTTTAGAGTTTTATCATTAAGTTTCTCATTCGATCATTGGGAGTTGGTATCGATCATATACTTTCCAAAAGCATATATCATACCCAGGTGTTGATCATATACTTTTCAAAAGTATATATCAAACCTACAAATTCAGTCAAGCTTCCAAAGCGAGATGACCGTGCACGGAATTTGATTCTTCCAAATATCTCATGAGTGAGCTCATGTCTTCCGCTTCAGTAATGAACCTGTATGATCCCTTTGAGAGATCGTATTACTCATATTCCCTTATATGCACACCAGCGCGCCGATGTATAGACTTGATTAGGTCATCGACCTATTGGTCTGCCAAATGTACATACTCAGACATATAGTAACACATCTGTCTTCGGTCAGAGGATGCGTGCCTATATCATGACAGCATACGACATATGACTTTGGTTATCTCGAACTCATTAAGTCAACTCTTTGACCTAACTTATCTAACACCTCCGAATCTCTATTCCTATGCAGAGGACCTGCATCAAGAGGTCAGTTAGATATCAACCTTTAGAGAAAGGATTGCCATCTCCTTCTCAGGATGGAGATCATCTCTTAATAATCATTTAACGGTGCTCGATGAGTCCTCAATCTATCTCTTTAGATATTCATCCAAGCACTAGCCTCTATAATTCAATACTTGAATCAACAACTATATGATCATCAAGATGGTCATGGTACATAACCCTAATTGTACTAAAGGACCTATTATGCCAATATTTATTCTTCATTTCAGATCAGGGAATGATATTCGCAATAACATTTATTGCATAATGGCTCGCCATGGGCTCGCATGTCCAACATGGCCTACAAGTTGATTGTGATGGTGTTTGCATCACAAATTCCCTTGCATCTTTCACAGAATTGATGAACATAATTTTTATCCATACTTGCACAAGTTTGTGGTTATGTGCAATGAAGATGTGTTGATATATTCTTGAAATAAATGGGATCATGCGAATGATATGAAGATAGTCATGAACATATTGCAAGAGCACAAGTTGTATGCCAAGCTGAGAAAATGTGAGTTCTGGTTATCCCAACTCTCATTCCTTGGACGTGTCACCTCTGGAGCAGATATCACAGTTGATCTTGCGAAGATTAAGGCAGTTATGTCTTGGGAGTAGCCCAAGACAGTCACTCAAATTTGATTCCTTGGACTAGCGAGCTATTATAGATTCTTCATTAGTGGTTTTTCCCGTGTTATTCTTCCCTTGACATGATTGAAATAGAAGAGAGTTCCTTTCATTTGGGATGATTCATGCAAATATGCTTTCAGGACACTAAAGGAAAGATGACTACGCCTATTTTTGTGCTTCCATCAGGCACTCAGAAATATGCAGTATATACATATGCTTTAAGTAAAGTTTAGAAGTGGTTCTGATGCAGCAATGCCATGTAATGTCTTATGCATCATGTCAGTTGAGGCCGCATGAGCGGAATTACCCCATCCATGACTTGAAGTTGGTGACATCTGTCTTCGCTTTAAAGATCTGGCACCACTTTCTCTATGAGGTGAATTTTGATATTTTCACAAATCACAAGAGTTTGAAGTACATATTTTATCAGAAGGAGTTGAGACCGCACATGTAGCTTGAGCTACGAAAGAATTTTGACTGCACGATCTCTTACCATCCCGACAAGGAAAATGTGATGGCAGAAGCGCTTAAAATGAGAGCTCATGCACATATGACAAACCGGCTATCACATGGGATATGCTTGCAACTTCGACTAATTTACATCCTCATGAGAATGCGTCCATATCTACGACCATGTCTCCACGATTCAGCAGTCTTTGGGATCACATAGTAGAAGGACAAATGACATATCCTTGAAGGTGATGATTTTGTGGTGAATAAGTCCATTTTGTGGAAGACTGGCCAAGTCGTTGTGCCCAATGATGAGCATTTACATAGAGATATTCTTGATGAAGCACACAATTTACGATTGTCTATTCATCCTAGAAACACGAAGATGTACTAGGATCTGCACCGATATTCTGGCAAGACATGATGAAGAGAGATGTGGCACATCATGTTAGCATATGCTTGACTTGTCATATGGTCAAGGGTCAGCATAGGAGACCACCAGGATTATTACAATCTCTACCCCATTCCTGATTCGAAGTGGGAGAGTATTTCTAGGGATTTTATCAGTGGATTGCAGATGACACCAGTTGGCCACGATGTTGGCAGATTGACCAGGTCAGCCCATTTCATACATGTCAGCATAACCTACACTCCATCTAGGTTGTCCAGATTGAATATATTGAACATTATCTGGCTTCATGGTATACCAAGTAAGGTAGTGTTTGACAAAGACTTGAGGTTTACATCTCACTACTAGCACCAGTTCATGTCAGCACTACAAACAGAGTTAAAGATGAGTTCCACATACCATTCACAGACCAATGCACAGAGCAATCAAACTATTCAAACACTTGAGGATTTGCTACGTGCATGTACTCTATAGTGGAAAGGGTCTTGGAAGGACCACTTGCCATATGTAGAATTATCGTACAACAACAACCATCATTCCAGTATTGGCATGGAACCATTCAATGCCCTATATGGGAGAAGATACCTCACACCTTTCAGTTGAAATAAGGTAGATGAACACACTTTTTACTCCGTATATCTCTTGGAAGAGACTGCGAAGACTGTTGATCTAGTGAGGCAAAAGCTTCCGACAGCTCAGAGCTTCCAGAAAAGCTATGCAGATAGTCGAAGAAGAGATTTGGAGTTCAGGTGATTCGATCATCTTCTTGTAATCCATTCAAAATGATTTATCAATATTCAACTTAATCTCTCATACTGATGAAATTTATGTAAACACAAGTAAGAGATTGGATGTTCCTACGAGAATCTCCCATTAAGGAAATACAGAGATTTGGTGTTTGTGGCAAGTTGGCGCCACGATATGTTGGACCATTTGAGATTATTGCGAAGGCGGCCTATCAAGTATCCCTTCCTCCACACCTATCATCTATTCATGATGTCTTTCACATATCCAATATAAGGAAATACATGCATGCCCCTTGACACATCATCATCTACGAGAACCTTGACGTGGAGTCAGACTTTACATATACCGAGATGTTAGTACAAATACTCGACAGTACTGTAAAGAAGCCTCGCAACAAAGAGTTTTCCCTAGTAAATGTGCTACGTCACCGATATGGTGTCCAAGAAGAGACACGGGAAATCAAAGCAGACACGAGGGCAAGATACCTGCAGCTATTTTCAGGTAATTGTCAAAACAAGCCCATTTAATTATACATGTTGAAAGAATATGGCATGTTTTTCCTTTGAGGTTTTTATGGGTTCAAAACCCTTTGAGATTTTTATGGCAAAATGAAACCCAGATAAAATACATAGTGACCGTGATCGAGTCTCGAGGAAGAGACTTCCTTTGAGATTTTTATATTTATAACATCTAGATCCGAATAACTTGAATTTGACCTGATTAAGAGTGTGCAAATTTATATATTATTTAATTAATCTTGAATAAACTCAGGTTGCTCTGTAAATTATAGATCGAAGTATGTTCGATCGTAACGACCAAAAGTTGATCGCATCATAATGCGTGCCAACAGAAAAGTCACAACGCGAAATCCAAATCACAAAACAAACCGAGACCACCATAAAATCAGATTCGACAAAATAAGACCAATGAAATCGACCGTTCCCCGATCGGATGTCATTTTATAATTTAAAATCACAAAATTTAGACGCAAACCAAGATCGTATCTCAGAAATCTCGAGAATTCATCTTTGATCCAAAGTATATGAATATTATACTCATTTTGATCGTCACTCAAAGATGGTCAAAATAAGCTATTATACATCAGAATACGAAGCTCGAGGGAATGTAGATGACTTCGGTATTTTAGAGAAGAAAGAGATAAAGGTTTAAAAAAATTAAAAAATAAAAAAATAAAAAAATAAAAATATTTTGCATTTTTTTCCAGAACAGCTGTAGCAAACGATTCGCCTCTCTCTCTCTCTCTCCATTTGGCCTTCTATGTTTCTCCACTAGGATTTTCAACTTTTGGCAACCAAACCCCCCACCCCTTCCCTTATTTATATCATCCCTCCCCCTTCCTCTTTCTAATTTTATTTTTCTCTAAATCCCTAGCTGAAGGGGCTTTTTTTCTCCACATTTAGCTCGAGCCCAAGCAATTGAGAGCTGCTATTAAATTCCACTCATTTCTGTTGCTCTAGAGCAACAACTCTACTGTTGCAAAGCCTGGAAGCACCTGCTGCTGAGAGCCTCTTTCAATCCCTGCTGGAGCTCCTGCGCTGCACCGAAAACATTCAATAGCTTCTGCCTTTTACCAACTTGAAGCTCCAAGGATGAGCTACAAGGTGTTGCTCCCTGTTGCTGCCCATTCAAGTACTACACAACTGGAGCAGCTCCCTTCAATTGAGGTTGCTCCTTTCCGCTGCCACAAAATCAAATGTTTGATATTGTCAATTGCTGCAACCAAGTCATGCGATCCAACAGATGGAAATCCCCTCGGAGGAGCTTCTCTTGCATGATTTTTGATCTCCAAATCTTAGAGATCAAAGGTATATCCTAAGGCCTCTCTTGCTGCCTTCCATGCATATTAAAATAAATTTCAAAATCTATTATATTGCTTTTGAAATTAGATATATAGAATTGATCAAAAGTTTTGATTAAAAGTTGGTTAAGAATGTAAGCTTTGATCTATTCAAGGTTAATGCTTAATCACAACTGACATAATTAAGATCTTAATGTTTAATTACACCAAATGATTTGACCTTAATATCATTGAAGATCAACTCAATAATAACATTGAATAATGTCGAAGTAAGTTTATGAGAGAGGAACAGTTAGTACCTCTAGGCACTAGAGTGGAGTTCCTGATCTAATCCAATCATAAACACCACGCATCGATTATTAGCATTGTATTCACAACATCACTCAAAACTCAAAGCATTAACTACATAGATTTAGGGGCAATGGTTCTATATGTCAAGTACAATATCTAATTCGATAATTTATAGCCAATGGTTGTATATGGCTCTATAACATACATCAAATACAAGCTCTAACAAAGTGCTTCGTCACATTTACATTGCAATTGAATGTCCTCAATAGTATAAACATTAAACCTATTCAATAGCATCTGCATGCAATTTGGTAAACACCAAGAACATCTGGGTTGTGTATAGTTATCTACTCAGTACTTGCAAGTTTTAATTATCTCTGTTCACTGCCATAAATAACATGATGAAATTATCTCATAATTTGTTGCAACAATCCAAGACACTATTCACAAAGCCAATATTGATCTCGCCTATTTTTACCTTTAGCACTTATACATATGTATGAGCAATGTCTGTAACCACCAAGCATATGCACATGATGGAAAAATGCTTTCTACATGATATTCTTTCATGCCTGGTCCATCTTTCGCATAACCTTATAACAAATTGTTCATGACAACAGATCACAAAAGATTTGATAACAACAAAACCAAATTAAATTACATACTATGGAAGATAAATGAAACTCATGAAGCATTTCCAAATATGTCATTTGTTTGCAGTGCAGTCAAATAAGAAAAATGCGGATGCATAAAGACCCTACACAAGTAGGCTAACCCCTTCAGAAGATACATCCTTCAATTAAGAGGTGGGGGCCAATATAGATTATTAATTTACAACATTGACAGAGTAATGTTGAAGAGGATTTTTTGCAGGTCTAAATATGTCTAACAGAAAAGTAAGACCCAATCGATGTGGTGACCCACAAGAAACCCAACTTCAAACAACAATTAACCCAAAAATATATAAAGCGGTGAAAAGAAAATAAATGTGTGGAGTTCAAATTTATTATAACTCTACAACAAGGATGTGTATAGGTACAAGTATGTGTAGAGTGTCAAACATAGGGAGCAAATTAAATAGATTGTGTGACGAGATGCAAGCAATGTGACTATGCTTCTTTGTCTAATTTTTTATGTTGGTTTTTTTTATTTTTTACTTTTTTTTATTTTTGGTTTACATTTTTACATTTTACATTTTTTTTATTTTTATAATTTTTTTCTTATTTTTAGTTTTTTTCAATTACTTTTTCTTTTTATAAAAGATATATAATAATATATAAGGCTATATATACAATATATGATAATAAGGACATAAATATAACTAAAAATAAAAGAAAATCCCATAATTAAATATTTTTGGTGTTTAAATATTTTTTCCATTTTTGTTGGTTTTTAGTGAATTTTGCTAATTTTTATATATTTTTAAATTTGAAAATACCTTAAATCAAGGATTAATTAAATAATCGAAATTGAAATGAAGATGAAAAATAGCAAAATAGGTCCAAAATTCTTCAAATAAATTTTAATAGTTAAATAATAATATAGAGAAATTATGAAACTAAATATACTATTTTTGGATTTTTAGAAAATTTATAGATTTTTATAAGGGATTTTAGGTGTTTTAAATTTTAAGGGGTTTTGCTTCTCAAAAAAAATTTTAAAAATGATTTTATATTTTTCTGGATTTTTTAAAGTTAAACATGGGCCCTTTTGTACTCTTTTTGATTTTTAATAAATAGATAAAAGTCCAAAATGCAAAAACAAATATACGGCGTAAATATACAAGCATCTAGGAACTGAAGGCTATTTTTGGTGATTTTTTATATAACAGTTGATATTTTAAATAAATAGAGGAAATAAATAGAAACTTCAATCTAGCAAGGGTATATATGCAATTAAAGTAAAAGCTAGGGGCCTAGTTGCATTTTTTCAAATATATATATATATATATATATATATATATACATTTAACAGACCAAAATGAAATGCATAAAAATCTAAGGACCCACCCGCAAAATGCCCACCTTACACGAGCGGCCACGTAAGGTGAGCTGGCGTGGACCTATTAAAATACAGAAAGCTAAGGGGTCTTTTTGTAAAAGTTCTAAAATCCATTACACATCAGAGGAATGTTTATATATCAAATATTAAATTATAAAAAGCGAGGGTAGAAGATGTAAAATACCCACGCTGCGCGGATCTGACGGATGTTGGTTCACCTACTTAGATATGTATCCGCTCTACGATACACGATGTCGCTTCACCAGCGTCGGTCCAGATTAGATACTCGATGAAAGATCAACGGTGGAGGCTCTACTTAATCCGAGTTCACTACACGATCTGGTGTGCGGGGAGGAATGGACGGTAAATTGAGGTCCCGAAAGAACTCGGAAAAACTCGTGCTTGGGCTTCCTTCGATCGGCCTCCCCGTGCAACTCTATCCTTCTTCATTGTTGTGACAATGCCCAAAATGCTCCTGACATTCTCCTATGTTGGCTGGAACGCACGAGAAGCTCCAACGACGACCCGGGTCTCAACTAGAGGTCGGAAAAGCAAGTTAGCTCCAGGTACCTCCGGCGAATGTCAAAACGGCTCCATGCGCATGTGACGCTCAAAATACCTGCACAAAATTATTATTGGGTCGAGGGAAAATTGCATCGACCCTATAGCGGGAGAAATGGAAGCGGGAGAGACGAAGCAGTAGTGGCTCCAACGGATGGCAGAGGTGGAGCACCGAGATCCTGCTCCAGGGAGGAGCGGGGTGAATGGAATGAGGTGAAACATAGAAGAAGCGGAGGGGAAGAGTGTGAGGATGGTTTGGCATGTCGGGGACATGTGGTTCACGGTGAAATGGGTTCACCGGAGCAGAGATCCGACGAACTAGGAATCGAGGTTTTATGCTAAAGCAAAGGATTTACAACTAAAATTAAAACAAGCATCAAACCTAGGGCTAAAATAAGCTAAGAAAATGCAAGAAAAGGTACCTCAGTGGCCTGGAGACCACGAAGCAAGACCTTGACAGTGAAGCTCCACCGGAGGTGGGTGGAATGACCAAACACTTTCCTTAGACCGCTCCCGAGGATCTAGAGATATCTCTGTCACCGATATCAATCCATAACTTACAGGGGAGAAGCCAAAAAATGCAAAAGGGTTCAAAAATCGAAAGGAAGTTGGATGGGGCTTTTGTAATTAGTGACCAACTGACTGGGAAGAACGAGGCATGACTGGCGAATCAGTGATCCAATTCACAATGTAATCAACCGGCATGCATGAGGGAGGATCGATGAGGAAAACCATAGAAGGAATCCATGACAATTGGTGAAAGAATCGATGTGGAAAAAAATCGAGAAGATGGGCTAGGACCTGGGTCTAACACATGTTATATGGCGGGTTAGAGAGTTGACTGAAGTCAACACTCCCCGCCACCTAGTTGGTTGATGAATACCCATTCATCACTCTTTATTCTTCTATTTTAGCTACAAAAACCTTTGCAAATACATGTAGATATGTGTAAATACAAATAATTACCAAAAGCATGCATTGTGTAAAATCCTATAATTAGCATGTTTTTGTGCACAAAATAAAAGAATAAAGAGCAAAAAGAAAAAGAGGGAAATATTTAGAATAAATATTGAGCATTGGTCTACGTGGACCAATCAGGAAAAAACCCGAAAAAAGAATTATAAAATATAAAATTAATATTAAATGAATTTATTAATGTTTAGTTATAAAATAAAAGTTGTTCGTTACTTTCTATATTATTTTATTATGATTTTTATTTCTTTTTTAGAGGTATTTAATTACAAGTTAGTTTTTAGGGGAGCCTTTATAAGTATATTTACATATATTTTGCATATTTTATTTTTATTTTGAATATTTTATTTTATTATTTTATTTTTTTATCTTATAAAATTATAAATTATTTTTGTATACATATTTATCGTATAGGTATAATTGTTGGTATTTCTTCTATATTATATATATATATATATTATTTTTATGTTTTATTTATGGTTTTATTTTAGTTTTAATATGTGCAAATACTATAAATTCTATTTACAAATTATAAAAATATAAAATAATAAAAATAATAAAGAATAAATAAAATGAATATTTTAATCAGGTATATTATATAATAGGGGTCTAAAACCTAACTTTCACACCTTAACTCCAAAAAATATGAAACGACCTTCATTGAATAGCTATTAAAAGTTATACATAATAAAAGTGATTTTAATATATTTTGAGTATTTTGTTTGAGAGATATGGTTCTGGGAAATTGGGATTTTAGCTTTTTATTCAGAGTATAACTTTTACACTATATATTATTTTTGTATAAACTCAATTTTGTATTTTTCTATATATTATTATCTACAACTTTCTTGTACAATATTTCTTTATTTGAAGTATAAAAGGTGGAAAATAAAATAGGTCCCAAAAATGAATAAATAATGAATTAATAAATTGGATTTTTAATAATTAATGGCCCTTATCTCCCCCTACTTTATGCCTTGTTGACGTAGTCATCAAGATGCCCATGTCTTGGGGTTTAGGGTCATAAAATACCTTTGATATTTTATTCATTTTCTTTTATTTTCTTTTTTCTATGATTTTGACACTAAAAACAATAATTTATACATAATTTGTACAACAAAGGATGAATGTTGATTTGTGCAAATTAATGGTATTTACATGCATTAGCTAGGGTTTTAAGGCCAAAATGAGAGAATAAAGGTAATTAAATGGACATTCATCAAGTAATAATTATGAAAATTCTTGTATGCAATAAGCAAGTTGTAATTCCTTTCTACTGATAAACAAGCTCCTTAAATGTCATAATGGACTAAGGAAAATGATGAAGAGAGATGAAACTCACGATTCGAAATATGAGAAATTAAGGTATTTCATACAAGTGACCTATAAATTTTAGATCAATAATCATGCCACTAGATTATGAGTTAAATAATAAAAGTGGAATTTCTACATCGAATCAAATACAGATTCAGATCTAATGTATACCTGATGATCTCAAATTTAAGAAATGATAAACTATAACCACAAAAACCGATCATCTTCATGAATTAATCCTGTAGGCATGTTCTACTAATCATAGATCACTATTTACTGAATTATTGACAAAAGACCTAGATTTGTATAGTCAACCACAATAAAGATTAAGAAAGGATGAGGAATCAAGTCAACGGTGGTGATTAGGTAATGACTAATAATTAAGAGTGCCAGTCATGGTGACCTTTACATCTGACTGTGCGTGGGTGCGGTGACCATCAACTAGGCGGGAGATACGAAGCCCGGTTAGGGCAGTACCGCTTAGTGCATGGGTCTCAGATCCTAGTCTTTTCTTGGTTTTTTGCGGGCGCTCACGATTTTATGCCTCTCTAGGATCCATAGGTTTTCTTTTTGACCAGTTCCACTAACACTGTGTTCTTTAGGGTGCCTAGGCTGGAGGGCCCTCCGTTTTGGTTTTTTGAGCTTGTTTGCCCATATCGATCGGGGCAATTTTTCTGGAGTGACCTGTTCTAGAAATCTCTCCCCCATCTCAAGGGCATAGTTTTGGAGTAGGCCTAGCCCTCCCTTGGACCATACTTCCACTAGGAGGGTGAGACGAAAGGGTCTCTTTGAAGGCTTCCTCACCGCTTGAGGTTTGGTTACTATTCTTGCGAGTTGGTTACAGTTGAGCCTAGTTACGATTGAGCTTGGTTACAATCGAGTTGATTACAATTGTGCTTGGTTTCAATTGAGCTAGTTACAGTTCCGCCAGTAGGTCCTAACAAAGAGAAAAGATCATATTATGGAAATCATCCTTAAGAGATACTACCACGATTGTCAGAGAAGCTAGCATACATGTTGGGTACTTAATTAGGATGCATTGTACATTACCGCATGTTTATAGAGGCACCACAACCCTAAGGTTTCCTTAACTGCCTTAGAGTCATAGTGTGAGGTCTCACCCATACCAAGATCACAAAATGTCCACTGAACTTGAGAAATTTAACAAGAAAAGAATCAGAACACGAGATACACCATCAACACTTACTAAGATCCATCCATATGACTCAAACATCGGAAAGAGATCTTGATCACGTCGATCATAATAAGCATTTTATAAATTAAAAATTTGAAATAGGATGATAAAGAATGGAAATCTTATATGGTTACATACTGGATGCTACGATTCTTAGATGGAGCTAGCACACGTGTTGGGAACTTAGTTAGGATGCATTACACTCCACCACACGCCTACGGAGGCCCCCCAACCGTAAGGCATTCTTCATGTCTTAGAGTCATAGTGTGAGGTCACACTCAGACCAATATCACAGGCTATCCACTAAGCTTGAGAGATTAGACAAATACAAAGATCAGAATAGATACTCATCATCCACATTACCAAGATCCATCAAATATGAATTATAATTAATAGAAAGGTGACAGGTTAAATATGGATCATATAATTAATATATGAAAATTTTAAATACGGGTAATTGAGGTAGGATGAGTAAGTCAGGGGATTTATATATAGAACAACTTGAAAACCAATTTCCATGCAAGTAGCTCGTTAAAAGTTAATTGTTAAACCCTATCTACTTTCTTTCTTTTGGAGCCACCGAATTACTTGTTATTTTTAACTAATAGAAATGTACTCAAATTTTATTGATGTTCTTTTCTCCCTAATGCATGGATTGCAGAATAAGCACCTGCATTGTAGTATTATGATAGATGAACCTGAGCTTCCACAATTACTCTTGTCAGTTACACATGTTATAGTTTTTGTTCAAGATATTGTAAATGCTTTCCTTTCTCTGATGCCATAATTTAGGATACATGTACATAATTTAGTTCTTTTGTTACATGTAAATTTATATGAAAATTAATGCAATATAATTTGGTGACAGCTTGTTGGATATGTGGCTTGTTAGTTAATTGTGAATGTCATTTGAAACACGAAAAATTTTCCTTCATTTTCAGTACCCTAATGCGATCTTTAGTGAGCATGATGAAGGATATGGGAAAATCCTTAAGCGCATCACAAAAGTGCGAGAATTGCATCATATGTGACCTGGAGCGACTAGTCGTACTAGTGGCTCGGGGTAGCAGAATTTAAAAATTTTAAACGATGAAACTACATGATCCAAGAACAATTCTCGGATCATTTCATCTAAATCACAAACAAGTATTAGATTTACCTCTTGAAGCGTGGTTGCGATCGATTCTCTAAATGAAGAGACCTCCCGTCTCAAGTCCAATCCAACGGAGGAGACGCTTGCCAATGCGTTGATGAAACACACGCTCCTCACAATCCATGATGATCCAAGTAGCGAATCTTCTGATCTCGTCATACGAGATATGACATCTTCTTCACGAGCGAGGTGCACCAAATGAGACGGAGATCCACGAGCAAATGATCTTGTTATAAAAACACAACAATAATTAATTTAATTTAATATATATTAAATAATCAATATAAATTAATTTCAAATTAAATCAATTATCCTTGGAAATAATTGGGAAGGATATAGTCATCCTGCCATAATAAGGGGAATGACCATCCAATCCAAGTAGGACTTGGTGGCCGTACACCACCTTTGTTGGTGGATGGAAATCTTCTTCCAATTTCATGGTAGTAAATTATCCCATGAAAATCTTCAATAATCTCACAAAAATAAAACCAATTTATTTTCTGAACATTACAATCATGCCATTGGAAATTTGTGAATCACATTCACAAGAAAAAATAAAATATAAATTACATTTTCAATTAATTGTCCAATGTGAATCCGATTCACATCAACATTTAAATTATAAATGTTATTTACAAATAGCTCTCTCTTATATAGTATAAATCACATTTATAATATATACGATTAATATGGATAGTGCTATCCACATACTTCATATCCATGATAATTAAATCACATTTAATCATCTTGGATCTCCACTCTCATGTGCCCAAATAGTATGAATCACATTCACATTATTCACATCTTTGATAACTAAATCACATTTAATTATCTTAGATAACTCTCCTTATAATATGGATCAAATTCATATTATTCTTGATAATTAAATCACATTTAATTATCAATTTTTCAATGCTTGGATACATTATCAACAATATAATTATTCTTGAACTCTTTCAAGAATAATGCGCTTTCTCCACGGATACTTGGAGATAAGGACATGGCGATTATACGTTCCACATATAGTGACTTGGATATTGAGATCAAATCTCAAATCCAAATCTTGTGGACCTCCCATGGATGTTTGATTAAATCAAAATTATAAATCTAATCTTTTCTTTGCATCTAAATCTCATTCAGTTCATTATCCAACATTTGGTCCAAGATCAGATTACTTCTCTATTGAGAGGAGTAACTAAAATCCAATCCCATTTCATCACTTCCTAGGAATGAAAGCATCATGGTTATAAAATCATTTATGATCACTCACCCTCATGTATTCCTAATACATGTGCATCCTGCATATTCGAACACCTAGAATAAACTCGGAGTTTTAGATCCCATTTATACTATCTCCTTCAGGGTTTCATCATTAAGTTTCTCATTTGATCATTGGGAGTCAGCATCGATCATATACTTTCCAAAAGGCTATATCATACCAAGGTATTGATCTTATGCTTTCCAAAAGCATATATCAAACCTTACAAATTCACTCAAGCTTCCAAAGCGAGACGACCGCGCACGGAATTTGATCCTCCCCAATATCTCATAAGTGAGCTCATGTCTTCCGATTCAGTAATGAACCTGCATGATCCCTTTGAGAGCTCGTATTACTCATATGCCCTTATATGCACACCACCACGCTGGTGTATAGACCTTGTACATTCCATCAACCTATCGATCTACCAAATGTACATACTCAGATATATAGTAACAAATATGTCTCCAATCAGAGGATGCACGCCTATATCGTGATAGCATATGACATAGGTCTTTAGTTATCTCGATCTCGTTAAGTTAAAGTCTTTGACCTAACTAATCTAATACCTCCGAATCTCTATTCCTATTCATAAGACCTGCATTAAGAGGTTAGTCAGATACCAACCACAAGAGAAAGGATTTCCATCTCCTGCGCAGGCTGGAGATCATCTCTTAATAATAATTTGACGGTGCTGGATGAACTGTTTAGATATTCATCCAAGTACTAGCTTCTATGATTCAACAATTGAATAAGCAATTGTATGATCATAAAGATGGTCATGGTACATAACCCTAATCGTACTAAGGGACCTATTATGCAAATTAGTTATTTTTTATTTCAAATCAAGGAATGATATTTGCAATAACATTTATTGCAGAATGGCTCACCGTGGGCTCGCATGTCAATCAATCTCCCACTAGCCCAAAAGCCATTAATGGGCTAATCTTAAACCCACACTCATGTGACAATCGTAGGCTATTTAATATAGCTAGGTAAGCTGATCAGTCACTCTATTCTCGGGAGACTACACCAAGTCTTTTTAAGATACTTGCATATATCCTAATAACAATGCTCGTATTCAATGCACGTGTTGCATCTTATGCAACTGATATTCAATCTTGTTAAAACAGTTCTAGTGTCTATGACACTAAAACTCAATAATCATTATAACCAGTATGTAATTTCCATATCCTTATTAGAATACCATCATTCCCAGAGATCTCTATCTCCTAAGGTATCTGCAGTTAAGACCTTTTAGATCACTAAAGTCTTAAGTTCTTGAAGATAAGACTTAGAGATCACCATCTCGAAAGTCTTGTTCTCTTTGAAGATATTGTTATTACTGCATTCAAGTGCTATTTCCATAGTAGGATTAGTAACTGTTTACAACTCCTACATCATGGAAGACATCTAACTTTTGTACATATCTAGCATACACAGAGCTTCCCAAAGCTGATGCACTATGACATGTAGCCTTGGTATTCACATCCTCAACTCTTTGAGGTGCTATCCCTCTAGATAGGTTAGTACCATATCTTAAGGGAAAGAAGCCTTTCTTGGAATTTTCCAGAAAATGAAACATGTCCAAGGTGTACCACTTATGTTATGGTCCTAATACCCTCTTCTCTTTTCTTCTAAATAACTTCATTTACATTTAGCATGATGAACACAATGACACTCCCACTATGCTTCACAAAGTTCATCAAGATTCTATCTGAAATCATAACCTTTATAATTTCATCAAATTTGATGTTCCAACTATAAGAAGCTTATTCAGGTCCATAGATGGAACTATTCAGCTTGCACACACTACTTTCCTCAACTATGAAGTCCTGGGGCTACCTCATATGAATATCCTCAATGAGGAATTCATAGATGAATGCAATCTTGACTTCCATCTTGAAGATGTCATAGTTAAGTAGTGAAGCGATACTTAGCAATAATCTGATGATTTAAGCATGGTCACTAGAAAGCAAGTCTCATAGCAAGAGATGTCTTCTTTCTGTGTGTATTTTGAGGATACGAGCCATGATTTGAAGGTACCTACCTTCTCATAAGGTTCCCTCTTTCTCTTAAAGATCCATTTACACCTTAACGGGTCTTACCCATCTAGGTGGATCCTCGAGGGTCCATATACAACACTTGTATAAGAAGTCTACTTTAGACTTTACTGCTAACATCCATCTTTCCACGTCATGATCTTCAAAAGCTTCATCACACGAAGTATGATAATTGTCAGACTTAACTGACACATGGATTCCATCCTCAAACTCATTTGACGAGGTATGAGTATTTCATCTTTAATTGTCCTTTTAGTTTCTAATTTCAAGAGCCCCATTATCTTCTCAAGATTAAATGAGTTCACTTCATTTTCATCTTGATCCTCAAGAGATTCATCCTCTAAGAATCATATCCTTAGAGATGAAATCTTTTAAGAATATCAAGGTCATAAAGTAGGTATCCAATACCATCCTTTATTTCCTAATGAAGCAACACTCTTTGGTGCAAGATTCCAACTTTCTTGCATGGAACCATATATATTGCAATCTCTACAACTTATATACTTGGAAACTAAGAGGTAATTATGCTAAGATTCATCATTGATAAAATCATGTCACACATGATCCAATTGCATTTCCCTACAACTTTATTGAGTTTAGGTGCATTAAGAGGATTGAATAGATGATCCACCTACATCAATATGTATGCGATCTTGAATACCTTGGCATCTAACACCATTCCCAAAGAAGGGTGCATTGGACATTTTTTTACTTTGAATACAATATTCACAAGTATGTAGGATTTGATATTTCAGACATTCTAACACTTCATTTCTTACTAGTTTATTGATCTCATCAATAGACATACGTCCAAGGCTTGATGCCAGATCATCATCAAATGATCATCATCCTCCTATTGATCTTTGGGATTTTTACCCGGCAGACCCTATAAACTTTGCCAATCACCTCCACGACTTTGAAACAAGATAATTCCTCCCTCGACCCCGTAAACTTGCCAACTCTTACCCCATTAACCCTACGGATAATATATTTTAAAATCGTGGGGGTTCATGGGGTAATTTACAGGGTCGATGGGGTAATTACGTTGTGCAAAAGGTCGTGGAGGCATTTTAAAATGTTTATAGGGTCTGCTGGGTAGAAATCCCTTGATCTTTTAAGGTAAAATTTTTATTATCTAGAAATATTATTGAACCATTCATTAATTTTCTAATTTAGTAGAGTCCTCCAGATGTCATATTACTATCTGAAATATATCCATCATGACTCTTTATGATAGGTCTATTCCAGAATTCATGTTTATTTCCAACAATTAGAAATAAACAATGAGTGTATTCTAATTTCTAGGTCATAGAGCTAAGACCAAGATCTCTCCCACTAAAAATATGATGTCTATCTATCCAATAGAAATTGTTGTAACATTTGCATCAATATCCATGTGGATGACTATTAAACCTTATGATCAAATTTTGTAGTCTTCTAAAACTTATGCAACAAATTGCAAGTATTATTAGAAGAATGAGATACAATTATCAGACTTTGATCTTATCAAATAAGAAAGTCAATTTCAATGATTATATGTGTAGATTATTCTGATGCACTATTTGAGTCCTCTAAGGATTTTAGATAGACTTGATATTCATACTATGAATACATCAGCTTATTACAATATTGGTATATATCCAACTCTTTGGATGTCATATGGAAGTTACGGAAGTACAGTCGACTCTTTGACTTTCCTTCTTACGTGGGTCAGACCCATGCTTCCTCTACACTCCCTTCATCTATAAACAACCATTGCTTAGGATGAAGGATCTCCTGTGTTGAACTCAAAAGATTTCAAGCTAAGAGTATTTCAATATTTATACATGCTTCGTTCAATTCATAAAATGTGAATAATATGAAGCTTCATGAATGACTTGAGTATAAATGGTAGAATGATGACACTCATCATATCTACATACATCATAACTCCAAAAGACTCTAGATCAGATAGGTACTCAAACATTTTAAGTACGCCATCTCTTATCGAGCAACCATTCTACATGATGCAGTGAACCATGTCATTCATGATTGAATGTCAAGAGCACATATGAATGCCAAAACATCTTCTTAGATTTTATAAGGATTATTTCACAATTTCGATCATCATCTACATGATACTTACAAAGTACATTCGATGAGAGATCAAGACTATATTGGCATACAAACCCAAGGTTATTGTCCTATTGTCTATTTAATTATCATTCCTCATTATTATGAGGAAACTTGCACATTGCAACCACATACATTCTATGTCCAATTGCAAGTACAATATCTTGATCATGAATCCAATTCATGAGAATTTACTGGTTATTATTGAGTATAGTATTGAGTGGGTTTAATGAGTATTATCTAAAATAAGATATTTTCATAATACATATTTTACTTTAATTTAGGAATTTTTATATCAAAGTTGTCTTGCCTTGTCAATACTGAAAGTTCATTCCCTTAATCACTTTCAATGTAAGAGATATACTTAGCGTTATATCTCAAGCAAGATCTGGGATCTCATTCTTATCTTTGTTATATCCCAATAATATGAGAACTTGCAGCTCTGATAAAAAGAAGAGGGAATACATTCCTCCTTGAAAGTTCAACTTGCATTCCCAATTTGGTCTTTAACACCCGAGCCCACCACCCCTAAGGTGATGTTGACCCATAGTTAATTGAACCAACTGTCAACATGATTAGAACTCGCTATTCACAACCAATATCACCCCTATGATATGAGGACTAGATATTGGGGTCACTACGCATATGAACTTACTCTTTCGAGCCCGATACTTCAGACATGCATCTCCTACATACAACCCTTGGCCACGATATCCTTCGCCTTGATTGGAGACCATGGATGTCACTTATGTGATCCTCTATATCATGTTCAAATTCTAATTAATTATTACGAATCATAATCACATATTAATTCTTGCAAGGGAAATACTACTCTATTCATAATAAAGAGTTTAATTTTAATTGTATATAATTAATTTAAAAATATTAAATCAATTATCAATCCCATCAACCAACCAACAAATAATTTTTAATTGTTACTTTAAAGATGGTATAATCTCAAAAAACGTATTATTTGAATTTTAATAATTAGAAAATACATCATGATCGCTTCAAGCATTATCCTTTCCTTACCCGCTGTCATGGCCAATACCGATGGGAGTGGGACAGACCGCTCACAGATCAACCTGCTATCCCAACGCTCCTCGAGTAGACACCATATATGCCTTAGGCCGGGATAATGCAAATTGATCATTTTGTATTTGAGATGATAATCAATCTTTCAACTGAGGTTATACCATATAATATTTATCAAAACTATATTGATTAATATTATAAGGAGATTTTCTAAACAAGACCCCAATCCTTTTCAAGTATTAATGTTTCTTGGAAGGTTCATGTAACCAATTTGTGATCGAGATCATATCTAATCAGTTTTGGTTAAGGTAATGCCATTTAAGGAAATAATCATCTTTAAATATTTCAAAAAATATTTATCAACAATTATTTTAGGAAATTAACCATCGATTTCCACTAATTGATTAAATGACAATCACAAGGTTCTTGATTAAAAAAAGCAATTTTCAGAAGTAAGCATCACTTACAAAAATTAGCATATCTCAATTAATATAAATCCAAATTACACAAAATAAGTTTCCAAAATTTGCTAATTTGATTCATAACAGAATACAATTGATACTTACACACTTCTAGGTATTTTAAAACTGTAATTAACTCTTTAATTATTTCAAGATTCACCATCTCTGAAACAATGGATACATGCTCACTAAAACGATCATAACTTTGAGCAATCGGATTCCAAATCATGCAAACTCAAGTCCATGGTTCCTTATTCAATGGATAAAATTATACAAGTGGTAATTATGTGTTTTAAATAATTTTAAATTGGGCAACAAATCAAATAAAAAAGAGTTGCATGAACAAAATGCGATAAAATATCACACAATAAAAAATGCCCAAGTCATCTTAGGTTTATGGATCATATCCAAAACCTCCATCCTATGTCTCTGATACCACTTGAAGGTTATGGGAAAATCCATAAGCACATTACAGAAGCGTGAGAAACGCATCGTATGCGATCGAGAGCGACTATTCATACTAGTTGCTTGGAGTAGCGGAATTTAAAAATTTTGAACGATGAAACCACTTGATCCAAGAACACTCTCGGATTGTTTTATATAAATCAGAAACAAGTATTAGGCTTACCTCTTGAAGAGTGGTTGCTAAAATCTCTAAACGAAGAGACCTCCTATCTGAAGTCCGATCCAACAGAGGAGATGCTTGCGAGCACGGTGACGAAATGCGTGCTCCTCGCAATCCATGTTGATGATCCAATTAGCGAATCTCCAGATCTCATCACACAAGATCCAACGTTATTCTTCATGAACGAGGCACACTGAAGGAAACAGAGATCCACGAGCAAATGATCTGGCAACATAACGTCGATGCTACTACGATGGTGACTCTAGGGCTCCATGTTGGACGACCATAATGAGAGAGAGAGAGTTGGCGTGTAGATATAGGGAGAGACCTTTAGTTGTTGTCTTTTGAAGAGCAAGGGTTGCCTCTTCTTATATAGTTTTTTGGGAGTCCATGGATCTCAATCCATGGACAACACAAAATAAATGGATGAGATAATTTGTGTTTTTTTTCAATGGCCATGATCTTGTTACACAACAACAATTAATTTAATTTAATTTAATTTAATATATATCGAATAATCACTATAAATTAATTTCATATTAATCAATTATCCTTAGAGATAATTGGGAAGGAGATAATCATCCTACCATAATAAGAGGGACGACCACCCAATCCAAGTAGGACTTGGTGGCCGTCAACCACCATTGTTGGTGGATGGCAATCTTCTTCCAATTTCATGAGATTACATTATCCAATGAAAATCTCCAATAATTTACAACATTTGTTGTAACATATCTTACAAAAATAAATCAATTTTTTTGTGAACATTCCAATCATACCATTGGAAATTTGTGAATCACATTCACAACCCAAAATAAAATGTAAATTATATTTTCAATTAATTGCCCAATGCAAATCCAATTCACATCAACATTAAAATTGTAAATGTTATTTACAAATTGCTCTCTCTTATATATTATAAATCACATTTATATTATATATGATTAATATGGACAGTGCTAACCACATTATTCATATCCATGATAATTAAATCACATTTAATCATCTTGTATCTTCATTCTCATGTGTCCAAATAATATGATTCACATTCACATTATTCACATCTTTAATAATTAAATAACATTTAATTATTTTGGATAACTCTTCTTATAACATGGATCAAATTTATATTATTCATGATAATTAAATTACATTTAATTATCAATTTCTCAATGCTCAGATACATTATCAACAATAGAATTATTCTTGAACTCTTTCAAGAATAAAGCACTTTCTCAGCCGATACGTGGAGATAAGGACATGACGATTGTACGTTCCACATATAGTGACTTAGATATTGAGAAAAAATCTCAAATCTAGATAATGCTGGCCTCCCATAGATGTTTGATTAAATCAAAACTGTAAATCCAATCTTTTCCCTGCATCTAAATCACATTCTGATCACTATCCAACATTTGGACCAAGATCAGATTACTTCTCTATTGAGAAGAACCACTAAAATCCAAACCCGTTTCATCACTCCCTTGGAATGGAAGCATCATGGTTATACAATCGTTTATGATCTCATCATGCTTAGGTATTCCTAATACCTGTACATCCAACATACTAGAATACCTAGAATAAACCCGAAGCTTTAGATCTCATTTAGGTTGTTGAAGAATATCCATTTCATCACTTTTATTCTTTCATTTTGGGATTTAAACCCAAGTTGAATGCATGTATATATCATTAATTTGTCAAAATAAACATTCATTAAATTGTATAAAATACTGTATGAAATACATTACATTTAGTGTATTTATCGCTAAAACTAAAAGAATAAAGGAAAGAAAAGAAAAAGAGAGAAGTGTCAAGGACACTAAAGTGACCCTGGACCCCGAGACTCAGTCATCATGATGATTTAGTCGATAAGGAATAAAGAAGGGGGAGATAGGGTGGCTAATTGTATAGAAAAATGCAGAAAGAATCACTCTACAAAATAGGCCAAGAATTGCTATTTGGGACCTATTTTATTCTCTACTATTTACACCTCAAATAATGAAACTTTGTCCATGAAAATTTTAGATAATAATATATACAAAAATACAAAATTTCTTTCATACAAAAATAACATACGGTGTACATTTATAAACAGAATAAATTCATGAAACCCAAACATCACAGAACCATATCTCCCAAATAAAAACTCAAAATATATCAAAATCATTTTAATTGTATATAACTTTCATAAGCTATTTAATGAAGTTAGATTCATATTTTTTGGAGTTGAGGTGTGAAAGATAGGTTTTGGACCCTTATTGTATAATATACCCTATTAAAATATTCATTTTATTTATTCCTTATTATTTTTATAATTTTATAATTTTATAATTTTGTAACTAGTATTTATAGTATATGTACATATTAAAACTTAAATAAAAACACAAATAAAACATTAAAATCAAATACTTATATAAAATATACAGGTAAAATACTTGTACTTATACCTATAAATTTCACACTCCTAGTGTATATAATACTTCAAAAAAATATTATAAACATATATTTATTTGTACAATAATAAGCTATAAATATATAAAATAAGAAACTAAAATAATAAAATTTAAAATACAAAATAAAAAATACCTAAAACATAGGTACATATACCTATATATACCCTAAAAAGGAACTTGCAAATAAACACCTCTAAAAAATAAATATAAATATGCATAAAATACTACAGAAAATTAGAAACATTTTTTATTTGATAACCTAAAAACAATAAGATCAAATTCTATTCATTATTCATTTTCCAAGGCATTTTTACCTTGGAATTTCCTTGTTGGTCCACGTGGACCAACCAGGCGTGTTCAAATGTTGACCGTCGATCAACTGTCCGGCCTACCCTCTGACTTTTGTCATAACTTCATGAGGCCACCTCTTCATCAATTTCTCCACACCTCCTCCATCACTCATTACCCTCGAGACCACCACCATTGTACAGTCTCTTCGTTCTAGATCCACACCCATCCTTGCATCTTCACCAACCCTCGCTCGATCGCACGTAAAATCCCCTTGAAGCTTTCTCAAAATCCGCCTATAAATATATCCCCTTGCCCATTTTAGCTTTTTGATCCCTCTTCTTCGAGCTTTATCCCCTCAAATCACTTCTATGGGTTTCAGCATGATGACTACAAGGTGTAACCCTTGATTTGCAGTGAGGAGAGCAAGGGAGGAGGTGTTTCCGCCCCACAACCAGATGGCCGCCGGCTGGTTCTGCTCCTAGCCTCTTAAGCCGGTTGAGCCCTCTTTCCCATCATCTTTAGATAGTTCTTTAGTTTACTTTTCATTCCACATCTTCAATTTGTAGTTTTATCAAGCGATTAATTCTCAAACCAAAAAATCCCCAAATTCTGGACTTTAGATACCAGGTCGAATTCACTGTAATCTGACCATCAATCCATCTCGATTTCCATGCCATCTCGTGTCCCTTTGCCTTCTTCATCGATCGCCCACTTCGGCCAACCCAGATCCATCGTGGATCTGAGAATTGAGCTCCGTCGCCCACGCTGGAGCTCGCTCCTCCGTTTCATCGCCCTGTCTATTTGAGCAAACCTCGGGTCAAGGGAATATCCCTTGCACCCGAGGATCTTTTGATGCTATTTTGCAGGTCCAAAGATGCATCTAGAGCCTCAACAACTACCTGGAGCTGCTCCAGGTGGTTCAACCTCGCTTGAGCGTCTCTCGCCCTCTCATCCCCCTCGGACCCCACAGCTGCACTTGGGGGAGGCCTAGAGATTAAGAGCGCCGGAGACCCGAGAAATGAAGAATCGAAGTCCGCTAGAGGGCTATTCTTGCATGTTCTTCAAGTGCCCCGCCCCGTCGTTCGATCAAGAACAGCGGTCCAGAGCTAATCTGGACTGTTGATTTCCCGCAAAGAGGTGCGTGAAGAGAGCCGCTCGATCAGCCATGTAGCGAGCCCAGGATGGTTGGATCTCAACGCTTAAGTGGGTAAATTGCATAGCTTCCCTCCTTATTTTTTGTAATTTTAAATAGTCCTGTAAGTATTTTATGTAGTTTAAAAAGTAGTGGATTAATTACATGTAACCCTCTGAAGATTACTAATATTACAATTTAGTCCCTTTTAGAATCACATGTATGCGCACGTTTTATCTTGTAAAAGTTGCATGAAACCCTAGTGAGCTTTTCTAATTGTCTTTTAATATATAAAGTTTTAAAAATTAGTGTTAAAGTTTGGGTAAAATTGCACTGTGACCCTCTCCTTTATTTATATTTGTAATTATACCCTTGCTTGGCCAACCATTTTTGTGCTTTATTTCCCATTTATTAAAAAAAGTTTCCGCACCCCAAAAATTACCAAAAAATAGGAGTAGGTACCGGGATGCATGCTTGATCATGTTAAAATTTTACATTTGCATTTTATGCCCCTTTCCTATTTTTTAAAAATCAAGTAGTATACGACTAGTCCCTGTTTGTCTTTAAAAAGCCAAAAAAAATTATAAAATCATTTTCAAAAAAATTCCCCCAAAATATTATGCTTGTTTAGGTATTATTAGCCTGCAGACCAAAAATCACTAACAATAGAAAAAGAAAATACTTAAAAATTAAAACACCAAAAAACTTTTATAAAAATTGGCAAAATCCCTAAAAACTCCAAAAATATGATTTTTGTTGTATAATTTTCTTTATATTATTATTATTTATATATAACAATTAATTTGGAGAAATTTTGATTCTTTCTGCTATTTTTCATTTCCATTTTAATTTGGCCTAATTACTTTAATCCCTGTTTTAGGGTATTTTTAACTTTAAAATTATATAAAAATTAGCAAAAATCGTTCAAAAATCACAAAAATAGTAAAAAATTATTTAAAGTAAAAATATTTTATTCCTTTTATCATGACATTTTTATTAATATTTATATCTATATTAGTATACATTGTATATATACTCTTATATATCTATATTATATTTATAAAAAAAGAAATATAAAAATATAAAATATATAATAAAAGAAAAGTATAGAAATAGAAATTAAAAACAAAATTTAAAAATATAAAACAAAAATAAAAAAAATATTTGATTTAGAACCCACAATATTTGATCAGCATTGTGCATAGTTATGTCTACATATACCCCTATATTATTTATTTATATACAAATAATATAAAAGTGCTACACAATGTGTTCCTCATGTTCGACACCCTACTCTACTTGTCGCAATACACATTTTATTGTAGGGTTTATAATAAATTTTGATCCACATTGTCTTTATTGCCTTATATTTAATTGTGGGTTGATTGTTGAAGTAGATTGGGTTTCATGAGCGATCACCACATCGATTGGACATCTCGCCCTGCGAGATTTCTAGACCCTCGTAAAGACTTGTTGTTTCAAATGGCACCATTGTCGGTGAGCAAGTGAGTATAGTATATTCTTGCATATATAGCTATTATTTTTAATTGCATTTTTTACCACTTATTCTTTGATAATTATTTGACTGTACTGATCCAAATTTTCTTGTTAATATTTTTTGCAAGGGACCGCTCGATGAGGATTACCTCTTAGGAGGTGGGTGCACCTGAGTCAAGCGGAGGTCGGCTTTCTTCTTTTGAGCTGACCAGAAGAGACTAGGAGAGAATAACAAGGAAGGAGGAGAAGAATAACCCTTTTGCATAACATTTTCAACATTTTCAGTGAGAGAAAGATTTATTTTCTACAAAATAATTTGTATTTAATTTGGATATTACTTTCTCCACTACACGAGGTACAATGTCCGGGTGTCTGTTCACATAGGAGCCTTGTACCAGATTTTTCATGTTTTATCGCCTTTGTTTCATTTATTTCCCGTGATTTGAGCTTTCCGCCTTTATTTTTATTTGTTTTCTGTGAACGAGCCCTTAGATAGCAGGTTGCTTGACTCAGTAGATAGGTCCAGAGCCCAAATAACATTACATGCACCTATAGTGATACGCACTTGGACTTAGTCGAAAATAATTATCGATTTTTTGGACTAGAGATCGAGCGCCGAGAGAAGTGCTATACAACACTTGTAGGATCCGCTGTGACGGACACCGATGCACTTCAGAGACCGGACTTTTGGATCTCATTTCTGAGTGATTAGCATTTGGTTCTTCCCGATAATAGAAGCTATTGTTTAGGATGCTTTCTCGCTTTTGCATATCGTCATATAGTGTAATTATTTCAATTCTGCCTTGCATCCCACATGGAGAGGGATGTGAAGCACTATATGTAACTCTATCTTTGCATGCGTCATTAGTCACTAAGGTGAGGTTTCCATCTTAGTGACGACTTGCATTACTTTTCCATCCTCTCCCCCCTATGTTTATATCACTTAGGACATAAAGGAAAAAATACAGAAAAATCATCAGGCAGCTTGCTCTAAAAAATACTCAAAAAAATTGAAAACCCAAAAATTAAAAAAGGGACTACTAAATAAACTTGACCTTAATTAAAATTCATAATGAACCATTAATTGTTTGGGGTTCATAAAGGCCACATTATTTTCAGGTACACTCCAAATTGAGTGAGGCGTGACTTGCTAACGATAAGAGCCCAAATCCTGATCTGTGGCACCTTGGTTATCACCTGGGTTGGTGAAGTATTGGCGCTTCTATCGTACTTGACCGAGTAGGGCCTAGTCGAGCATGGTGTTCCCGCCTTGTGTGGAGCATCTGACTTGGTCTGAAGTACTAAGCTTAGGCCACACCATCACGGGTGTATCTGTCTCATTGGTTTGCATCCGAATAAGTCCTTGCAAGCTCATGGGTGATTCGGTTTCCAGCAAGGACTGAAGTATTGGTTTCTCCTATTGGCTTCCTTTCTATTTCTTTGGCAAAGTAGCTGTCCTTGTACGAGATCAAGACCTTTAAGCATACAGATCACATGTTACAAAGGAGGTGGAACAAGTACGAGGCACTTGCCTAGCAGTACACACGCTCCTATAGGGTTAGCGTACTTAAGGACTCATGATAAGATGCCATGAAAATAACAATAAAATTGAAAAGCTAAAAATAGCTGAATTTCACGGTTTCACATGTGTTGAGTGGGTGAACCTACCCTTGTTTTGTGTTTGTTTGAATTAGAATCAGTCCTGCACAGTGTGTTCCTTTTTCTCACTTTCTTTGATTCTCTAGTTGATCCCCTGCTCATTTGGAGCCCTCTACTGTTTTACACTCCCTTTATTTCTTGTTTAACCTCCATATCATTCTTTCAATCTCGATCTCCTCTTGACAATCAAGATGGCGACACATGGATGGATTAGTTGGGACCCCGTCGATACCAACATTGATTCCATGAGCTCGTCACCTCCAATAATTCAGGGAGATTACTGTGAATCTATCTCTGGACTCCCCATCTTCTCCAATAAATTGGGATCACTCTCATCCCAAAACCTGCCCATTTAGGATGGCAATTTATTTCAATCCATGCACACAACCATCCTTATTGAAATTTTATGTTGACCTTAGCACATACTGATTTGCTACTTATGGTTCCTCCATACAAACTGATCAGTGCATTAATTCAATTGCTGATCAAGAACCCAATCTGGAGCCAAAAATCGTGATAGAATCAGACTCAGGGCCAGAGAGAGAGGGAGAGAGATGGATCCTGAAGGAAAAGTGAAGGGACTACAACCACCACCTCAGCCAGACCAGCGTTCGTAGCTAGATCAACATTTTGTGAATGCTCAGATCTTTGCTTCTATTCAAGCTATCCATCAGCAACTCACGGATCAGGCCTTAGCATAGGTCGCTTTCCAGGACATGCTCAATGACTTACGGAGAAGGAGAGACAACGAGGGAGGAGGATTCGAAGAAAATCCTGAAGATGGAGGCGGTAGAGGCCCAATATATGAGCCTAGAGCAGAGCGACCCAAGCCGACTTTAAAAGAAACATACAATCTTGGGGAAGGACAAGCCACTGAATGAGTCAATATTCCTACTATCCACGCCCATTTTGAATTAAAGCCTCAGCTACTGGCGCTTTTAACCACTTTTTGGGGAAATGCCAAAAAAAGAACCGCATATTCATCTACAATAATTCAAGCGCATCTGTGGCACAACTCACTACCTTGGCATACCTCTTGGGGTAGTCAAGATGACGACATTTCCCTTCAGCCTTCAAGATAAGGCCCTTCATTGGATCAACCAATTGGGGAAGGTCGTCACCACCTGGGAAGAACTGAAGTCAGCCTTTTTGCACAAATACTATCCTTTAGGGTGACTTAATCTTATGAGCACCAGTATAGCGAACTTCACCCAAGCTACTCATGAATCTATCTATGAGGCTTGGGAGAGGTTTACTGAGTTACAAGAGAAATGACCCCATCACGAGATTCCTAGGACCATCCTGGTCCAACATTTCTTCAAGGGACTCACAACAGAAAGTCAGAAGCTTGTGGACGCTGCCTTTGGCAGCTCACATTTTAACAAAGATGAGGACATCGCATGGTAATTCTTTGAAGAAATGGTTAAAGGAGAGGCCGCACTATCATCATCTCGTGCCTATCAGCGTCAACCACACAATGTTCAAAAGCATGTGCATATGGCAGTATCCCACAAGTCGGACAGGGATGAGAGATCCAATCTGAGCATTATTGGGTGCCACCTATCTAAAGTAGACATCATTGAGAAGCAATTACATGACCTGGAAAAATTTGCTGTGATCGAACAAAGAATGAAGAACCTGGACAAACTAGATCAAATCAACAAGCAGCTGTAGTTGTTGGTAAGTATAATCAGCTCCTGCAACTCAGTATCTGCACCAGCCTCCACTCCAGCTGAGACAAAGGAACATGCACTGTCACAACCTCCTTAGCCGAGTCAGCCCCAACCAGTAGTTCAACACGTCTACTATGTGCAAGCCCCAGAGCCACCCACTCCACAATAGTCGTAGCAGCAGCTGGTCATCTACCAGCTTGAGCCCTAGTACATTCCATAAGAGTTCTCCCCTCCACCACCTCTTATTCATGAGGTGATTGGTGTATGGTCAAATGATGCACAACCAACCCGTTCAGGCAGACCTCAGCAGGGTCAGGTTGCTAACTCCTGCAAGTTTCCTCAATAACAAGGAGGGAGGTTTGTCCACAACAACCAACAGCTACACCACCAGCACGAGCAGTCTACACAATTCCATGGCAATTGGAGACAGAAGCAATACTAACAACCACAGTACCGGTGATAAGCGCCCCGCACCCTTAGTTAATCCGGTCAAATTAATGTCCAAATTAATGTTAATCGTTCGTTGCAGTCGGATACGAGAGGCTAGTCAAAAACCACTATTAATTAATGTTAAGTTAATTTCAAGCGGCAGAATTTTTTTTACTTGGTGGAAGTCCAAGGTTGAACTCAGGGAGGCATCTGTCTCCTTAGGTAGATTTTGAGCAAATATCCAAGTGTTAGATTTTCGAGGAATTATTTTTTTTTGTCTTTTTAATTTCTATGCAGACTCGTGCAAAAATGCAGGCCAATTTAACGTTTAATTCAATTAAGATATCAAATGAAGTCCAAAAATTCTAAAAATTGCCCAGATGATTAATTATGATGAAAATGATCTACCCTAATTTTTTTTGGAATTTTTAGACACTAAATGAATTTATTGTGAATTAAATATGTAGACAGGGTGATTTTCACTATTTAATTGTTAATAAATAACAAATCACAATTTTTTCAAGAATAAAATTATCCTAGATAGCACTAATGATAAGGAATCCAGGAAAATTGACAGATCTTAATTTCAATGTGAAATGAATTTATTAAAATTGAAATAAGAAAATCACTCAACAATTTATTTAGGCCTCGATATGTGTGCAAATGACATGAAATTTTTATGGCATGTTGAGACTAGTGTCCTTAAGCTACTGTGAATTTTTGAAGATTTTTGGAACCACAGAGAATTAAATACAAATTAAAAGGTGTCACTAGGCAAAATATTCCAAAAATATACCAATTAATTCATTAATAATTCCACCGAAATTACAAAAATGTGACACGTGGCTCAATAGACAGAGGACAAGTTTCTCAACAAAATGCAACTTTTAGAATTGAAAAATGATGTAATATGCAACCTAGGGATGCATGCAAACACAGGGGTGTAAATGCAATACAGGAAAATCAAAAATAAATAAAGTAAATATGCTGACAGGGACTAAAATGCAATTACCTATTATACGAGGGACTCAAGTGCAATTTCTCCAACAGGCACGTGCTCCTCACATGGGCTCAGCTTCACAGGGGCCTTTTTGCAATATTTGAAAGCTCCAGGGGCCTCGGTGTAAATTTCCCAGGCCGCACGTGCTCCTCACGTGGGCGGCCTAGGCTCGGATGGCTGCGGAGGCTCGGGGCTAGGCTCAGACGCTTCTGGAGGTCTGGAGTGAGGCTCGGGCGATCCGAACCTAGGCTCGGTGATGAGGCTCGGGCGATCCGAACCTAGGCTCGGTGATGAGGCTCGGACCAAATCTGCGTGGCACGCTGTGGACCCTCGGATCAAGCTTGATCCGACGGGTGGCGGTGGAGACGCGTGGCTTGACCTGAGGCCGTTAGATCTAGGTGGATCCAACGGCTCCTGGGCTCGATGGAAACGGCGACGTGGCTGAAGATCAGCCGCTGGATCAGATGAGAGATCTCAACGGCTGAGAACTGCTGTAGAGGGGAGACGCGTGGCGCACTAGGCACCGTTGGATCTAGATGAATCCAACGACTCATGTGAATCCCGGTGAAGAGGCGACGTGGCTCGCTGAGGGCCGTTCGATCGACGTGATCGAACGGCAGCTGTGCGTCTGCTCCGATGATCCTCCGCCGCCTGCGGAGGAGATGGCGGGGCTCCGGCGAAGATGCCTTAGCTCCGCCCGTCCTTCCTCGTGTCGCTGACGCTCTCCGACTTGTCGGAGATATCCCAGAAGACGCGTGGCGATGCGGCGAAGATCTTGGTGGTCTCAGGAGCGACGGAGGGTGGTCTGAAGTCGATGGCGATGAAGCTCCGAGTCGGTTCCGGTGAACTTCCGTTCAATGAGCAGAGGGGCACCTGCAGGTGTTAGAGATAGAGCCAGATCTTGTGCGTGCGCTCGTGGAGAAGTCAAGGTGATCGAAGAGGCTTAAGAAAAACTGAGGGCGTGTGGCGAAGGAGCTCCGGCCAAATGGCGGAGCTGGAGATCGGGGTGCTGTGTGGTGCGTCGTCGGAGGTCGTGAAAGGTACCGCGGAGATGGGAGCTTTGACGCGAAGCTCGGCGGGATGGAATGGAGGCGAGGGAATGACCGGAGGCGGAGAATAAAATGCTAGAAAATTGAAGAAGAAATAAAAAAAGAAGATCGGAGAAGAATGGAGGGTTCACCTGGGGATTGGAACTCCTTCTTGGGTTCCAGGTCTTCGCTCGAAGGGCCGGTGGTTCCCTGAGCTTGTGCAGCGTCGAGGAGGGCAGCTGCGAGGCGGCGGAGATGCCGTGGATCTCGCCTGAGAAGACGCCTGTCTTCGCTCAAAGAGACGACCAATTGCTGTCACCAATCGAGAGCTCTGAGCTCAGGGGTTTCTCCTGTAATGGCGGATAGATGCGACGATGGCCGGATAGGGGAGATTTATAGGTTGAAGGTTTCAGCCATGCTGTCGATGGAGCGAGGTTGACGGAGGTAGTGGAGCGTCTATGGTGGAGGTGGTGGCAAGTGGGGTAGCTGGCGAGGATGAGTTGCGAGTGGGGAAGGTCGTGGGAGAGTTGGCGGACGGTGAAGGTGGCTGACGTGCGGCCGAAAATAGAAAGGGGGCGCCCCTCCCGCAAGGCGGAGATCGTGGGAGAGAGGGGTGCCAGAGGTAGGAGACGAGGCCCTGGCCGTTGGATCTTATGATCCAACGGCCCAGATCAACGTGCGAAGGAACGTCTAGGATTAGATCAAGGAGAGGTGATGTGAGGCCGTGATGGCGTCACGTGGAGTGAGCTGGGCGAAGCACGAGCGGACGGTTGAGATCAAATCAAGGTGAGGCGATCTGAGGGTAATGAAGCTGCCACATGTCGTGGAGGGGCAGCGACGTGAATGAACGGTTGGGATGAGGAGTTGAGGCTAATCGAGCGGTTAGGATCCGAGAGCGGATTGAGCGGCTTGGATGAGAAGATCGCGGGCGTGATCAAGCGGTGTACACGCCGCCACATGGCAAGCTCTGGTGAGGGCGCTAACATGCGGCGTAGATTAAGGGCGAGAGATGATCGGACGACAGGGAATTGAGGTGCACGTGGAAGCAGCTAAGCTGTTGGATCTAGAGGGTAATCCAACGGCTGTGGCTGCGGGCGGATGAGGCAAGGGCAGCGGGCCATGTGGTGCAACCAGAGGGCGCCACGTGGCCTGCTGTGAATGGCTGGAAGAAAATATATGTGTAGATAGAAGAGGGGGCCGAATTTGGAAAAACCCAAAACATGAAAGTTGTAGATCTCGATGAGATCTACAAGTTCCATGTTGACCAAAGACGGAGATGAGGTCAAGTATGATACAAAAATACAAAGATACAATTTATACATATATGTAGTATACAAAGTGGCCCAAAAACCCAACTTTCTCATACGAGCTCCAAATTGGATGAAATCAGTCTCATTTTAAAGGTCTTTTAATGTGGAGTATTCTAAGAGTAAGTAGACCTATTTCGAAGTTTGTATGAGGAATTTATGTGCATTTTAGTGTACAGGGGTTATAGGGCTTTATTGACTAATTTACAAGGGGGATTTTTGGCCTTCTTCCCTATATTATTAACTAAGGAGTACATATTATAAGGAAGAGGTTATTTTAGTGAATGGGTATTTTATAAGGGATTTTGGCTTCTTATTTAAATGCAAATGCACTGCTAAAATGTATGTATTGTGTATGTATGCATGGATGCTATTTATGCATTATAAATGGAAATATGCCTCTATTTACTCGGGAACAAGGCTCTATTTTTGACTTTTGAAGTGATGAATCACAGATTCATCAACCGGCAATACCAGCAAAACCAGTAGTATGCAGTTGTGCCCTATCAGCTTCACCTTCCTCAGTAGTATCACCAACATCACCCTTCTCCTTAGTACCTTTCCCAGTATTCCAACCAGTAGTCTCAGTACCCTCAACAATACCAGCGTAGCCAGCATGTCGAGGTATTTGAGGCTACATCTCCTATGAACGCAGCCTTGGATTGCTTGGCCCGACTTGTTAAGGGCCTTATAGATCTCATCCAGAAGTTGGACGATTTCACCACCACCAAGACCTCCATTACCGTACAAGTGGAGGCAAACCCAATAATTTCAAAAAGAAAGAGAAGGCAGTCTGTGAAGCTCCCTCCGGTATTATAGAGTCAGATATAAATGAATTATTTTTATCTAATGTTGTCACTCTCAGGAGCAGTAGGACCTTACAATCATCAACCACTTGCAAGGGGAATAATAAAGAAACCACGGGGGAGTCATTGTCTTTTTCTGCATCAGCCAGATTAGCAGCCAGACCAGGTAAGGAAGAAGAAGAAGTAGAAGCACCACCAAAAATCCAAAAAAATCATCAAAAACAAAATACTAAAAAGAAAGCACCAGCAGCAGCCGAAGCACCAACCAGCTAGCCTTGGAGGAGACCACACCTGTAGTTGATCCGATGCCAGCCGATGGAGCCTTGCTTGAAGATTTTGGATGCCAGCCTTTCCTAGATAACCTTGCTCGTTTTAGTCATCCACATGTACAGCCTGATATAGACACAGATTTTGTTGTAAATAAGAACACTATTTCCACTGATGCTTTTGATTCTATAGATATTCTATTTCCTGATGCAATGAGAAAATCCAAAAAAAAATAAAAATTTGAAAACTGCCATGTTTGATCCTGATGTTGTGGAAATAATTCAGAATCTTGTTCTTGAAATGCCTCTTAATATCAAGAAAGGTCTAAAGGAAGCATGTACTTTGAAGAGACAACCACGTAAAACTCGTGAAAGAAATGTGAATCGCACTCATCATGGCTATAGTGAACGCAATCAACAATCTCCCAATAAAGAAGAAGGATACGGGAGCTCCTCTAGTCATATGTCAGATGTTTAACCAGTTTGACCGAACACTACTTGACAATGGATCCTCAATCAACCTAATACCCCACGTCACTGCTCAAGGGATTTGGGTTGGGACCACTTAAATCCACAAGAATGATCTTGCAGTTTGTAGACACGTCCATTAAGCAGTTCCGAGGAATTTTGGAAGATGTCATCATCACCATTCACAGAATGCAGTTCCCTGTAGACTTTATAGTTCTAGACATGGACACTTAGCTCCTCTTCTGCATACCCTAATAACCCTTAGACGATCGTTCCTTCGAACGGCCGAGGCAGTGGTAAAATATGGCACCATACAGATAACATTATGTTCAAATAGTGATAAAGTACTAATTGAGATGATCCAAGTGCCTACACCTTCAGCATCTGCATCAGACGAGAGTGAGCCAGTAGAGCAGTGAACAGAAGACTTTTTGGCTTAAATCTGCGATACAAATCTGTTCATGGATGATATCGAGACCCATGTTTTCCTCTCCACAGAGAAAGGCTTGGAAAACACAGTTAAGTTCCCAGATGTCCTTGAAGATGAGATTATTGCTGACTTTCCAGATGAATACATTCATGACAACCTATCCTTGGTGGAGGAAGAGGACATCATTGAAAATTTCTGTGAACAAGGTTTTATCATCGAAGAATTCTGTGCAGCATTGCACTTAGAGCCTACAATGCCAATGGTGGGCACACAACATATGAAAGATCCAACACCATCACCCTGTACAGTAGCTGAAGTTACCACTGAGTTGAACCAATTCCCACCTGAGCTCAAACCACGTCTAGCAAACATGAAGTATGCCTTCCATGTGGGCGCACCGAACTTGTTCCCAGTAATCATCAATTCACAACTAATTGAGGAATACAAATCTCATCTGCTAGAGGTTCTAAAAAAATCGCAAGGCATAGGCTGGAAAATTTTCGATCTCCATGGGATAAACCCCTCATTGTGCTCGCATCACATATACCTTGAAGAAGATAGTAAGCCCTCCCGTGAATTTTAGCGCTCATTGAATCCGAACCTTCAGGAGGTTGTGATGATTGAAATCAAGAAATGGTGTGATGTAGGATTCATATATCCCATCTCCGACTCAAAATGGGTTAGTCCCCCGCATGTTGTGCCCAAAAAGTTAGGAATCACCATGGTCAAGAATGATAAAGGAGAGGAGATCACAACCATAGTTCTGACATCATGGCACGTCTGTGTAGAGTATCGCCGTCTGAATTTAGCGACTAAGAAAGATCATTTGCCACTTCCCTTCATCGACTAGATAGTTGAAAGACTAGTTGAGAAGGAATATTTTTGCTTCTTGGATGGATACTATAGTTATAATGAAGTCGCCCTTGCTCCTGAAGATCAAGAAAAGACAACCATCACCTGTCCATTAGGGACCTATGCCTTCTGCAGGATGCTGTTTGGATTATACAACGCTCTAGCGACGTTCCAGCGATGTATGTTGGTAGTATTTGCAGATATGGTTGGAAGTTTTCTTGAGGTCTTCATGGATGATTTCTTGGTCTATGAAGATTGCTTTGATCAATGCTTATCTTATCTGGACCAAGTTCTGAAAAGATGCTGTGAAGTGAACCTTGTACTCTAGTGGGAGAAGAGCCATTTTATGGTGACAGAAGGTATTGAGCTAGGCCATGTCATCTCAAAGCAGGGCATGGAGGTGGATCCTGCGAAGGTGGATGTGATTTCAAAAGTAGAGCCACCTACAAATTTGAAGCATGCCAGGTCATTCCTAGGGCACGTCGGTTTCTACCGACAATTCATCAATCAACGAAATCGCCTTGACCGAGCTTCTAGGCAAGAAGGAAGATTTTATTGTTTATGATAGAGTCCTCCATGCCTTTACATAGTTGAAAGAAATAATCACTCATGCCCATGTCCTTCAATCGCCAGATTGGTCTCTACCATTTGAGATCATGATTGATGCCTCTGATTATGCTATTGGGGTAGTTCTCGGACAGAGGAGAGATCATATTCCATTTGCTATTCACTATGCTAGCAAAACTCTCAACCATACACAAAGAAACTACACTGTCACTGAAAAAGAGCTACTAGCAGTAGTATTTACCCTAGAGAAAGTCAGATCCCATTTGCTTATATCCAAGGTTATGGTGTATACAGATCACTCGTCCATCAAGTATCTACATGCCAAGAAGGATGCCAAACCACGATTAATCAGATGGATCCTTCTGCTCTAGGAATTTGACCTTGAAATATGTGATAAACCTAGAGACAAAAATTTGGTGGCAGATCACTTGTCAAGATTTCCAGAGCCAGACACTCCTAAGCAGAACCTATTGTCGATCTCTGAGACTTTCCCAGATGAATCCATCCTGTTAGTCACCTCGCTCCCCTAGTGAAAAATGAGGAGATGGGAGTCTCTAAATACTATCGTAACAAATCAGGCTTACTGTCGTTGAGGCGACTACTCGAATCCTCTCGTTAGTCAACAATTAATCGACACAAGTAATTAAGCAATTAAGAGCAAGATTTAAAATTTACTATACCCTACAAAGAATGTATGATGGTAAGCAAGTAGAGGTCGAACACATGAAGCAAAGGAATAGAGCATGCAAGATAAGAAATCAATGCACACTTTATCTCTCATACTTAGCCAAGTTGCAATTTTTGTGGGTTTTTAATTTTATATATTTTATATTTTTAAATTTATATTTTTATATTTTGATTTTTAATTTTCTGATTTTATATTTCCTTTTTATATTTCATTTTTTTTAATTTTCTTTTCGTTTTTAATATATATCAAATATATGTAGGATATATGTACAATGTAAGCTCGGGTTAATATAAAAATTAACAAAAATATTCAAAATTAAGCAAATAAAATGTTTTTTCGTTTTAATACTTTTTTACTATTTTTGTGATTTCTTAAGAATTTTTGCTAATTTTTATATATTTTAAAAGTCAAAAATACCTTAAAATAGGGAATAATAAATTACCCGAAATTAAAATGGAGATTAAAAGTATAAAACAGAGTCAAAAATTCTCCAAATTAATTTTAATATAAAGATAATAGTAAAAATCAAATTCAGAAACATAAACTATATTTTTGGAAAATTTTAAGAATTTTTTATATTTTTATGAAGGTATGTAGAGTTTTCTTTTTTTATTTTTCTTTTATTTTTTCTAGAGATTTTTGGTCAGAAGGTCAAAGAAGAAAAAATATGCAAACTATATTTTTTGGGAATTTTTCAAAGGGTTTTTATAATTTGTATGTATTTTTAGTGCAAGCAGGGACAAAAAGGCACATTTTTTATTTTTTTATAAATAATAAATAGCTTCAAAATGCAAAATAAAAATATATAAGCGAAAGATCTACGCTCCAAGAAACTATGACTATTTTGTGTATTTTTTAGAGTTTTATAGATGCATGAAATAAATAGAGATAATAAAGAGAAACTACGCTCCTAGCAGGGTTATTTTTGTAAATACTAGAGAATCTAGGGGTTAAAGTGCAATTTCACCAGAAATTTATAACTAACTATAAAAATTATAGGACTAATATTAAATACGTAAAGACATGAGGGCTTCGTTGCAAAAACACTAAAATCACGTGCACGTACATGTGCTCCCCTAGTGGGGACCTCTTTGTAATTACCAAAAATATCAGGGGCTGAATTGCAATATTCACAAAAAGTTATAACTTTAATAAAAAGTTTGTGGACTAAATCGAAATACGCAAAACGCTAGGAGTCAAGCCGCAAAATAGCCACCTCACGAGAAGCGTCACGGGAGGTGACGTGGCTGGGACCAAAAAACAATTATAGCAAAGTTCAGGGGGCTAGATGCAAATGTTACAAAATAAAAATATCTGAAAATGGAAGATTGAGTTTTAAATAGTAAATATAAAACTCGCGAGGGCTTAAATGCAAAATACGCACGCTTCAGTGCAATCCAACGGTGACCCACCTTCACTTATACACGTGGCAGCTCCACGTGAGGCGATCACGGTTCGGGATCGGGTAGTGGCAATTAGATCATACGGATGAGATCGACGACCGAGCCAGGCTTCGATCGAACGACTGCGGGCAGACATGGGCCCGATTCTTGATCTGACGGCAGAGAAGGGACGATGAAGAACAAGGAAGAAGACTCGCCACTGCGAGCTTCCTCTGGTGATGGCGTCCTTCGCCGGTGTTCCTGGCGGCTCCAAAATTGCCCAAAAGATGCCTGCAGCCTTCCTCTATCAGCATGGGTCAACAAAAGGGGAGGAGGCACCCTGAAGCGTCGCCACAGGGCCAACGATGAAAGGCGATCCAGGTACCTAATGTTGGTGCAAAAATCAACCCAGCGGGGGGTCTTTTGTCTCCTGTCCTTGCAAGTGAGCTCACACACAAAAAAATGGAGTTCGGGAGCCCTTATTGGTGAGGGGATATGACTGGAAAGGCATGGCGGAGCTCTTTGACGAACGACGACGAAGGGAGAGCCGGGATCCTGCTCCAGAGAGGAGCAGGTTGGATGGAGTGGTGCGGGGCGAAGATCAGATGATGTGGAAGCTCGAGAGGGTGCAGATCGGAGCGGAGGGGTGTTAGTGTAGGTGTAATAGGGCGACGGAGCTAGGAGCTCCGGCGAGATGGGATGTTGATTTTGATCCAAGAGAGACGCAATCTAAGGAAACGAAGCACGATACTAACCTAAAGCTAATCTACATAATCGAAAGAGCGAGAAAATAGAAGCTCACCAGTTATGTGCACCCAGGGAGGAGCAGCGGCGGAGCACGGTGGCGGAGCAGCGGGATGACCTCGAATTCGATGACAAACCCTGCACTCTCGATCGGAGAAGGCTTCTGCTATCACTAGGATTCTTTCTCGAAGCTCAAAGGTGGTGGAGAAGGCAGAAGAGGGATCAAAATCTGAAGGGAGAATTGGGGGTGCTTTTGTATAGGGTTGACGAGAGGCTCCAATAATCGATGGAGATCGAGTGTATTCGTGATGCAATTCTTGAGATAATCATTGGGCATGTAAGATCAGTCTACGAGGAGCAAAAGTCGTGAAGACGTCAACGTGAAAGGGTGAAAAGGTTGGCCTAGAAAAAATCGAGGAAAGGGCGAGAAACGAGGTCTTACAACGCAGCAGGAGGTGGGTCAGAGAGTTGACCTGCGATCAACACTCCGCGCCCCCTGGTTGGTCCACGTGGACCGACTAGGAAAAACCTACAGAAAAAGATTAGAAAGTTCAATAAAAAATAATAATTTATTTTATTAATTTTAGGTAATAAAATAAAAAAACTATTTATTATTTTATAAAGTATTTTATTATGATTTTTAATTATTTTTAAGAGATTTACAATTACAAGTTACTTTTTAAGGGCTATATACAGGTATATTTATCTATGTATTTTAATCTCTTATTTTTATTTTGTATTCCTAATTTTATTAATTTAGTTTATTATCATATAAACTTATAACTTAATTTTAAACACTTAAATATATTTTTATTTTATTTTCTGATTAGTATAAATTAAATAAATAGATGTGTGATCTATATAGGTATAGATATAGGTATTCTACCCATGTATTTTATACAAGTATTTTATTTTTATGTCTTCTTGATGTTTTCATTCCAATTTTAATATACAAATATATTATAATAAAATATAAAATTATAAAAATAATGAATAATAAATAAAATGAATATTTTAATCGTTACAAGTATACAATAAGGGTCCAAAACCTAACTTTCAAATCGTAACTCCAAAAAATATGAAACGACCTTCATTAAATTGATTATTGAAAGTTATATACAATTAAAGGTTTTTGATATATTTTGAGTTTTTATTTGAGAGATATGGATCTAGGAAGCTGGGGTTTTGAAATTTTATTCAGACCAAACTTTTTATCTGTACATTATTTTTGTATGAAATAAATTTTGTATTTTTCTATATTTAATTATCTACAACTTTCATGTTGAAAGTTTCTTTATTTGAAGTAAAAAAGTTGAAATAAAAATAGGTCTCAAAAATGAAGGAAAAAAATAAAATAAAAGGGGATTTTATTGGATTTTGGTCCTTATCTCCCCCTACTTTATTCCTTATCGACCTAGTAATCGAGATGCCTAGGTCTCGGGGTTTCGTGTAATAGTTTTTTTTCAATATTTTTTTCTTTTTCTTTTTATTTTCTTTATTCTATAATTTTGGCATTAAAACAATATTTTATACACTATATACACAATAATGCATGGATGCTAAAATGCCTCAATTAAGGTTATTTACATGCATTTACTAGGGTTTTTAAGGCCAAAATAATAAAGTTGATGAAATGGAGACTCATCACCCCCTATACTAGCCTTTGCTAGTCCCTAGTAAACAGTTATGTAATAAGTGCAGAAAAAGAAAAACAAAGAAAAGAAAAAGAAGAAAATGGATTAAGTTTAATTATCAAAGTTGTCTTCACAAAATCAAAGTTTGTGGCTTAAGTCAGACCTTTGGAATTTTAGTGTGGGCGGAACCTTAGTGGAAATCAGATTTGAAATCCGACGGCCTTCAAGAATCCCAAAACTCTGTTCAAGTCTCCTTAATAGCCAGGTCAGAATACTTCAACTCATACGCAAACCCTTACGATTATGAATCTGACTCGTATAGTGTAAGTGTAGTGGCTCTCCCCAACTGAAATGACAAAGAGACTAACTTCTCTAGCATGACAACCCAATGATTCCCCAATCCAGTAACTCCTTCCTCTAGGAGTGGGGTATTCCCTTTTAAGATCAAGTGACAACTAGCTCAAGAGGAGGGGGTAAAGAGAAGAATGGACGGTAGCCAGTGTAGCTACCTATCCTAGGATGCAAGACCAGTGTAGTCAAGTTATCCAGCTGTAGTCTCACGTAGTTTGACTTTGAAGCTCAAGCTTGCTTATTGACTATACATTATATATGCACTCCGGTAGGCATTTTATTTTTATACAGGCCTGCCTAATTTTTGGAGTTTTTGCTTCTTATTTTTTGAAATACTATTTACAACAACATTTACATAAGGAGTTTTAACTCTTGAGCCAATAGACTATCCCTCTTTTGAAGCTTTGTTGCAACCCACACTCTCCTATCTTTAAAATTCAACATCACCGAACGGGTTGGGTTGCACTTCCCTCCCTAGAGGAGGACAAATGTTTCCACTTGTGTGTGTCTCATACTAGCATATCCAATCCCCTCTCCACTCCAACCGAGTCGAGCCAAGTGAAAGGTGCAGGTATCCAAGTTAGGTCACCATTAACAAGAGTTGTGCGTGTGCTCCGAAATACTCTACTTAGGCAGTCAAGAATCCATTAAACCAAGTCTCACAATTCTCAAAGAATTAAGTCAACTAGACCTGAAGTACCTCAATTCCAGCTCCTCTAAGGTTCCTGTTATTAGGTAGATTTAATGTCCAACTAAGCTCCAATTTTCAGATTTTACTTAGACTTGTTCAACTATCAAGCTCAATCCAAAAAATGCAAATGCCATGCAAATGCTATGCAGAAAACACAGAAAATATTTTTGTGATGCATTTTCAAAGATTTTGAACTTTTTATGGATTTTTGAAAAGGATGATGCATATGCATTCTTTTGGTATTTTAATTTTGCAAATGTTTTTATGATTTTTTTAAAATAAAAGATTTTGGATAAAAATAGGTACAAATATTTACAAGGAGATGCATCTTATCTTTACAAGAAGTAGATTTTAAGAATTTAGACGGGGTAAGTGCCCAATTTTATATATGTCTATATACAATTAATAAAGTATTTTAGTATGATGCATATATTCCTCAAACTTATATGAAAAAGGTTTTTTAAACAATTTTGAAAACTATAGTCCAAAATAATTTTTACAAACAGTTTTACAAACATGTACATACATTTGAAATCATTTTGCAAAGGCTTTTCAAACAGTATATATAGATTTTTCAAAATATTTTTTTGCAACCATTTTAAGACCATTTGCAAGTTATTTTTCAAACATTTATATTTCACACAAGTAAAATAAGTTTTACAAATAAAACATTTTTTACAAAGTTTGAAAATATTGAACAAAATGTTTTCCAAATAGTTTTCAAAAGATTTTACAAAAATATTTTCAAACTATTTTTCAAATATTTTACAAAAAAAATTCACCTGATTTATTAACCAGTAAAGACAAAAATAACTTGAGGAATAATAACATCTTTTTATTAAGTGATTTTAATGAATTTAGTTATTGTTTTTAGCCATATTTATTAATAAAAATACGAAAGTACGAGTTATGGGTAAAGTATATACACAGTATATACGGCCCACCTATACTTAGATTGAGTTATGTCCTCATAGATCAGAGAGAAAAAGAGAAGACGTAACTCGTACTGAGTATAGGAAAATCTAAAGAATAAATGAACAAAGAAATGAATGAATGAGAAGTTGATCGTCCCCCCTAAATTTAGAATCAAATAATCCTAAGTGTAGCAGATTGTATACAAAGCAGGAAGGGTCAAGGGTGGGAAAAAACAGACCATTCTCAGACTGTCTCCCCCTATACTTAGGGTAAGATATCCCTAAGTATAGACAATACAAGGAGATAGTGGAGAGGATCAAAGAATAGAATAGGTGCACACCCCCTATACTTAGGACAAAGTACATCCTAGGTATAGAAGACTGACAACTAGGGTCGACACCTTTTTGATTGAAAAAGAAAATAGAAAAGGAAAAGAAGAAAAAAAGAAAAGAAATAGAAGAAGGAATACGAGCATCTCGAGATGCACATCCCCCCTACACTTAGGATAAAGTGCATCCTAAGTGTAGCAATGATGAAGGGGGTTACACCTTATCAGTAGAATAAGAGAGGAAATGAGGAAAAGAAGAAAAATCATTAAAAATGTTTTGATTTGCTTTGTCTTCTACTATCATTTCGTAAGTATTCAGTTCATCCTCATAGATCACTTGAATGGAGTCAACGATAGACATAAACGTATCATGTTCAAGACAAGGCTTCAAAAGCTGTCCATTGATTACAAATGACTATGCGTTGGCTATCAAATCGGGTATCATTATGCTTCCATTGTCACGCACATGTCTCACTATAAATGACCCAATCCATTTGCTCTTCAGTTTACCTGGAAAGATCTTTAATTTTGCATCAAACAACCACACCTTCTGACCTGGTGATAACCAAGATATTGCGAGGGTCACCATAAATAATATGAAAAGTGTCACTGAGGCGACCGCTCACAAAACACGCATTGATCAACAATTAACCCACAATAAAAGAATAAAACAATAAAGCTCAAAAATAAATGTGAATTAATCTTTATTTACTCTACCATAAAATGTATAGGGAACAAGCATGTAGAGGTCGAACCACAGAGAGCAAACCAAAATGCAATAGCCTACATGTATCTCAGAGTCATCCTTGTGTGGGTTTTTGATTTTTAGAATTTTTTTTATTTATTATTAGATTTTTTTTATATATCTTATTATAATAATATAATTAGGTAATATATATATATACATATAATATAAATATAAAGATATGTATACCCATAGAGAGTTAGTATGTAGCTTATAATACATACAATATATATAGGTATATATAAATAAAATAAAGATATTTTTTTACTAAGGTTAATAAGTAGATATAAGGATACATATAAATAATTAGATATATATATATATATTTCTTTTTAGAAAATATACGTATATATACATAAAGGGGTACTGTAATATTTGCAAAAATACTCAAAAATAGTCAAAAATTCAGGAACAAAGTCTTTTTGGGATTTTCATGTGTTTTTACTATTTTTGTGATTTTTGGGCATTTTTGAAAATATTTTTAGTATTTTTAAATAGCTAAATAATAGCAAACAGTGGAATAGGTTCTGGCTATCACAAAAATAGACCTTAAAAATAGCTAACAGTCTCAAAAATTTTCCACACTATTTTTCTAATAAAGTAATTAAACAAAGCATAAATAGGGCTTGAGTTTATAATTTTCTGATTTTTCTTTGATTTTTTATATTTTTTTGAAGTTTTTGGGTATTTTTGAATTTTTAAGGTTTTCCTTTTGAGATTTTTAGGGGTTTTTGGATTGACACTAGAATAGGTCAAAATACATCATAGGGATTTTTTTGGAATTTTTCAAGGCATTTTCATATTTTTTTGGGATTTTATAAGTTAGACAGTGAATAAAAGACATATTTTTGATTTTTAATAAATGCAAAAGTGCAACAAAATGCAAAACTAAAAATATACATTCAAGCACAACTAAACAGAAACTTAAGTCTATTTTTGCAAGATTTTTCGATTTAATATGGAGCACAAAATAAATAGACAAAGCATTCAAAAATGAAATGGCCTAGCAGGGGTATTTTTGCAAATAAAATATCTCTCAGGGGCATACATGCAAAAATCACAATAAAAATACACGTGAACTTTTATTTTCAGGACCATTTTACAATTACCAAAAACCGGCAGGGTTTACATGCAAATTTTACGCGCCTCACGTGGGTGCTGCACGTGAGGTGATGAAGGACTAAAAAGTAAATAACCAAACATAAGGGGGTGTTCTGCAAATTTTACAACTTATTTACAACTAAGACTTTTATTTTTGGGATTAAACTCTAAATACAAAAAGCAGGGGGGGTGAGATGTGAAATTTACCCCCAAATAAGGCGTGTCATCCAACGGCGCTAGAGGCGCCACTTATCCACGCGTCACGCATCCGACGGTGGATACCGGTTTGGCAATGAAGGGCCTGGATTAGACGATCCGGGCTGATCTGACGGTTGGCACATGGCTTCATCGGACGGTTCTCCTTCGATCTGGGCCTCGCCTCCTGATCCGACGATGCTGAAGCTCCCTAGAAGAACAGGGAAGAAGCTCGGGGCTGGCGAGCTTTGATCGAGGAGCTTGGGCTCCTCCAAGGCTCTCCGACACGTCTGAGGTGGTCTACACGTAGCTAGAGGGATCCCGCATCGACTGATGGTGCTCTCGTGGCTCCTGGAGGTCCGAGTCGATGGAGCGAGGTCGGAGAAGAAGGGGACCCCCAGGAACCTCTTCCTGGGTCAATGTAAGCCCAGATGGGCTCTATTCTTCGATATACCTGCATAGGAAGAACCGCGGGCGAGAGAGCTATCTCCTCGACCCGGGGTTTTGAAGCTGCGATGCAAGATGGCGGTGGGCGGAGGGGCTCCGGCGAACGGCGTAGGAGGAGCCCCGATTCGCCAAGACTGAGGGTCCTGGGTTGGTCCAAGATGGTAAAACGATGGAGAAGGCGACGAGGAACGAGATGGGATGCTCGGGGCGGTCGGATACAGTCGAAACGATGGTGGAGAAGCCGCTCCGGCGAACTTCGAATTTTGATTTTTAAGCTAAGGAAATTAACTAATAACTAATCTAACTACTGGACTGAAAAGCTAACATTAAAAACTAACTAAAAATGTATAAAAAGGCAGCTCTTATACCTGGGGGCCTCTAGGGAGCAGGGCGGACGCCGGAGCTCCGCCGCGTCAAAATTCTCCGTCCTCCGGCCAAGTCGTGGCGTTGGGCGACTCCCCCTGTCACGAGGAATGGTCCAGGAGCAAGATCAAGGCGTTTGGGTGGAATGAAAATGGCCAAATTCAAGGAAGGAGGCGGAACTACTTATTTATAGACATTGACGAGTAGCCTTATTGACCGGCGATTATTGGCTGATCCAAAAAATATCTAATTGATCTATGATTTTGGCGGGCATCATGGAAGATTAGAGAGCAATTCTTGTGAAGGAAGCATCGTCGATTGATGGATGGTGTGCCCGGGAAAAATGCATGAAATCGGGGGAATGGACAGTCCAGAGGCGCAGGCCTTTGGATGGGACAGTTGACCAGAGGTCAACGAAGGCCGGCCTGCGATTGGTCCACGTCGGCCGCTAGCCGCCAAAATAGGAGACCTGTTTAGAGATTGATTTATTTGACACCCTAAATGATTTTATTAATTTTTTCTTATAAAATAAAAATGTGTATTATTTCATCTAGTATTTATTTATGATTTTTATTGAATTTTTCGAGGTGTTTTATTATAGTTTTATTTGAATAATGTGTATATGTATGTATTTACATGTATTTTTGTGTATTTTATTTTTAATTTGTTTATTTTCTTTTATTATTTTATTGGCTTATTTTATAAATTTATAATTTATTTTTGTGAGTATAATGGTATTTTTGTTTGATTTTTAGGAGTTTATTTACATTTTTAAATAAATGGGTCTAGGTGTATGTAGGTGTCCTTATAGGTGTTTTACCTATGTATTTTGTATGCTTAATTTATTAAATATATTTTCTTGATTTTTATACTGGATTTACATTTTTAATGAGTTATGTATAATGTATAAATTATTATAAGAATATAAAAGAATAAAAGAATCAAGGATTACAATCCTTTTTATTTATATATAGGTATATAGCATAGGTATTTTGTCTATAAATTTGTAGACTTATTTTATTTTACAAATTATTTTTGGTTTTCTTTAACTTCTCTTATGTGTATGCATTATATACATTATTTACAAAATTCTAAAAATATGAATTTATACAAATAATGAATATTGAATAAACTGAATATTTTAATCAGTCCTATATACAAGGAGGGCCAAAAACCTAACTTCCACAAATGGACTCCAAAAATTATGAAATCAATTTTATAAAATAGTTCTTGGAATGCTATATACAATTAAAGGTGAGTTTGGGTGATTTGGAGTTTTTATTTGCAAGATATGGGTCTGTGAAGTTGAGATTTTTTCTTTTTATTTTGTGTATAAAATGTACAATGGGTATTATTTTTACACAAACTCAATTTTGTAATTTTATTTACATTATTATCTACAACTTTCATGTACAAAGTTTCTTTATTTGATGAATAAATAGCTATGTACAAAATAGGTGCCAAAAAAGCATAAATAAATGAATTAATAAATAAGGTATTTATTGTACACTGGCCCTTATCTCCCCCTACTTTATTCCTTGTCGACCAATACCATGCTGGCCTTGGTCTCGGGGTTTGGGTCATAAAATATTTACAATATTTTATTCCTTTTCTTTTCTCCTCTTTATTCTATAATTTTGGAATTAAAACCTTATTTAATGTGGAATTAATACAATGGATCATGAATGCTATTATGTACAATTTGATGCTATTTACATGCATTTGCTGGGGTTTTGAGGCCAAAATGATAGAATAAAGGTGATGAAATGGAGATTCATCACCCCCCTATACTTGCCTTTGCTAGTCCCTCGCAAACACTTATGCAATAAGTACAAAAAGAATAAAGAAAAGAAAAAGGAAAATGAAAGAAAGATAGAGTGAATAGGGGTGCTTTCAGTGCAATGCAGGTCCTTACAAAATCTGAATTTGGAGCTCCTGTCAGACCTTGGGTGTGAATGTGTGTGGAACCTAGTCGGGAACCAATTCTAAAATACAACAGCCTTCAATAGTCACAGGACTCGGTTCAACCCACCGTAATAGCCGGGTCAGAACTAGTCTACATCATACGCAAACTCTTATAACTATGAAGCTGACTTGTACGGTGTAAGTGATAGTGGCTCTCCCCAACTGAAATGATAAAGGAACTGACTTCTCCAGAATGACAACCCAATGATTCCCCAATCCAACAGCTCTTTCCTCGAGGAGCAGGGTATTCCCTTCTAAGTTCAAGTGGCAACCAGCTCAAGAGGAGGGGGTGAAGAGAAGAATGGACGGTAGCCAGTGTAGCTACCTATCCCGGGATGCAAGACCAGTGTAGTCAAGTCATCCAGCTGCAGGCTCACATATTTGTCTTTGGAACTCAAGCTTGCTTATTGACTTTGTACATACTTTGCAGGCATTTTATTTTTGTACAGGCCTGACCATTTTTTTTTCAACATACTATTCACAACAGCATTTACATAAGGAGTTTTTCCTCTTGAGCCAGTAGACTATCCCTCTTTTGAAGCTTTATCGCAACCCACAGTCTCCTGTCTTTAGACCTCATGGCTATTGGACCAGGTTGGGGTGCACTTCCCTCCCTAGACGAGGACGAATGTTTCCACCCGTGTGCGTCTCAGACTGGCAAATCCAACCCCCTCACCACTCCAACTGAGTTGAGCCAAGTGAAAGGTGCAAGTGTCCAAGTTAGGTCACGGTTGGTAAGAGTCGTACGTGTGTCTCGAAAAGTTCTAGTTAGTCCACTGAGGTGACTTGAACCCAGCCCTGATTTCCCAAAGAATTAAGTCTGCATAGACCTGAAGTACCTTAAACCTAGTTCCCATAAAGTTCCAGTGCAATTAGGTGCGGTAAGGTCCAACCAAGCTCCAACTTGAGACTTTATTAGACTGATTCAATCATCAAGCTCACTCAAAATGAATGGTATGCTTATGCTATGCACAATGAATGATGCATTTTTTCACAAAGCGTTTGAAAGAATCAAATAATGTTTTTACACAAAAATTTTTTACAAATAAACTAAGAACTGGACACATATATAAAAAAGTATATACACTTATTTACACGGGCGTGCCGCTTTATTTACAAAATGTATGAAAAAACATTACAGGTTTGAATGAAGTAGTTTATTCAGAATTTTATTGCAAGAATTGTATGTGTCTTATTCAAGATTTACAAATATTTGTAATGGTGTTCTTATTAGTTTTTGAAAATAATTCTGCAAACTATAGTACACAATTATTTTTGCAATCATTTACACACATTTGAAAACTATTTTTGCAAAGATTTGTCACACCATATAAGTATAATTTTCACAATAGTTTTGGCAAGCATTTTTCAAAATATTTGCACATAGGTTTTTCAAATCCTTTCTTCCACACAAAGAAAAAGTTTTTCAATCAACACATTTTCACACATTTGAAATACTTTCACATCAAATTTTTCAAAACTGGTCACACTATTTTTCGAATCATACTGTATAGGTATCTGATTTATTAATCAGTATGTACAAAAGAAGAAAGATTGTATTTGATGTACAATATGGTTTTGGTTCTTTTAGACTTTTTTGGGCTTTCATTATTTACAAATGAGAGATTTTTGTGCGGACTCCTCAGACTTAATCGAGAATCATTTTCACAAGGATTTTGAAAACTATAGTCCAAGATAATTTTACACATATGTTCACGCATTTGAAAATCCTTTTACAAAGGTTTTACACAACATAGATAGATTTTTCAAAACAATTTTGTCAATCAAATTTTTACAATCATTTGCACACTGATTTTCACACATTTTGGTTTCACTCAAAGAAAATAAATTTTACACACAAAACTAATTTTTCAAACGTTGAATACTTGTACACACTATTTTTCAAACATTTTTCACAAGATTTTTCAAAAGAGAATGTTTTGCGCAGAACACTTTTCTGACTCAGTAATCAGTACACGTATATGGAGTCTGAGGAACTCACAATCATCTTTCATTATTATTTAGTTACTTATTACATTTTAATTTATATTGGGATGATATATTTTATTTTTCAGTATGAGTTATGGCTTATAGTATATACATGGTATATACGACCCCCCTATACTTAGCTTGAGCTATGTCCTCATAGATCGAAAGGAAAAGCAAAGACATAACTCGTACTGAGTATAGACAGCTCTAAAGAATAAATATGAATGAAATGAATGAATGAGAAGTTGACCGTCCCCCCTATACTTAGGATCAAATAATCCTAAGTATAGCAGACTGTACAAAAAGCAGGGAGGGTCAAGGGTGGGAATACATAGATCGTACTCAGATTGTCTCCCCCCATACTTAGGGTAAGATACTCCTAAGTATAGACAAGAAGAGGAGACAATGTAGAGGATCAGAATGAAATGAAAAACTCTAGGTGCACATCCCCCCTATACTTAGGACAAAGTACGTCCTAAGTATAGAAAACTGTCTACAAGGGTGGCACCTTTTAGATAGAAAAAGAAAATAGAAAAGGAAAAGAAGAAAAGAAGAAAAGAAGAAAAGGAGAAAATCAGAGAAACAGTGGTTGGAGTACATCGTCTGAATCTTTCGATGCCGCAGGTGCTGTGGAGATGTCATCGTGGTGCACTAGCTGAATAGAGTCTATAACGGCCAAGAATGCATCTGGTTCGAGGTAAGACTTCAGTAGTTGGCCGTTGACGACGAAGGGTTGTGCATCAGGGGACAATTCTGATATAGCGATGCTTCCGTTGTCATGCACTTCACATACTCGAAATGGCCCTGTCCACTTACTCTTTAATTTACCTGGGAATATCCGCAACTTTGCATCAAATAGCCACACTTTCTGTCCAACATCGAAGGTCTTTCGTCTGATGTGCCGGTCATGCCAGCGTTTCACCTTCTCCTTGTACATTAAGGTGTTATCGTATGCACAGTCTCGGAATTCCAAGAGCTTGTTCAGATCGTCTTTTCTCTTCCGACCACTTCTGCGTGAGTCCAAATTACAACTGTTGATTGCCCAAAGAGATTTGTGGATCAATTCCACGGGCAGATGGCATGGTTTCCCATATACAAGACGGTAGGGCGACATGCCCAAGGGAGACTTGTAGGCGGTTCGGTAGGCCCATAGCGCTGAGTCCAAGAGTTGAGACCAGTCTTTTCTGTTTGGCCTCACAAGTTTCTGCAATATGGTCTTTATTTCTCTGTTTGATAGCTCCGCCATGCCATTGGTCTGCGGATGATAAGGAGAGGCGACACGATGATCAATGCGTACTCATTCGTTAACTTCTTGACCTCTTTATTGATGAAGTGGCTACCCCCGTCTGAGATGAGAATCTTAGGTATCCCAAACCGCGAAATGATGTTCTTCTTCAGAAACTGGCAAACTGTTTTGCTGTCGGCGGCTCGGGTGGGAATAGCTTCAACCAACGACTCACGTAATCGATGGCAAGAAGGATATGCTCAAAACCTTGACTGTTAGGGAAAGGTCCCATGAAGTCAATGCCCCATGCATCGAAAACGTCTGCTATCTGAATGATTTTCAGGGGCATTGAATCTTTGGCAGTGAGTGTACCTTTCAGTCGCTGACAGTCAATACATCTTTTAACAAACTCCGCTGCATCCTTGAATAAAGTGGGCCTCCAGAAGCCACACTGAAGAACTTTGGCTGCCGTCCGATCTCCAGAGTGATGTCCACCAGATTCGAGCGAATGACAATGCTCGAGGACACTTGATTGCTCCGTCTGAGGGATGCACCTGCGCCAAATACAATCTGCTCCTTCTCTGAATAAATGAGGATCCTCCCATTGGTAGAAGCAGATGGTCGACATGAATTTGTTCTTTTGATTCTTCGTCCAATATGAAGTTATTACTCCAGAGGCGAGGTAATTGACTATATCAGCGTACCAAGGAAGAGAATCCACAGCTAAGATGGCTTCGTCAGGGAAGGTTTCTGTAATAGGTGCATTGCTCAAAGAGGCTCATGCTGCTCTATTCTGGAGAGATGATCTGCTACCACATTCTGAACTCCAGGCTTGTCCTTGATTTCCAGATCGAATTCCTGGAGGAGAAGGATCCAACGAATCAGTCTTGGCTTAGCATCCTTCTTTTGCTGTAGGTATCGGATAGCAGAGTGGTCTGTGAAAATTGTGACTTTTGATCCCAACAAATAGGATCTTAACTTCTCTAAGGCGAAAACCACAGCCAGCAATTCTTTCTCTGTCACTGTATAATTTCTTTGTGCTTCATCTAATGTTCTGCTGGCATAATGAATGGCATAGGGCGCTCTGTCTTTCCTCTGCCCAAGAACAGCTCCGACTGCAAAATCTGACGCATCGGTCATTATTTCAAAGGGAAGAGTCCTGTCAGGAGGCTGCAAGATTGGAGCCTGAGTGATAAGCTCCTTCAATTGATTGAAAGCAAAGAGAACCGGCTGATCAACAATGAACTCGGTTTCCTTGCACAAAAGTTCTGTCAGAGGTCAGGCGATGCGGTTGAAATCCTTGATGAATCGTCTGTAAAATCCCACATGCCCCAGGAATGACCTCACATTCTTCACTGACTGAGGTGGCTGAAGATTTGAAATGACATCCACCTTTGCTGGGTCGACTTCCATGCCACGTTTGGAAACGACGTGGCCCAGCACAATACCTTCAGTGACCATAAAGTGGCTCTTTTCCCATGAGAGCACTAGATTGACTTCACGGCATTTCTGAAGCACTCTGTCTAGGTGCTCAAGACAAGAATCGAAACTATCACCATAGACAGAGAAATCGTCCATGAACACCTCAAGAAAACTGCCTACCATCTCGGCGAAGACTGCTAACATGCATCTTTGGAAAGTTGCAGGTGCGTTGCACAATCCAAAGGGCATTCTCTTGAAGGTGTAGGTGCCGAACGGGCAAGTGAAGGTAGTCTTCTCTTGATCTTCAGGAGCGATTGCCACTTGGTTGTACCCGGAGTACCCATCCAGAAAGCAGAAGAACTCCTTGCCTGCTAATCTTTCCAGAACTTGATCTATGAACGGCAAGGGGAAGTGGTCCTTCTTAGTTGCTGCATTAAGCCGGCGGTAGTCAACACACACCCGCCAGGAGGCTGGTACCCGAGTAGAAATTTCCTCTCCTTTATCATTTGTAACCACAGTAAGCCCAGTTTTCTTGGGAACTACATGCAGTGGGCTTACCCATTTGGAGTCGGAGATGGGATAGATGAAGCCTGCATCAAACCATTTCTTGATTTCTTTCATGACGACGTCCCGAAGGTTAAGGTTCAGCCTTCTCTGAAATTCACGGGACGGCTTGGCATCTTCTTCCAAGTAGATGTGGTGTGAACACAGGGCTGGATTTATCCCTCGGAAGTCTGATACGCTCCAACCAAGTGCCTTGCGGTTCTTTTCTAGAACCTCAAGAAGTCGAGATTCCTGATCCGGATTCAGCCTGCTGCTGATGATGACCAGATACATTTGCTCTTCACCCGCAAGGAAAGCATACTTCAGGCCTGCAGGAAGTGGCTTGAGTTCTGGCTTTGATCTGTCCACTTTATCTGTCACTTCAGATACCATGCTGGTGGTGGAATGCACTTTGAGGCTGCTACCATCCTCATCATCCTGTTGAGATCTCGGTGATGCACCGAACGGTTCTACGCTAAGCTGATCATGTTCGGTTTGGAGTGAATGCTCAAGAAGATGCGCCTGCATCTGAGAATCTATCTCCCAAGAGTCATCGGAGCATATGCTGACTGCGCTTTCCAAATCCTCCTCAAGAGTGAGGATTTCTCGGGTCCACGGATCGTCCAATGATAATTCTGAATCTCTGATCTCCGCAATGAAATCGCAGTCTGCTTCTGATGCTACCTAGCTCTCATCAGTCGTGGCATTCTGCTCTTTGTTCATGTTTATCGTGATTTGCTGGGTGTTCGAGCTGAAAGTGATCTTCCCAGACCCGTAATCAACCACGGCACCTGAAGTACGGAGAAATGGTCTGCCAAGGATAATAGGGGTCTGGAGCAGGGGTGCAGGTGAGTCCATATCAAGGAGTACAAAGTCAGGTGGGAATTTCATTTCCTGCACTTAACTATCACGTCTTCCAACAGACCTCGGGGCCGCTTGACGGATCAGTCAGCGAACTGAAGGATCATGTGTGTCTGCTTGAGCGGTCCCAGCCCGAATTCTTGCATTATGGACGAGGGCAGAAGGTTGATGGAAGAACCACTGTCAAGAAGAGTACGCTCGAAGACCTGGTCAAAAATCACACAACTGATCAGAGGTGCTCCTGTATCATGCTTTTTCTGGGGGAGGTTGCTGATAGCTGCAACTTTGGCCATGGAGAGAACGTGCTTTTCTACTTCTCGGCGTCTGTTGTCTTGCGCTGGGCGATGCCTGTTAGTACATGCCTCTTTCAGTCCTTTCTTTACAGCTGGCATGTATTCCACGGCCTTCAACAAGGGAATCTCAACAGTCAATTTATCCAAAATATCCACAACACCTGGATCAGACAATGCCTTTTTTCGTTTTGCAATTTTTTTGGATTTTTGTATTGCATGCGGAAAAGGAATATTTACACCACTAGAAGGAAAATGAGAGTTCTTATTTACATCAAAATCATTGCCCACAGAATGTTGTACATCCGGACTACAAAAAGGAGTACAAGCTGGATTTGAAACTGCTGTTGCTGCGGGGCGATCAAAAAGGGTAGCGTCGGCTCCATCGGCTGGCGAGGGATCGGCTGCTGCTAGCAGCTCCTCCAAGGCTGGCGCGGCTTCGCTTATGCTACAAGCTTCTTTTTGGTGTTTTTGCTTTTGCTGATTTTTTTGTGTTTTTGGCTAGAGTTGCTTCTGGCAAGGCGCGACGGCTGGACTGGCTTCTCCTTCTTCTTCCTCCTCACCCGCCCCTGGAGCTGGCACGGCTGATGCGGAAGATGACGATCCACTTGTATCTTTATTCACCCTACTGGTAGTAGCAGGCGGAGGCAAGGCCCTACCGCTCCTGAGAGTAACAGCATTAGAATAAATAGTAATATCGTTACCAGACACGGACATGACATCACATTCTACCTGCTCTTTCTTCTTGAAATTGTTGGGGTTGGCTGCGACCTGCGCCGGAATAGTGGTTCGGGTGGCGGTCAGGTCATCAAGCTGTTTTGTCATCTCCGCTAGTTCTTTAACAAGCTGGGCTAGATACTCCATGGTGGGATTTGCAGGGGACATTTCAGAAGATTCAGCGTGCAGACCACGCTGCTGTTGGGTAGATGGGTGGGGAGGCTGTTGCTGGTGGTGTTGCTGTGGTGGTGCAGGAAGTTGAAGCTGTTGGTAAAACGGAGGAGGATACTGCTGATATTGCGGAGAAGGGGTAGCCGCGTACTGGTGATACGGCTGTGGGTGGCGGTACTGCGGCTGCTGCTGATAAGGAAAATTCTGCCTCCACTGATGTGTAAACTCGGGAGGCTGCTGGTGTTGCTGGTGAAGCTGAGAGGTTTGACCAAACCGACCACCCTGAGGTTGGTGGTACTGCCGGTTGGCAAATTGCTGACCATGGGGTTGTCCTTGAGGACAGGTCGGCAGTGCATCATTACTCCATACCCCATTGACTTCTTGGATCAAGGGTGGTGGTGGGAAGACTGGATCAGGAATAGAAAGGAACTCTGGCTGGTATACGACCATCTGCTGCGGCGAGCCCTGGTCGGGCGCCTGCACGTAGTACACGTGCTGGACTGCCGGTGGCTGCTGGCTTAGCTGAGGCTGATGCTGCGGTTGCTGCTCGTCCTTCTTCTCAGCGGGAGCGTCTGATGGTGTAGCCGACTAGACAGAGTTGATCGTGCCGACCAACAGTTCGAGGTACTTGTTGATCTGATCTAGCTTATCCAGGTTCTGGGTCCTCTTCTCGATCACAGCAAGTTTCTCGAGGTCCTGTGATCGCTTCTCAATGATATCTACTTTAGAGAGATGGCCCCCTATGATGCTGAGTTTGGAGCTCTCATCTCTCTCTGCTTCTTTGGATGCAGCCATGTGCACTTGCTTTAGGAGGATCTGGGGCTGCTTCTAGTATGCCTTGGATGAAGAGAGGGCGGCCTCTCCTTCGGCCATTTCTTCAAAGATCTGCCAAACAACATCTTCATCCTTGTTGAAATGGGAGCCCCCACATGCTGCGTCCACGAGCCTTTGGCTTTCAATATTTGGTCCCCCGAAGAAATGCTAGACCAAGCTCGTCTTCGGAATATCATGATGGGGACACTTCTCCTGCAGGTCAGTAAATCTCTCCCAAGCTTCATGTATAGACTCGTGGGGTCCTTGGGTGAAATTACTGATACGGGCTCGCATCTGGTTGAGCCGACCGAGAGGGTAGTATTTGTGCAGGAAGGCGGACTTCAACTCCTCCCAGATCGTCACGACCTTTCCCAAATGATTGACCCAATAGAGGTCCTTGTCCTGTAGACTGAAGGGGAAAGCCATCATCTTTACAATGTCCAGAGGGACATTGGGATAGTGTGTGGTACGGCAAATGCGGGAGAATTGCTGCAGGTGAATGTACGGCTCTTCGCTTGTGTTTCCATGAAAGGCAGGGAGAAGGGCTATGAACTGGGGCTTCAGCTCAAAGTGAGCGTGTACCGGTGGAATGAGAATCCACTCGGTCATCTGGCTGTCTCCCGGATTGTATGTTTCTTTGAGTGTCGGCTTCGGTGGTGGTAATTCAAGGTCATCATCAGGAGGATCAACACCTCCACCTCCACCTCCTCCTCCCCTGCCTCCTCTGCCTCTGCCTCCTCCTCCATCGTCGCGGTTCATCATGTCATTCAACATATCCTGGAACGCGGTCTGTGTCAGGGCCTGCTCGGTCAGCTGCTGCTGTATGGCCTGGATAGATGCCAGCAATTGTGCATTGACTTGGTTTTGATCTGGCACCTGTCCCTCTGGTGGTGGCTGCTGACCCTTGCCCTTTCCTCCTGGCGCCATGTCAGGGTCTGAGTCGGACGAAATGAACTCCAGAGTAGTCTCCAGGGCTCGCACTATCTTCTATCTGCATAATGAGATGGTCCGAATCAGATCACTTGCAATTAATGTTCAGCTGCCGTGATGAAGCTGGAATTCAGGTCAACCCCAGCATGTTGTGAATGGGAAAGGGATGTAGACTGTAATCGACTCCCATTCACAACGGCGAAAGCGGGACAAAAGTGATCCCAGTTTATTGGGTGGCCAAGAGAAAGGAAGAAAATGAGGAGTCTGGAGATCGATCTGCAAAGTCTGGATTGGGTTCTAGGGAATCGCCTCGAAATTATTGGCGGAGTTGAGTCTATGGAATCGATGTAGGTGTCGGCATGGTCCCGACGAAACCATCCATGGATCAACTTCGCGAAGTACAAGAGAATGTCGGATTGTTGGAAGAATGATACGATGGTCAACGAGGAATAAAAGGAGTGTAAAACAGTAGAAAGGCTCGGTTGAGCGGGGTGGTCAAAGGGAGAAACAACAAAATGTGCGCAAATGCGCGGGACTTGATCTTTGAACCTTAATCTAGATCCATCCAAACACAATACAAAATCGGGTTCACCAACTCACGCCATGTGAAGCCGTGAAAGCTCGGCTATTTATTATCTTTTCATTTTTAGAGTTGTGATTTTTCAGGCATATCTTATAACAAGTCCTTAGTACGCTACCCTATAGGAGAGAGTACTGCCGGAAGAGTATCCCGTACTTGTCCTCCTCCTGTGTAACCTGTAGTCTGTACTTTTTGGAGTCCTTGTAACCCTTCCTGGATCCCTACTCAGCCAAAGAAAAGAGAGAGGAAGCCGATAAGCGAAACCAATACTTCGGTTCTCGCTCGCAACGGAATCACCCGTGAGTGTGCAAGAACCTACTCGGACGCAGGACAATGAGACAGACACCCCCGTGAAGGCGTGGCCTATGCTCAATACTTCGGACAGGGTCGATGCTCTCACAACAGAGAGTCACCATTGGTGACCAAGTCCTACTCGCCTACGTATGATAGAAGCGCCATTACTTCGGAAATCCACGCGATACACAAGGCAGTTGCAGACTGGGTTTTGGGCTTTAATCCTTAGGGGTCGCATTCGCTCAAGGGAGTAGGGTTTTGGTCCCCATCCAAGGTACCTGAAAACAATGAGGGCTTTATGAACCCGGTACAATGATAGTCCATTACGAATTTTATTTAAGGTCAAAGTTTATTTAGCAGTCCCCTTGTTTTAATTTTTGGGTTTTCACTTTTTTTTGAGTCTATTTCATATCAGCACCTAACGTTTTTGTAGATTTTCATTTAATTCCTAGGTGCTCAAAATCAGAGGGAGATAGCGGAAAAGCCGTGCAAGTGGTTCCATGATGGAAATCTCACCATTGAACCTAATGATGCATGCTGAGTTAGAAGACTTATAGTGCATCCCAGCTCTCTCCATGTGATATGCAAAACAGAATTTTTAAACCTATCTACATGTCGGTATGCAAGGCACAAAATCGTCCTAAACATAAGCTGCTATTAGCGTGAAGAACCATAAGTCGCTCATCCATCTCTAGCCTGAAGGGTCCGGTCTTGGCTCACCCCTCCTCTGTACTCAACACACTTGAGCTTAGGAGAAAGCGCTTTACAGTGCTCGCTGCGGCACAAGGGCTAAGAGACAAATGAACAGCTTGTTTAAGTTTGACTAGATCCAAGCGAAGTAGACTATAGGAACATGCATTCTTATTAATGTTTGGACCTAGCTACCGAGTCAAGCAACCTATATCTAGGGGCTCCAAGCACACAAAACAAAGTAAAAGAAAGGCGGAAAGCTCAAAACTTCGGAAAACAAAATAAAAGAAGGCGATGAAAACTCAAAAAAGCCGCTATGAGGCCCCCAGGTGAACAATCACCCAGGCACTGGACCTCATTGTGAAGAGTAGAGTCCTGTTTAATTACATGCCAAAATAGTCTCTCTTTCACCATAAATTACAAAATAAATAATCCTAAGTGTCTAGCTCTAACTAATGCCCATCTCTTTGCTTCCTTGGTGCACTCTCCAGATGGTCATGAGAAGAGAAGACCATCCTCCTCCAAGCTCGGCTGCCTTGGCCTCCTAAGAAGCCATCCTCGCGTGGCGGACCCTCGCATCAAAGTCACAAAAAGATTGCATTAGAATAGCTCAGTCAATCAAATAGAGCAGATAAAATAATCACAATGAATGAATAAATGAAGCATGGTGATTAATAGTAATAAAAATAGCTGCTCAAAAATGAATCAAGAATATTTTTTATACAAGAATGACAAAAATAAATTAGGCTATGCTCATTGCTCCCCGGCAACGGCGCCATCTGATAACAAAGATATTGCGAGGGTCACCATAAATAATATGAAAAGTGTCGCTGAGGCGACCGCTCACAAAACACCCGGGTTGATCAGTAATTAACCCACAATAAAAGAATAAAACAATAAAGCTCAAAAATAAATGTGAATTAATCTTTATTTACTCTACCATAAAATGTATAGGTAACAAGCATGTAGAGGTCGAACCACAGAGAGCAAACCAAAATGCAATAGCCTACATGTATCTCAGAGTCATCCTTGTGTGGGTTTTTGATTTTTATAAAATTTTTTTATTTATTATTAGATTTTTTTATATATCTTTTTATAATAATATAATTAGGTAATATATATATATACATATAATATAAATATAAAGATATGTATACCCATAGAGGGTTAGTATCATAATACATACAATATATATAGGTATATATAAATAAAATAAAGATATTTTTTTATTAAGGTTAATAAGTAGATATAAGTATACATATAAATAATTAGATATATATATATATATATTCTTTTTAGGAAATATACATATATATATATATACATATAAAGGGGTACTGTAATATTTGCAAAAATACTCAAAAATAGTCAAAAATTCAGGAACAAAGTCTTTTTGGGATTTTCATGGGTTTTTACTGTTTTTGTGATTTTTGCGCATTTTTGAAAATATTTTTAGTATTTTTAAATAGCTAAATAATAGAAAACAGTGGAATAGGTTCTGACTGTCACAAAAATAGACCTTAAAAATAGCTAACGGTCTCAAAAATTTTCCACACTAATTTTCTAATAAAGATAATGAAACAAAGCATAAATAGGGTCTGAGTTTATAATTTTCTGATTTCTCTTTGATTTTATATATTTTTTTTTGAAGTTTTTGGGTATTTTTGAATTTTTAAGGTTTTCCTTTTGAGATGTTTAAGGGTTTTTGGATTGACATAGAATAGGTCAAAATACATCATAGGGAATTTTTTTTGGATTTTTTAAAGGCATTTTCATTTTTTTGGGATTTTATAAGTTTGACAGTGAATAAAAGACATATTTTTTATTTTTAATAAATGCAAAAGTGCAACAAAATGCAAAACTAAAAATATATCATTCAAGCACAACTAAACAGGAACTTAAGTCTATTTTTGCAAGGTTTTTCGATTTAATATGGAGCACAAAATAAATAGACAAAGCATTCAAAAATTAAATGGCCTGGCAGGGGTATTTTTGAAAATAAAATATCTCTCAGGGGCATACATGCAAAAATCACAATAAAAATACACGTGAACTTTTATTTTCAGGACCATTTTATAATTACCAAAAACCGGCAGGGTTTACATGCAAATTCCACGCGCCTCACGTGGGTGCTGCACGTGAGGTGCGGAAGGACTAAAAAGTAAATAACCAAACATAAGGGGGTGTTCTGCAATTTTTACAACTTATTTATAACTAAGACTTTTATTTTTGGGATTAAACTCTAAATACAAAAAACGGGGGGGGGGGGGGGTGAGATGTGAAATTTACCCCCAAATAAGGCGTGTCATCCAACGGCACTGGAGGCGCCACTTATCCACGCGTCATGCATCCGACGGTGGATACCGGTTCGGCGATGAAGGGCCTGGATTAGACGATCCGGGCTGATCTGACGGTTGGCACATGGCTTCATCGGACGGTTCTCCTTCGATCTGGGCCTCGCCTCCTGATCCGACGGTGCTGAAGCTCCCTGGAAGAACGGGGAAGAAGCTCGGGGCTGGCGAGCGTTGATCGAGGAGCTTGGGCTCCTCCATGGCTCTCCGGCACGTCTGAGGTGGTCTACAAGTAGCTGGAGGGATCCCGCATCGACTGATGGTGCTCTCGTGGCTCCTGGAGGTCCGAGTCGATGGAGCGAGGTCGGAGAAGAAGGGGACGCCCAGGAACCTCTTCCTGGGTCAATGTAAGCCCAGATGGGCTCTATTCTTCGATATACCTGCATAGGAAGAACCACGGGCGAGAGAGCTATCTCCTCGACCCGGGGTTTTGAAGCTGCGATGCAAGATGGAGGTGGGCAGAGGGGCTCCGGCGAACGGCGGAGGAGGAGCCCCGATTCGCCAAGACCGAGGGTCCTGGGTTGGTCCAAGATGGTAAAACGATGGAGAAGGCGACGAGGAACGAGATGGGATGCTCGGGGCGGTCGGATACAATCGAAACGATGGTGGAGAAGTCGCTAGAGCGGAGCTCCGGTGATCTTCGAATTTTGATTTTTAAGCTAAGGAGATTAACTAATAACTAATCTAACTACTGGACTGAAAAGCTAACATTAAAAACTAACTAAAAATGCATAAAAAGGCAGCTCTTATACCCGGGGGCCTCCAGGGAGCAGGGCGGACGCCGGAGCTCCGCCGCGTCAAAATTCTCCGTCCTCCGGCCAAGTCGAGGCGCTGGGCGACTCCCCCTGTCACGAGGAATGGTCCAGGAGCAAGATCAAGGCGTTTGGGTGGAATGAAAATGGCCAAATTTGAGGAAGGAGGCGGAGCTACTTATTTATAGACATTGACGTGTAGCCTTATTGACCGACGATTATTGGCTGATCCAAAGAATATCTAATTGATCTAAGATTTTGGCGGGCATCATGGAAGATTAGAGAGCAATTCTTGTGAAGGAAGCATCGTCGATTGATGGATGGTATGCCCGGGAAAAATGCATGAAATCGGGGGAATGGACAGTCTAGAGGCGCAGGCCTTTGGATGGGACAGTTGACCAGAGGTCAACGAAGGCCGGCCTGCGATTGGTCCACGTCGGCCGCTAGCCGCCAAAATAGGAGACCCGTTTAGAGATTGATTTATTTGACACCCTAAATGATTTTATTAATTTTTTCTTATAAAATAAAAAATGTGTATTATTTCGTCTAGTATTTATTTATGATTTTTATTGAATTTTTCGAGGTGTTTTATTGTAGTTTTATTTGAATAATGTGTATATGTATGTATTTACACGTATTTTTGTGTATTTTATTTTTAATTCGTTTATTTTCTTTTATTATTTTATTGGCTTATTTTATAAATTTATAATTTATTTTTGTGAGTATAAAGGTATTTTTGTTTGATTTTTAGGAGTTTATTTACATTTTTAAATAAATGGGTCTAGGTGTATGTAGGTGTCCTTATAGGTGTTTTACCTATGTATTTTGTATGCTTAATTTATTAAATATATTTTCTTGATTTTTATTTTGGATTTACATTTTTAATGAGTTATTTATAATGTATAAATTATTATAAAAATATAAAAGAATAAAAGAATCAAGGATTACAATCCTTTTTATTTATATATAGGTATATAGCATAGGTATTTTGTCTATAAATTTGTAGACTTATTTTATTTTACAAATTATTTTTGGTTTTCTTTAACTTCTCTTATGTGTATGCATTATATACATTATTTACACATTTCTAAAAATATGAATTTATACAAATAATGAATATTGAATAAACTGAATATTTTAATCAGTCCTATATACAAGGAAGGCCATAAACCTAACTTCCACAGATAGACTCCAAAAATTATGAAACCAATTTTATAAAATAGTTCTTGGAATGCTATATACAATTAAAGGTGAGTTTGGGTGATTTGGAGTTTTTATTTGCAAGATATGGGTCTGTGAAGTTGAGATTTTTGTTTTTATTTTGTGTATAAAATGTACACTGGGTATTATTTTTACACAAACTCAATTTTGTAATTTTATTTACATTATTATCTACAACTTTCATGTACAAAGTTTCTTTATTTGATGAATAAATAGGTATGTAAAAAATAGGTGCCAAAAATGCATAAATAAATGAATTAATAAATAAGGTATTTATTGTACACTGGCCCTTATCTCCCCCTACTTTATTCCTTGTCGACCAATACCATGCTGGCCTTGGTCTCGGGGTTTGGGTCATAAAATATTTACAATATTTTATTCCTTTTTCTTTTCTCCTCTTTATTCTATAATTTTGGCATTAAAACCTTATTAAATATGGAATTAATACAATGGATCATGAATGCTATTATGTACAATTTGATGCTATTTACATGCATTTGATGGGGTTTTTGAGGCCAAAAAGATAGAATAAAGGTGATGAAATGGAGATTCATCACTCGGCTCGAAGGATTTGCGACGGATATGCTTGTAGTGCCACGTTTTCACCTTCTCCTTGTAAATCATGCTGTTGTCGTATGCATAGTCTCTGAATTCTAATTATCTGTTCAGATTCACTTTTCGATTGTTCCTGGATTTCTCAGACTCCGAATTACAGATGTTGATGGCCCATAAAGATTTGTGAATTAGCTCCACAGGCAGACGACATGGATTGCCATACACAAGGCGGTAGGGAAACATTCCCAATGGTGATTTGTATGTGGTTCTGTAAGCCCAAAGAACTGAATCAAGCAATTAGACCAATTCTTGCGATCCAGACGCACAAGCTTCTGTAGAATCGTTTTTATCTCCCTGTTTGAACATTCGGCTAAGCCATTGGACTGTGGGTGATATGGTGAAGCAACACGATGTTAGATACAAAACTCCTGAGTCATCTTCTTCCCCTCTTTGTTTATGAAATGGCTACCCCCGTTTGATATGAGAATTTTGGGAATCCTGAATCATGCGATGATGTGCTCTTAAGAAGCGATTGGCAGTCCGATTGTCGGCGGTTCGGGCGGGAATAGCCTCCGCCTAGCGACTTACATAATCGACAACAAGCAGAATGTATTCATAGCCCTGGCTACTAGGAAAAATGCCCATAAAGATGATGCCCCATGCATCGAAGATGTCTGATCTGAATGAATTTCAGACGCATCGTATCTCGCATTCCTATGGTTCCGCCCATCTTCTGGCAGTCAGTGCATCACTTGACATAATCTTCTGCATCTTTGAACAATGTAGGGCCACTAAAGACCACTCTGAAGAACCTTTGTTGTCGTTCGTCTACCTGAATGGTGTACTCTAGGTTCTTGATCATGATGAAGCGTAAGGACACTAGGAACTTCCTCCTGATGAATGCACCTCCTCCAGATGCAATCTGCCCCCTCACGGAATATATATGGATCTTCCCACTGATAGAAATAGATTTTAGACAAAAATTTGTCTACTTTTAGCTTGGGCCAATCCTGTGGGGTTCTCTTGGTCACAAGATAATTCACAATATCGGCATACCAGGGAGTGAGGTGACTGTAATGGCCTCATATGGAAAGGTTTCTATGATCGGTTGCAAGTTCAACTCATGAGATTCAGATTTAGGAAGTCTAGATAAGTGGTCGGCCACCACATTTTTGACTCCAGGTTTATCTCTAATTTCAAGGTCAAATTCCTGGAGGAGAAGGATCCACCGTACGAGATGTGGTTTGGCGTCCTTCGTCTGTTGCAAGTATCGGATGACCGAATGATCGGTATAAATAATAACTTTGGACCCGCGGAGATTGGATCTGAACTTTTCCAAGGCAAAGACTACCACTAGCAGCTCCTTTTCAGTAACGGTGTAGTTACTTTGTGCTTCATTGAGCATCAACTAGCGTAGTGATAGTGAATCACAAATGGTACATTGTCTTTCCTCTGTCTGAGTACAACACCGATGGCATAATCTGACGCATTTGTCATTATTTGAAAAGGTTGTGTCCAAATTGGTGGCTGCAAGACATGGGCCTGGGTGATAAGTTCAATTAACTGATTAAAGGCAAGGAGCACATGATCATCTATAATGAAGTCATTCTCCTTGCCTATCAACGTAATCAACAGTCTAGCCAACTTACTGAAATCTTTGATAAATCATTGGTAAAAGCTGACATGGCCCAAGAATGACCTGAACTTCTTGATGGTCATGGGTGGCTCAAGTTTACAAATTACCTCCATCTTGGCTAGGTCAACCTCCATGCCATGTTTAGAAACAACATGACCATCACAATTCCTTCAGTAACCATGAAGTTGCTCTTCTCCCACGAGAGCACCAGATTCACTTCCCAGCACCTCCGTAAGACTCGGTCTAAATAATCAAGACATTGATCAAAGGAATCTCCATGGATCAAAAAATTGTTCATAAAGACCTCAAGAAAATTGCCCACCATATCAACAAAAACTGCAAGCATACACCTCTGAAATGTAGCTGAGGAATTGCATAACCCGAACGGCATCCGTCTGAAGGTGTACATACCAAAGGGACATGTGAACGTGGTCTTCTCTTGGTCTTCAGGAGCTATAGCCAACCCAGAGTATCCATCCAAGAAGCAGAAGTATTCCTTCGCGACCAATCTCTCAAGAATCTGGTCGATGAAGGGTAACGGAAAGTGGTCCTTCTTAGTGGCGAGATTAAGTCTTCGATAATCCACGCACACATGCCAAGAAGTGGGTACTCTGGTCGCGATCTTCTCACTTTTGTCGTTATTCACGATGGTGATCCATGATTTGTTTGGCACCACATGCAGAGGGCTCACCCATTTGCTGTTAGAGATGGGATAAATGAATCCCGCACCACACCATTTCTGAATTTCTTTCATAACAACCTCCCGCAGATTTGGATTGAGTCTTCTCTGAAATTCTCGGGAGGGTTTGCTATCTTCCTCAAGGAAAATGCGATGCGAGCACAAGGATGGATTGATCCCATGGAGATCCGAAGTTTTCCAGCCTATTGCCTTGCAGTTGCGTTCAAGAACATCCATCAGATGAGATTCTTGGTCTGCGGTTAGATGAGAATTGATAATGACTAGGTACATGTTAGGTTCTCCTGCAAGAAAGAAATATTTCTTATTGGAGGGCAATGGTTTCAGCTCGGGTGGGGTCAGAGCGGCTTCAGTGGTGGCTTCAGCTATTAAAATAGGATGTGGCTCTTTCATCTATTCAGAGTCCATCATGCTCTATTCTGCCTCATCATTCAATAATTTGCAGAACTCTTCAATGACTTCTTCTTATCGTAGGACTCTTTGATAACCTGCTCTTGGTCTTGAAGGCACATCATCGCCACCTAGGTCCCCTTAAGTAACTCAACAACTATCTCATCAAGATCAATAAGGGGAAATTCGACTGCATTCTCCAATCCCTCCTCGGGGCAGAGGAATTCATGGATCTCGTTATCATCCATAAAGAGGTTGGTGTCTTTAATTTAGACCAAAAGACACAGTCTTCGGAGTGGTTGCTCACCCTTGCACATGCTTTAGATGCCCCTTTTGGCTGTCTTGCGTCAGACACGGTCTCTATCTTGATTTTATCACTGATGGAACTGAAGGTGATTTCTCCAGGCCATAAGTCACCACTACGTTGGCCGTTCGCAGAAATGGTCGCCCAAGTATGATTGGGTGAGGAGCAAAGAAATGGAGACGTCCATATCGAGTACTATAAAATCGGCTGGGAATTGCTTCCCCTTAACCGCGACTATTGGTGAAACCAGATTTCATCATCATAATTGTCCATTATTAACCCCCTTGCTTAAACGTATGTCAATAAAAACTCAGATAATGTCCTGCAATTAACTGAGTCCCGAATAAATTAAAAACCACAAAAAATCACAAAACTAAAATTCGTGGTATTTTTAGCCTAAAAATTACCCTTAAAAATATTTTGTATCTTCAGATGATCTCATCTCCACTTTTGGTCAACATGAAACTTGTAGATCTCATCGAGATCTACAACTTACATGTTTTGAGTTTTCTCAAATTCGGCCATTTGTCCTCTCAAAAATCAGCTTGAAGATCAGAATAATCTGATTGGGCCACGTGGCCCGTTCTGGGTGAGCCACGTGGCCCGCTCCCCTTGTCTCATCCGCCGTCGCCCACGGCCGTTGGATCTTCATCTCAATCCAATGGTTGCGCTACCTCCACGTCAGCTCAATTTTTCTAGCCGTTTGATCTTACCTCACCTCTGATCTGAACCGCCCATTCGCGCCTTAACCATATCGTGCCACGTGTCGCCTCTTGCGCCATACGATCGAGCCTCCATCTAGCCATCACCGCGGTCCATTTCCGCTGCTTCTTCAACCGCTCGATCAACTCTAGCTTCTCATCCAAGCCGTCTGTAAGCACCGTGCTCTCATGTCGCCACGTGGAGCGCTCACACCCCTTGATCAATTCGCCCAAGATCTTATCGGAACCACTCGTTGGCGCCCCGATCTAGGCCGTTGGATCTCCCGATCCAACGACCATACATCATTGTCAACCTCCAGCTCCCATCTCTCTCACACGTTCTCCACATCACGTACCACCCTCGCCCTTTCCATTTTCCCGCCGTCTCCAACCACCACTTCCACTACCCAACTGCCCCACGACCTTCTCCACTCACCCACCATCTTCGCCAGTTATCCCTCACCCCACGAAAACCCTTCCGCTCGCTCCACTTTATCCTCGAAACCCACGTCCTCACCACCTGGACACCGAGCCTCGATCTTCAAATACTCCGCCTCTCCCTCCATAATCCCTTGTCCACCTTTACGTGGGAGGAGGCCCAGCCCTCCTCCGCCTCCCTATGACAGGGGGAGGCGTATGGATCGAGCGATGACGACCTTGCCTCCCCGGTGAGACCCTCCTCCGATCGCGGTGGTGCTACGATGCCCAGCGCCCGCTCGAGCTCGCTGGCATGGCCAGCCAGTATGTGCGAAGAACCCGAGGTCCTCCGATGACCTCGAGCCCAGGCCATTACCTCCACCCAACCTCAGGTAAGCTCCTGATTCCCCCTTGCATTTTTCATTTTATTTCACTAAATTTTGTAGGTCGCTACTCCCTCGTTCACTCTTCGCCATTCTCCTCCCGAGCTCCGCCTTTCAACCCCCTTTCACGCGCTCCATCCGGCCATCCTTCTCCGTCCTTCACAACACCAGAACACTTTCGACCCATCTCCTCCGCTACCCACGACGGAGGAGCTCCGAGCTCCCGCGTTCTCCGCCCCACACAAGCTTCCATTCCACTCATGCACGCACGCCTTCTTGCTTCGGCTATGTACCTAACGATGCATATCCTTAACGCGTGCAATGGTCGGAGCTCCATCGGACCCAGCTTCATCGACCCTGGAGCATCCACCCGAGCTCCGATGCACGGCTCCAGAGGCTCCTGGACCTTCCCCGAGCTCCCATCTTCCTCGACGTCCATCCAAGGAGCTCCGGGGAGGTCAGCCTTGATCGAGATGGAGTGGCAGAGGAGGAGCACCTTCGTCGGAGATCGACTATCGCCGCCAGCTGTTGTGGAAGAACGACAAGCAGACACCGTTGGATCTTCAACATCCAACGGTCCACGATGGACCACGTTTGCAGCATCGTATGAAACAAGTACCGTTGGATTCTCATAATCCAATGGTGTACGACCGGCCACACGTCAACTCCAGAGCATGCCCGAGCCCAGCGTCTGAGCCATGAGGTCTGGATGCCCCGAGCCTTATCCGGACCTGCACCGAGCCCGATCCAGCGCCCGAGCTGACCCGAAGCACCCCCCCGAGCCTCTGCCGAGCCCGAGCCTCCCTCCGAGCCAGGATGGCGCGTTCATCGCACGTGCCATCTGGGTAAATTACGTAGAAGCCCACCGAAGTTCTTCAATTTGCATCCACGTCCAGATTTCATGCAGCATCATGCACGCATTGGGTATTTTGCAGCCATGCCTCTGGGAGTTTCCAAAATTGCAAAAAGGCCCCTGTGCATGTGGGTCATTTACAAGGAAGGTCCCGCACTTAACTTTTATTGCATTTTAGTCCCTCTCAGGGACCTGTATGTAATTATCTTTTCTTGTTTTCTTTCATTTATGCCCTTTTCTTCTTTAATGCATATCTTGAGTACCGTATCTCCGATTAAGTCGATTTCAGTTCCATTTCGAAGCTTATTTGATGGTCCTTTTATTGGCATGCTTATTTATTAAATTTGGACACAATGATTAATGAATTATTTTAGTAGCCTTGTGTCTTTTAAAGCTTGAACTTATGCCTTGTTTAAAATTATTCATCAAGTCTGACTCTTGAATTAAACATGAAATTGACTCTTGTTAACTTTGCTCATCATTCTAACCTAGGGCATATTATTCGCATTGCATTTCATCAAATTTATTTGCATGATTAAAATATAAAAAATGCATGTTTGTTTTAATGCATTGTCTTGTCCTCTTGCATACTTTGACCTATATTGACTTTCAACTCAACACTTAGTTAAATAGATAAAAATCTGAATAATACGAGAGAGGCTCGTGTCCCTGAGTTCGACCTTGGTTTCTTGCCAAGTAAAATAATACGACCATCTAATTTTTATTGTTATATTTAAATGAGGTGGTCTTTTGATGAGCCCATTTCGGCCCGACTGCGATGACAATTTCATGTGTTAAAACAACACTATTAAAGGGCCGATTTCGCGGATCATCAAATGGTGTCGTTGCCGGGGACACAGCTCATTTCTTGTATTTTTGGATTTTTGTTTGTTTATTTTAGTGTTTCTTTTATATAGGTCAATTTGTCAATTTTTCTTGCATCGCAAAATTTTCTTCTCTGTCGATCTCTAACCATTGTTTTTGTGGCAGGGCCCTTGATGATTCAAGGAGGCGAGGAGCTGGCGCTTCCCGCTGCGAGGAGCCGCAGAAGCACGCTTGGAGCACGTCGAGAAGAAAGAAAAAAAATGCCATTTTTGCATGTCATGTTATCTTGTAATAATTCTTCTTTTACATCAGTCTTCGATCGAAGGCCCGCGATTGTAATCGAACGATTATATGTAATTGTGTGGGGATCGTCCCCACTTGAGTGTCGACCTAGGACCAGGCATGCAGCTCTTCGAGCTTAGTTTAAAATTCTCATTTTATTGTGCTTGCTCGTAGGTAGGACACACTATAAATAAAGATGCACGTAGCATCGCCTCACTTAGCCAAATTTAAAAGAAATTCTTCACCGCTAATAGAAGCATGTTAGGTGCAGCTTTTCTCGACTTGCATAAATATTATGTTGGTTTTCAAACAGCCCAAGTTTCTCACGGATTTTTTGCCAAGTCACTGCATGATTTCTCGCTTAGCCTAGATCGTGGTTTTTATCAAGTACATGGTTTTTTCTCGATTTCTCTTTCCTAGCTTGATCACCTAGGTTAATGGAAAATGGGAATGAATGGTAGACGATGATTTCTTGATTTATGTGCTAACCTTAATTCAGTGACAACCTTAAATAATAACTTGGATTGTTAATTGCAAGTCAACCAAAAATGGAGTAAAATTTGGTTTTGGGAGAGCAACACCCTCGTTTACGCATTGATTTTCACTTAACAATTTTTCTCCACGTAAATATCAAATGTTTTATCACCAATAAAACCGACAAGATAATAAACCAACTTCGGTTGGTCTCATGTGTGAGTTGGTGAAATAGAGGGTCTCGCTTGCTTGATTGAGCCATGTTTGCTTCGTTACACTCCCCAGAGCCTTAGTCACTCCATCCATCTCCGTAGATTCATCCACTCACTTGTAAATCCATCCATCTTCTTCGTTCACCTTGGGTCCCTCCCAACATCAATTCTCATCTTTATACTTAGGCTAATCTCAGCCTAAGGATAGGGGGGACCCGAGTCCCCATGATTTTCTCTACTCTCCTTTCCTTGCCTTTATACTTGGTTATTTATAACCTAAGTATAGGGGGAGCCCCTCTTAGCTCCCGTATATTTCTCTATATTTAAATGGACCTATGGACTTGTAACATCTAGTGTTATGAGGACATAACAAAGTTTAAGTATAGGGTGTATACCGTATATACAGTATAACTACTTTAGCTATAATCTGAAAATTTTGAAAAATTTAAAACTTTTTGGCTAAAGTAAAACTCTTTGGACTAAGCAGACTCAAATGTTTTTCACGGCTTTTCCTATACTATGTTACACTATTTTGATAAAAATATTTTCGAAAGTGATTTTTCCTTGTTTTGTGAAATCTTTTGAAAATGTTTTGAAAATTTTTATTTGTGTGACATGGTTTTGAAAAATTTTCTATCTCTTTTCAAGGAAAGTTGAGTCTAATCTGTGTTTTAACCTTTAAATTAGAATCCATAAAAATGAGAAAAACCAAAAATCCTTTAGGAGCCGTTAGTGACTACTAAGCCCAATTAAGTAGCCGCGTTCAGTGAGGGTTCTTTCTTAGCAGATTGGATGGTTTAGAGGACATCGCGTAAGGCCCTGTCCTCAAGCAACGGGCTTCGGCCTGTACTTACATCCATACTGGCTGAACGCAGATGCTTAATTGAGTTTAGGCAATCCTAATATCTCTTGTCTAAAAAAATGTTTTTGAATGAAGGAACTGGATTTATCCTCTACACTTACACTTCCACCAAGGATTTGAAATGATCAAGGAAACTTAGTTTTATGAGGTATTTGAGATTTTAGGTTAACCAGCCTTAGCCATCAGGGCCTTAGACTTAATCATCCACATTTCCTTAAGTTTCTAGATTTGCATGCTATATTCCATGCTTAGTCTCAGACAAAAAAAAGAATATGATCAGCACATCACATGCGCGACTGCGGTTTTGATGAGATGAGTTGACTTTTCACCTGAGGGATTCGGATGAGGAATTCAAGTTTGGATTTGATCTAATGATACTGGGATAAAATCTTTGGAGGCTTCATGAAACCTGAGCATCAACAAATATTAGCCAATATGAGAACTTGGTTCTTATACTATTCTCTTGATATTGACCTAAGTGTCAGGGTGTGAATAAATAAAAAAAATTGTTGATCAGTGTGTGCCAACTCTTTTTAAAGCAGTGGAGCTAGCCAAAAATTATACAAGTCAATGAAATTCCAAAGAAAAGGCTCTCATTCCACAAAGTCAACTATCAAAGAGCTTCCACCAAAGGCGAGCGCTCCTAAACTTTTCAAAGTGTCCACTTGGACCACCGCTATTAGGACCAGGAGACATGCTTGCACCAAAAAAGGGCTCTGCATCGTAAATGCTACAAGTCTGGGTGTCGAAGGTACGATAGGTACTCAAAAGAGACACACCCCGGTGTATTCCCATGAAAACAAGTGCAGACAGCTCCAACTTCTCTTGACGGACGCACTGATCAACACCAAAAAAATGTGTTGCGTAAAAGGCACTAGAGAGAATCCTTGTTCCAATGAGAGGGAGAGAAGAAATGACACAATCCCATGCCCTCCATTACTGGCCTGCCATCTACATTTTCTAAGCTTGACAACTAAAGAGACGGTGGACTGGATGCAAGATTTGATTTATTCCCTAGTGTTGAGGATTGGGTCCTTAGGAGAATTTCTCGGACCAAGACATTGGGTGACGATTTGACTCTACTCTCGTGATCGCAGTCAACACTAAATTTCATATCCTTTAAATTATATGTACATCAGAGAGAGTCTGGAGAACTAGAGGAATTGGGTGCCTCTTGATTAAGGCTGGGTTGAACTCTAGAATTTTGGACCTCTAAAGTTGAGTGGACTTGAACAAATTAGAACCTGTACTCACATGCACGAGGGGGTTAATCCAGCTTATTCATTTTCTGTGATGCTCGAGGACGAGCATAGTTTAAGTATAGGGGGGTGATGAAACCCGATTTCATCATCATAATTGTTCATTATTAACCCCCTTGCTTAAACGTATGTCAATAAAAACCCATATAATGTCATGTAATTAACTGAGTCTGGATAAATTAAAAACCACAAAAAATCATAAAACTAAAATTCGTGGGTATTTTTAGCCTTATAAATACCCTTAAAAATATTTTATGTCTTCAGATTTTGAGTTTCTCAAATTAGGCCATTTGTCTCTCAAAAGTCAGCTTGAAGATCAAAATAATCTGATTGGGCCATGTGGCCCCGTTCTGGGTGAGCCACGTGGCCCCGCTCACCTTGTCTCAACACCGTCACCCACGGCCGTTGGATCTTCATCTTAATCCAACGGTTGCGCTACCTCCATGTCCGCTCAATTGTTCTAGCCGTTTGATCTTCCCTCACCTCTTATCTGAACCGCCCATTCGCACCTTAACGATATCGCGCCACGTGTTGCCTCTTGTGCCATACGATCGAGCCTCCATCTAGCCATCACCGCGGTCCATTTCCGCTGTTTCTTTAACCGCTCGATCAACTCTAGATTCTCATCCAAGCCGTCCGTAAGTGCCGTGCTCTTATGTCGCCACGTGGAGCGCTCACACCCCTTGATCATTCGCCCAAGATCTTATTGGAACCACTCGTTGGCGCCTCGATCCAGGCTGTTGGATCTCCCGATCCAACTGGCCATACGTCATCGTCAACCTCCGGCTCCCATCTCTCTCACACGTTCTCCACATCGCGTACCACCCTCGCCCTTTCCATTTTCCCATCGTCTCCAACCACCACCTCAACTACTCAACTGGCCCCACGACCTTCTCCACTCACCCACTATCCTCGCCAGTCATCCCTCACCCCACGAAAGCCCTCCGCTCGCTCCACTTTCTCCTCGAAACCCACGTCCTCACCACCTGGACACCGAGCCTCGATCTTCAAATACTCTGCCTCTCCCTCCATAATCCCTTGTACACCTTTACGCGGGAGGAGGCCCCGCCCTCCTCCGCCTCCCTGTGACAGGGGGAGGCGTATGGATCGAGTGATGATGACCTTGTTTCCCTGGTGGGACCCTCCGCCGATCGCGGCGGTGCTGCGGTGCCCAGCGCCCGCTCGAGCTCGCTGGCATGGCCGGCCAATATGTGCGAAGACCTCGAGGTCCATCGATGACCTCGAGCCCAGGCCATTACCTCCGCCCAACCTCAGGTAAGATCCTGATTACCCTTTGCATTTTTCATTTAATTTCGCTAAATTTTGTAGGTCGCTACTCCCTCGTTCGCTCTTCGCCATTCTCCTCCCGAGCTCCGCCTTTCAACCCCCTTTCATGCGCTCCATCCGGCCATCCTTCTCCAACCTTCGCAACCCCAAAACACTTTCCACCCATCTCCTCCGCCACCCATGGCGGGAGGAGCTCCGAGCTCCCA